>OX366518.1:2427500-3627500 GCA_947256265.1 Acronicta leporina | reverse complement strand
GGCAAGTTACTTCGCCTCTTCTTCTTCGCTCGTTCTTCAGGCAAATTTCGACATGGCAGGTGGGACTCGCGGTGGCTTAGTGGTCATAGCGTCTGGCGTACCTAGCCAGAAGACGCAGGTTCGAATCCTGCCTGCGAGTCGAATTTTTCCTTCACTAAATAACTTTTTAAGGGAATTTAAATAATTCAGTAAAGAGTCGCAAATCTTTGACAGTTTTGATGCGATGGTACCAACCTTACAACCATCAAAATTAATCGTGTTCAGAATTTTCAAAACTATTATGTTAGGTTGTAACAAACTCATACATACAAATGGTCATATTATTCATACCATACATCCAAAATTCGGTTGCATTATGGTAATGACGTAATAATGCGCTGACGATTTACTATACCCTTGTCCAATGGTAAATTGGGCCCTTGGCCCATAAATTTGTAACCAAAATGCTTGAGGTTATGAAAAATTATGATTTTGAAACAAGTAAGGATCCTGTTTATTCGTGATTGATACTACTACAGTAATAATATATTATTGAATGAGTACTTCTAAGGTCATTGAACTCAAACATTAATAATAAATAATAATAAATATTCGGGGATATTTTACACAACACCATCTAGTCCCAAACTAAGCAGAGCTTGTACTATGGGTACTAGACAATGGTTATAATACTTATATACTTTTTTTTTTGTAAATACATACATATAATACATAAGAAACACCCAGACGAACACAAACACTTATATTCATCACATAAATATTTGTGTTCTGTGGGAATCGAACCCACGACCTCATGGTCAGCAGTCCGGTACTCGAACCACTAAACCACAGAGGTCGTCAACATTGATGGAATTGAATCCTACACAGCTTCCGTTTTTTTTAAAGACTCCGCCCCGCACTAGCATTCACTCCTGTATCGTGGTTGCTTTTACAAACACAAATCTAACTAACACAGCCATCAGACCCGGAACAGGCTACTTTTTACAGCGGGAAAATGCTTCATTCCTACGGGAACATGGGTGAAGCTATAAGTAATTTTGGTTATAGGCAACAATAAGTAATTTTGAAATGACGACTATAATATTAAAATCACAATAAGTAGTGTATTGTAGTAATAAGTAGTGCATTGAACTTGCGTGGGAATTAAATAAAAACTATACCTACTCGGTTTCAGACTCATATCATTTCAGGCAAAAATAATTGATGGGAAACGTTAATTTATTATCGTATTGACTATTAATCAAACTTTTGTCTCATATTTTTGCAATGCCCTCTTAAATTGTGCTATTCTAGTAGCATGGAGATGGAAAGGGAAGAAATTGCCTAAAAATTTAAAATTAAATTTTAACTGATGTTAAGCGGCATCCACAGTCTATAGACGCCAGCAATACCAGTGGTATCACTCGCTTACATCTTGAAACCTCAGTTTTTAAGTCTCATGTATCCAGTAATTACACTAGCTACACTTCAAAGCAGAGGCCAGATTATGACGTGTTAGAGAATATACGTGATAGAGAATAATTGGCAATGCGCTGTTACGGACCAAGATGAACTGAGCGGCACATTTCTAACACCAAACACCCTTATCTCAATACGACCAATTTAAAACAACAAACAAAATCAGAATTCTCATCTGACTAATTGGCGTTCAAATTAATAATGATTGAGACAAAAAATGTTCCGAGAAGCACATTTGAATCCCCAATTAGACCATAAAGGCCTTATCATGGACCCATTAACCGACAACGGACGCGTAGGGAGGTTTATGAGTTTTACTACACAAAATCGTTGCCGACCATTTCGAACAATCCGAGTTGGATTTACAACCAATTAGCTAAGTAAATATATAAATACGGACGAGTTGATTCTGATGTGGGCGATATTGGCCAAGGAAATTCTATATTAATGTAGTTCCTTCAATTATAAGTTGTATAGTAGTTTTATTTAATTTCCTGCAATGTTATGGTTATCTAAGGTGCCCGTGATGACTATGAATGATTCATGGAGTGATTATTTGCGGGAGGTTACTGGCAGAAGCTGGATGTGATAAGGCCAGAACAGGATGAAATGGTGCACATTGGAGGAGGCCTACGTCCAGCAGTACAGTATACTGCTTGATGGATATTGGCTGATGATGATGATGATGCAGGGTCTCGTGTCTAAGTTAAACTTACTCTACGCTGATAAACGGGCTTCCAAAATCCAGCAGCTCTTGATGCGATTAGTTTATTGACAGGACCATTGGAGATGGAGATTTAAGTGCCCTGAAGAGCAGTTGTATCTAGTTGTCAAATGTACACCTATGACAATGATCAGGGTTGTTAGAAAGCCGAAAAGCCTGACAATTCTATAGTCATTTATACACGTTGCAGCTCTATGAAACCTATAACGGATACCCATAAAAGAAAGATGACTATTTCTGTCTACTTTTTTATAGGAAGATGTATTTATTTATCATGACTAAGATTTATAGAAAACTAGCTTCTGCCCGCGGCTTCGCCCCCGTGGAATAAAAAGTATTGGGAACGGGATAAAAAGTATCCTATGTCCGTTTCCTGGTTCTAAGCTACCTCTCCACCAATTTTCAGCCAAATCGGTTCAGCCGTTCTTGAGTTATAAATGGAGTAACTAACACGACTTTCTTTTATATATTTAGATATTGTTGAGTACAACGGCTAGAATCATCCAGTTAACGTGTCATTTAGAACACATCACTTGAAATCCATTGCTGAACAAAGGCCTTCCCCAAAGACTTCCACAAGGACCATTTATATGCCGCCTGCATCCAACGACTCCCAGCTACCTTCACCAGGCTGTCCGCCCATTTCTTTAGACGCCATCCCACTCTACCTTTTCTGGTGCGTGGTCTCCACTCGAGAAACTTTCTGCTCCAGCGGCCATCAGTTTTACGAGCTATGTGCCCCGCATAATGCCACTTAAGCTTGCTAATCCTTTGAGTTATGTCGGTAACTTTAGTTTTTCTATGAATCTCCTAATTTCTGATTCGATCGCGTAAAGAAATGCCAAGCTTAGCTCGCTGGGTGACCTTAAGCTTTCTTAAGAGACTCATAGCGACCGAGTTATCGTGTCCAAGTGATTTAATCAGCAACCTGCTTATACCCCAGGAATTGGGATTGATGGGTAGACTTAAAATATTAGGTAGTATAGAATATTTTTTGTAAGTAATGATGTTCATCAAAAATTTAAATAAAAGTAAACATCCAAGCAAAGTCGCCAGTAAATGTTAGTTTATTAAGCTGATTGACGTCTGAGAAACAGTAGCATTTTGAGTTGCTCTATTAAAATGTAAAAACCTTTCTGGTTTTATGTTCCAATATTTTTTAATTACACTAAAGATAATTCTTAGATAGTTCCTCTTTTAAGTTGAGCGACAATGTTGTTACTATTTTATTTTTATGGAAACAAATAAATCCGATAAATTGCCTCATTAGTCTTGAATAGATGATATCGCTTGCACTTTTAATTTGGGGTCCTTGACTCTAGCTTAGGTATATCCTCAGACTGTCTAGATTAGGGTCAGCAAACTTTTTAGACGAAGAGCCAGTACCGAAAATTATCGATTTTTCCGAAGCTCAAAAAGCCGCAAGTTTATGTTTCAGGTTTTATACTGTATACCAAACCTTAACATTTAAATTCACAATAAGCGCATATTAAGTTTCAGTTTTAATTTAATTTTCGGAGGTAGCCGATTGGTAATGCATCCTATTCTGGGTGTTTATGTATGTGCCGATTGGTTTTATAAACGCACCCACAATATAGGAGAAAATACTAGTGTTGGACAAGGTTTTTTTTAAATAGGTACCTACTTAAATTCGCCTAGGGAAGGGTGGTAGGCAAGACCACTTATTGGGGTTCAGTAATTGCGTCTGCCGCAGTCTGTACCTAGAGATCATAGCGAATAATAATGTTTACAGGTCTCATGGCCCTGACCATAGCTGATGATGATGCAAAGGATGCATCATGCGGTTTATCTATATCTATACTAATATATAAAGCTGAAGAGTTTGTTTGTTTGTTTACTTGAACGCGCTAATCTCAGGAACTACTGGTCCGATTTGAAAAATTCATTCAGTGTTAGATAGCCCATTTATTGAGGAAGGCTATAGGCTATATATCATCACGCTACGCGAACGAAGTCGCGGGCAGAAGCTAGTAGTAGATACGAGGCTAAGAATCCCTGATGACTCCCTTGCCGATCCATAAGGATTTTCCGATGTGCGCCGTTCTTGTATTGGCGTTAGCACCTGAATTTTGCTCGAAAGCTCAATTAGCACTATGATTCTCAGTAGTCATTACGACAACTAAACATTAAGATGAAAATTTGAAAAACATGTTTTTTTTTTAAAGCTTACTAGCATTGCGGTTCGCACATTACTAGTATTCTTGTTAACCCCTCGTGCTAAGCTAGATTGCTTGTGTTACGAGTGGGTTCACGTCGGTAGTGCAATGGGTGGGGTTCGAACCGGCAACCACATGATCGCAAGTCCGACGCCCTAGCCATTAGGCTACCGCCGCTTAAATTGCAAAACTTATCTCAAATGCCAATTTGCTGACATCTTATTAAAAACCGTTACTTTTGGACATCAAGCAACATACCGCAAGTAGGCAAGTAATTACTAAAATAACGTGTATTCCCAAAACTCATATGAAATTGGGAGATTTTTCCCACCTTTGTGTCTTTCAAATACCTAATTGTGTGACAAACCATTTTGTTTGAAGCTAAAAAACGAATAGTTTGCATTTCTTTCTTAATTACATGTCTGGCTACCGTGATTTAGCATTGGTGATTTCTAAATAGTGGTGTGGTCACATTCATAAACGTAAGCGACGAATAAGTATTAGATAGAATATATATTGTTCTAGAACATACCAAAATTTTAATAGAATATACAAGAATATATTCGAATTCCAGTATATTATTCTAGAACAATCTTTAACACTATTCGTCGCTCGTTTTCGTTATTACTATTTTTTTATGGTATATGGGGGCAAACGAGCAGACGGATCACCTGATAGTAAGTGATACCACTGCCCAGAAGAGTCGCAAGTGCGTTGCCCGCAAGGGTTTGGGCCTCTGGTATCCTCAATTACTCGGTGAAACACAATTTTAGTGTTGTTTCACGCCAGTTTTATGTGAGGCCTTGGTATCACTCCGGTCGAGCCGGCCCATTCATACCGAAGCATGGCTCTCCCACGAAGTTACATAATAATATTACTATATTATTGTGTCAAAAGTACTCATAGCATTTTTAAAAAAAGCTGCGATTTTCCTTTCCGAATATTCCTTCAGTGGTTTATTTAATTTTTTGCTCAAATATTCACAACTTTCATAGTTTTCGATCGCTACTAAAATCCTTTTGCATTCACTGTCTAAAACGTATTAGGAGTAATTTTGTTTTATATAAAAACATTAAATAAAAACCCCGATAAAAGTATTTATAGAATCAGTCAGGTGCTGATCTGAATTATAATTACTAATGGTTATACCAAAAAAAGAAGTAAGTACTTAATTAATCTTTATAATCGTGTATGTTTTCCGCTGAAATCAAGTTTTAAATTGGTACTAGTTGATCAAAACGTGACTTTGTCCCACTTTATTTAGGTATATTATTATGATTTACGATGTTTTTATTACGTTTGATATGATCTTTCCTGTATAAACTTGGTTGACGGACTGCTAGGTGCATAATGTAATCATCGAATACATTAAAAATACTTATAATCTAATCTAAGAAGTAAACAAAACGATTGCTAGTCTAATATTTGTTTTTATGGAATACGGGGGCAAATGAGCAGACGGGTTATGGAAAAACGCAACAACCAGAAAGGTAACAAGTGCATTTCCCGCCTTTTAAAAGGGGTTGGGCCTGCAGTATCCTCACGCACTTGGCGAAACACAACGTATGCGTTGTTTCACGCTAGTTTACTGTGAGGTCCTGGGTATCACTCCATCTCTTTAGTCAATACAAATAAGGATTAAATTTATTACATATCTACTATAATATTGTGCTATAGTTAAATACTAACAAGGATAGTACCTACTTTGAAATAAAAAGTATTTACGGATTTTATCGCGTTGTATGGATATTATTTTATTCCCGACATTTCGGATCCATTACAGCATCCATGGCCTCGGGAAGAGATTTCTGAAACTACTGCTCATATTGAGCTATTTTTCTTTACAATAAGGTTGATATTCACGAATTAACTGATAATCTCTTGCCATTTCTTTAATCATACGGATTATATTTATGAAACAAGTGCTAGATCGCTGTTAGCGATTAGACCGCCAATTTTACCATTCTATTCTATGACAATAACAGTAATTTACATTATTTTTTGGTGTGCAATAAAGACAGGAAAACCGGCGTGAAACGTCTCTTACGCTGTGTTTCGCCGAGTGAGTGAGGATACCGGAGGCCCAACGCCTTTCATAAGGCCGGCTAAGCCTAACGTTAGTCGTTAGGCTTAGCCGGCCTTATGACCAGTTGGTCAGCTTAGTTTGTAATAGTAGGTAAGTGATCTGTGAGGTTAAATTGCGCTCACTGCAGTGTGTGGAATGTCCATTCATAACATATCAAGACGTTCCGTACCTCAGAGAGTACGCAAAGCTGTCCCGGTTCTCATATGACAATCTTTGAGCACAAAAATTCTGACAAGCATTCCATCCTCCGAATATCGCTATTTCCCAAACATTGGGGGCGGAGGTCTGATGGTATTCGGTTCCTGTAAAATACTGGTATTCAACCGCATCTGGGTAGACTGGAAGTCGACCCCACCATAGTTGGGACCAACGTAGTTGGGGCTTGGAGGATAAGGTTGAAATCGCTTCTCTCACTACACTAAGTCCTATACTTTCCCTCATTGTATGTTGGTGGAACTGAATGTATGCGTGATACTGATGGACCAAATAGACCAGATGTTGATGAATGTAGACGACAATTATTGTTTAAAAAATACCACCATTATCTCGTGCCACTGTTTTGTTTAGTGCCGTGGGTTCCGTAAAAAATATTTCAAATACTGAAATATCTCGTAAAAGGCATAATTTCATGAGACATTGGAGTTTATTGTTGTATTTGTCTGTATTAGTAGTAGAAATTCTTAAAACATCATTTATCGAATCAGATAATAAGAATTTTTTGTCCATTATGCGAAAATTTCGCACTACCTCTTCCGATGAATTATTCTATTTATGTAATGAAGTATTTTAAAGATTTTTGTTGCTGATTGTACAACTACGCTAACCCTCAGTGCCAGGCCAGTGTGATGAAGTGTAGCCTGAGATCTGATTCTGAGAGGAAACCCGTTCCCAGCACCATCAGTGGCAAAGTAAACAGAAGATTTCATACAGTATTTTACAAAAGGGACCCTAAAAACAGGTGCCTGCATTGGTACCAGCTGTGATTACCATAATTTCATCGCCCCACGTGTCTTGAGGACTCCACAAAAACTGGTAATAATCACAGTACACTGCGGTACTGGTGCGCAGTAAAGTGTTATTATGTTTAATAGATATTAATAACATGGTCCAGCTACAGGTCCAGCGAGCTGAAAAATTTTTACAGAATGAATGAAACCGAATGAAAAATAATTAGATTTAGGGAAATGGGTGAACATTTAATATAACTGGCTCTCTAAATGTGTTTTACCGTCTGTTTTTTTTTGGCTATGGTTCCGAAGAACTGTTCGAACTGCTGCCTCCGTCACCTTTTTATCACTGCACCACCCGCCTCAGAAGTAGGGCTCATTCTTACGTTCTGGAGATCTAAGAATATCAGATCGGCTCGAGGTTTTCTTCCACGAACCTCTAAAATATGGAATGGTCTTTCTGTTGAGGTATTTCCATTACGCTATGACATATGGATCTTCAAACAGCGCATTTACAGGGCTCTTAAGGGCCGGCAACGCATCAGCAACTCCTCTGGTGTTGCAGTGGGTTCAATTAGAACTCCGATATACTATAACGTTTCTGTAGCTACATATAAAAATACAAAAACAAAAGTCCAACACTTTTATTCTCGACTGTACCATACTGCAGTATTCTACTCCCGAGGGAGAATGCAAGGGCTACTGTATAGAATAATCGCTTTTTTTAGTCTTTAACATTGTCTTCAAATTGACTGTCATATTTTGTTACAAAGTAAACGCAATGCCAGGAGGGGTTTTTCAAATTTTAACTTAGTTGTGCAAATTGGACAATCTGTTTTTGTGACTTCTTAAACTTTTATGTTAATTTACGCCAAAAAAAATATTTTGCAACTGTACTCTCTGAAGACAAAATTGTGTATCACTCACAGTTCACCAGCATTTTAGGTCCCATATATCATGGGGGGCGAGACTATTGCCTAGCCTTGAACCCGTGGATGACTTGCTCAACTCCTCCGAACGTGGAAGATTTACAAAATTTGAACTTGGAACAAGGCGTTATATACTCTTTTCTTGTGTCCTGTTCAGCGAGCGCGCATTGGCAGAGTTAAGGCAGTCCCCCTCTCCCTTTCTGCAGCCTCCTTCTACTCCCTCATAAAAAGGTGGCCATAACATGCCAAGAATTAACACTTATAATCCTGCCAGGCTAGGAGCGAAAGGCTCTATCGTAGTTGCTACGATATGATCATAACATTATCCAACTCCATTATAACTGAAAATCCAATCACACTTTACGCACACGAGGTCTGAGTACTAGATTTTATAAGTATAAGCAATCTGAAGCCTGTCATTATATCAATGAGTCGACTTTGTATCCATTTACTTACGTTAACGCAAACACATTATGAGGGTAGTGTGAAAACGAGCGAGTAAATCATAATCATGCAAATCATCATCACAATGTATCGACTTCCTTGCATTTTATAAAACCATCATGCATGTTTTCTCCGAAGGGTTAGACAGTAAAAAACTAAGGTACACCCACCCATTAACTCGCGAGCTGCCGCTGAGAATTTCATAGAAAAACCCAATAGCATTTTACTCGATCTAGGATTTCAGAATGTGTAGCTTCTTGTCAGACGTTCTTAGGACCTCTAGACTAATAGAACAGTCCAGGCTTTCGGTGAATAGTAATTAATTCACCAAAAGGGCCTTTTTTAGCTTTTGCTTGAGCAGTTGGCTTAATGTAATGTCTTGTATCCTAACTGTACCTGTTACATATAATCAAGCCATAAGTAACAGGCTAGGTTCACTTCATGTGCTCGGACAAAGTCTTGAAGGTCCGTGCGCTATAATGACACGTCGCTTGAAGCATCACATTGCTACTGATAGCGAGCGTGCCCGGGGCGCTACATTAGCGCGAGCCCCATCCAGCTCCCAGTTATTACACTCACTGTGACCATGAGTTCGCTAAACAGTGAAGTTTATAAATTCGAGAACTTTATGAATTCCAGAGCGTAGATTTAAATTCATCTACATTCACAATATTATCAATCCATTTTTATTGTTACCAGCATCGATTTAGGTCCCTTTTTTATCATTACCCAAAACTCTCATCAAATCCAAATGAAGAACATTAGCCCAGATTGCCTGAAGAGCGAAAGAACTTCAAATATTTTTTACCCTAAACAAATTCTCAAAGATCCAATCCACTAGTTACTAAGAAACTTCAATGGACCCGATTGTATAACAATTCAAATGTGACTATAAAAAAGCACTCGGACTTACGATCATGTGGTTTCCGGTTCGAAACCCACCCATTGCACTACTGACGTGAACCAGTTCTTGACAAAAGCATTTGGCTTAGCATGGGGGGTTAACAAGAATACTAGCGATGTGCGACCCACATAAAAACACAAAAATAAAGAAACTAGTACCAAGAGTAACGCCAACTTACTTCGACTTTAAAAAGAAATCCCAACAACTTTCCAACAATTATAGATAATCTGTGTCTTGTATGAATCCACCCTATCCTGATTCCAACAAACCCCTGGTCAACATAATCCGAGTACGTACATTATGATTGTACCGGGAACCGAGCAGAAAAAAATGGATGTTGTTTCTTTGATTACTTCACAACTCGGGCGCAGGATGATATTGTTAATTCCATTCGATATGTTCGTTAATCTCGAAACTCGCTTCGTTAAAACTTTGCTCAAGATTTTTTATGCGTCATATAATGCAGGTGGTTTATTTTATGAATTATTTGATTATGATTTTATTAGCGAAGTGGCTGAGAGATTTCTGCAATGTGTCTCAGGCTCAATTTCGGAACGAATATTATAGGAAATAAGTAATTATTTGGATCGGTAAGCAGTAGGTCACCAAGATGATATGCAAAGTTCAGGAAAAATAAAGCGTTTTTATACGACCAGTATCTAAATAGAGCTTCAGCTAATTGCCACTATTATTACATATGGAACGGAAATATCCACAGGAGAAGAAATTACCCTAGGTGTTTTTTTTTAATTCTTCTAAAAATAAAGTACATCCTAATAATAATCTTAATAATTTTCCTAAAAGTTTGAGGGAGTAGTTCATCCCACTCTAATTTAAATAATTGCTGGAAGAAATTAAAGATGAAAAAAAAAAATTGTTTCGTTAAATGAATATTCTTAAAATGTTGATTTTTAAAGTAGGTACCTATTCAGTTCGGCTTATAGACGCTAGCTTAGTGGCAAGCTCGTTGTCATCTTCAGACCTCAGTTATTAGGTCTCATATGCCCGGTAAAATATAGGCATCTAAGCTATATCTATGACTCCAGGAGAGTTGTAGAACCTTAACATTTAATGAAACCATTATCAACTTATAATAGAGGTGGCTTCATAAAAAAAAATAAGGAAGCTCCAATAAATTTAAAAGAATCAAATAAGTACTATAATATTATAATGAGAAAACTTGTATTTTTGTTTGTAATGAATACACGAATTTTTACGAGAGGTGGCATAGTGGAATTGTATAATACCACTCTCAATTGGAGCTGCTCGACTGGGGAAGTAAGTCCACTTTGCAGAAATCGTAACCAAATAACGTAGCTCTCAAATAACGTAACGGTTGCCAGAGCTACGTGAGGAAACATTGTGTTGGCAGTAGGGAGACCGGTGGTGTTTAAGCATCACACTTATTGTCTCCAATGCTGCCAGCTCAACTAATCTCTACTACAATTAAACCTTAATCTCTACTACAATTAAAACTTAATCTCTACCCCACCCTCTCAAAAAGGGTGTGGAAAGATTTTTACAGGTTCGGCAACGCGCGAGTGATAGGCACCTTTGGTGTTACAAGCGTCCAAAGGCTATGATAACTGCTTACCATTATTTATTTTATTTATTTATTTGATCATGGAGAACCAACAGCTAGTAACTAACATATTTGAATTTATATAATAAGAAAACAGGCAGCCAATAATAAGACGGGCCGTATCCTTGATTGCCACTTTAGTGGTATAAAAAATACACTCAAAAACTATCGATTTTTAAAATTCTTAAACCTATGGAAAGCTACATTATTCTGGAGTAACATAGGTTGTGGGTATCGTTAATCTAACTTAACATAGCATCACTTTAAGTCGCGAGTGAAGCCACAGGAAACGGCTAGTATTTTTTAGCAGACAGTATTACATAAATTGAAATCATACGCTCATTTCGCGGCCAAAACGGTAATCACATCTAGTCGAGTATAAAGTAATCGGGCGTCAGGTCTTTGGCAGCAGCTGCGCCTGCGCGGGTATGATACGCGCATATCTTCAATTATCGTGCCATACTTAAATAGACCGTGAGCTTACTTGTTTAACAAAGATCAAATTTATTGCAGAGGGCTTATAGCAATATATTAGGTACTTGCCACATCAATATTTTCTTAGCTGCATATACATATTTTAGGTCCACTGGGCTAATGAGGCAGTTATAACTTATAACTGCCTCATTAGCTGGTTCTGGGTTGGATTCCTAGGTTGAACAAAGTGTTATTGGGTTTTTTATATGAATTTGAGTAAGGATTTGTGCCCGTGGATGGAAATCGAATCAATTAAATAAGCAGTCCTACAAAAAAAAATGTATTTCTACTTCTTAAAAAGTAGAAAAGCTTAACCACAACTTTTTTACAGCGTGTACCTATGTATTAATTTTAACCCATTATGACCTGAATTATTTTAGTGTTCCAGAATTTCTTAATATTTTAATATATTGTTGATATAGGTCCACTTAATCATTTCTGACAGTTAAATATTTGGTCCAACTTCTACTTCTGGAAAAACCAGCGGTTGCCGTTTGGCACCGCTAGGCTCTTATGATGTCTCAGGTGTCATGAAACTTGATTGAAATAATATGCTCATTGTTAGCCTATGGCATTACTTGCTACTGATATTACTGTATTTGGGGTTTACTTTTAGTTTATAATTAAAGAATAAGGTAAGTAATAAACATTTTTTTTCAGGAAACGTAAATATATATTTTTTTTAAATATTTTTTTTAGTGTGAAATTCTAAGTTACAGGCTGCACTGAGCCCTACGTCACATTTTGTGCACTGAAGTCTTATTTGACTCTTACAGGAGGTCTAAAGGACATTTGTCCACCATCTTCGTCAGCTGAATCATCGTCTGAACGAACTGCAGGGTCTGGAGGTTCGATATATAACAATCGAGGTTCAAGATTGTCGTTTTCTTCTAGCACAGCTAATGCCTCATGAAGTGTACAACCCCTAAAAAAAAAGAAATTTACACACGAATAAACTAAAATAATGTCAAATAGAAACACTTTCTGGAAAAATGCAACTGCAAAAAACCGGCACACCACTACATAACGGCCTACGGGTGCCGTACGGCACCCGTCACTATTCCCGCGGGATACGATGGACACACAAACACGATTCGATAATATTATTGTATTATCGGGAGGAGAGTTGTTTTGAAATGAACAAAAAGTACATAAATGTAACAAATTACAGAAAATAATAAAAAAATTTCACAACGCTAAATAGCACGCGTCCTTGACGGTCGCAACAAGCACACTGGTTCCCGGAAAGCACTAGAAAAGATAGCTTTCTCTCTCTAGCGCTGCATAGACAATTGACCTTTTGACATTATTCATTACGACAAGCTTGCGGCGCGAAAATTCAAATACTTAAAATCGGGTGCCATACGGCACCGCTAGGTCATAATGGGTTAAGTACATTATAAGACGGTACTTTTGGCGTAGCGCCTGAGTGATCGGTAATACCACAGTATTACAATAATTCCTAAACATTGTAATACTGTGGCAATACGCTACGTATTGTGGGTTCAAGTTAATATATGTATGATGTATTTGTTCCGGGTCTGGGTCGTGTTTGTGTGTGTGATAATTTGTGTTTGTAAATTTTGTGATTGTTTTGTCAAAAAAGAGCCTAAAATTAAGTTAAGTTCTACATAAACCTACAAAATCTTTGGTTACGTGTCCTATTTTCAAGAGTACAAAAATAATGTAACAATCCATCTATCGAACATAAACATATTAAACAACTATAAATCAAAATGGCAGCTCTGCTCTAAATATGTTTAATCTTTGCGTCAAGTTTTTACGTGCACTCAACCGTCAGTGATCAACTGCTCACTAGATGTGATAGCCAATTGGTGATTGGCGATCGCTAATCACCGCTACACTGACGGGCTAAGAAGCCATTTCCTGTCTTACCGTCTAATTTAAGATCACTTCGCCTTTATAAGCCAAGTGGCCGTATGATTTACATTTGATGAAATCATATAGCATTTCGTTTTATTGAATGTAGTAAGTAATATATTAGTATTAGGTATTTACTTACTAATTATTATATTAGTAAATACATTTAATTTAAATTGTTGGGTTCTTATTTTAAATTTAAAAAAAAATGTAATTTGTAATTCAGGTAAAATTAGGATATTTTTACAGAACTTCATAAGTTATTCTGTTATCCTTATAAAATTCTACTTAGGTATACCGTGGGGTAGCTATGCTTTGACACACACGAATGAGCCGGCTCGACCAGAGTGATACCACGGCCACACAGAAAACCGACGTGAAACAACACTTACGTTGTGTTTGTTTCACAGAGTGAGTGAGGAAAGCGGAGGCCCAAACCCTTTTAAAAGGCGGGCAATGCACTTGCGACTCTTCTTGTGTTGTGTGGTGTCCATGGGCGGCTGTAATCGCTTACCATCAGGTGATCCGTCAGCACGTTTGCCTTATCCTGTAAAAAAATATAGTTGGATATTGTGTTTTACTCCCAGCTCGAGCAAAGACTTGAATTAGATTTCAGAGTTTGTATTTATGCCCGGAGTCGCCACGCTACGTTGCCGTGGAACAAGCTTTATTTATGTCGCGGGAGACTTTAAAACATACAATATCCCGAACACAAAGGAAAGGGAACCTGGACAAGGGAATTGATCAAAGATCTGAGGCCGTGGATAGAAAGGAATCATGGGGAGGTGGACCGTCTGCTGACACAAGCACTAAGTGGACACGGCGTGTTCAATGCATATCTTCACGCAATTGGCAAAGCAGATACCGAGATCTGCCCATACTGCCAGGAAATTGACACCCCGGAGCACGCCATCCTTGAGTACCACGAGTTTGAGAAAGAAAGAAATAGCGTGAAGGCAGATGGAGATGAGGTAACCAAGGGCAATTTAGTGGAAAGGATGTTGAAGGATAAGGACGAATGGAGTAAGTGCGCGAATATGCTACGAAGCATAATGAAGAAGAGAGAAAAGGATGCGTGGGATAGACAAAAAGATGTAGACGGAAACTAGACCAAGTATCGGCCGAAGTAATGCTTTAGCGGTTCCGGACGATATAGAGGAGAGTGGGGGGAGGTTTTTAGTCCGTAGGCCCCTGGGAGAAATTTCCAGGTGGAGTCGGGCATGCGTGTGGTACGGGCCACCCGTATCCATGAGGATTTTCCTCCTCCCGCGCAACAAAAAAAAAATATCCGGAACACACATTTAGTAGTTTGGAGTTAGGATTTGTTCCCAGTGAATAGCAATAGAATCCCCCCTTTTTACATGGGAACTGAGTTCACCTCTGCCTATATATACAAGCGTATATATATAACATACCATCACGCCTGTATTCCCCGAAGGGTTAGGCAGAGGCGTACTAATGTACACCCACAGTTCGCCGGTATGTTTAGGTCCCATGTAATAGGGGGCGAGCCTATTGCCATTAACCGGGCACAAATTCCAAACTCCGAGCTGCCACTGGGAATTTCATCGGAAAACCCAATAACACTGCTCGACCTGGGAATCGAACCCAGGACCTCTAGCGTAGCAGTCGCGCTCAGGACCGCTTGGCTAAGTAGGCTAGTGAGCTAGTATTTAGATAAGACCTTAGTTTATAGTGTAGTATATTATGTTGTTATTTAGCAGTAAAAATAGAACTATATATAACATAGTGACAGGTTTAGCTTATAGCCTATTAGCAGGCTGTTGGAACCTGTACCCTTCAATTAACTGTAACATGTTGCAAACTAGAAGTTCCTGATGCAGCCTATATTTTAGTCTCTCTTCTAGTTCAATTAGGAATGTGCAATATGTACTAATAGACCTTGTGATTAGCAATGTAAATATGAGTGGCATGGTAGCCAGCTTTCGTGCTACGAGCCCTGGGTTCTTCTGAAATTAGTAGAACAATGATAAGTAATTGTCTCATTCGTTTAGTAGGTAGGTACTCGTAAGCTCGATTGCTACATTAAAGGTCCTGGGGTCGATTCTCAGGTAAAATAAAGTTTGGATTTGTACCTAGTTAATGGCTTGCCAAATATCGGAATATTTTTTGTTAAATGCTGCCTATTTTTGTTATTTTTTTTAAATTGGTACTCCACACTAGTATATTTTCCTGTATCGTGGGTGCTTTAACGAATAGGTAGGTCGTAGAATTAAAAAAAATATGAGGTCGATATTTTTTTTGTAATAGTTAATATCATTGCCTAAGAAGTTCAAAAGTACCTTATAGATGGAATAAAACGTAGGCATACACACACTTATCGTCATTTCACCTTATTATCAGACCACTTATTTTTAATTAAGTGTGTAAATTTAATAAACTACAGTTAATAGAGTGATTAAAAATAATATTTACTCAAATATGTTATGCTACATTGGTATTTCATTAAGAAACAGAACTCGTTTCAGGAATGTGATACACAGTACTTACGTACCTAATTATTATCATGCGTTTTTATAACTATATGCATATATAACACTGATTATTTCTTTATAGAAATAATCAGTGTTAATGTAATCTTTATAGATTGAATAATTGAAATAAAACAACCTTACGGATATATACGGACGCGATATATCGCGTTATATTAGTATAAAATACAATACAAATCCCGAAGTTTCGGACCCTTTACAGCGTCCATGGTCACGGGCAGACTGAGGTGTCACTCACTCAGCGAAACATAACATAAGCATTGTTTCACGCCGGTTTTCTATGAGGCCGTTGTGTCACTCCGGTCGAGCTGGCCCATTCGTGCCGAAGCATGGCTCTACTAAACCCACGGGTGTACATTAGTATGCCTCTGCCTAAACCTTCGGGGAACACAGGGTATATGTTATGTAATCATTGTACCTAAATACATCGTAATTTGTATCAAATCGCAATGGGGGACTCAATTGGAGATCAAAATACAATAAGAGCGAATCAAAATAGCATTGGAACGATAACAACGAAAAGGGGGAAAAAATACATCGTATTTAACTGCTTCTGATATCAATACAATGCTAGCTACCTAACCTTTCTCCCCTCCGTCCCTTCATACTGACGCAAATGGAGTTTTCTGTTGGCTACTGAAGACTTGATTTTTTTTTTTTATTTAAGTTCAAAAACATATCCCAGAGTTTAATCAATCATATAAAACTAAAACCAAAGAAGCCTTTGATGGCTTATATATGGCTAGTGAGTTCGGAAAGTTATGTTTCTATTTTAATACTAAGAAGCAATTAGGTCACTTACTAATAAAACTTAAAAGAGGCTATTTTAGTGAAGGAAAAATTCGACTTTAATTAAACATTTAATTTGTACGATATAATATGACGTTACAAATGTCTTTTAACTTTTTATGAATAAGAGTGTAAGATAGTAAGTTTTACATTGAAAGAGATATGTTAAATTATATACCCATTATAATAATAGCACACTCAAGGAGATAAGTATATCTAACTAAAGTACATAATCATGGTTTATGATTTGCAGAAAATGCTTTTTTAATAAAATTAAAACTATATACGATAGATACCGCCGAGCATAAATCGGTAAAAATAACCACGTACGTCAGGTATTGGTGATCATTTTACATCGTATGAACACAGTGCCCTAATAAAGTGGACTTCTGATAATCACATAGAGACGCATCGACTGGACGCCAATAAAATGCTCAATCAATCAATCGCTGTCTGCGCATGCGATCATTAATGCTGCTTGGACTTCGAGTTTTGGATTGGGCTATGAAGTGAGCGGTGAAAGTGGGAGAGCCATGCTTCGGCACGAATGGGCCGGCTCGACCTGAGTGATACCACGGTCTCACAGAAAACCGGCGTGAAACAACGCTTGCGTTGTGTTTATTAAGAGCGAGGCCCCATTAGTGCGTTGCGCTGCGTTGCGACGACGCACGATGTCGCAGCGCAAGAGCGTCGCAGCAACACTGGCTGCGTCTCAGTCTCAGTTCAGCCTTCGCAATGGATAGATACAAACGTGTTCTTTTGATGCTTTTATTACGCCACCGCGGAAATAAACGTAGAAACCATAGAAGATTCTGGATATCTCCTTTGATAGCATTAAGAAATAGTGATGGTCCTCCTCTAACAGTGAATCACTGTCCGTCGTCGCAGCGGAGCACCGACAACGCAGCGCATCACCCTCCCTCTCGCTTCGTCTCTCGTCCGTCGGTCCATTGAATTGTCGCGCGCGACGACGCCACGGTCTAATGGGTCTTGTCGTAAAAATATATGGAAACCGTCGCAGCGTCGACGCTGCGACGGTTTCCATATATTTTTTACGACGCAACGCACTAATGGGGCCTCGTACTTAAAGTGAGGTTACCGGAGGCCCAAACCCTTTTAAAAGGCGGGCAACGCACTTGTGACTCCTCTGGTGTTGCGGGTGTCCATAGGCGGCGGTTATCGCTTACGATCAGGTGAACTGTCTGCTCGTTTGCTCCCCTATCCTATAAAAAAAGGTTATATAAACGTCTCCGAACCCAAAAATGTGATTTTTAAAATTCTTGTTTGTTTGTCTCTTTGTTACGGGTTGGCGCAAAAACTACTGAATCGATTTTAATTTTGTTATAACTGTTAAAAAGTATTTGCTCCAAATTAAAAACTGGTATACTTCTTATCTCAAATAATTAAACGTAACCTGAGATACAGTTTCACCTCTCTAATGTATAGAGACCCATATAAAGGAGAGATCATCACTGTTGGTTTAAGAGCTTCAAGTGAGCGAACCCGGGGGCAGAAGCTAGTAGATTAATACAAATTTAATTTATAGCCTAATCCTTATTAATATTTTTTCTAAATACCATGACAGTAAGGAATAATACTACTTAACATTTTCTTTTCTGTAAATGTTGTGTACCTAGAGAGATTTTACGGATTATTTCCTTTTGGCCGATACTGTGAATGGATTCGAAAAACTTCATGCACATTATAAAGTGTTGTGATTTTTTAGTATTTAGCCTAGTAAGGCTAATATGTAATAATTTTGTAGTAATTTATTTAATGCCAAAAGTCTACCTAAATACTAAATATTGCGATGATAAAAATTTCGCCCATTATCCGCTCTCTTATCCGCTCTTCTAAAGCAGTCAACGTTAAGGCCACACCGACACTGATACCACCACCTACTCATTGTAATTACTACTCTAGTTACAAAAAGTTTACATATACCATCCGGCACGTTTTAATATAAAAATCTGAGCCTATCTAATGAAATCGATACGAACGCAATATCGAGCAAATGGCTCTTCGGAACGTGGTTGAAATTACTATAATCACAAATGCGACTCCATCCAGCTACCGTCTCGGCGCATCCAATTTTGAGTTTACTAGCCGCCTGATTATATGGTTTTGTCACTTTATAGTACTTTATCTTCAGTTCTTCGAGGAGGAAGAAGAAATTGAACAAGATATTGTAGATTCATTAACAATTTTGAAGTTTGTAATTATCTGATTTTAGTATATCACTGCTAGGTCTCTCAGAATGAGAGAGGCGATTCTTTTGTCCACCACGCTGGGCATACATAACATAATCAACCCATTATATGTCCCACTGCTGGGCACGGGTCTCCTCTCACAATGAGAAGGATTAGGCATATAAACTCCTTTAACATAGGATAAAACTCCTTTTTATTCTTCTTTTTGTATTTTGTATTATCCTTTTAGATCTTTGATATTTTCTACCTTTGACGATCGACCTACTCATGAAGGCAGTGTGACATATAAGGAAGTATTCGCTTAAATATACAGGTGAAAATCCTAGTGTGGAGCAACGTTTTTTTAAACAAAATAATTAAAAAAAATCTAGTTCTCAAAATACCAATCATTTGCGTCATATTGTATAAAATACCTATTTACCTCTTATTAGGTATTGTATAGGTTTCAATGTTATACCTTCATCTTCAAGTGTTTCATGATTCGTATTTTCTGCTATTTCGAATGAAAAAACATAGAGCCTCATAACAATTTTCGTATGGCGATCACTTTTGAAAACCAGTGTCTCTGAAAAGCTAAACTGAACTGGTAATTAATATAACTGGTTATTTATTGATTCATTTTTATTTTCGTAACGCTTGATTATTTATAATTTTAATCTAATCTATCTTATCTATAATCTTGGTTTAATCTAATCTAATAACCTATATTTGTTTTTTACAATAATTTTATTCTAACAAAGGGCAAGTTATGTTACAACGTATTCTTTAAGGCCCACTTGCACCTTCTTAAATGTGTTTAAATTGTATATAAACACAAAATTACAATGAAAACTTGTATTTAACTACAATTTAAACGTATTTATAAAATTGGTGTATGTGGGCCTAAGTTAGATACAGAAAAAATCCTAAAATATATCCGCCGTAGGTCTATTGTTACGATGTGTTGTAAAATGTTAAAATAATTGAAGGAGCAATATCGAGCTGTAAAAGCAATTTTAGATTTAGATCAAAATACCATAAACTAGCCAGTGCCGCGACGATGTGCTGTAATTCCAACACGCTCAGGTTACACTCTAGTGATGGGGATGTTCTACGGAACAGTAGCTACCGTATTAGCTGTGATTTAAGTTGTTCCATCAGGCAATACTAGGGTGACAAACTACCATAGCTACCATTACGGAGGCAGTCTGGGTTTCGCATAGCATCCCTTCGAGGAATGCCTTGCGTGGGAGTCTGATTGGCGGGTCCTGGTCGCCTGTAACGGGCGAGAACTGTCTCTGCCAGAAGTGAAATAAATTAAAATGATATTTGTCAGAGATTAGAGACGAGAAACTTTAACAAGTTAATGGATTGTTTTTTGTCTAGATTGCTTCGGCATTTAATTCCTAGTTGAAGACCTCTGAGAAGATCATGGTCTCTTTCAAAGGCAGAATGAAATGTCTGAAATGGACTTTTGAGGATGAAAGAACCACTGCAGTTTTGAGTAGACCAGTCCCGACTGACGGCAAGCATGCATCACTCATCATGTAGTTCAATCATAACCTAGGGAGCTCAACGACCCGTCGCATGACATTACCAGATCAGCAGGACATTCGTGACGGTGAAATGAAATTCCCAAAGCCTCCAGATTAAAATAAAACTATAGTCTACATGGTACTTACTCACATTTACAGATTAAATATTTTTTATGACTAGAATATAAATGTCAAAACTAGTGGTATAGCCAGATAACTGAAATGATCTCTTTCTGTGAAAGACTGTGGTGGTTCAGAAATGGGCTTAGTACTAAGTAGGACCGTGAGAGGATTGATCCTTTTTAGAGAAGATGACATCGGGAATCACCTCAGAGTATACCTCGCTTGCATCGCTCAAAGATGCTGTTCGTTCAGCTCAGCGGGTGATCCAAGCGAAGAATGGCAGTGGAGTGGTCATGTGCTACCGTGCACAGCGAGGTTCTGGGGAGACCCTTTTACAGTCTTCCCAGAAATGTCATAATCTATATCTATACTAATATATAAAGCTGAAGAGTTTGTTTGTTTGTTTGTTTGTTTACTTGAACGCGCTAATCTCAGGAACTACTGGTCCGATTTGAAAAATTCTTTCAGTGTTAGATAGCCCATTTATCGAGGAAGGCTATAGGCTATACATCATCACGCTAAGACTATAAGTAACTATTCCACGCGGACGAAGTCGCGGGCGGAAGCTAGTGAACTTATATTTTTCTCATAACAATAGCAAAAACTAATAAGTAGTACTTATTGTTGTCTGCTAAACAAACTCACATCATGAATCAAAATCATCTTATAGTAGCTAGTAAGTATTGGAATCAGAGCGTTTCGTTTCGGAGTGTCTAGATATGTTTAGAAAATCCTCTAATTATATGAACAGGTGTTAATAAAAAAAGTGAGAGTGTTATCAAATAATGTAATTATATCCAACGGAAACAAGTCGTGACAGGCGGAGATGAATTTTATCCCAAATTAACAAAAAATGTTAATTACTAACTGTGTGTCAAACGTAATTTTACGGCTACAATATTACACAGTTTAAACACAATTTAGAACTGTTAATTGTAAGTCAATAGCTTAATTTACATAATTATTTAATTAATGATGTACTTGCACGCACGTAACTTAGTAAATCACCGATTGGATCTAAGAGTTTAAAGTGTTAATTTACAACGCTTACTAAATTTAAGATCGGGGTTTGGATTTGTGCCCGGTAAAAACGTACCGACAAGTAGGTAGTAGTGGGTGTACCATGTGTATGCATAAATAAGTATAATACTATCTGACTCTTCGGGAAATATAAGAGTGATGTAGGTATTTATAAAAATTTCAAGAACTCAATTATTAGCAGCTCCTTAAAATCACAGTGAAAAAGTAGCAGTTCACCAGTTCTTTCATAACCCGTTCCTCGGAAGATTCAATTACGATACACGCAGTTTTATTTTACTCTCGCAGACGGGAGCCGATCATTACAATAATAATTGTATCACGAACGATTAATTTATTAACTCGAGCCCAACCCCATTCATACGTCTGATGGGCACTAGATTTATGGGCAAACTATATTGGAAGTGACCAAATTTGGATTGCTTTAATCAGATTTTAACGACCATTCGAAAATAGATTTCCGAATCAAAGTTTGCTTGAAATTTAATTAGTTTGTAGAAATAATAGGTTATACTGTATTTAGAAAAACATTTCTTACTAACATTTTTTAACTTATCCAGAGAAAAGGCTAATAAACAACCGTTAATTTAGATCGTGTGGGGTTGGGGACGAGGTTAGTAGATAAATGTTTATATTTAAATATATTTTTTATTATTTATTAATTAATGGAGGTTTGTTCATATTTGAACGTTACCTCCGTAAGAAGAGGTTAATATTGCCTCAATGAATGATATTTTTTATTGTTTTTTTTATATTATAATATCCCACTGCAGGGCACGACTCTCCTCTCAGGATAAGGAGGATTAGGCTGTAGTCCACCACGCTAGCCTAATGCGGGTTGGCAGACTTCACACACCGACGAGAAAATCTCTCAGGCGTGCAAGTTTCCTCACGATGTCTTCCTTCACCGTTTTATAAAAGCGCGTGATAATGAACACACGCATGACTTCGAAAAGTCAGAGGTGTGTCTTGATTATGTGTGCCTTGGATTTAAGCTCAAGACCTTTAACTTCGCAGTGTAATGGTCATATTACTAGGATATCACTGCTTTTTATTAGATAACTAGCTTCTGCCCGCGACTTCGTCCGCGTAGCGTAATGATACATATAGCCTATAGCCTTCCTCAATAAATGGGCTATCTAACACTGAAAGAATTTTTCAAATCGGACCAATAGTTCCTGAGATTAGCGCGTTCAAGCAAACAAACAAACAAACTCTTCAGCTTTATATATTAGTATATACCTAGATAGAGTATAGATGAAGCTAAATTCCAAAGAATAACTACCATGTAAAAATATGTGTATCATTAAGTTAGCAAAAAACAAATCTCCGTATGCCACAGAAGTCAGGTAGCAAAGGAGTATGAACAATAAATAACAAACCACCACGTTACACCTGACTTCTTTTTTTGTCTCACAAATCACGCGCATATCACCTTGATAATGACGCACCGATGCGTGTGCGCCGCTAATACGCCCCGAATCTCGTGGCACGATAACTGTAGACGCTTCTAAGGAAAAAAAAACGTCGTCGACCCACGGTCCCACAGTTATGTTGAGGTCATAAAAAATGTACGCGTGTTTGTGTTTTTGATTATATTTTGGGACATTTTTGTTACGTAAGTATGAGATTTTGCAATTACTTTGTAAAGTTCGATTGGTTTTCAACGTTTATTTTTAAAGATTTTAAGACAGCTCTGTAGGGAATTCTTTCAATTCAATGTTTCAATCAATATTCTGACATATTTCGGACAACAAAATGGACTTGTCAAATTTGACAATTACCAAATTGCTGACCCAACAAAAAATCTATTTCGAGTTAGTGAGTAGTTTCTTTTTGCTTATTATATTCGTTTTTAAGTTCCCCTTCTTGATTCTTCTTTAGGCTTCATTTTTGCTCAGTCACATTCCATTTTAGAAAGTGGGTCCTGTTTTGGCCTATATGTAAATGTGTATATTTTAAATAAAATTACGGTTAGTTAAAATGTAACTAAAAAATACAATAAAAATTATACTAAAAGCGATTCACCTATTCGATTATGCGGGCAAAACCGGCTGGCACGGCTAGTTATTGTAAAAAGATTCCAAATTCTTTTGTAGTCTGCCGCCCAGGCAAACAGTAGCTACATTGAATACAATACAACACTTATTTATAGTCAAAACTGTCTTCGCCATAGCGTCCCTGCGAATCCTGTTGAGAGGACTGTACATTGGAAATGACGTTTTAAATATGGAACACTTTGAATTTGGTCGCATATATTTGAGGACTATTTTATAAAGTAGAATTAAGCTGATTACATATGTCGCATGTCAGACAAGCTGTGGGCAAAAATCAATCACCATCACTGAGTGGAACCCACCTAAAGTTCTCCGCCTAAAGACGTCGCGGACTCGCGGCAGGCCCAAAAGGAGATGGCAGGATCAGCTAGACATCTATGGGAAGGATTGGCCGCAGAATCTCTAAATCGTCAAGAGTGGAAGAAGGGTAAGAGAAGCCTTTGCCCTGCAGTGGGACGATGACGGCTGAAAAAAAAATCTTTGCCCTTTCCTTTGGGCTACTTTGTAATTAATGATAACCATTTTCTAAAATCACTCGCAGTTTATCCGTGATGATTTTGATTTTCCCATTCTCCCGAAATTCCTTTCGCATCATAAAAAGAACTAAACTTCGTGCACACAGGAAATCTAAAAAATCCGGGCAAGTCTGGATTCCACATCCTATGTACCTACCTCATATTATAGCCGGGATCCAACATAGAAGTGACGAGTAGTCTTAGTCTTATGATTTCACAAAAATATCTTTAGAATGTGCGTAAATTGTCCGATAAAAAAAATTTGTAAACATATTATCACGCCAATATTCCTCGAAGGGTTAGGCAAAGGTGTGCTAAATTAGGTACCTAGTTTGCCGGTATTTATAAGTAGGTCCCATTTAATAGAGGCAAGTTATTAACCGGGCACAAATTCAAAGTACAATCTAGCCTATACTATGGGGAGTGCTCCGAAGAATTGTTCGGATTGATCCTAGCAGCCTCTTTTCGCCATCGTTCTACACGACAACAGTTCCAGCCCCATCATCTTGATGGCTGGCAGTCCACAACTGTGCGTTTCTATAAAAACTTTCTGTATCGCACAACAAAACTGTGGAATGAACTGTCGCCTGCAGTATTTCCGGACCAACACGACCTTCAAACCTTCAAGAATAGAGCGTACTCCCTTGTAAAAGGCCGGCAGCGCACTTGTGACTGACTCTGTGACGCTGGTGTTGCGGGTGTCCATGGGCTGCGGTGATCGCTTAGCATCAGGCGATCCGTCTGCTCATTTGCCTGCTATCATAAAAAAAAGAAAAAAAGTGGCATCTTCTGTCCCATAATCGAGGCATCTCTTTACCCCAGTGTATTGGGTCCGCATAATGTTTATATCATTCGCTCCTTTTGCGTTTTAAAAGATCAGAGGAATAGCTGCGCCCGCGGCTTGGCGGCAAAAAAACGGATCTGGATAACGGTTTTAAGATTGCAAGGTCAGAACTAACGATTTTTGCATTTTTATTTGGTTCTCAGCGGCGTCGCTCGGTAATATAGCAATAAATAGTTGTTTTTTTAATATTCTTCAATAGTATTGATGTAAGGTGATTAAGTTCGAATCGACATCTATATATTAATATATATATATCATTATCATATCATCATTAATAATATTTTTGTAAATAAATAGATATTAAAAAAATCTAACAATACTGTGCTGTTCTAAATAAACAGCTTTTGGTGAATCATGATATGAATCACATTTGTAAATCGCTCAAGGGCTGATATTGGTTCTAAAATTCCATCACGCCTATATTAAAGGGGAAAATAGAAAGGATAGAGCCTTGGCAAACTGTGGATTTACCTACACTATTACACCTCTGCCTACCGCTTCGAGAAATACAGGCGTGATGGTATGTTATTTTATGTTATAAAGGCAAGGTCCTTCAAAAAGGTTACACTCAATAGGTTGTAACTCGCAACTGGTGCCTTTGTATGAGAAGATGTATGAATGTGGAAGAATCAAAAAGAAGTATGCAAGAATTGTAGCAAGTGGCTGTCTATACTATAGTTTCTGCCTACCTCTGTGGGAGAAGCGTCAGTGTATGTATATATGTTGAAAACGTCTCATAATTTCCTGAAATATAATGAGGTTAATAACAACAGTCAAAGTTTAGACTCTTACCGGATAACTATTAATGTAATTAATAATTCTCTACATAATTAGGCCCACTTGTACCAACTTTTAAATGTATTTAAACACGAAATTTCTATGAAAAATTGTGTTTAAATATAATTTAAACATATTTAAGAAGTTGGTGCAAGTGGCCCTTAATGTCAATTCGTTTTAATCTTATTTATTTTATTTAAAAAAAAAATCGTTAGTGTTAATAATTTTGCTTTATGGATTAATTTTCGTTGTGATTTTTATACTATTTTGTTGTTTGTCTGATTTTACTTTGTAATGGTTATTATTTTAATGTTACTTACCGTTATAATTTTATTCATGTATATTTCTTTATTTTTAATTTTTAATACAATTTATTGTTTGCCTATTTATTCGAATATTTTTGTGCATGCTGTGATTACCTGTAATTGAGTTAACATTAAGTGACATTGAAAGCTTATTTTTTATGTGTAATAATATAACTGGACTGCCTCGTTAGTCTAGTGGTCCCAAGTGCGACTGCTATGCTAGAGGTCCTGGGTTCGATTCCCAGGTCGAGCAAAGTGATAATTGGGTTAATGCCCGGTTAATGGCAATAGGCTCGCCCCCTAAGGGACCTAAACATACCGGCGAACTGTGGGTGTACCTTTACACCTCTGCCTAACCCTTCGGGGAATACAGGCGTTATGGTATCTCATGTAATGTAATGTTAATTCGTTGGTAATCCTTAAGTAAATCAATAAATAAATAAATAATTTCCACATCAATTGCAATGAAACTATGAACCACACACCTTCTCTACTATGTAGATCAAGTCTTCATTCAATTCCTCGCTCCATTCGACGCATGCGCGGTGATCTCGTGCGCATCGCTACACAACTTACGAAATTACTGGCGCCGTCAATCACGCGCTATCGCCTGTGACGTATCTATCGCATGTTAATTTGATCTCTTTTTATAACTGGTGCCCTGGTACCCGCATCATTGGTTTTAGTGGGCGACTGTCGCAATCAAAAGGATTCAGGTTTGATTTCCAGGTCTTTGCATTGGTTTTTAACAAGTTTTGTAGATGTAGGTTTAGTTTTGATAATTTTGCTCCATGATTAGTAGCATTATCACTAGACATGTGTATAAATACTTTGTCTACAAAATATAGGGTAATTTTAAGGAGAGAAGAATTATGAAGCTTTAATATTAGGTACCTATGTCTGGTTGGAGGAAAATTAGTGTCATCATAACATCTCTAAAGCAAAAAAATTACAACCAATCGAATTACCGATCCAAATACCTTGTATTGCGTTTCACCAGATACCGTACCAGTTGTAGTCAAGAAAAAAAACTGTTTGGCCTATAAATCGAGCCAATAAATAATTTAACTAATATGCAGGCAGAAAAGTATGCACCTAATGAATAAAAAAATGCCACAGTCAAAAATAATCGTTTACCAAAAAATATGTTTAGATCGTGCACGGCAACCCTAACCACTATTGTCAATCGATTATAATATTATTAAGATCATTGGCCATATTATACCAGTCCGAAATCCTAGTCCTAGACATATAATTTGTGCCACATTTATACCCAAAAACGGCTAATTTGAGCTTATAAAAAACTCGTTACCTTTATTAAGGGTAATAAACGAGGGAATATGGTCAGGTACCATAATGCTGTGGTCATTAGGGTAATGCGCAGGATCACCGACACTGTGTCGCCGCATATTCTTGTTATTAATGATTTTTAAACTTAGTTTGTAGATGAATCGATATGGCAAAAAATATTAGGGCTGTTTAGTAATATACGGTTGGAAATCAGTTATTTCCAAAGATTAGAAATCACTTGTTACAGAAATAAATATCTACTAAAATATTCTAAACTAGCTTCCGCCTGCGAATTCGTCCGCGTGGAAAAGTTAATTGGTCTTAGCGTGATGATATATAGCCGACCTTTCTCAATAAATGGGCTAACTAACACTAAACTTTTCAAATCGGATCAGTAGTTCCTGAGATTAGCGCGTTCAAGCAAACAAACAAACTCTTCAGCTTTATATGTTAGTACATATATATATTATGACTAGCTTCTGCCCGCAACTTCGTCCGCGTAGCGTGATGATATATAGGCTATAGCCTTCCTCAATAAATGGGCTATCTAACACTGATGGAATTTTTCAAATCGGACCAGTAGTTCCTGAGATTAGCGCTTTCAAGTAAACAAACAAACGAACTCTTCAGCTTTATATATTAGTATAGATAAGATGCAAAGTAGTAGTAGATGTACTGTAGTAGATGTACCAGGGTAGTATCAAATTGAAATCTATAGTCTCTGCCCACCCCAATGGAGGATAGGCCTTAAAATACGTAGGTATGTAGAGTAGGATCTGCCTCTGTAGCTAAACTGCTTAATTAGCCTAAAGGACCTGGGTCAGAATACCCAGGTCGAGCAAAATTTTTATTGGGTTTTTCTATGAAATTCTTAGTAGCAGCTCGGAGCTTGGGATTTGTTCCCGGTTAATGGTAATGGTAATTAGCCAGCCTAAAATAAAATACATATAGGTTTAAATAATCTAATAAAAAAAACTAATACTAACTATAAATATATAATAAAAACTAGCTTCCGCCCGCGACTTCGTCCGCGTGGAATAGTCACTTAGTCTTAGCGGGGTGATAGTCTATAGCCTTCCTCAATAAATGGACTATCTAACACCGAAAGATTTTTTCTAATCGGACCAATAGTTCCTGAGATTATCGCGTTCAAGCAAACTTGGCAGGTGGCACTTGACAGGTGGTAAGAAGATGATGATCCCCTTCAGCGGCTGTAGTATGTTTTGATTGAAGCTCACTTCAAGATATAGCCAATATTGTTAGTTGATAATATTGAGTATCCGAGCAGAACTTTAGTAAAATATGTCACGGGAACAGGAATAATAAAAGAACGCTAAATGAGGGTATGTCCTTTAGAGCGTTTGTTGGGTCCGAGCGGACCCAAGCTCGGTCCGCTCGGATACAAAACAAACGCTCTAAAGGCTGATGAATAACGTATTTATTTGGATAAGGATTAATATAACATAACATAACATACCATCACGCCTGTATTCCCCGAAGGGTTAGGCAGAGGCGTACTAATGTACACCCATAGTTCGCCGGTATGTTTAGGTCCCATTTAATAGGGGGCGAGCCTATTGCCATTAACCGGGCACAAATTCCTAACTCCGAGCTGCTACTGGGAATATCATAGAAAAAACCCAATAACACTTTGCTCGACCTGGAAATCGAACCCAGGACCTCTAGCGTAGCACTCGCGCTCAGGACCACTTGGCTAATGAGGATTAATATCATGTTTATAAAAACACCTTCGCAAATAATGTATTTGGAATTTTAGAACAAAGTTAGCATAAAAAAGGTTATAGTGAGCCAACCTTAAAAGATAGACATATGCTGTCGCGGACTTTTTTTAGAACTTTTAAAGAGGAACAATTCTGTCATATATGATTTTTGCGAAACTTTAACCGTTTACGCAGCGCACGCATCGGAAGCTCTCAAAAGGAAAAAAACCCCGATTTTGAAACATCCTTCATTGATGCTCCGTTCCTATTGGTCTTAGCGTGATGATATATAGCCTATAGCCTTCCTCGATAAATGAGCTATCTAACACTGAAAGCATTTTTCAAATCGAACCAGTAGTTCCTGAGATTAGCGCGTTCAAGCAAACAAACAAACAAACAAACAAACAAACAAACAAACAAACTCTTCAGCTTTATATATTAGTATATAGATTACAGTTCACTTAAATGAGAAGTGTACATAAATGGTTCGTGGGAGAGCCATGCTTCTGCACGAATGGGCCGGCTCGACCGGAGTGATACCACGGCCTCACAGAAAACCGGCGTGAAACAACGCTTGCGTTGTGTTTCGCCCTTTGACTATCTATCTATAGTCAAAGGTTTCGCCGAGTGAAGGAGGATACAAGAGGCCCAAACCCTTTTAAAAGGCGGGCAACGCACTTGTGACTCCTCTGGTGTTCCGGGTGTCCATGGACGGCGGTTATTGCTTACCATCAGGTGATCCGTTTGCTCGTTTTCCTTATAAAAAAAATTTTGTATAAAAAGTTTGTATCTTATAAAAAAAACATAGTGGGGAAAAACCAAGAGTTATATGGAATCAAAATATCAAAGATATAAAAACCTCAATAACAGTACATATGCCACCAAAACTCCTAGTGACGAAACCTCCACGGCCGATTAAAAGTCAATAACACACTCAAATAGATCACTTTCCCGAACACAGTGAGAGATCGATCAGGGATCTATAGATCTTTTGTTGAATAAAATCGATCTCGATTTTGATTACGTCGCAAATGAAATGGTTACAGTGACTATAGATGTGATTTTTTATCGCTCTTGGGGTCACCAAGTGTATGATTGGATTTTTTTTGGAATTCATACGCCCTTTGGTAGGAGTTCATCATAGAATTCAATTCTGTTTGGATTTTTTTGAGTCTTTGTTCTGATATAGGCATGTGGCTCCCTGTTAGCCTTTAACCTTTGAAGGACTTTATGGGTTTAAAAAAACTCATTATTTATTATCATGAGAATATTATTCACTTTAAGGAAATAATGGTCTTTGAAAATATGTCATGATTGACAAAATTTAAAACTGCCTCATCAGCCAAGTGGTCCTGAGCGTGACTGCTACGAGGTCCTGGGTTCGATTCCCAGGTCGAGCAAATTGTTATTGGGTTTTTTCTATGAAATTCCCCGTAGCTACTAGGAGTTAGGTATTTGTGCCCGGTAATGGCAATAGGCTCGCCCCCTATTACATGGGACCTAAACATACCGGCGAACTGTGGTTGTACATTAGTACGCCTCTGCCTAGTCTGCCTGCTCTGCCTTCCCCTTCGGGGAATACAGGCGTGATGGTATGTTATGAATATGTTATTTTATTGGTATTTCCGATAAATTTTACGTTATTCAATCAATAGAAATTTATGAAATTAATTTTACTATAAACATTTCCTAGGAATTTCATGCATTACTTAATATTGTTTGACTGTACCTTCATAAACTTGATGGACATACATTTTTTTTCCATACGCCATACACAATAATGATTCTAAACACACTTACTGTTAAGTATAATGTCGAAGAATATTTATTTTATTTATTTATTTACTAATAAGCAAACATTCCTCTCTTTATCAAAAATCTGTCTCAGTACAAGAATTTGAAAGTATTAATTAATACCACAAACAGATAAAGTTAACAATAATTAATATTGTAAAACAATTAAAGCTGTCACTGAGCATTCATTTAAGTTACAATGGAGTGAGTGAGTAATGATAGACGTGGTTCGTGGTTATCTAGGGTTATGGTTGATGTCATGTAGGCGTAGGGCTGTCTAGTAGTAGGTAGTAGTGGTAGACAGCCCTACGCCCGTGGCAAATAAAAAAAGCGGCGGTAGCCTAATGGCTAGGGCGTCGGACTTGCGATCATGTGGTTTCCGGTTCGAAACCCAACCATTGCACTACCGACGTGAACCCACTCGTAACACAAGCATTTAGCTCAAGAATACTAGTAATGTGCAACCCACATTGCTAGTAAGCTTTAAAAAAAAACGTTCTTTTACGAACGCAAGTATGAAGAGCTGTCTAGTAATAATGATCTAGTAGTAGTATACAGCCCTACGCCCGTTGCAAATAAAGACCGTATTTTTACGAAGGCAAGTAGGTACGGTTTTTATTTACCGCGGGCATAGGGCTGTCTTGAAGTAGTGCTCTAGTAGTGGGAGTCGGACATATTCCCGACGATGCAAGTCTCCATGTTATTAGCCGTGATATCATCATGATTAAATTAATATGACTACCACCTTAAAAAAACGAGCAAATCGGCTGTACTTATTATGTTTTATATGTGTTTGTGTGTATATTATCCACACAAAATCTTAGCCGAACGGGTAGATATCAATTTCTAATTGATTTTTGTCATTTTGTAATAAGTCGGGTTTTGTAGAAACGGAGAGAACAAATATAAAATATCTAATAATTAGCTTGGTGTTAGACTTTGTTTTAGATGACGATGTCATGTTCCTATTTTGAAACGTGAATAAATACAATTAGGACAGTTTGTTATTGCATATCGATAATAGCAAGAATAGTCCTATAAACATAATTTTTCATACTAATAAAATAAATACATATTTTCATGCCTAAACACTAAATATTTTAATGAAAATTTGTATAGAAATAGATTAGACCATGGAAAAAAACATAAGCTTTCAATAAACTCAAAAAATCCTTTGGATGCAAATAAAACCGCAGGCAACGGTTAGTATTATTAATAATACGTAATCTCCTGCCATGACAACCCTAAGGGATCGATGAATCATGCGCACGCGCTTAGATCGATGATAGAAATGATAGATTATTATGTGTAACTTTATGACCATTTTAGTAATGTTTAGACTTAAGAAGACATGATGTGACAAACTCGACGATGCTAGTAGGTACCTAAGTATACATAAAAATATTATAATTTGATTTGATAAATGACTCAAAAATGCATAGTTCGGGAAAATAAATTGTAAGTTCGGATATATTGGCAATAGACGCTGAGGCTGAGACTAAGTGTTCATTTTTTAATTCCAGTATTAAATACGTAAATAAAATAAATTTATTAATAAAACTTAAAAAAAATAGAAATAGAACCTGCGCATATTTATAATTATTTATACAGGGCACCATGAAGGGCGACTGTTAAGAAATCCTACTTAATATTATAAATGCGAAAGTTTGTGAGTATGGATGGATGTTTGTTACTCTTCCACGCCAGAACGGCTGAACGGATCTAGATAAAATTTGGCACAGGGATAGATTAAAGCCTGGAATATACATAGCCACTTTTTATCTAGGCCGGACCCAATTCTGAAGTCCACGCAGACGAAGTCGCGGGCAGAAGCTAGTATTCTAATATCCGTGAATGCGAATATTCCTGGCATCATTAGTACCTATGGAAATACAAGATAGTAAAGGTATATACAACTATGGAAAACTCCCGTATCTTTGCAAATCATGGTAATTGTAGATAGATACTAAAGATACAAGCATCGAACTGGTCCAAAACTAATCTATAGATTTATATCTCGGGTCCATATGACAGCCTGGGGCGACGGCCAAGAATTGCGTGCTCCTCTATTTGTAAGGTAGCATGTGAACTATATTTAGTTACGATGTAGTAGGTACTGTATCTTCATTTAGTAGGAAATAAATTGCATATGGCTGCCTCGTTGAGACAAGACAGTTGCATGCAAAATATGTGACTACTTTACATATAGGCACACAATTTGAAGACTAAAGCGTAATAAAATAAGGGACAAAATATAATGACCACGGAATTTAGTAAATTAATCACTAAAATACTTCCAAATAGGATAAATGGTCACCAAAATGGCTAAATTAAATAGTCACCAAATATAAATACCTATATCATTTACTATTTTTGGCAACATAAAGTGATTTTTTACCGTTATATTTTACTAGATCTGGTGGATCGTTAAACATAAGCCATAAAATAATATTCTACCATTAGCCAGTGATGCAGTGCATACTACTGGGCATAAAGGTATTGACAAATGAGGCCTCGAAATGTCAACGCGTGCGCTAGTGATGCTACTGGAGATGCTGGCGTCAATAGCCTGCGGTTGCCGTTTCCTTGAAAAAAAAAAACTAATATGTCTGGCAATCCGCGCTTGGTCAGCGTCAGGAAAGGGCTAATCGAAGCCCCTTTTACTCTCGGAGTAGACCCGCAGAGGTCTTTATTCTCAATAGCCCCATATCTAATAGCCCAGTTTTTTGTTTCTCCTATTGTGTTGTGTGTAACGTCAGAAAAAAATATTCTTCAAAAGAAATATTAGTATCGAATTGTTATAGTTCAATGTTTCAATAAGCACCATAATGCCAAAGATTGTTCGCCACAATGCCTGTACCGGGCTATCCCCTGAGGGTGTCCCTACATTATGTCTCAGATTAATATGTCCTACCTGTAATGTAAGTAGGTAACTACTGTGTGGGACTATGCTATGAATAATGATTTTGTGGGTATGTATAATTTTATATACGTAAGTACTTACATGTCTCTCCTATTAATTAAATTATAGATATACTTAGGACTATTTTTGTGTTTAAGTATACCCACGATGTAAGATGTAGTAGATCTGGAGTTTCAGTTCATTATGCAATTAGAGGAAATAAAAACTCTCAATAAATACAAGAACTATACAGAAGATAATTTTAGAAATTTATTAGTTACACTATTCTCCAAATATACCTATGAATATTTTGACGTTCCATTTACCCATTGATTGTAGACAGAATTTATGGATATTTATTTAAAACTGCCTGCGCACCTGCTACGCTAGAGGTCCTGGGTTCGATTCCCAGGGCGAGTAAAGTGTTATTGGGTTTTGCTATGAAATTACCCAACCCTACCCCCTATTAGGTATATAGGACCCAAACATACCAGCGAACTGTGGGTGTACATTAGTACGCCTCTGCCTAACCCTTCGCGGAATTTATACATGTGTGATGGTAGGTGCCTATGTTTATGTTATGTTTGTTTATAGAAACGGGATTTTCATACATTTTCGATTAAATGCTTAATTGAATGTAAATTAATACTTACTTAATTATTTTTCAAAATCATCGTTTGGGATTTAAGAGGCAGCATAGTTCATATATAATAAGTATAAAACGTAGTAGGAATTGTTATCATAGAGGATTGGAATCACCTTACTCTAACTCACCTACAATAGATACTACTTAGTCTAAATAAAATATAGGTTACTCACATTAGTTGCACTTTGCAGTAGGTATGAGCAGCTCACTCTACGCCAGAAGATGTCATCTGAAATATAAGTAATATAGTATTTAATAAGGTATGACACGTAAGTAGGTTGTTAATAAGACCCTGAAATACCCACTTACATATTTTTGAAAACCAGGTCGCGGCATACCTACCTATTTAGATTTAATAAAGGGGGATTGCCATTAATTGGGCTCAAATTCAAACTCCGAGCTGCTACTGAAAATAACAACTAATAATAACATAAAAACTAACAACCAAGACTAATAACCCTGACTCTGGGAATCGAACTCAGAACCTTACTAATGAGGTAGTCATAGGTTCCTAAATCATCAAAATCATCATAAAATATAAGAAGCTACAAAACTTATTTTTTTTTTTTAACAAAGAGAAAACTTTTTTACTTTTAAAATATCTTTGCATTTGTTCAATGGGAATATAACTTAACATTTGGCCGTCATAAAAAAAATGGATCAGAACCATATTTCAAATACTATTAGCGACATCTTGTAACGTGATGCAGAACTATTAGCGCGACCTTATGACTAAGATTACTTTTACTTTCTTGGCGCACGTCTTGAATATTTGGTTTATAAATTGTTCAACAGATGGCGCATTTTCTAAAGCCGCTACAGTAACTGAAAATTAAAAGCTTTGACATGTTTATGCTAGATGGCACTTTTATAAAATATAAGCAGATTGTTTTAAATATAAAAATACCATTTTACAACTGTTTACAGAAGCAGATTTGTACAATAAAATCAAGTACAGGAAGATACAATAAAATCTATAATAATTATTAAATGTATTTTTATTTTGGCGGTACCTATGCCTAGTTTGGCCTCAAATGCTAACACTTTTGTGTACAGTACCTAGGTATGTATTAAAACTGTAAACTCTAAACAATACCTGGAACTACCAAGTGGATACCTTAGAAAAAGTTTTTGCATTTCACAGCCAATGACGAAGTATGAGAAAGATTATACTTACCTACCTACTACTACCTACCTATCACGCTAAGACTCTAATGAGCAAAGGAAAAAGTAAAAGTCAAAACTGTGGATGAAACCGCTGTGCAGAGCTAGTTTAGTAAATATTTTATTTCTTTATAATAAACAGACGCCTCCGTTTAAAATTGGGGGAGGTAATGAAATTTTGATAGCAACAATAATTCAAGTTAGGTAAGTAGGTACTCGTACAAAAGTAAGTTTGTCAGACGGCTAAGTAATGGTACTTTTTCTGATAACAACCTTAATAATCTGTCTGCTTTATGTATAACTAGCGACCTGCCCGCGGTTTTCCCCGCGTTACCCCGTTCCTAAGAATTGTAGCGTGAGGTTATCATGAATCACTCCGTCCATTATTGAAAACCGCCTGAAAATCCGTTCAGTAGTTTTTGAGTCTATCGCGAACAGACTGATGCGGCGGGCACTTATAATTATGTAAGGAAATGAGTTCTATGAGGAGGAATTATGTATGTAGGTGTAGGTTCGTACTAATAAATAAGACGTTTTGTAATAAATAATACCTGTATGTTTTGGTGTGTATTAGGGAGTGAGCCTATTGCCAGTAACCGGGCACAAATAATCCCAAACTCCGACTTGCTACTAAGCATTTCATTGCTCAATACCACGGCTCGACCTGGGAATCGAACCCAGGACCCCTAGCGTACCTGTCACGCTCTAAGTAAGTTACACTCAGGTGCAGATACCAGTAAAGTGTGAAATAGAGCATAATAATAATTATGCTATATATGTATAATAGTTATCCCAAAGCGAATGCACTCAAGGTTAATTTAACACCCAGTAAAAATTTCATTGACGACATGCCGCAAATCAAAGTGTGGACAATGGAATAACCATTGGCGACGGAAAGTTTGAGGGTCTTTACAGAATGGTACTTCTTATTTTACTTTCTAATGAACTAGGTAGGTATAGGGTATACATACCATCATACCATAACGCCTGTATTCCCCGAAGGGTTAGGCAGAGGCTTACTAATGTACACCCACAGTTCGCCGGTATGTTTAGGTCCCATGTAATAGGGGGCGAGCCTATTGCCATTAACCGGGCACAAATTCCTTACTCCAAGCTGCTACTGGGAATTTCATAGAAAACCCCAGTAACACTTTGCTCGACCTGGGAATCGAACCCAGGACCTCTAGCGTAGCAGTCGCGCTCAGGACCACTTGGCTAATGAGGCAGTTTATAGGGTATACAAGTCAAAATAATATTAACAATTAACTTCTGCCCACGACTTCGTCCGCGTAGCGTGATGATATATAGCCTATGGCCTTCCTCAATAAATGGGCTATCTAACACTGATAGATCTTTTCAAATCGGATCAGTAGTTCCTGAGTTTAGCGCGTTCAAGCAAACAAACAAACAAACAAACTCGTCAGCTTTATAGGTATATTAGTATATATTTAGTTAGTTATGCATATTTTAGAAAAAAGATTGCAATAATGTCCATAGGTCCTAGAGTGTTTGAGCAGGTTTCACTTTTATTGTTAACAGTATAAGGTCGAACCACGGTCAAACGTTTTCTTACCTCACCGTGTTAAACTTGTTGTCGTGTTGTTGTTTTATAGTAGCCATACCTATCTCTTACATGTTCAGCTTCGATCATAGAACCCGATCGAGCTTATAACCCTACACGGATGAGTTACCAAGCCAATAATATTTGAGTTGTCTATAGGAAATCGTAAAGCATTCACTTTCAAAGAAAATAGAAAATTGCCTAATTAAACAGGTTTATCACCGCTACACGCAGAGTTGATTATTTTCTAGAATTGTAGAAACTGACCATATAATTATTGTAATTGGAGTATCAAGAACGTATATTTATATCAGTTATTATTATAATTAGCATGACTGCCATAAAATACAATTGCGTTTAATTACAATGTTAAGTTCAATGCCATGAAGATGAACGTAGTTGCGATGCCTCTTAGATCACTCATAGTACCGTAGGCGACCCACTTTGAGAGTTACTTGCAACAAGCTTACAGTCTCCGACGACAGTTCACCGCGGCCGAACGCACCATGTTTTTCGAAAGTTTCCTCCTTAACCTTGTAGTAATGGTGGTGTTAATAATCGCCCTAATCATCGATTATGTGACCAAATTCTTCAGTTACTGGTACGTCCGCCACGTACCGTACAAGCCATCCATCCCATTTTTCGGAGGCGACTACCATAGAGTTCTTGGAATCCGTAGCAGCACCGAAGATGTCAACACTCTATACTCCAAATATCCCAAAGACAAGTACGTCGGCAGCGTCAAATGCAGAATTCCCGACCTAATAGTAAAAGACCCCGATACTGTAAAAAGGATGTTGTCGACGGATTTCGCGCATTTCCATAGCCGAGGTATCTGCTTGGACAAATCTCAGGATGTTTGTTTACGTGAAAATTTGTTTTACGCGGACGGAGAAAAGTGGAACTTATTGCGCGAAGGCTACGAGTCTTTATTGAGCAACATGGACTGTGAATTGGAGAGTTTGAGTGACTGTTTGCCGGGAACAAATGGTGATGCTAACGTTCAAGAGATATTGTCGACGGTATTGGACAAAGTCTTCGAGGATTTGCTTCTTGGCAGCGGCGGAGGGTCAGTTGTGAAAGATGTGAGATCAGCAGTACAAAGGCGTACGTTGATAGAGAGATTTAAGAGTTACTTGAAGAGTATATTCCCTTCTTTGTATATCATGTTTGGATTGACGACCATATTTGGAGAGCCCTCTGAAAAAACAAAAAGTGAAATTAAAAAATCAAGAGTGTTATCTCAGATCAAGAATTTGGGCGTTTATCAACTTGGGATTAAAGAAAAGATGAGAAAGCGCCCTACTGATGAAGAATTCGCCTTTTCATTAATATCCTCATTCATAACTGAGGGTTACATACCTTGTCTGAACGCAATAACTGCACTAATCTATGAACTGGCTTTGAATCCTGAAGTACAAGAGAAATCCAGGCATTCGGTATCGAAAGCTAATAGGGATGAATATTTGGATGTAGCTATAAAAGAAGTATTGAGACTGCACCCTCCGTATTCGATTATAACAAGACAATGTACTAAAACTCATCATCCCGAAGGTGGTTTATTGATTGACAGAAAAGTAACTATTAATGTTCCTGTGATGGCGTTACATAGGGACGAAGAAAACTATGTAAATGCTAATAAATTCAATCCTGATCGGTTTTTGGACGATGAAGGAGCCTCTACACATTGTTATACTTACTTACCTTTTGGAGCCGGACCTAGAAAATGTATAGGTAAGATTGTATTTTCAAACTATTTTTTTCATCAGATATTATCACGCCTGTATTATCGGAAGGGATAGGCAGATGTGTACTAATTGTACATCCAAAGTTCGCCGGTATGATTGGGTAAATAAATAAATTACATAAACGCTGACATAAATTCAATGTACTGAGAATTTTATAGAAAATCTCAATTACTCTTTGCTCAATTTTGTCGTCGACGGCGTCTTTCGATATGATTTGAAACACAGGATTCAAACCTAAGAAATATTCGACCTCACACAGGTGAGATCGAATTTTTCTTTTACAAAACTTATCTTAAGTTTAGAAGATCTACCAACATAAAATTAAATAAAATCCGTTAATTTAGAAGCGCGAAAAATATACGTTCTTACTTAGATAAATAATATTATTTAATTCACAACGTAGTGTTAATTTAATTATTGTATTCCTAGGTACTTACTAACACTTCCTGCAAAAAAGTATCATAAACATTTTATTCATTCTCACGATCTTTGCCCCGTTTGACGATGTATGTGATTCTGAGATAAAACTAGCGTAATGACGTGCATAATATTATTACATGGATGTTATTTTTTCATCGTCAATATTCAGTATTTAAAAAAAAAATATTTAAAGTCAACTTAAATATGTATAGAAAGCTGCTTATTGGTCAAGCTAATTGGACGCGTATTTTTTTGAGATTTGACCAGCATAATCGGAAATTTGAATGGGGAAATTTACAAAGGCAAAACTACGCACGAGTTTCTAGAATAAATATAGATATATTTTAAAAACTGTCCGCCTGGCTAGCTAACAGCCACACATGTGAGTTCGCTGCTAAATAGTTTTGAACCATATTGTCTAGATGTTTGAGCCAGAACCCGAATGGCACATAGGGCTGTGTGTAGCTTACATCAGACAAGCCTTTAAAAAAGTTTTTTAATTGGTAGTTATCACGATCTTTATCCTGCTAACGATATCGGTACTTTTCACATATGACCAACGTTATTTTGTTGAAATTCTTAGAAACTTACTTCCTTCGTTGTATAATAATGATTGTACGTAAAGGACAATAATTATGTCGTACATAGGTACTATTCTATTTATATACATATATCTATGTACTTTATACCTGATTATGACAACCGCTATCTTCAAAGGGTTCGAAGCATTACCTTATACAAACTACTTTAGTCCCTCAGACTTCAGCCAGCCATATAGCTGAACTGGACCGGAAGGTAAACAGTTTTTTTTATGGATTAAGTCGGCAAACGAGCGGACGAGCTACGTGATGGTAAGTAGTCATCTTCGCCCATTTACACCTGCAACACCAGAGGTGTTGCTGATGCGTTGCCGACCCTTAAGAGACTATGGACACTATGGATACCTTATGGACTGCAGACTGCCAGAGACGCAGCAACCGAGGGGGAACTGCGGCTTTTACGCGCAAAAGTCGAAACACATACCAAAGTGCTTTACGACAGACTCCGACGTAAGGATGGTCGCCAGCCAGTCAGACCTCAAGAAGTCCTACCACCGAGCTCGTCATATATTTCCTCGCCTCTTACGAGATGCTTAACTGAAAGGCAATGAGGAATAGTATTCCAACTCGTCCCCACACGGGGCAAATTTTGGTTTTAAATTCGGGAAGGTACGTACGCTTTCAGTTGGTACGAGACCGACATAGATATCCTGCCGGCTCCCGAATCGGCAGACGACCCTTGAGGATTATTCCTGCTAGTAAAGAAAGTCAGAACATTTCTCTCACATCAAAATGAAATATTAAATTAATTAATTAAGCAAATCGTAGTTCATCCATTTATAGAACAATAGTTTTACTATCGTCTGTTAATTATACTTGACAGGTAGAAGAGGTAGGTCAGTCTGTAAGCGTTCAGTCTAGAGAGAAAGTCTAGAGCTAAGAAGAAAATACTTTCAATAATTAGACAAATAATCATTGTTAATGACAGAAGGCTAAGCATCTATAGAAAAGCCATCGTCGTTATTTAATGGTCAATCTGACGTCTGACACAGTTTGGACGGTTGTTATCAAGTTCAGGTTCAATTGAAAATATAAAAAACTAGCGATCCGCCCGCGGTTTCACCCGCGCTGCCCCGGTCCTAAGAGTCATAGCGTGATGTTAAATAGCTTAAAACCTTCCTCTTAAATCACTCTATCTATTAAAAAAAACGCATCAAAATCCGTTGCGTATTTTAAAAGATCTGAGCATACATAGGGACAGACAGCGGGAAACGACTTTGTTTTATAATAAGTAGTGATAAGCCTTTACAAGCATTTATGAAATACCGGGTGGCAAGGGTTTGGTTACAAAAATTATGTACTGTGTATGTACTTATGTAATGCCCGGTGCTAAAATCGGTGGATACTGAACCGCATAACACTCAAAGGGATGCGCCAAAAAAGTGACAATCGAAGGAGCACTCGAAATGACCATTATTGACCATAGTGCAGGTCTATGCTCGTGTGTTCGTGCTCGTTTCTACGTACCGACTGCACGAATGTTCGCTTTGTAACATGTTACATTACGCCCCGTAACACCGGTCTACACCCACTTTTAATTGCGATCACTAAATATGTAAGGACATTGTAAATTAAATAAAACCTTTCGAACTTGAACTCAAAACTTGGCAGTCCGTCAGTGAAAGATCGTAAGATTTAAATCACTAAACATTCTAGAAGCATCTTCATAATACGCAATAATCATAAACATTATCTCTTTGGCTGGCTTTCTCCACTTAGATAGTCACTGAGGCCGCAGAACTTATTATGAAAAATAGGCCAACGATACTGAGAGTGTTTACCTGTCAATTATATTCGAAGTTGTCAACGGTTTAGAAAGTTTGTTTGTATGTCCACAAGTCCGCTTCATTGTGTTGGAAAATGAAGATTTATGGCAGGAGATATAAGCTAGAATCAAGTAGTTTTATGAACTTCCTGGGTTGAATAGGCTCGCCCATTATGGTAAAGTGTTATTACGTATGTCAATGACATTCCCAATAGCAACTCGGGATTTTGCTACCCATAATATAAGGCCTCAAAGCATATGGCAGAAGAAAGCGCTGATTATATGTACGAATGTAGTGAGTGATGAGATCACGGCTGATAGATGTACGAAAACACGTATCTACTGCTACTTAGGGGATAGGGAGGGCTACTAGGGGGAAGAAGTAGGTGAGAATGATAAAAACAAGCCTTTTTTCTCGTTACAGGTGAACAATTGGCTTTGAAAATCATAAGAAATGTGACTAAGGCGGTGTTGAAGAAATATGAACTTGAACCTTGCGCAAAAACGCCCTCAAAATTAACCATGGTTGACCATAACTTTGGTAGAGTTGTGGACCGTGATATATGGGTAAGATTTAAACCTAGAGTTTAAGTTAAATTAAAAGCTTTCATTTGAATTCATTGTAGACTAAACTAAGTTACTCGAATATTGTTTAGTCCGTACTAAGAGTCCGCTCAATTGTAGCTAGATATATGAACAAACGCCTAATATGTATTGTTTTTATTCTGAACGCGAAATGCTGCATTGGAGACCCTATTTCTCTAATTTTTTTAACATTACTACTATCGAGCGTTAACTCTCAGAAGGGCTTTTATGCCAGTTTATTTTACTTGACTTAGTTATACATTAAAAATATGTACTGTGTTTTACCACTAGAAAAAATAAAATATCATAATTTATTTCGTGGTATTGTTACCTACAATTAAACTTTGGTTAATTGAGAAATTGGTAAGTATTTGTAGTAATTAAATTAACCGTATTATATTTAGGTATTGGCTCAAGTAGATTATTTACATAGTGTTAAGGTTTATTTATTTACTGTTAAATTAATAAAATAAGTTATGTGTGATGTTTAAAAATAATGACAAATTATTTGTTAAAATAAGATCAAAATTAAAAGTTATGAAATCCTGAAAAATAAATATCAAATCAGTAAACATGTTTATCATAAACTATCTTTTTTCTCACATCCATTAAAATATTTTAAACAAAGCATTTCATCATCAGTTTAGAACATTCCAAAAACAAAAACTCCCTAAAAAATTAAAAATCGAATCGGCCTTTCACAAAATATCAACTCAAACGCACAACATGTTTGTTACTTTAGCTCTACAGTCCGCGCCATACAAAACACGATTCAATTTTCCAACTTTTTTTTAATCGCTCGAGAGCTCTTGGAAATCAATACGAGTGACAATGACAAAGGGGCTCCTAAAAATGGACGGGGTCCAAAGGGATTGTGAAAGGGAAATATTTCCTATAGACCATCGGCATTCCCTGATAATGGAGTCTGTCATACCGAGCTGTAATGTGACTATGAAATCGGATTATTATGGACATAGTTTTAAGTAATTTGTCTATATTATGTTTAAGCTGGCTAATTGATGAAAGGATCATGAAGATGACTCACATTACAAGTTTTTTTTTCAATGTGAATAGGTAGAGTTTTTCGAGTAGTAAACATTTGTTTTTTAAAGAAGTTACTATGAAAAATTGAAGTAGTGATAACCATATATGTCAAGTATGAGTTCGATGAATCTTGATAATATATTAATTTTTCCTATTTTTATACATAAATAGCCGAGAATAGGAGAGCAGTTATAGCCTAGTGATATGACCATTGGACTGCCAAGTCAAAGGTCTCGAGTTCAAATCCAAGGCACGCATCTCTGACTTTTATTATTTATTTTAAAAGAGTGTCCATGGAGTTTCTTGCCGGATTCTTCTCCATAGGATCAACCTTTTGGAACCGTGCAACTAGAAGCATAACGTTTCATAAATGCTTGTAAAAGCTTATTTGAAATAAAAACATTTGAACTTGAACTTTGAACTTGAACTTTTCGAAGTTATGTGCGTATTAATAGTTAATTATCACGCGCTTAAACGGTGAAGGAAAACATCGTGAGGAAACCTGCACGTCTGAGAGATTTTCTCGACGGCGTGTGAAGTCTGCCAACCCGCATTAGGCTAGCGTGGTGGACTACAGCCTATTCCCTCTCATTGTGAGAGGAGACCCGTGCCCAGCAGTGGGACATATTATAATGGGTTGATTATGATAATGTTATAAATAACAATCATACACATATAATTATGTGTATGATTGTTTTAATTGGATCATAATTTATTTAGATAATTATGATCTAAAAAACTTTATATTATTGCAATTTCTTGAATATTCTAATTAGATTTTTTTATTATTTCAAAATTCTAATTAAAAAGTATTCTTCCCTTAATTAAATGTCCCAACAATAAGCAACTATTTTGTGTTTTTTAGAAGTTTATTAGAAAATGAAAATAGAAACTTCCCTAACTTAACACAACACGACCAAACATTTTTTTACCGGTACTTATACCTATAAGTACCGTTATTTGATTCCATTACATTGAGCTACGATATTTTATACGAACACAGATTATTACTAGGTAATTAAATCACAGATTTTTCTGCTATATTTCACACTTTTATGTGCATAATAGAAGTCACACGGAATCGCTAACAGAGAAATGTTTTCTTTAATCCAACGTAAGATATGAAATTGATTTATGAGTAGACCAGTGCACTTTCACTTTTAAAAGGGTCAGAAAAAGTTGGTCAAAAGATTAGGCCTCGGCAGCGGCAATTTTTTAATAAACAATAAGCGGGCACCGTGACCGTGTTTTATTTAGAATTCTTTTATTATGAGAACCTGTTTGATGTTACCACTATTGACCCTAGGATTAATATCCTGTCTTTTGTTTGTTTGGTGTTTATGCTACTAGAATGAAATAATGATCAATTTTATATAATGTTTTGAATAAAATAATCTATAGACAAGGATATTGTAATATTTTAGGTTCCTAAGTAATTAGAATAAATATATAAACTAAACTAGTCGTTTTAAATAGCAAAACTGAATGCCGATGGAATTTAGTTCTAAAATATTTATCGGTTCTATAAGTTCTTAAGAAAATTCTATCTAATCCTGGTTACCAAACATTAAATAGTTATAATATTCAAGATTTGCGTAAATAAAATTTTATAGCTTCAATTCACATCCCTATAATGATAACAACCCTTCCAAAACATTGCTCGGTTGATTACGTGAATCAACTACCCGCTAAAAATTTATTTTTTCTGTACGCTTGCTATTAAAATATAAATTGTAAATCTTGTTTCTCAGTAAGTGAATTATTGTAAATTCTTGTGAGAAATAAAGTTCTTAAACCACAAAACATAATCATAAATACGAATTAGGAAGCTGGCTCTATATTTCCCATAAAAATCTGCAGCCGGGATTATCCTCAGTAATCTCATATTTTATGGGGAACGCATGCAAACATGTCCTGATTTATAGCTGGCTCCATGGTACCTATATGTCCCACTTCCTACATAATGCTCTGGATCAATGAGTGATGGGACTCTCAACAGAATTTTTTTATCGATATATTCTTATGGTAATGTAGTTCAAAGAACGGGTCACTGTTACATGGCTCATGAAGTTTGAGCCATATTCGCATCAACTTTTATTTAATAAAAATAAAAAACTGACTTTTTTACTACTATATTTTTAATTCTTAATAGGCTTACGATTGACTGCCTTCGCCTGATGTTAAGCAACACTACGATCTACGATGGAGCTTAGAAGAAATATTTATTTCTGCTATATCTAAACCAGAACGAAGCACGATCGTCTCAAGAAGTTAAGCATATCATCACGCCTATATTCTTCAAAGGGTTTAGCTAAGGTGTAGGTATTAGTAATATTGGTATAATTTAGGTCTCATGAAATTGGGGGTGAGTCTATTGCCATTAACCGGGCACCGGGAAAAGCCTTATATTATATGTCTGACCTGGGAATCAAACTGCGTGCCGCGTACGTGCCGTACTTTATATTCCAAATCAACGAGTTAAAAATAATAATATCAATTCCCATAATCTATAGGTAAGTTAAAATTAGGTACAGATTCAAACTAGTTTTTTTTCTGATAATTGGTTTCATTCTCAATTGCATTCTAAGTATTAATAGCTCATAGCCAACAAAAACAATACCAGACATCTGCTTCGGTTTCTCTTATTTCGGGGTCATTCGATACCGGTATTTTAGAGAAATAACGTTGATATTTAACTAACAGAATCGAGATAACTGTTTCTAATGTTTTAATACAGAACCTGTATTTAGGCGCCATCTAGTGTGTCGTTTTTGAAATATACCATCAAGCCTGTATTCGCCAAAGGGTAAAGCAGAGGTGTACTAGTGTACAACTACAATTCACCGGAATGTTTAAGTCCCATGTAATAAGACTATTACAATTACTCGGGCACAAATCCAGACTCAGAGCTGCTACTGAGAATTTCATAGAAAAACTCAAAAACACAATGCTCGACCTGGGAATTGAACCCAGGAACGCTGACATAGTAGTCGCGATTGTGACTACTAGATTAATGAGACGGTAGTTTAGTTTCATACAGTACCTACAGATTTGACTAAAGTACAGAATGAATCAACACAAAATCAGCATAAAGTCATCCACACACACTCACGCACACCTACTGACATACGCACACATCAGATTCTGATGTAAATGTAGCACATTTTTAGCTTTCAAAATACTGATTCTCTATATTCAGGCCTGCCTACTTTGGGAATTCAGTAATAGCAAAGCTTTACTGCAATATTGCAGACTATATGCCGTTGTTGCCTAGTGCTACGATGCACGGGGCATTTTCTCAATACTCGAAACAGGTTGTTAATTCCTTGGTCAAGACTGGGATTTGCCCTGTTTAGCGGGGTAACGTGTGGTGGTCGTTTGTACTTAGAGTAGTAGGTATATAACGTAACGTTAATATACGTACTAGCTTCTGCGCGCAACTTCTACCGCGTGGAAGCCTATATGTATATAGTCTTCCTCAATAAATACGCTATCTAACACTGAAAGAAGTTTTCAAATCGGACCAGTAGTTCCTGAGATTAGCGCGTTTAAGCAAACAAACAAACTAACAAACTCTTCAGCTTTATATACTACTGTACTATACTATACTGTAGATATAGATACAACAAACATATTATTATCAGTGTCTACCATTGACAGGGACAATACATGTGAATCCCCTGGTCCCTAACACTAGTATAGGGACCAGGGGATTCACATGTATTGTCCCTTTTTATGTCAAATAAATTTCATTTCATTGGTAGGCAGAGACTATAGATTTCCACTAGCTATCCTGGCCATCTTATCTTATCTTGTGTAGGGCCGAGGCAGCAAGGCCTCAGTGCACTTCAACCCAATGGGATCTTTTGTGCTTCCCCTAGATAACTTATTCCTCATCCCCTTCCAGTTCTACAAACAGCTCTTCCATGAGGTTTATTATGAGGCCTGGGGGTATGAGTCTGTAGTCATCTGGTCTTGGATAACCCTGACCAGCGCCCCCATCAACGACTGTCGCCTGCTTGAGTTCCAAATGGCATTTTGACATTTCGATGAGCAACCTATGAATTTCTTGGAGTGAGCAAGTCCCGTGAGGCTCAACCACTCATCCATGTGCCTCGCCCTTGCGTACTCCCGAAATGCCGTTTTGACTGTGCTTGGGGCTAGTCCTACAAATGGTTCTAGTCCAATTAGTGAGGTTCCAGAACCTTCCCTCGCCAGCTCGTCAGCATGCAAACAAGCCTGACCTTGTTTATCCTGGCCATCACTTTCGCTTCATTTAAGTTCATTAACCTCCTCATTCATCGATAACCAATGGTAGTCAGAAACACTAACAATTATCATAGGTATTCCTTTAACAACTTGGATCGATAGCTTTACGTGCTCTCCGAGGAACGGAAATGAATAGAGGATATGCTCTGTCACAGTCTATAACAATTGCCAACTCGTTTTTATGTGCTAACTTAGTGGGTCAATGGTCTTACTACATCATTTACAATAGAACACGTGAATGGTCGCCGGTTGTTCGATCACGGTCAGCTTCGATTCGATTTTCGTATCGAACAAAAACCGATTCCGAACGTCCGCAGATTTGTGTGTGCAATCGTTTAATTAAAAAATAGAAAATTTTATTTTATTAGCGTCTGAAATTAGTCCTTGAAATAGAATTACTGGGTTGAATTTATTTAGATGTCTTTTGCAAGTTTGTAATGAAATAGTAACTATTTATTTCGGTATATGTTTCTGTGTTCTTTGAACAATTGGAAACGAAAATGGCGTAATATGAACTTGAACTTTTTATTTATGTAACATTTCATATTGTTAATAATGATAATAAGTACCTATATTATTTTACAAGCTATTGCTCGCCATTTCACTTGCAACCTAGAAAGGTTTACTTACTCCAAATCGGCTTATATTTGGAATATCAAGATGAAAAAGGCACCAGATTTTAAGTTAGACCCTTCACCAATATAATTGTTTAAAAGCAAAAAAAAGTGTAGGAGTTTTGCGTGATGCGCGCACGAACATGCAGGTAGACACACCGACGGATATAAATTCTAAAAAAATATACTGATTCTGTTCTGATTAAGACCCGCCATAATAGTTTTTATTCACTATTCGTTTATACCTAGAGATTTTTATCCTCGTTCTAATCCGTACTGCGACAAATAAAAATAAAAACATTTAATTTGATTTCATCATTTCTCATTAAACAAATTATGTATTGTGTCATAAAGAATATTACTTCGGGTCTGAGTATCCGGGTAGAATATCAAATATGAACAAAAACACTTAAGTATATTGTTTTCTAAAAAGCCTGAGACATAAATATAAATCCGTTTTAATTAACTACATTTAATTTTATAAGTACCTATAAAGGGGTACTTCCAAAAATTTGAATTTCGAATCAGAACCGGTCCTCTAGCGTCACTTGAATTATTTACATTTATTTCCTTGTACAAATTATATACACAAATGAGGTATAGCTGTGAAAAACGCTTGGATAACCCGTGGTCCAAGGTACAAGTGATTGTGTGAATTACGGTAGTATCTATATTAGCCAAAACATGACGTAATTTCCATAATGTTCCATAATTTCCGCTAGCCAGAAATGTGCTAATTAATTAATGTAAAGGTAATCTTATTCTTCAACCTGCTACCATCGAATCTCTCTCGCACATTATGTACGCCATTTCAAACGATCTAATAATACATTATAAGGAGTATTATAGGAGTCGGTAAAATGATTAGGAAAATAAATCCTAGCCGTCTTCACTTTTTTGCCTAATTCATGCTAAGATTATAAAGTTACCAAAGATGGCTATAAAATTACTTTTATAGCCGTATTTTGTACACACGGCTACACACATAAAGCTACTGACATCGCATTGTATAGCTTTTACGAACAAAATGAGAGGTCAGCGTATAAGTACTATATTTTTTAACTATGTGTGTAACAGTGTGTACAACAGACAATCAAAAAATGATTTTACCGCTAAACTCTTATAACCGACACCACACGTAGTCGTAAAATGGCGTCGATCATAAAAATATTTGATTAGCCCGCTCCTACTCGCAATCCGCCGCGCTGAAACATTTATCAGCCACACGCTTGTCTGTTGCATTATTTAATATAATGCAAACGTAATTTATAAAGTAGCTAGCTGTGATGAGATGGAGTACTGCGCAGGAGTATTTACGACTACAAATAAAAAATGGAGATGCGTAAAACAGTAACATAAAACTGTGGTACGATCAAATCAAGAAATTCCGTGATTAAAGACGAGATGCTTTGAGAGCGTATAATAATTCTTTAAAGTAAAAAGGTTTTTTATAGATTAAGCTGGGAAACGAGCTGATGAGCGACCTGGTGGTAAGTCATTGTCGCCTATGGACATGCAACACCAGAGGAGTAGCTGATGCGTTGAAGACCTTTAAGAGCCCCTACGGACTGCAGACTGACAGAGCCGCAGCAACCGAGGTGGAACTGGCTCTTACGCGCAAAATTCTAAAGTCACACCAAGGTGCTTTACGACGGAATCCGACGTCAGGGTGGTTGCCAGCCAGTCGGAGCCCAATGGGTCCTACCACCGAGCAAGTCAGATATTTTGTCGTCCCTTACGAGATGCCTATCTGAGTGGGGAACACTGTTATAACCCGTCCCTAACATGTCATACACCAGGATGTTTCTGGTATCTTTAGGCACCATCAGGAGGGCCGTATGTTATTATAAAGTCGATTTTAGATCAAATTTAAAGTACCTCTTAATCGGAATTTTATATTTTGTTCAGATTTTTTCATTTGCTGTGTGCTGCTTCTCAACCGATATGACTTACTTTAAAGTTAGTATGATGTCCCTGTAACCTTAACTATTGTTATTTTTTTTGCATTTCTATGCTAAGATTTATATTCTTAGTTGTTTTAGTGAAGAAAATATTCGACTGCGGGCAGGATTCGAACCTGCGTCTTCTAATTCAATACAGCAGACCAACTAAGCCACCTCAAGATTAACAACATTATCGCGGGTGGGTCGGAGAATGACAGTCAGAGAATGATAGTCGGAGAATGATGCTGTCATGGATGCTGCAGTCACTAACACCGTTATGTACGGGAATGATACACTGTTCAACTGCCTCATTAGCCAAGTGGTCCTGAGCGCGACTGCTACCCTAGAGGTCCTGGGTTCGATTCCCAGGTCGAGCAAAGTGTTATTGGGATTTTCTATGAAATTCCCAGTAGCAGCTTGGAGTTTGGATTTATGCTCGTTAACGGTAATACGCTCCTACCTGCGAACCTATAGTATACATTGGTATACGTCTGTCTTAGTTTCTGTCTGTCTGTCTGTCTTAAGTTAGGAATTTGTGCCCGGTTAATGGCAATAGGCTCGCCCCCCTATTACATGGGACCTAAACATACCGGCGAACTGTGGGTACATTAGTACGCCTCTGCCTAACCCTTCGGGGAATACAGGCGTGATGGTATGTTATGATACACTTTAATACAGTTAGGGGATGTAGACGAACCCGTATCACGCCACAACAAACAGTGGGCCCAAAACAAAAGGTGCGAACACATTGTCTAATAAAAAAAGTTTAAATAAAGCTTAGCACACACAAGGGGATAAAACGCGGCGTTGTGTACACGGCACGATATCCTCCAGTCTCCACAGGTGTCACGTATTCTGTAAAGTGCACTTTGTTTCATTGATTACGTGTAAGCACGTATTTGTCAAAGAGAATTGGTACCTGTTCATATTTGTTTAGTGTTGAAAGTATTGTGGCAGTAATAGGCTAGTTATACAAATATACATGATTATTTATTTGATGTTCTTATAAAATAATGCTCATCATTATTTTAGTTACATTCAACTCAACACCACACTTATGTGTACTGGTTCTAAGCGTGACTGCTACGCTAGAAGTCCTGGGTTTCATTACCTGGTGAATCAAATTATTAAAAGGATTTTTCTATGAAATTCTCATTAACAGCTCGGATTTTGGATTTGTGCTCGTTAACAGTAATACGCTCACCCCCTGTTACATAGGAAATAACGTGCGGACGAACTATAGTATAGGTACGGTAGGTTGAAGCGGTGGTAGCCTAATGGCTAGGGCGCCGGACTTGCAATCATGTGGTTGCCGGTTCGAAACCCACCCATTGCACTACCGACGTAAACCCACTCGTAACACAAGCATTTTAGCTTAGCACGAGGGGTTAACAAGAATACTAGCAATATGCGATCCACATTGCTAGTAAGCTTGCGATCCACATTGCTAGTAAGCGAGTGCAGGCGTGATGTATGATTTATTTACGGAAAATCTCTTTGGTCAAACCTGGTATCAAACCAGCTGTTCAGTTTTAATTTTGATTTAATTATATACTCCTGAAATACATCAGAATCTATATATACGGATTACTGTTTACCACAGAATTTCAAAAACCCTCGACATGTAACCGCTCGTAACAGCCTATATGTATCCCTCGTAACTGATTGTTAAACGTTGGATTAAACGCACTACCAATGACCTTTTGCGTCTAAATGCAACGGTACAAAATGATTGTTACATCGCCATCGTTAACTGCGGTTAAACTTCGAGTGTGCCCACAGTTAACCACAAAACTACTGCGCTTATTTGTGAGTATCGGTAGGTTTAACATTGAGTATGTTAAATTTAATCTATGTTCCAAAAACAACAGGAGATAATGTTTTTAATTTTGATTCCAAATATTTTTCGCTTTCGCTTCTATGTTTAAGACCCATGTAATTGGGAGCGAGCCTATTGTCATAAACTGGGCACAGATCCCAAACTCCGAGCTGCTACTGAGAATTCATTTGAAAATCCAATGACACTTGACCTGGAAATCGAATCCAGGATCTCTAGCGTAGCAGTCTGGCCCAGGACCACTTGGCTAATGAGGATGTTAGTTCCAGTTTAGTTCTTCCACTCGTAAACCAGTGTTTTCTGCTAAATCGAGACAATCCCTAAGGCCTAGTACTGCACCAGGCATGTTATACCGCTTACTTGTGTGTGTGTAACATTGAATGACATCGATCGTAGTGATTGCAGTAACCTAAAATTGAGTGGAGTTCTAATTTTTTGTATATGACATTGCTTTATTATTTTAAATACAATATTTTTAGTTACTTTAAATTATACATTAATAGGTTCTATTATCGATATAGAGTCTAAAATTGTCGGTCCCAAAACGACTAAAAAGTCTCGGTGTATAGGACATAAGTCTTTACTCCTAGAGCTGGAGCTCAATTAAAAAAATATGTTACAAAAGACATAAACTTCATCTAAAGTTATCATGTCCAAAAATAAATCACTTCAATAGTAATCAAAGCTATACTTACTGCTACTGGGCTATTAACCAAAGCAAAATTAATGAAATTACCAAAGTCGGAATAAACTAATCGAGACGATAACCGACTCGGTCCATTAAGCAGTGCATTGGATTTGGAGACTACAGAAATGCGCATAAGACTTAGAGTTTTATAACAAAAGCGATTTGTATTCCAACTCCCTGGGCATGCTGTAATACAACTATCTGGGAACATAAAAGTATTCTTATAACTGTTGCTAGAATTGATACTGTTGTTATTTTGTTCAAATATAACTGTACGGAACCGTACATTAATTTAGCAATTACGCGCCGTGCATTTAGCACACGCCAGCATTTACATGCAATGAGACAATTATATGTACAAAATTATTTGTAATAAATCAGTGTTAATCAAACATTCAAAGTGGACGGTTTTATTTCATAATTCTTATAGAATCGACCCGTCATCATCAAAGATAAATGTAGAAATCTCCTACATTTTTTTGGTCCTTCGAGCCGGATAGTTTTTCGGTACTTTGACCTAGCGCGCGGTCTGGTCAGAGGTACGTTGAAAACGTGACGTGGACTCACTATCATCAATTGTGTGGACTCATTTATTGAAGTGCTACACTTATCATCAACATCGGGCGCTGTTGAGCTCCAGGCATCCTGATCTTCTGGGTGGCGTGAGGGTATAGCGTCCGCTATCAGCTAAGTTGGAAGCAGCAGCAGCAGTTGCAGATACTACTGTTGTGCTACTCGTGGATCATCATTTATCAAGTAAGACTGTTCCTTTTGTTCTCATCATGGAATCTATTGTTGCCCGTCAATCTGATATCATCTCCAGCATCAATTCAATAAAAGTCAACTTCAATAAAGATTCAGATTCGCGAAAACATGCCGAATATATTAAGAAACGAATAGAGTCACTAGACAACCTCTGGGGCGAGTTTGAGCAAAATCATCAAAAAATTTCTGATCATAAGAGTGAGGCTGTTGATTATTTTCTAGAAAACACATATCAAAAAGGAAAAGAGCTTTATTTATCTATTCGTAGTCTATTATCATCTTACCGCAAAACATCAAAATCTACTCAACCAGATGGAGAGATAGACGAAATGTTATCATTGCAACGGACCAATTTTAGAGCATTCAATCGTCTAATCAAGGGCATAAAAGTTGATATCATTACGGATAAATGGGAACTTGAGGATGAACTCAAGAACGTTCAAGCTAAGTGGAAAATTATCGACGCTCAACATTTGAAAATTGATCATATTCTTGCTGGTGGAGATATATCATATGACGAGGAGTTTAATCGTCATGAATTGGCCTATAAAAATATCAAGCGTGAGTTGAATAAGAAAATTTCATCTACCACTCATTTAGAAAAGTCAACTCCGCAACTTGAAATACCTACGTTTAGCGGAAACTATACGCAGTGGCCAACCTTCTATGATTTGTTTACCGAGACGATTCATAACAACAACTCCATCACAAAAGCTCAGAAAATGCAACACCTTAAGGGAAAGCTTAAGGGTGAAGCAGAGCGTCTCATTTATCATCTACACATTTCATCGGAGAACTATGATACGGCATGGGAGATCTTATTACATCGGTACAACAATACCCAAGCTCTTTTCATAAATCAAATTGAATTATTCCTAAATCAGCCAATCATTCAAAAGCAATCATCATTTGAAATCAAAAGGTTATATGACACCACCACAGAGTGTATTCACGCGATTCATAACCTAGGCGTTGATACAAATACGTGGGATCCCTTGCTAGTACATTTACTTTGCAAAAAATTAGACTTGGAAACTTATACCGACTACAAGGAAGCACGTAAAGCACCCCGTGATTTACCAATGTTAGACGAGCTAATGTCATTTCTTGAGAGCAAGTTCACGGCTCTCGAACCTCTTCATAAAAATGAGAAGGAACCTTCAACATCAAACAAGCGAACTTCAAATCAACCTAAGGTGTTTAACAATAATAATAAATACAACCATTATAAGGGCTACAATAATCGGAATTATCAAGCTATCATTACTCAATCTTCTAAGTGTGCTGTATGCAATCTACATCATAGTCGCAATTTATTTGCGTGCAAAAAGTTTATGAACATGACACCAGACGTAAAATTGAGGACAGTGACAAATTCAAATATTTGTCAAAACTGCCTATTCAGTCACGATGGAATTCAATGCACTTCCACAAAACGTTGCAAATCTTGTCAAGGAGGTCATAATACCATACTCCATGAAGCAATTTTATCATCATCGACATCTTCTCCTCAACCAACTTCATCATCACCATCTGCAGTGTCCGTGTCATCATTAAAGTCATCACACAAACAACCTAATGTTAACCATGTCGCAGGGGACGATGAAGAGTTATTGCTGACCACGTTATCAATTAAAGTTAGGTGCTCTGATGGCAGCTACGTGACTCTTAGGGCTCTCCTAGACCAGGGGTCACAAATATCATTAATCTCTGAAAATGCTGTGCAGCGGCTCGGTTTGCAAAAACGACGTTATAACGCATCTGTTTCCGGTATAGGTTCGGGTGCAAGACAGAGCAAGGGGCGCGTACTAATCGACTGTCAATCTATCTACGGTGACTATAATTTTACTACAGAAGCCTTAGTTTTATCAAAAGTCGCCAACTGCTTGCCTAGCATACCATTTCAAAAGCAATCATGGTCTCATCTCCAGCATCTGCAATTAGCAGATCCAGAATACAATGTGTCGAAGCCTATTGATATTCTATTGGACGTTAGCATCTATTCGCAAATTATCATGGACGGCCTTATCAAAGGCCCAGCGCATGCTCCGATTGCGCAGCAAACTACACTCGGATGGATCTTATCTGGAAACGTTCGTACGTTTAATTGTCATATTGTAACAAACGATTTGTCGAATTTATCAAAATATTGGGAGATAGAAGACGTCGACTCATCATCATCTCATCTAACCAGTGAAGAGCAGTATTGTGAAGAGTTTTATCAGCAATCTACTCATCGTCTGGACACTGGTAGATACGAGGTTGGTATACCCATGAAGCCCGAATACGAAAATCAACTTGGATCGTCTAAATCAAAAGCGGTTGCACAACTCAGACAATTGGAAAGAAAAATGTCCAATAATAATAACTCGTCATTCTCAGAAAATTATAAATTGTTTATGTCGGAATATCAACAACTGGGTCATATGTGTAATGCCGATAATGTCAATGAACCAAAACGTGCCTTCTATTTACCACATCACGGCGTAATGAAATTAGATTCGACTACGACGAAACTTCGAGTCGTCTTTAATGCGTCAGCAAAATCGTCATCTGCAATCAATCGTGTGGAGGCAATCACCTCAAGAGCTAATCCGCGAATATCATCTTACTACCGTGACGTACGGAACTAAGGCTGCTCCATATTTAGCTATGAGAACGCTAAAACAGTTGGCAATAGATGATGCCGACAAGTACCCTCTAGCTGCGGCAGCATTAAATCAATCATTTTATATGGATGACCTGTTCACTGGAGCAAATACCATTCATCAAGTTAAGGAGCTGCAGCATCAGCTTATTGAGATACTGAAGGGAGCTGGCATGAACCTTCGGAAATGGTCCAGTAATGAACCGGAACTACTGGTCGATCTATCATCTGATCAACTTGATAACCCATTAGATTTCAAGTGCACAGAATTAAGGAAAACACTCGGACTGAGATGGCATCCGTCATCTGATAGCTTCAGTTTTCAAAATCAATTACAACATCATAATAAACGCGTCACTAAGAGACAGCTATTATCAGAGATTTCCAAGTTATTCGACCCTTTAGGGTGGCTGTCCCCATTATCAATCAGAGCAAAATTGCTTTTCCAAAATGCATGGTCAACCAATTTATCGTGGGACGAAGAAGTTCCACAAGCGGCTCAAGACGATTGGACTCATCTTAAGAATGATTTCAATATCATAGACCAATTTATCATACCACGGTATCTAGGTGACACAAACCAACCTTATCAAATACATGCATTTTGTGACGCTTCCGACAAAGCATATGCATGCGTCGTGTATGTTGTAGCAAAAAATAATAAAGGCGAGCACACATCAAGGCTTGCTGCAGCAAAAACAAAGTTGGCACCTCTAGCTAAAAAGGTTTCATTGCCGCGACTAGAACTTTGTGGCGCACTTCTACTGGCTCAACTTATCAAGAAAGTAATGGAGTCCTTATCAAAACAAGCAGAGATTTATGCTTGGACAGACTCCATGATAGTCTTAGGATGGATCAAAGGTGATGTGAAGAAGTGGAAGCAGTTCGTGTCAAATAGAATTATCAAAATCATTAGTATCGTTCCACCATCTTGTTGGTATCATGTGAGGTCAGAAGAAAATGCTGCAGATTGTGCCACTCGAGGCCTGACATCACAGAAGCTATTAACTCATCCGTTATGGTGGCAGGGGCCGAAATGGATTACTAAGTTCGAACGGAGCGCCATACCTGATACCCCATATCAATCACCAAATTTAGAACTCAAGACAGTCAGTGTGAACGTGGCCTTACATCAAAATCAAATTTCATTTATACACGAGTTATTACAGAACTACAGTTCGTTGACTCGCATTGTAAAAATTGTCGCTTGGGTATTACGTTTCATTACGCAAGCGCAAGGTAAACATGCACCCAAACCGGAAATTTTGTCGTTAGCAGAAATAGAAAATGCATTATTTAACATTATAAAATATTATCAGTCACATGAATTTCACGAGGACATTTTATCTATTAATCAAAAAGGACACGTGCATGCAAGAAGCAAATTATCATGCCTTAAACCATTCATGGACGAGCACGGTATCCTTAGAGTAGGAGGACGACTCAAAAACGCATGCATCCGTTACTCATCAAAGTATCCCATCATAATATCAAGCCATAGTCGTCTTACCGATTTAATCATTGATCAAGCGCACAAGACTACATTGCATGGAGGTCCGCGACTGACACTCTCGTACATCAGAGATAGATATTGGATACTAAGTGGAATCCGTACTGTCAAGAGGAAGTTGAGATCATGCGTTAAATGTCAGCGGTTCAGCCAAACACAATATCACCAAATCATGGCTGATCTCTCACAGCCTCGAGTCACCCCGTCACGACCCTTCTCTCACACTGGTGTCGATTTTACTGGACACGTTGAGTTGAAGGCCAATAAGGGACGCGGAATCAAAACAGTCAAGGGGTATATAGCAGTGTTTATTTGTATGTGTACCAAGGCTGTCCACCTGGAATTAGTCTCCGATTTGACTACATCAGCATTTTTAGCCGCCTTCCGTAGATTTTCAGCCCGCCGTGGAACGCCGAGTCATGTATTCAGTGACAACGGCAGGAATTTTGTAGGAGCCAATCGCATCATTAAGAAGGAGTATCAAGATATCTTAGCCACCATGAATACTGACTTCATCAATGACATCAATAGCATGAATATAAAATGGCATTTCAACGCTCCTGCGTGGCCTAGCGCTGGCGGACTTTGGGAAGCTGCGGTCAAAAGCCTCAAATATCACCTGAAACGTATTATCGGAGATCAAAAACTCACTTACGAGGAATTCACTACGCTACTCCATCAAATTGAGGCATGCCTTAACTCAAGGCCCCTCTGTCAGTTGACAGAGAGCTCCGAGGACGAAATTCTCACGCCGGGGCACTTTTTAGTTGGTGGTCCACTTTTGTCTAGACCACAGACGGATCCAGATCATATGACACAATCAACAAGGTGGCAACTCATCCAATCAATGAATAAACATATTTGGAAGAGGTGGTCAAGCGAATATCTTCAGCAACTGCAAGCTAGATCAAAATGGCGTAAGCCAAATCGAAACTTTGAGGTCGATGACGTGGTTCTAATCAAGGAAGAAAACTTGCCACCCGGCAAGTGGGCTTTAGGACGAGTTCAAGCTATTCATCCCGGAAAGGACGGCTATGTCAGGGTGGCCACGGTGAAAACAAGCAACAACGTCATACAACGTCCTGTCACCAGACTTGTATTGTTACCAGTCAAAGACGTCACGTCACAGGACAAAAACCGAAATCAAGACACGTCACCTCCTCCATCATCATCATCATCATCTAACATTGAAGATAATAAAAGAAAGCGACGGCCTCGAAACAATGCATCATTTACAAACCTTTTCATCAGTTCCTTATTATTTTTGTTTATGTTATTATCGCCCGCTAATTCTCAAAACGTACCTAATCATAATCATGAATCGTATAATTTGACGTCATTAGAGAAGAATCAGGCCATTTATTTCGATAGAGTATCGAACTTACAGTATATCAAAGATGAATGGCGTCTAGTTGTATACTACAATATGACGACCTACTGGAAAGGCTTATCAGACATCAAAGCTTACGTCAACCACATAAAGTCATTATGCAATACCCCAGCAAGTAAACAATATCAAATTATAATTTTTCAGTTAGAGCACGAGATAAGCGAAATTGACCACTATGACATGTTACTTAAATATCAAGGTTCTAACAGGCGAAAAAGAGGATTAATAAACGGAGTGGGATATATTGCCAATTCATTATTCGGAGTACTGGACGAGAGGTTTGCCGAAAAATACAAACACGACATCGAACAAATCCATCATAATGAGAAACATCTTCAAAACCTTATAAAAAATCAGACTAGTATTTTAGAATCAGAATTAAATATAGTACGCCGTAATGAGGACATCATGAACAAACAATTTTCCTTCATCAAACAACGACTTCAAAATATATCATTAGAAGTGAATAATGTAAGAATAAACGATGAAGACGGTCTGTACATCACGTCATCAGCTCTAGCAGCATCCATAATTCTATCAAATATTCGTTGGATCCAGCAAACTTTGATTAGTACAGTAACAGATATCGCTCATGGGCGCATTGACAGTCATCTGTTATCACCAGAACAGTTATCGTTCCAGCTGAGCATCATCTCCAGTCAACTGAATGGTAAACTTATGATACCAGTAGATTTTAAACACATCAAGGACTTGTATCGATTACTCAAAGTATCAGCAAGAGTCTTCTCTAATTATTTAATCATAGAAATCAAGGTTCCACTCTTGAGCAACGAATTGTTTGAATTAAACAAAATCATATCTATTCCGCAAAGGATAGGACAAGAGTATTATAATTTACTCCCATCTCTACCATTCATAGCTTACAATCTACAAAAGGATACCGCAATTCTTCTATCAGAAGCTGACCTACAATCATGCACTCATATTCCCAATGATATATTTCTATGCTCAATCAATATGCCCATATACGACTTAAAAATCGAGAACTCTATCTGTGATATCAAGACAATTAATCAAAAACAATTATGTCAGTCGGTAAGATCACCGTGTGTACAACAGTGGATTAAATTACACAGGCCGAACAGCTGGTTGTATTCGTGTTGCTCGGAATGCCAAGTCCGCATTATTTGTAAAGACGGCGTAACAATGGTCAATCTCACAGGCAATGCAATTATTACCCTAGGTCATGGATGCACATTGAAAGGGGACACCTTTAGTATTTACGCTCATAATACCTTTGTCAATCAATTAAGCATACATCATCATATTGAAGTCCCAGAGGTGTCTGTGCTCAATCAAATCATGAAAACCACGGCACCTGATAATTACAGCGACACTGAAGATCATCAACTTATTTGGACTCGGCTAAAGGCTCAAATTGACGAGGTTAAGGAACAGTCGTCAACCGATCTGAACATTCATGACGTACATCATTACACTGTGCAGTACATCAGTGTTGCTTTGGTGATCGTATTGGTAGGCGTATTAGTGTACTTCATCAGGAAAATTCGTCCGAAGGCAGTATCAGCGTCGCCGGGCCCCCAGGGCCTGGAGGCTACCAAGGAAGAAATGGTCACAGTCGTTCCTATAGTCCCTCTGCCGGGGGTATCACATTCCGCGGAATCAGTGCAAAAGTGCAGTGAAGTTATAAAAATCAGTGGTGTAGATAAAGCTACCTCGCCAACGTTTTTGCGTTCAGTGCATTCTTCAGATAGTGAAGATTAAGGATGTAAAAGTAACATTGATATCTCTATCATCTATGTCAACATCTATTATACAATTTTACTCTACTTTACTTTACTTGTAATCCTGTAACTTCAATTATCAGTTATTTGTGTACCTATCATTTTTAAAGTCTGCATCCTTTGGGCGGCAGGATGTTCGGAACCGTACATTAATTTAGCAATTACGCGCCGTGCATTTAGCACACGCCAGCATTTACATGCAATGAGACAATTATATGTACAAAATTATTTGTAATAAATCAGTGTTAATCAAACATTCAAAGTGGACGGTTTTATTTCATAATTCTTATAGAATCGAATCTCGCTAAAATCATTAGGTATTCCATCTTTCACTACCTTTGTTGAATTGCAATCTATACTCGAGAATACATCTACCCCAGTGGTGGCTGGTTTTTCTACAGATGTGGACAGCCCACGGCCATTTTAGCTTGATAATTTGGTTGTTGGTGGAAGCTGGATGTGATGTGACGAGCCTAGGGTAGGGTGAAATGGCGCACATTAGGGGGAAGGTCTCTATAATATAGGATGATGATAACGATTATCCTTCCCTATTCCAAGCTATATTGGGGTTCATTTTATTCAGGTAGACCTGGTTGAATATTTAGGGATTAACGGAAATTCGACATTAATGACAAGGTTAGACAAAGGTTGGCTAAAACATAGACAAAGCGGTTTAGATAGAGGGGAGCCCTTTTACCTCGTAGTGGAATGACAGGCTGGAGAGGGACTAAAAGAGGAATTTTCTCGGAAATGAACATAGAAATTATGAATTATAAACAATAAGGAATACAATATTTTACGTGGAAGACTTACAGATGAAGTCAATTTCAAGTTGACATGTTTAGATTCAGTGAAAAGAAAACTTATTTGCTAGTAACACTGCAAGAGACAATAATTTAAATAAAATGTATAGCATCTAAATCAAAGTATTCAACGCGAATAACTAGAAAGTGTTTGTACTAATAAACGTAGAACACCAATAGGAACAAATATCGGAAAAGTAGTTAACTAGTGATGCAGTTCGGGCCACTTAAGTCTATTGGTTTCAGAGAACTGTCTGTAACTTATGCCAATTACATTAATATGAGAACATTAAATTATATTTATTTTGTTCTATTTGAAGTAGTTTTAGTGTACCTTCTGTTGTATACTCTAAGGTCGCTAGTGATATTTATAGATTTCTAAAAAACACAAGCATTTAATCTAGAGTTGACCAGCAAATGGTCGCTACCTTGAGCTGTCAGTACAAAAATCCTCGATAGAATAACCTAATACTTCGTCACGAATCGCTTTGTGAAATCAGGCTTTTTAATGTATTTTTGATATTTTTTTTCCTCAAGAGCTTCTGCGGACTGCAAAAGTGCCAGATTCAGTATTACATGTTTCAGTTGTTACTTTATCCTATTTTGTTTCGTTATTTTGGTGCGATTAAACGATGTTTGTAGTACGTCAACAGAGTTAGGGTCAAACATTAGCAGTTACTGCCAGCAAATGGGTGAACTTGGCGGCAGACTACGCTATATTACTTTAAAGGTGGGTTGCAAGTCGAAGCGAAAATTTTAGTCTAAATAGTTGACAAAATCTTGGAAGTTCCTAGTATCCTCGCAACTCTTTAGTAACAATAATGCTCGACTGATCGTAATTACAAATTTACAAAACGTTGAGACAGGAATGGTACAACGATTTTTAATTATCACTGATTTATGTATTTGTAACCACTGGACGTTTGGAGTATTTTTTTATTATACTTATTAATTTTATTAATTATGTACCTTAAGAAGACTATTGAAGGTAGTTACAAAAATACCAAACGCCAAACTAAAAAAACATTAAGGGACCCAAAAATGGGCCTTGCGGTATCCCACATTAATGAATTCAGTAACGTTATTTTTTCTAGCCCAATTCGTCCCACTGATAAGCAAAGGCTTTACTTCCTTCTGTGTAAGCCGTTATCTCTGTTATTTTAGGGACCCAATCGATTCGATAAATCGTCTAACCCGTTGTCAATAATACCATACCCCAATGGGAGGTCTAGAATAATCTAATATGTATTTAAACGTATTGTATTGTAATCTACGGCTTGTCTACTATGTTATTTAAGCTTAGGGCCCTTACTTGGGCCTCTGTCAATTTTGCTCCAATCTATTTTCTTAGGATCTTGTTAGTAGACATCAAGTAATTGGATAAAGAGCAAATTATTGGATCGACTCTTAAGGCAATTAGTTGTTAGTTACTTAGAGAATATTAGACGAGATGACATTACATGGCTGAATAATATTTTGCTACTGCTGGTTGACAGGTAAGATTTGATAAGGAAAAGAATCAGCATAATATGATGATGATGGATAATATAATGGATGATCTTGGATTTTAAATCGATGATGATGCAATCGTTAGGTTTTTTATCAAAAAAGATCGCCATCGTGAGTGTTCCCAATCAAAATTCCTGTGGATGTAATACAATGTAATATCGGCTATTAAGTAAAAGTAAGATAGCAATAAAAACAATATTAAGTGTGATTGTTGAACAATTTATGTTAAAGTAACTAGTCAAATTCCTCGTCTATTCTGCATTTTAGCTGTTATCTCATTGGAAGATATAATGTTATACAATGACACAATTTATAGCATGCTTGTGAGAAAATTATTATATTTATGTCAGAGAAAGTCTCTCAAATCCTAATTAAGCCTTACAAATAAAAACTGTAATCTAATAAAAAGAAAACCCGCTAATCCTACAAATGTCCAAAGAACAAAGTCATCTATTACCCGGGATTTGAAATTAGCCACACACGAGTCTCCCTTATTAATCCAAAGGGGACAGGTGATCTCTTTGCTAAGATTGATTACGGTCGGCGTTCGTTACAAACGTAATTTTGTGAAGCCCGTTTAATTTTCATGCTAATCATGGTTTAATTTGCTATCTTATTGGTTTTCAACAAACACACCATCACGCCTGTATTCCGTGAATGGTTGGCAGGGGCTTACTAATGTATGTGCACCCACAGTTTACCGGTATGTTTTCGGTTCAATGTAATAGGGGGCCAGTTAGTTGCCATTAACCGGGCACAAATCTCAAACTCTGAGCTGCTACTTAGAATTCGAAGAAAAACCCAATAATTCTTTGCTTGACCCGGGAATCGTACCCAGGACCTTAAATCTGTCCTGTAACTTTTAAATTACTAACAATATTAAGTGGTCAATTGTGCCCAGCATATTACAAATCAAGTAATAGTAATATTTGTTTTTTTTTAAGAAATATTATAGCCTTGTAATCTTATTATATCCTATTCTATCAGTTACATTAAAAACTTTATAATGGTTACGTTTCTAGGAAGGAACAATTTTGCCCAAGATTCAGAATTATAGTGGATAAATAACACTTATTTAGTAGTTTAAACTAAGTTGTAATTACCTAATATAAATGCTCGGTCCTCGTGTTGGCTGTCTGTTTTCGAAATCAGGAAAGTTGAACAAAAAAATAAAATAATTAAAAACGTAACGAATTTATTAGAATATTCTTGTAACAAAGCTTATTCAATAATTTACAAAAAACTAACAAAAACTCGTAACAAAAATATAAAGTAATATCACAGTCTATTATTGGCCAATTAGTGTTTTCCATGGTGGAAGCCCCAGTCCTTGTGGCCACCGTGACCTCCCTTCTTGCCATGATCGTGATGACCATGATGATGTTCATGATGGTCGTGATGACCCTTGTGTCCATGTTCATCATGACCGTGATGGTGTTTGTCATGGTGTCCGTCATGCCCATGATGATGTCCATGGTGGCCATGTTCGTGATGACCGCCCTTCTTGTGGTGACCTTCATGGTCTTCATGGTGTCCGTGATGATGGCCATGTTTGTGGTGCTTGCCCGCTTTGTGGTCGCCGTCGTAGAAGTGGTGGTCCTTGTGGAACGTGTCCTTATGGTACTTCTTGTGGTAACCGTCAACCTTTTCGCCCTTGTCGTGGTGCTCGTGATGGCCGTGTTTGCCGCCTTTGTGGTGGTGTCCGTGCTCATGGTGGTGTCCATGATGGTCATGTTCCCCCCAGTGCTTCTTGTGGTCACCGCCTTCATCGTGGTGGTGTCCCGCTTTATGGTGACTGCCATGGTGACCATGGTCGCCTTTGTGGTGGTGGTGATGTCCTTTGTGGCCCTTGTGTCCTTTTTGGTCGTGATGGTGATGGTGATCGGCGTGGTGTTCCTTGCCGCCGCCTGATTCATGTTGATGGCTTTGCCCCTTTCCACTGGCTGCAGCTACGAGATCCTGCTGTTCCTCGCCCAACTCCCTGGCGTAAGCCGCCGCTAGGCACAAGGCTGCTAATGCTAAGAACAGCTTCATGATTGTAGGTTGACTGTACTGATCAGCTGTCGTGGAAGCTATTTATAGTTAATGCTTTGTTTGGAAGATGAGGAAAGCGTTGGGTAAGCGCCGGAACATTTCAGGGTCAAGAGTAAATGGCTTCCGCGCGACGAGTTCAATTTGACAGTCTTCAGTATTTCAGGTACGTTTCCGATTTGAAAGCGATTAGAAATTGAAATAATATGTAAGTACTGATTTTATTTATGGTAAATAAATGCATTGTAAGTATTTGTAAGGTAAGAATCAGGTTTCAAAATAAATAAAAAATAAATGGCATCATTGGAGAGCGGCTAGATCTCAAAAAGGTTCCTATTTTATTTCCAAGTTAAGAAATTCAGAATCCTTTTTTTTCTATGGGGTTTTTCCATGATTTATTGAAATGATATTTTTACTGAATATGATTGTTTGACAATGTCTGTCGAGTCAGCTAGTTTTACATAAATACATTTGATATATCAAAGCGCTTAATCGTATAGTGTTTAATTTGTGTACACTGAACCAGCGATTCCTACGAGTTTATTAGACCTCTAAAAAATATTATATACCTCATTAGTCTATTGGTCGTAAGGCAGAGGGACTGGTTTTGATTCCCAGGTCAAGCAAAGTATTATTGGGTTTTTCTATGATATTCTAAGTAGCAGCTCGCGATTTAAGATTGATTTGAGATTTGTTTAATGGTAAACGCGTTTTTGGGTTTTTAACTAAATTCTCATAGCTGCTCGGTGTTTCGATTTATGCTCGGCTAAAGATAATGAGCTCGTCCCCTGTTACATGGGACCTATACATACCGGAAACAGGAGTTGTAATTCAGTCACAGTCATTTAAATAATAGGTTCTAGCGACAAACGGGATATCGCAAACAAAACGTAATCTTATAACTACTAACTATACTATAACTTACTTTTTCCAATTGTAAATAAGTTGTAAAAAAGTCTGATTTATTCTATTTATGTCTTGTTTTAGCTCAACAAAAAGAGAAAACCATTCAAATCTAGAATACCTATCAATTTTGTAAAGAAATACATTTTCCGCTCTATAAAAGCCTTTTAAATATTCTCTTTGATCTTAATTCACCACTACCTAATTCTTCAGAGAAAAGCATCGTCGCATGAAAAGGTGGACAAAATTAAAGGTATTTATTTACACTGAATATAAAATATACCTGCAGTCTCTTCTCCTATGCTCAAATCTCTTTGTTTAAATAACATAATCAACCCATTAATGCATCCCACTGCTGGGCACGGGTCTCCTCTCACAATGAGAGGGATTAGGCTAATAATGTAGTCCACCACGCTAGCCTAATGCGGGTTGGCAGACTTCACATGCCGTCGAGAAAATCTCTCAGACGTGCAGGTTTCCTCACGATGTTTTCCTTCACCGTTTAAACGCGTGCTAATTAACTATTAATACGCATATAGCTTCGAAAAGTCAGAGGTGCATCCCTTGGACTTGCCTTGACTTGGCAGTCTAATGGTCTAATGGTCATATCACTACGCTATTATGGCTGTTATTCCTGATGGAATAAAAAATAGGGGTTTGGAAAATAAACAGGGCCTCACACAATTCAAGAAAATAGGGTTATGCCTCATTGAATCACTTTTGGGCTCTGGCTCTCACGCAAACTAAAAACACAGAAAAACTGGTGTAACATTCATACAATCACGCCTATAATCCTTGAAGGGCAGAAGCGTACTAATGCACACCAACCATTCGCCGGTATATTTAGGGTAATGGGGGGCGAGCCTATTTCCATTAACCAGGCACAAATTCCAAACTCCGAGCTGCTACTCGGAATTTCATAGAAAAACCCAATAACACTTTGCTCAACCTGAGAATCGAACCCAGGACCTCTAGCGAGAGCGCTAACCACTAGGCTAATGAGGCAGTTACAACTACAGTTCAAACTGGATTAAAAAGGGTATAAAAGAAGGTGCTGTCAAGATGGTCGACTATTTCGTACTTCTTAGTACCTACTTATAATAAAGAAGGCATTTGTACAATCTATACTTATAATAAATCTGTAGAGACGTCAATTCTGTACATGAAATATAACTATCAGGGGGTGATTAGTGATGCCAAAATTATAACAAATTAATAAAATAAAATAAAATATAGCAAAACTATAACAAATTACCCAAAGATATTAAGGAGGCAAAATCTATGTTAATGTTTAAGAAATTGTTAAAAAGCCACATTATGAAGGATTTTTCATTAATAACTTAGGCAATGTATGTATTACTTTTATAAACTTTCTTAATAAATATGCCTCACAATACATATAAATAAATATAACCAATTAATGCATTCTCATTTAGTATGCATATATTAAAATATATATAGATATATATTAGTTTAAAAATAAAAGCGACTAGCACAAAATACTTATACAAAATAACATGTTAATAAAATAAAGATAACTCCTCCAAATCCAACTCTCCTCCAAATCTGTTTACTAATTAATAAAACATTACCTACATCTGTACACTAACGAAATTTATACTTACCACCTAATAATAATATACTACATAACTACCTAAAGCTAATTTCTTTTTTTTATATTATAGTTGTATTCAACAAATAACATAATCAATGCAAAAATCTATGTTAATTAAAAAAACTAGAACTATGCATTATTAAATACAATAATAACATTTTAACTATAGAATTTCAAATTCAATCCTATGTTATCCACTATGTGACCGGCCTTAGTAAACATCTATTGTCTTCGTGCACCGGTAATGAACATAATATGAATTTGTGTGTGTTTTTTTACTACTTTTTAAGAATACCCCACATTTGTGCATTTTAATCTTTGTACCTACATATTACTAAAATCTAATTTTGTATAAATTTAGCATATAGATAACTACGCCAATCGGTTATATTATATTGTTCACTATTATTGTATTTTCTCTGTAAGTGATTTATTTATAAGTCTTTTGAGAAAATAAATGTCTTAAACCGTAAAATTGCAATCAGTAAAATTTTTGTCTGTCTGTCTGTATGTTCGTTATAAAAACAAAAACAACTCGACGGATTTTAACGAAACTTGGTAAAATTATTCTTCATACTCCTGGGCAGGTTATAATATACTTTTTATCATGCTACGATCAATAGGAGCAGAGCAGTGAAGGGAAATGTTGGGAAAACGAGAAGTTACTCCATTTTTTAAGCTTCCGTCGCGTGTGAAGCCTTAATTGTTAAAGCTACACAGAAATCATGTTCACCTTAAAATTATATAAAAATATCCCACGACAGCATATATGTCTATCTTTTATGGTTGACTCACAATAACACGTGTAACTCCCGATAGCTTAGCAGTTCGGAGCTTTCTGATTATATTTAAGATTAGGTACCTACCTATAATTTTTAAATTTTGATAATAATGGTTATAATAAATTCACGCAGAATCAGCTCACTGTCTTCTTCGAGCTTACAATTTGGTGATGATATGATTTAGTGGAATCTAAAATTGTGTTCCAAACAGGTGGTAAAATCGGTAAATAGTAGTTCTATCACGCAAGTGTTAGAAACCAGTTTATAAAATAGAGTCATTGTAAATAATATGCTCTATAGGTAGTGTATGATGTCATTTTTATGTAATAGAGGGCAAGCGATTCAACTAATGGTAAGTGAGTATCAGTACATATAAGTATCCTTTGCTCGTGTGCCCCTAACCCTTAAAAAATAAACATCGCTTGGCATCGCAAAATATTCTACTTATATTAGAAGTAAAGAGATAATATTTAAATGGTATGCTTTTTAAAAATTGTTGTGCCACGGGTTTATTTAAATTTTTATTAATTAGTGTCATCTGCAATCCCAATAACAATTCATAAAAGACAACATTCCATATTTTAGACTTAGACAAAAATAGCATCGTGTTTACAATGATAAAATAAACTTTAAAAAATCTACCTAGAAAAACTAAAACATGACTACAAAAAAAAATACCTGAAAAAACACGAAAAAATTAATATTTCTGTGTCACCTTTTTCAGTTAATAGACAATTTACTGAAAACGAATCAATACATATTCACAGTCAAGTTATAGCCGTAGTCGCATAACATAATCATAAACCCATATAATGTCCCACTGCTGGGCACTTGTCTTCTCTCAAAGAAGGATTAGGCTGTAGTCCACCACGCTTGCCTAATGCGGGTTGGCAGACTTCACACGCCGTCGAGAAAATCTCTTAGGCATGCAGGTTTCCTCACGATGTTTTCCTTCACCGTTGTAAGCGAGTAATAATAAATTATTGATTACGAAAATCAGAGGTGCGCACATGACAGTTCAGTGGTCATGTTCAGTGGTCCAAGGATATCACTGCTCATGCCATGGTCACATGCCGTCGTAATTATACATATTTCTTATTGTTCATAGTGCCAGAATCTAACAAGGGGCGAGCCTGTTGTGTTTCACCAGGCACAAATCTCAACTCCGAGCTGCTACTGAGGATTTCATAGAAAAATCCAATTAAACTTTGCTCAACCTGGGAATCGAACTCAGGCTCTGTAACGTAGCAGTAGCTACGTTAGCTTATGGTTGACGAGTGAGTTTAACAGTATAATTATGTATGCGTTTATAGATGTTCGATCCTAGCTCAAAAACTACTAATTAGGTATTGATCACTGAGGTGTCGATTGATTCATCTTTATTTATTGTAAAGACGAATCAATTGACAAAAAATTCATATACTTTGACAAACTGGTAAATATTTTTGAATTTTTAAATAAAATATGGCTGACGAAACAAAAAGTGAAAAGGAAGTACTAAGGTAGGTGGTACAGGTACGAATTTAGCAAATAAAGTGTTTCTGGTTTTACAGAAAATCCTAAAGTAAAGACTGGACGAACGAAAGTGTACGGTTTGTGAATCTCTTACTACTAGCGCCATCTCTTTATATAACGAAGTACGAACTATCTATGTTTTTATTTTTTTCCGTGACCCATTGAAATAAACTACAAATTTTGGATGCTGGTCCATGAAGCCTGAGCCACCAACAAGTGTAAAAAAAACTGGAAGTTAAAAACCAAAACCAAATTACGATAAAATAAACAGAGAAGAACAAAACAATTCTTGTCACTGGCACTAAATTGTCTATCACAATTTAGTACCTATTACATGTTCATCAGAACGGTTTTATCTATTTTTAGCAGTGGTTGTATGCTGCTGTTATTATACATAAGTTATAAGTTTGGCACCCATTAATCATAGTGGCATAGCGACTGCGGTTATAAAATAGAGACCACTGTTTCTCCTGTATTCCTCACCACGGCAAACACTATTGTCCAATTTCAGGCTATAGAAACAAATCTATAAAAATATAACATTTTTATTCGCACATTTTTGTAACGAAGCTTATTCAATAATTTATAAAAAACTAACAAAAACCCGTAACAAAAATATAAAATAATATCACAGTACATATTTGGTGGCTCAATGCTTTCCATGATGGAAACCCCAATCTTTGTGGTCCTGGTGACCTCCCTTCTTGCCATGATCATGATGATGATGATGATGTTCTTCATGGCCGTGATGACCTTTGTGTCCGTGGTGATCCTCATCGTGGTGGTGCTTGTCGTGGTGTCCGTGCTTTCCATGATGATGCTCATGATGTCCATGTTCGTGATGACCACCCTTCTTGTGGTGACCTCCCTTGTCTTCGTGATGTCCATGATGCTTGCCGTGTTTGTGGTGCTTGCCTTCCTTGTGGTCGTCATCGTAGAAGTGGTGGTCCTTGTGGAACTCGTCCTTATGGTACTTCTTGTGGTAGCCGTCGGTCTTTTCACCCTTGTCATGATGCTTGTGGTGTCCGTGTTTACCGCCTTTGTGGTGGTGTCCATGCTCATGGTGATGTCCATGATGATCGTGTTCATCCCAGTGCTTCTTGTGGTCACCACCATGTTCGTGATGGTGTCCTTCTTTGTGGTGTTTTCCATGGTGACCATGGTCACCTTTGTGGTGATGGTGATGTCCTTTATGGCCTTTGTGTCCTTTTTCGTCATGGTGATGATGGTGGTCTGCATGGTGTTCATGACCGCCACCTGATTCATGATGACTCTCTCCCTTTCCACTGGCTGCAGCTACAAGATCCTTCTGTTCCTCGCCCAACTCCCGGGCGTATGCAGCCGCTAGGCAGAAAACTGCCACCGCTGCTACCAACAGCTTCATGATTGTAGTTTGACTGTGCCGAATTCTTGCCGTTGAAGCTATTTATAGCTTATGCTTTGTTCGGGAGATGAAGAAAGCGTTGGGCAAGCGTCGCAATACTTCAGGGACAAGATCGAGACAGCCGGTGGAGCGTTACACTGATTGCTGGGACAGTATAAATTACGTTTCATTGTGATTGGCTACAGTTGTTGTGCATACTGATTGCAATTGTATCTGTAATTAGACATAGAGTTAACATATGACCATACTCCTACTTGGAAGGATCTTTAGCATCTATAGTAAAATATTGTTAGCGATCGAATCCAAAGTAATTGTTCTTTTGTGTATATTTTTTGCTGGGTATGAGAGAAACCGTTGAACCATTAAAAGTTTGAGTTTTTTTACTTTTTATTTTGTTATGCTTAGTTTAACTTTGTTTATATGTTTTTTTGGAATGATGAGTCTTTTTCTCGATAAATAATAATGATAGCATAGAACATGTTCGTTTGACATTATTTTTAAACCTGCCTATCAGTTAGGCAGGGGCATACTAATATACAGCCACAGTTTGCCCGTATGCTTAGGTCCATCTAATAGGGGAATTTATAATTTTTAATTAACATGTCTTTAAGGACCTAGTCTGAAATAAATGTTTATTATTATTATTATTAACTCTGCTTACCTATTTATGAATTACAGGCTCATAATGGCTTATATCCTTTTGAACAGTGTATGGATTGCAAAACCAAACCCAGCGTCAATAAAAATATTTCTAGCTCGAACCAGTAATTTTTCTCCAGTGCTGCATAAAAAGAACAATCTGCATTCCTCTGTCAAAATTTAATCAAAACAGCAATACGGATTGTCCGCAGTCGCTTCTTATTCCGAGCGTTATTCTGTGAGCTAAGTGTAACTATTGGTCCATTTTCCCATAAATCTACTCTATGTTGGTCCTTCGATATGCGACTGGATAAGTAAGCGATTAACACTTATGAATCATAAGGTGTTTTAAAAACCAATAAGTTTAAGGTGTATACATATTATGAAATACAATAAGAACAAAGATAAATAAGAAACTGCCTCGTTAGTCTAGTGGTTTCAAGTGCGACCGCTACACTAGAGTTCATGGGTTCGATTCCCCGGTCGAGCAAAGTGTTATTGGGTTTTTCTATGAAATTCTCAGTAGCAGCTCGGAGTTTGGAATTTGTGCCCGGTTAATTGCAATAGGCTCGCCCCCTATTACATGGGACCTAAACATACCGGCGAGCTGTGGGTGTTCCTTAGTACACCTCTGCCTAACCCTTCGGGGAATACAGGCGTGATGATATGTTATGTATGATATGTTTTAAATAAAGGAAATAATAATAATATAATTTATATAATGGTTTATTGACATTGAAAGCAAAAAAATTCTTTTCAAATAGAAAATATCATCAGAATAATGTGAAACGTACATTTCTGTTTTTGGCTATAAGATAAATTCTAGGCAAAAATATTTCAAAGCCAAGGTTTATTAAATTGTTATAATCAACTTACTACCTAGTCAGCTAAATATAACGCTTGTACCTCCTGTGATTATGCTATGTAATTATGCCATGCATTTACGTTATTCAAAGGACTAAATAGTAGATTGACGTAAGTGTTGTACTGTTAGAGCATAAAAAAACATGATGAACGGAAATGGTGTACAGTAAAGTGTTATTCGTATAACTGTTTATTGGTTTAGCAGTTCATTGGCATACTTAATTATTTTGTTAGTTTATGTAGTTATAGTAGATATTTGAAGCCCGACTCGAAGGACCAAATAATTATATTTAATTATTTCTTGTTTTATTTGCTGCCTTTCTGTACTTTTTACCAATTTGCGTTCCGTTGATATGTTAAATTGTTTAGACAATTTATATGTAATATGTATGATAAAAAAAACTTACTAGTTTTAAACTTATAAAAATATTTTTCTTCTTATACTGTCAATTGTAATGTACGTAGAATTGATTATAAAATAATATCGTTTTCTTTATAAAATGAGTCAACGTTTACTTTATAAATCTTGACCTTGACCTAGTGAACTCGGTGAGCCAGATTTTGATAAAATAATAGGAACTTATTTGTTAAAAAACTCGATCGTGTTGAATTTCTTCCGCCGGATTCAGTAAATCAAGGTTATCTTGCAAGCAGGTAGGTAATAGTTGGAAACTTCGTCGTACAAGTCAGTTACATCATGTCCGTCTGTCATTGAAATATGGAGCCCTTAATTAATTTACTAATTTTCCTAACGATTATTAAACAATATAACTTAATAATTATTTATTAATAATTATTGACTTTTATTTAAACTTTATTAAAATAAAAATATGCGTTTTATCCTCTCGATAACGCGGTGTCATCATAACAGTGATTTTTGGTTACATGATAAGTAGTTCATATAATTTTTGGTATTTTATGAAAAAAGTAATAGCAAAAAATAAAAATCAATCGTGTTCATATTTGAGTAGGTATTATGAAAGTCGTTTCAGTTCTATTTAAATAAATACTATAATAATAAACATTCAATTCATGACTGGTAATCTTAAGATTGTAAATGAAAATGATATTTCTTCTTGTGTATTGCTATGATTCCCACTCCATTTTCTGTCTGTATGTTACGTAACTTGTGTGTGTAAATCACTACTTATTATAAAACAAAGTCGTTTCCCGCTGTCTGTCCCTATGTATGCTTAGATCTTTTAAACTACACAACGAATTTTGACGCGGTTTTTTTTAATAGATAGTGATTCAAGAGGAAGGTTTTAAGCTATTTAACATCACGCTATGACTCTTAGAACCGGGGCAGCGCGGGTAAAACCGCGGGCGGGTCGCTAGTAAATAAATAAATAGAAAATGGCAGCAGAATTTATAAATTTTTTACAATATATATAAAATGTTCATAAACATTTTACTTACGCGAAAATTACAGTGAACGCCAGAATAAGGATGATCTGAAAGAGGCTTTCGTTCAACGACCCTTTTGGGACGGGAATACTGAAGCACCTACCTACCCTACCGGGCAAATATTTTTCGACTCTCACTAGAGTTTGTATTCTTAACTAGAATACGAGTTAGGTTGAATGACTCTTTATTTTCTTTAATCGAATATCCGATTAGAGGTAAAGGAACAATTGCTACAAATATTTGGGTGTTTAGATACAGAAAGACCAGATAAGTGCGAGTTACATTGTATGAGTGGCACCTAAACATACGGACGAACTGTGGGCATATATTAGTCTGCTTTTACCTTTGGGGAATAATATACTCGTATATATAATATGTTATATATACATACTCTGTGGTTGTACCTTTCCACTTGAATATTAAGTTTTTATGCCGATCAGAAGGTCACATGAGTAAGTAGGTAAGGTAGTAATCCAGACCCATGGACACCTGCAACATCAAAGGAGTTGCTGGTGACTTGCTTAGTCTTAAGAGTCCTTAACAGTATAAGAGCTCCAATGAACTTGAGACTGCCAGAGCAGCAGCCGAGAGGGAACTGGCTCTCATGCGCAAAAGATTGATGGCGCGTTTGGTGATTGGAGGAAAAGTTAAATTCGCCATATATAAGTTTGATCGGTCATAAAACGATCGTAAACCTGTCGGTTTGATATTATATTGAAATAATAAAACTGTTATCAAACTATAAAGGCATAATTTTCACCTTTTTCTTTAAATTGTTGACAAATGGGATATTTTAAAGCAATGTGCAAGCATTTTACTGCTTTTTCAAAAATTTTAGAAAAAAAAATTGAATATGTTTGGGTAATTTTAAAGCAATGTGCAAACAATTTACTGCTTTTTCATAAATTTTAGAAAAAAAAAATTTGAATGTGGTTGGTATTTTATTTATAGAACTGCTTGCATTGAATCATTCAAGACATTTGTCTGTTGACTACATTGAATACATCACGCCTGTATTCCCCAAAGGGTTAGGCAGAGGTGTACTAATGTACATCAACAGTTTGCCGGCATTATTGTCCGGTTCAATGAAAAAGGTGGCGAGCCTATTACAACTAACCGAGCACAAATCCCAAACTCCGAGTAGCTACTGAGAATTTTATTGCGTTATTCCCAATTTTAGCAAATTTTTAAAGACGTTTTTCTATGAAATTCTCAGTAACAGGGAGTTTGAACTTGTACATAGCTCATGGTAATAGGCTCGCCTCCAATTAAGCAGTTCACCTGTATGTACATACCGGTGAACTGTGGGTGTACATTAGTACGCGTCTGCCTAACCCTTCGTGGAACACAGGCATGATGGTATGTGTAATAACCTATTGCGGTAAACAAGCAAACATTTTTAGTATGTATGTGATTAAGATTTAAAAGCGCTTACATCGGAGCGGAACTCCTATGGACCAAATTATCAAATACAAGAATGTATGACAGCCACGTACAGCATGCTCCAAGATTTTTATTGAAGATATTCTTTTAAAAAAATCAAGCATACTGTAGTCTGCTCGAACTTATGCGCCACGGTAAAAATGTAGACGAGTCTATCACTACATAAAAGTAGTATAAAACAAAGTCGCTTCCCTCCAAGATATTTAAAACTACGCAATAATATTTGTTAATAGCTAGAGTGATTTAAGAGGAAGGTTTTATCTGCACAGCCTTTACTAATAGAATTCGATATAGCTGTCGGTGAGAGTTAAAGTAAAGTAAATAGGGTTCAATTTCCTACAATTCGTGTCATCGGTAGTGTGGGTTAGGGAACAATACTGAAGTTAAAGCGCAATACATGCTCTCACTAGCAAAACATATATGTGTCAGCATTGACATTTGGTCCTACTTTAATGTTTGTAATCGGTTAAGTCAAATCTTGGGTGGTTAAATAGTACAGTAATTCAATTTCATGATTTTACATAAACATCACTCCTGTATTCCCCAAAGGATTAAGTAGAGGTGTAATAAAGTACACCCACTTTTCGCCGGTATGTTTGCCATTAACCGGATACAAATACCTAACTCCGAGCTGCTACTGAGAATGTTATAAAAATATCCAATGAAACTGCCTGAGAATCAATCCCAGGGCCTCTAGCGTAAAAGTCGTGCTTGGGATCACTAGTATGATTTTTAATGTTTGTACAAACATACCTATGAAAAATCTAAGAATGACGAGTGACGACATGTGTACGTAATCATAATTGTCACTACTATGTAATCATATTTGTCGACAAAATTACACAATTCCTGTACCGCATTCTCGAATTCATGAGAATAACATTTTGTCGAACCGTCAAGTTTAGAAATAAATTTAAAAGCGTACACTAACTTCAAGCCACGTTTGTTTGAAGGAAACTCCGGCACTGTATGGAGGAGACGTGCCCATTTTGATAATTTAGGAATGTTGCTTGCACTTTTGAGGATTTGATCCAATATAAATCAATAGTATTGGAGGTTTATTTTATATGTGTGTATAATAAGTTAAATGTGTTGCATAGATTACCAGTTGAGTAAGTAAGTGTTATTGGGATTTTGACTATAAACGGGGAAGTCCTAGGCGAACGTTCAGAAATCAGATAGAGGACGTTCAGAAAAATGGCTCGGTCAAGAGTACCCTAAACCGACGCTCATGTATGAAAAGATTGATGAGGCTAAAGAGGTATGTCAGAATCGTAGCAAGTGGAAGCCTGTGGTATCTGCCTACCCCTACGGGAAAGAGGCATGACTTTATGTATGTATGTAAATTTTCAGTAATAAGCTCGGAGTTTAGATTTGTGTCAGGCTAATGGAAATAGGGTTGCAATCTATTACATGGGAACTTAACATACTAATAGACCGTGTGTGTACATTAGTACAACTCTGCCTAATCCTTCAAAAACATTTAATGTTTTTATTTCAAAGAAGCTTTTACACACATACTTTTAAAACGTTTATGAAACGTATGAGACGTTGATTCTAGTAGCACGGTTCCAAAAGGTTGATCCTAAGGCGAAGAATCAGGCAAGAAACTCCATAGACACTCTTTAAAAATAAATTACGTTACAATCTTTACTAGTACAATATTGCTATACCAAGATGTGAGGACGTTGAGGGATGACCAAGTTTGACCGAAGTCGACAATATGAAACGAAGGTTCATATTATTTGAGAACCCGATGTCATTTCAAGATAATAAATAAACTATGTGGTAAAAACGCACACCGGGGAATATATGTTTAATTGTGCGTATAATGACCTAATTGTATATGATATTTTTCATGATCGTATTACCAGGACTAAGAGTAGTGTGTAGACAATAAAAAAAAAACGGTTCAAATCGCAGCTGCAATATCACAGGGGTGCAACACTTATAGATAAAAATAAGGTAGGTTAGAAATATCGTAAAAGTTTTACACCCCGTATAATTGATCACAGCCGGCCATTCACCCGGTTGGGGGGCACCAAACAAAATGTTCCCGTAAAAATATAAGTTGATGCAAAAACTTGGACTTACATTCTCGGTAGGAACCCCTTTCTTCCACACCATAAAACTTTTATATACAGGGTGACATCCCGGTCGTGTAGTTTGTAAAAGGATGATAAGAAAAGGGGCTTTAAAATTGGATGCTTGGAAATATGCCTGCTTTTTTTTAAATTGGGTTTTATTTTGGTTTGGCTGCGAGTCATTTGTTTTATTGTCTCTACTTTAACAAAGTAAGTGTATAGCTACTTTATCGATTTTTAGGTACTATTGGCATTAGAATTTTATATAATCGGTCTTTATGGGGTCTTAGCGGGAGGGAGGCTTTTTAAAAGTTACCTCAATATAAATAAACTTATATGTATATGGTCTCATTAGTCACTAGACTAATGAGACCATATACATACTAGTTCGTTAACTCGACTGCTAGGATTTTTCTCCTGTGTTTGATTCCTAGGTCGCGCAAAATGTTATTGAGTTTTCCTGCAAAATTCTCAGTAGTAGAGAAAGGGAGAGAAATGGTAATGTAATATGTTTTTGGATGTTGTTTGGTGTGGATTTGGGGGGCAAACGAGCATACAGATCGTCAATGGTAAGCGATACCTCCGCCCATAGTACTCTTGGATCACGGGGCCCTGGGCACTTTCCCAAAGTGTCCAATGGAAAAGAGGGGCCTGAGTAGACCTAACACACAACACCAGAGGAGTCTATGTTGCCGGTCTCCGGTATTCTCATTCACTCAGCGAAACACAACGTAAGCATTGTTTCACGCCGGTCTTACGTTAGACCGTGGTATCAATCCAGTCGAGCCGACCCATTCATGCCGAAGCATGGCTCTCCAGGCTAAGAAATATCAGAGAGTACTGGCAACACTTCAATATTTTTCTGATAAATGTACCTATTAGGTTTTGAGAAAAGTCATAGAACAAAAGTCGTTCGTTAAGGTGTAGCCCTTACGCGTTTATACGCTTGATTATGCATAACCCTGTATGTGCGAATATTTTAACGACATACTATATGACACAATAGTCTGGGAGCTCTCTTTTATAAAAAAAGGTTATTCAATTATTAAAGTCGTATAAAAATATAATTTAGCTATAAACTACAAATCCGTATTCATAGTTCAGTGAAGTGTAGTCATAAAAATGTTGATTGTCAACGCGACCTCTCGCAAAATAATGTAAGTTTTATGATCGAACCCTTCAAACGGCACAAAATAAATATTGAAGTAGAAGTATCATTCTTAACAATTTATAAAAAAATGTAGATATTATTGAATAACTATAAGAGTCTTCGTGTCGTATATTAATATACCTAGTTCCCCTTCCTTCGTGTGGTGATTGTGGACGCCAAGAATATTTTAAATAGGGTTCTCCATAATCCCACAATCTTACCCTCAAAGGCCGATCACTATTTAAAGGTTTCTTCCGTATACAGAACGAAGCACTAAAATTGTGTATCTACATCTAAGAACGACAGGCAAGACGTCATAGCTCGTCACCATGATGTTTTAATGTGGTTTAAAAGCTCAATACATCCTCTCGGTTTGTCAGTATGTAAATAATGACAAAACAATGTTGTGATCTATTTTTTCTAGATTTTTCAAATAGTGGTTGTAAAATATACAGGTCATAAGAACAAACTGTTAGGTTTAAGAACTTTATTTTCACCGACAAGAGTGTCGATGCTAAGTAGTAACCAGCGACCACAGATATACAGCTGTACTACAAAATGTTCATACTACTAGATGTGGCATTTATGACATTGGCAAGTAATTTTATTTGTATTTGTCTATACTCTATATATTTATAATGTACGTTTACGGATTAGTTGTACGATAACAGTTTTGTTTAATATATTATGTTATGTAAGATAAAAAAAAAACTATTTTCTTTTTATTTAGTGGGTTTTATTTAAGATTGAATTCAATTTATTGTTTCCTGTTATTCCTGTAAATAGTTTTTTAGGCGTTTACCCTTAACGTAACTATTACGCTTGTATTCCTCGAAAGGTTTAACAGATGTGTAACACTAATGGTGCTTAATGAGCTTAATTCCAATAAACATAGGGTGATAATTTCTTAAAAGGATAACCCAATATCACTGTCTGACACAACCTCAAAATCGAAGTTCGAACCCCACGTTCAATAGCTGCACTTAACCTTGGACCAATGAAGCAGAGAAAATTATAAACATTTATTTTTACGAGTTTTAAAGTGACTTCATATAATTATTTCCCTATTTTGGATTTAATTTTGTTTTACAACAATGAGAACTAATAAAATAAAATAAAAATAATAAACATAATATCCATATCCGGAATAGATAATTTTGCAATCGGTACCTACTGCGTGACGATATTATCTTATAATTGAACGGTCAAATATCAAATCTGATTTATAAAAAGTCCTCAATTCCTTATCTAAAATAAAAATCCACAAAAACATCTCCACATAGCTAATTAAATCACATTTCCTCGAAAACAACAAAAGCTTTCAGCAAATATGTTTTTTTAATGAAAACGGCACAACTCTTTGTGTTCACAGAAGAGCACTTTATTAGGTTAGGTTGGGTAAATGAAAATAAAAGCAACAGGCCACAGGATTAGAGGACATCGTAGGGAATGACCTCGGAGAAGCACGCCAAGGATTTTATTAGTTTAAATAAGGTCTGTGTACGTTGAGGTTTCAGAACGACAGTACTCAACTTTATTTGGCTACGTTACATATCATGCCTGTATTTCCTGAGAGGATAAGCAGAGGTTTACTGTGTACTTGTAGTTTACCGGTAGGTATAGGTCCCACGTAATAGGGCGAGCCTGTTGCCATTGACCATACTCCGGGCACAAATACATACTCCGAAATGCCAATTGGAATTTCATAGCAAAAACTAATAACACTGCTCAACTTGAGTTCGATCTCCAGGTCGAGCAATAAATACCTTTAGCGTGGCAGTCAAACTTTCAACCACTACACCTACGAAGCAGTTTCGATACACAATGCTTTAAATTTTGATATGTTTTCTTCGAAAGCTAGGAATTAAAATTATGACATTGGGCGAATTTTACAAAAAGACACTCGATTATTTCTAGGTGCTTAGATAACGTATATACTCCTCAATATTTACATATGCACATCTGAAATATACAGTTAAATGAAATTAGCATTATTTTTTTTATAATTTCCCGCAAATTATTTAAATAGGCATGATGTAGATTATCCAAACTGTAAATCTTAGAAGACTAATGGAATAAAAGCCTTTGCCTCGAGCAAACATATTAAAAATACATAATAAATATAGAATATCACTGGCTTTGAGGCACAATATAAGCTAGACTAAAAAATAGGTAATCCAAACATTGATAAAATCAGTTAAAAATGTCTACATCCAAACTAGTATTTGTCTGTTTATGTTTATGTGATCATGCCTAAACCGCTAATCCAATGTTAATAAATTTTGGTAAAGATATAGATTGAAGAAAGATATCTTAGAGAATCATATGAGTTGCCTTTGTCTCAAAAAGCCTTTCGGGATGCAAACTAAAGTTAACATATTAAATTACTTTAAGGGAACTTAAAAAAACTTAACGTTTTACTATTTGTAAAGGTATATTATAATCAGCCGTTATTGTTGATTCCAACAAACAAACAGACAGACAAACATCAAGACAGAGTAACTTTCGCATCTATAATATTAGTACGGATACACTCAACAAAAACGAAACCAACCCACCTTATCAGTCAGCAACCAAACAAAGGATGGATTTTTATTCGTCAAACAAAATACCCGTACTTGACGTAATGGCCCATTTGGCAGTAAAAGTACCACTGGATTTGACGTAATGCGATAAAGGAGTGCCGTTTGTTTATCACCTGTCTGTCTGTATAGTGTTTGTGGGTTCTAGATTTAAGTTTTTCCCTGATAAAAGTGACTTTAGAATGGCACCAAATATTCACCATCACTTCTGGTGATAAGTGATGCTGATGATGAAAATCTGAAAACATACGGTTTACGGCTATGGTTTTAGATTGTCTTTAACTTAATACTCTGAGATAGTACTGAGAATTTCTATTACCTATGTCTATTTATCCATTTCTATTTCTAGAAACCAAATAACAATGCTCGATGTTGATCTTTTTGACTAGAAGGTACAACAATGTTGAGTGGTATGGGATGAACAGAATTATTTATTTATTTACATATACTTTATGGTACACCAATAAAAAACACAAATAGACAGGACACAACAACAAGTAGGTATACAACGGGCGGCCTTACCACAGACTGCGATATCAATTTAAGAAATAAAATTCTAGGCAACCTTAGGATGGTCAGAACGCTACAGAACAAAATAAATGGGGAAATCAATGGTGTAACTATTGAAATTTATAACAATATATTTATGTACCATATCTTATAAAACTAATAATAAAAAATAAGCAATAAAGTATTTATTGTGTCATAATCGTCATTCGATGACATCAGAATTGTTGATTTTTTATCAGTTTTCCCTATAAAAGCTGTGAATCCTTATGACATTTAGCACCATTGGACAGCCTTTTTGATACAATTGAAATAATAGAATTTAGCACTTCACTAGTGAAGTTACTGGACGTATGAGACTGAACAGCTGAAATCGCCAGATGATTAATATATGCGTGATAGCATTGGTGTTGCTAGCGTGTATAATACCGTGGCTACCGTTACCGTCAACTAACCTTACCATCAACAAGGCATCCATTTTCATCTTGTTGCAATAAAAAAAACACAAATTAGATGCAGCCTAAAACTTTTCAATTTATTCTAAATCCATTTTTATCTCATAATTCGTTCAAAAACTCCGAATTCCTCGTGTCAAATCCATTTAGGGCCTCCGCATAATAATTCAAGAGCGCAGGTGTCCACCGCGGGACCCTTGTCAAGGCGATTACCTGCCGTCCAAGGGCTTTGCACTTTTATTCACACGTTTGTTAACTTTCACGTGTGGAAGCCAAGGAAATGGATGTAGAATATCGATTTGGTTGTTTAGTGATTGTGGTAAAATTCATTCTCATTCACAGTAACTATTTAAAAACAAAGCTGTAAAGCTTAATATTGTAATCCAAATTGATATATTTTTTTAAAAGAATATCTATGGTGTTTCTTGCCGGCTCTTCTCCATAAGACCCACTTTTGGAATCGTGCAACTAGTTTGACTTTTCAAAAGTACCTTTTTTAATGGTCTAATTGAAATAAAACATTTTGACTTTGACTTTGAATTAGTAATACAATATTGCGCCACCCACAGTTCGCCGATTATGTTTAGGTCTCATTTAATAGGGGGCTAGCCTATTGCCATTAACCAGGCACAAATTCCAAACTCCGAACTGCTATCGGGAATTTCACAGAAAAACCCATTTGCTCGACCTGGGTATCAAACCCAGGATAGCAAAGAAAGCAAAGCAAGGAGCAGTCGCGCTCAGGACCACTGCTAATGAGGCAGTCCTATCAATCTTTGTGTTTTTTAGGTAGATTTTGGCATGAAATCTTCAGTACAGTTTTAAACAGTTAAGGCTCAAAGGTTTCGACACTGTAGTGTGATGAACTCGAGTGCGCCTCGCTCTTATATAATATGTATCACGTGTCTTGCCCTGAGGCCTTATAAACTGCGAGGTCGAGGCGGAGAATTTGCAAAAACCAATGCCGTTGCTTATTACATATTATGACGCATATATTCCTTAAACGTAGGTTCCATTACTTGGGACTTAAACATGCTAATGGTATAGCAGGAACCTAGATAATCGGTATCTCAATCGGAATAATAACACAATTTGATAAAATATTGTTTGGATTACGATTTATTTTGGTATTACATTTGTATTAGACAATCAGTCTCCCGGACTCTTAAGAAAATAAATTTGCCTGTTCTACTATGTTAAAAAAATTGGAATAACGGAGTATTGTTATTAAGCAAACAGCCTCTCACCCTAAATGCATATACCTTCCGTTCCATCGTGAGCATAAGCATTTTGATTTCATAGGTCCTGCTCGAAACGAAAAGATTATGTTTTTAGGTAATCTAAATCAAGAATCGCGTGAAAACAGCTACATACGAAATTACGCTTACCCGAGGGCCCCACACACCATCTCCTCACCTAACGTTTCAAGTTTCAGAATAATGTCAAAGTAAATTGCCATGAATTCTTAATATGCGATACGGAATTAACACAACAAATGCATTAGGGAAGTAGTTGCTACGTACATTTGCTACAAACGATAGCTACGAATATCTGCCTGAAGGGGCGTAGTCTTTTCGAAGTGTTGAGAAACTGTTCTCTTAATACTTAATGGATAACAGAAAGGACTTTTATCACGTGGGAGAGTCCTGCTTCGGCACGAATGGGCCGGCTCGACCGGAGTGATACCACGGCCAAACAGAAAACCGGAAACAACGAGTGCGTTGTGTTTCGCCGAGTGAGTGAGGTTACCGGAGGCCCAAACCATTTAAAAGGCGGGCAACGCACTTGTGACTCCTCGGGTGTTGCGGGTGTCAATGGGCGGTGGTTATCGCTTGATCCATCTGCTCGTTTGCTCCCCTATCCCATAAAAAAAACTGAACTCTTAATATTTAATGGATAAATGAAAGGAAAATAATATACAAGACTAGCAGGCCCAGCAAATGTTGTCTGTTCTGAAAACAGATCTAAGTTCTAGAACACGTCTGCAGCGCCAACTACCGGATCCAATTATATTTTCAAACGGTCAGCCAATCGGTTCAGCCGTTTAGGAGGAGTTAGGTGACAAACACGCGCACAGGAGAATTATTTAGTTTTAACGGTTGATTACGAAGTACCTATATAATATATTATGAGGATTATCTCAATAGTATTATTAAAAAAGTATTTTCAGTTATTTGATTGGATTCTAATATTCCACCACGCGGCTTCATGAGGGTTGGAAGACTTCACAGGTAAATATGTTCTGTACGTACGAATTATTTTCCTAGGTATATTATTTGGAATCTAGGAAACGAACTATGCATGAACGAATAAAATAGTTATGTGTGAGAATTTTTGAGAATAACCGTTGCTAGCCGATTTTATGGGTATCCTAGAGGACTTTTCAAGATACGTAGGTACGCCTAGTGAATCTATGTGCTCCTTCAGGAAGCAATCTTTCTCCTAGCCAAATTTTATCCAAATCTGTTTTTACGGTTCAGGCGTGAAAATTCAAACAAATACAGAGAATTTCACATATAAAATACACTAGCTTTTACCCGCGGTTTCTCTCACCTGAAGCTATATTAGGTTAAGAAATGGATCCCAAAAATAATCGAATCAATGACCAACAGTGATGATCTCTACTTTGTATGGGTCTCTATACATCAGAGAGGTCAAGCTGTATAACAGGATCTGTTTAATTAATTGGGATAAGAAGTTCACCAGTTTTTAAGTTGGAGCATAAACTTTCTAACAGTGATATCGAAATTATAATCTACTAGCTTCTGCCCACGGTTTCGCTCACTTGAAGCTCATAAAAACCAACAGTAATTATCTCTTCTTTGTATGGGTCTCTATACATTAGAGAGGTCAAGCTGTATCTCAGGATCCATTTAATTAATTGGGATAAGAAGTTCACCAGTTTTTAAGTTGGAGCATATACTTTCTAACAGTGATATCAAAATTACAATCCACTTAGTAGTTTTTGCGCCAACCCGTAAGAAATAGACAAACAGACAAGAATTTAAAAAATCACATTTTTGAATTTGGTGACTTTTATATACAGATACAGCTTATTTACAATTTTATAATAGTAGAGAAGAATATTGCTAAGCATTGATTACAAGCGAAAGAAGATATCAATACCTCTCGTAATAAACTCGAGCGTTGTAGTAAATCGAAAACCGCCATTTTGATTTAATCATCTGCACTTCATTGGCTTCGCATAGTTCTGAGATATTTATCGAGGATGAAAATTTCTGCTTGTTCAAGCGTTGTTTGTTTTCATACAAAACATATTAGTACTGCTATGTGGTACTTAATTAATAAGTTATGAACCTCGTGTATACTGTTTGTTTGCGGTTACTAACAAAAATTAATTACTAACAAAATTGTTTACGAAAACATACTAATATGATTTGAATTTTGTTAATATTTGAGTTTGGAATATTATGTATGCCAACGAGTTTGTATACTGGTGTATTTAGATATTGTCTAGTTGGGTTTTAAGCTTTTAATGGAATTTATGATGAGGTGACTGTTTCTTTGATGATCGTAAGCCTGACCGCTGAAAGCTAGTACCAAGATTCGATTCCTAGATCGAAAATAAACATCTCTGTAGCAACACAGAATTTTGATTTTCACCCAGCTGTAAACCTAAAAGATTAAAACATGTGAAAATTCGCTACCGTTGCCTAGTATTTCGGGGAATACGAGCGCGATAGTACAATGAGGCACTATAATCAAAAATTCTATAGGGTATAGTACTGACCCTTAAACTATGTATTTTTTTACTATAATCAGTAGGTAACTCAATCACGAACAACTTTCGAAAACGTATTCGTATCAAAATCGAGAATAATTTGTATGAGAAGGAGGTTAATGAACGTAGATGAAGCGAAAATGGTTTGCCAGGATCATAGCAAGTGGAAATCTATCTAATCTCTGTCTACCCCAATGGGAGACAGACGTGAAAATATGTATGAATGTAAGAGATTTGTAGCAGAGAAAAACTCGATACGTTTACGATACGAATTCGATAGTTCTTCGTGCTTAGCCTACTGGACAGTTTAAATATTTATAATGATTCATAGATTTGCTTTTAACAATTATTATTGATAAGAATTTCTGCTTCGGCATCGCGCCGCCGGAAACAGATGTATTTACATCGTAAATAACTTGAATTTGACGTAGTTTTCCATTTGAAAGTTTCCTCTTAAGGTTTCTGCTTAGTTTTCAGAGTGTTGAGTAGTAAACATTAAAGTGTCGCAAGTTAGAGGGCACTTCTTTGAAATGTTCTGAAAGATTAATGACTTGATCTAAACTACAGAATTTTTGAGACCACAACTTTTGAGTAAGTCCGCTACACTTTTATAGAGCTGCATACTACTGATATAGACTCGTGGGGCTCGTGGCTATGTAATAACTAAGCTGATCAACTGATATGCAAGGTTAAGCTGCTCTCGCCGCGGTCAGTTTGTGGATGGGTGACCATTCTTAACACATCGAGACCCCTCCATGCTTCGGAGAGCACGTAAAATCTCTATGACAATTGTTACTGGTAGTTAGATGCCTAAAAAAGCCTGACAACCAGTCTATCCTCCGAATATCGATATTGCACAGAAATTGGGTTGTGGAGGTCTGATGGCAGTTGATTCGTGTACAATACTGATATTCAGCCGCATCTGGGTAGACTGGAAGCCGACCTCGACATAGTTGGTAAAAGGCTCGGTAGATGATCTGCTGATATAGACTCTAATCTATACATATAATGGCTAGGGCGTCGGACTTGCGATCATGTGGTTGCCGGTTCGAACCCCACCCATTGCACTACCGACGTGAACCCACTCGTAACACAAGCATTTAGCTTAGCACGAGGGGTTAACAAGAATACTAGTAATGTGTGACCCACATTGCTAGTAAGTAATAAAAAAAAAAATTCGTAGGGAAGTCAAAACTGTACATTGAATATTTTTTAAAAGAATACTTGGGGCGTGATCTATAATCGATATCGAAGCCAAAAATATAGTTTTTAGAATTTTTGTCTGTTTGTCTGTATGTCCGGGCTAAACTCAAAAAGTACTGCATGAATTTACTTCAAATTTTACATGAATATTACTAACAGGTCGGGTCAACATATACCTAGGCCACATATTATCACGCAAAGACTAAGTAACTATTCCACGCGGACGAAGTCGCGGGCGGAAGTTAGTCAAGTATATTTATTGACAGGCTTCGAAAAAAGAGGAGGTTCTTAACTGCATTTAGTCCTAGTGGTCCTAAGTGAGACTGCCACGCTAGACAGGCTGGGTTTGATCCCAAAATCGACAAGGTTTTTTTCTTGATAACTTTACCAAGTTTGGAACGATTTTCCTATCGTTTATTTTCAGTGAAGTAAAAGTAGGCGAAATGGTACGGTAGGTACCTAGATTAAGGGTATTTCAATCCGAAAAGTAACACAATTTGATAAAATATTGTTTGAATCGCGATTTACTTTAGTAGACGTTTTTGTGGGCAATTTAAACTCCATGGTACCCTTAATGGTAATCGGGTCGTCCCCTATTATATGGAACCTAAAAACATACCGGTGGGTGAACTGTAGTTGTATATAAAGCTCTGCCTAACCTTTTAGAGATATAAGCTTGATAGTATGTTAGCGATTGTTGGATACAAATATTTATTTTCATTACATACCATCACGCCTGTATTCCCCGAAGGGTTAGACAGAGGGTTGTTTAGGTCCCATGTAATAGGGGGCGAGCCTATTGCCATTACCCACAAATTCCTAACTCCGAGCTGCTACTGGGAATTTCACAGAAAAACCCAATAACACTGCTCGACCTGGGAATCGAACCCAGGACCTCTAGCGTAGGAGTCGCGCTCAGGACCACTTGGCTAATGAGGCAGTTTATATTCACATACGATAAAATTGTACATGTACACTCCTATTTTCTTATCACTTAAAATAACAAAATAATTATGATTGAAGCGTCAGATTCGATCACAATTATTTCATTATAATTCCAATTCACTTACTCCACACAAGTACAACGTAACCCTGTTGTTATTGCAAAATTAATTGGCGTATAATTGGCGCCGCCCGGCTGGGTTATGTCTGAAGGCGTCCTGCAATTGACTGCTAGTTAATTAGAACCAAATGGCGGAACAAACGGTGCACCTAGCTGGAATAAACGGGACTAAGGTGGTACTGAATAGTGCTGAAGAGCCGTGCTTGATGGTGGATCAGATGTGTTACTAGAAACGCGTTTGAAAATATCAAACAATACTCCCTGCGACTGCCTCATTAGCCTAGTGGTCCTGAGTGCGACTGCTACGCTTGTGGTCTTGGGTTCGATTCCCAGGTCGAGCAAAGTGTTATTGGGTTTTTCTATGAAATTGCCAGTAGCAGCTCGGAGTTTGGAATTTGTGCCCAGTAAATGGCAATAGGCTCGCCCTTTTTTTTCACGGAGGGAAACCTTCAAAAGGCGGCCGGTCTTCGGGGATTAAGACCGGGGAGTGTGGGATTTTTACCCACTAAAACCACCCCGGTGGCCACCATCAGCACAAAACGGGGGGCACTGGGCCCTCTTAAAAGTCCACCCCAGAACCCCACTGTGCAACGCCTGTTTGGGCACATCCCTTGGGGCAATAGGCTCGCCCCCTATTACATGGGACCTAATCATACCTAATAAAACATAACTTGTAAAAACACCAAGTCTCTCAACTCGTTCTTCTATGTAAAACGTTGTAAGATCCATGTAATACCAAGTCGGTCAATTTGTTCAGTCCCTACTTAGAGGTCCTTCTGTCTTAAGGTACTACGTGTTTAGCTAACCTAACAATATCTTATAGTGACCATATCAATATTAAAAGTCTTTTATGTGTTACCTAAATAAATAGTATTTTTTTTTATGTGTTAGCAGGCAAACGAGCAGACGGATCGCCTGATGGTAAGCGATCACCGCCGACCATGGACACCTGCAACACCAGAGGAGTCACAAGTGCGCTGCTGGCCTTTTAAAAGGGAGTACGCTCTTTTCTTGAAGGTTTGAAGGTCCGGAAACACTGCAGGCGACAGTTCATTCTACAGGTTTGTTGTGCGAGGCAGAAAGTTTCTAGAGAAACGCACAGTTGTGGACTGCCAGCCATCAAGATGATGGGGATGGGACTGTTGTCGCGTAGAACGATGGCGAAAAGAGGCTGTAGGGATCAATCCGAACAATTCCTCGGAGCACTCCCCATAGATTGACTTGGCAATCGCACTAAACAATATAATTTAAGATAATATGTATTACTTGTGAGATACCTTGTGTTTTCATGCGATGGCCAAATCAATCTTATTATTTAAAACATAAAAGAATAGACAGATAATAAAAAAACACCGTCAAACAATAACCTAATCAAGTTAATAGTTTAATTAGTACATTTCTCGATCATTTATGGTCCAATGGACCTTACTGTGCCTTACATGGCTGGCTGTACAGCAACATGGCTGCTAATTAAGACAGACATTAGGCCTACTGTCCTATACACAACTTTATAATATAGGTACAGCACTTAAGCTGATTACATAATTGATAGGGTCATTTGGTGTGATATACCTAGATTTAATTTATTTAAATAAGGAAATTACTGAATATAATTACTTATACAACTAGGCATTGCCCACGGATTCATTCACAATCCAAAAGATTTTTTGAAATTACCTATGTCTTTCTTTAACTTGAAATTTTTATCTGTTCTCCAATTGATCGTGTTATCATTCAAAGTTGTTCAGCGGTTTAGTCGTAAAAACATAGCTAAGAAACCCATAGAGTCCGACAGAGTATATTGTAGAATTTGTAGATAAGATTCTAGAAAGGAAGAATTATTTGTTTGGCCTTAGTATAAGAAAAGTAGTTTATATGTAGGTACATACATTAGTATAAGAGATATACTAATGTATGTACACATATGCTAGTCTAACCTTTCGGGATACACATGCGAGATATGGTAGGGTTGTACGTCTATATCAAGAAAAAAATATTATAGAATTTCTTGAATTGTAAAACGAATTCAGGGCGTCATGTTTAGCCAGCTAACCAGTTACTAATGGGCACAATTGAAATAGGTAAAAATGAAACATATTTAACACTGAAGTGAAAATAATAAAAACTATAAACCAAAAGGCGCTTCCTATTAAAAAACAACTAGTGAATCTGACGGATGGTATTAACAACTTCTGCTTTCAACAAATCCTATGCACAAGGTAACATGCGAAAAACAAAAACAAAACGCTACTTCGTACTTTCCCATTTAATGTAGAAACACTTATTAGTAATCTGCCCACCCATAAAATAGAATGAGCGTGAAGCTATCAGACATTACCGCTTACCCAATCTCCAAGAAAAAGGGTCTTGTTAGCGATCGCGGTTAACTGCGGAACCGGATCAGGTAAACGTATAGAATTAATCACACGGACGCCGTGTGATAGCGCTGTAGTCAGCGTTTGGTTATGTGGGGCCACGAAAATAGCGGGGTGTAAGCGGAGAAGCTTACAGAGGAATTTAGTTTGGATAGTGGATGGAACTCGTGAATATTGATGATTGTGTTTTGTTTAATATTATTTAATTTTCATGATTAAGTTAAATTTTTGTAGTAATAAGGTGACGATACATAATGAGGAAAAATCGGTACCGTATTGTCCGTCCACCATTTTTCTCAGGAGCGCGTGGAAGTATCAAACTGGAACTTATATCAAATACTCAAGTCTACTTTTCCTTGGAGCTGTGAAAAAGTCAAACTTCTAAGACAACGCAATCAAAAGATACAACCGTTTATGCCGCAAATTCCCGAAAATTTTCGACACTCGCAAGGGAATCAAAACCTACTTTAATCTTGAAATTTGGTACGAAGCAACGTCTTAAGCACGTCTAAAGAGAAAATTGCGAAAATTATAAATTTTTAGTTACATCATAATTATAATAAAAATATTGTTAAGTACGAAACCTACGATGCGCGAGTCCGACTAGCACTTGCCCGGTTTTTTACACTAATGTATTAAGAAGAATTATAATTAGTCTATCAGCAAAAGCAACTCGCTATTTTCATGGCCCCATCGCCACTCACTCGCGTCGGACCTTTTCTCAGTCAGAATAGATTCTCATTCAATTATCTAAATGAAATCCGGATAGAGCTTGTGATCTTGCGACGTTAACACAATTTGCACCCGTCCAAAGCTAAAGGAGAATGAATCAAAGTTTTAGGTCTAAGTTAATCAAATAAAATAGAATTTAAGCATGGCTTACTAGTTTTTGCATTTTATTTAACATATATACTGTACCATTAGTTATTTTAAGGGTAATAAAGCTTTATTTATTAGAGAAATCTGATTTGCAATTTAAACGTTAATTTGGTCCAATTCATAGGTAGTTTACGCAAAATGTTGTTAGGTCTTTCCCTGAAATGTTTAGTAGCAGGCCGGAGGTTAGATTTGTGCCGGTTAGTGGAACCGGGCTCGCCTCATATTACAAGGGATCTTAATATAACAGCAATACGCCTGTGCCTAACCCGCCAGGGAATACAGGCGTGATATTATGTTACGTACCAAAATATATCTATACTAATATATAAAGCTGAAGAGTTTGTTTGTTTGCTTGAACGCGCTAATCTCAGGAACTACTGTTCTGATTTTAAAAATTATTTCAGTGTTCGATAGCTCATTTATTGAGGAAGGTTATAGGCTATGTAATTATCATCATGTTACGCGGACGAAGTCGCGGGCAGAAGCTAGTAAAGTTATAAAAATAAATACGGATTTTGCCAACGTCATCTGTGTTGCGCCTTCGCTTTACGCCGGATGTAGAGCACGCGCCGCCGGAAGCTGCCAGCACACACCGGATATGATGTACAAATTCCTGATATCCGCCGCCCTAACCGCGCTTATGTTTGTTTACGGTTTTTCAGGTGAAGTTTTAAAATAAGAAGGCTTTTAGGGAAAGAAAAAAGTTTCATAATGAGTGTTATGAAACTTTTGAACTTTAGAAATATTTTTTCTTGATACACGTGCTGAGACTTACTTTTTTACTTAATGTCTGTAATAATTTATTTTATGAACTTAATTTGTTGATCTGATTTCCAAGGAATTTGACGTGAAGGAAAATATATTTTGTTACTTATTGCTTTCAGGTAAAATTACGTAGTAAAGTAGGTAGGTACTAACATCGTTGACACACTTCTATCTTTGGCATAACTCTATAGTGGCATAAAACAAAATATTGTAATTAAGTATGGGATTTCTTCCCAATTTTATGCCTTAAAGATTGTTTGTATGTATGCATAAAGAACCAACTGGTTCATAATTTTGACATCAGTCTCTATTGAATTCAGTCAACAAAATAAGTACAACTACTGTATTTACCTTATCGAAGCATTAATTTATTTTGGTGTTTTTTTTATTAATAATAAATTATACCCACACTAAATATTAATCATGGGAGAGCCATGCTTCGGCGCTAATGGCCGATATCACTTCGACCGGAGTGATAGAAAAACTAGCGTGAAACAACACTTACGTTGTGTTCCGCCGAGTGAGTGAGGATACCGGAGGCCCAAAACATTTTATTTGTTTATTACCTACACACACTATCATTATAGGGTAACCCCAATACAATAAGTGTTCAAAAAAACAACTTTTAAAAGGCGGGCAACGCACTTGCGTCTCCTCTAGTGTTGCGGGTTTCCATGGATGGCGGTAATCGCTTACCATCAGGCGATCCATCTGCTCGTTTGCTCCCCTACCCCATAAAAAATATTGGATAAGATGTAACGGGTTGCCAATATTTTATTTTGTCTAAAAATATTTTTCCTATTCCTAATTGACTTTTAACAAACAAAAAATATTTTTAGGTACCTAAAAACGTCTTCTTTTTAACGTCGGTTAAAAAAGACGTAGCAAATTCAAAACCTTAGAGCAAACGGAAAAATAGAGCATACGAGTAATAATTAAATCCTTTGAACGTTTCCAAGAGGATATAAATGTGGAAAAAGTAGAATTAAACTGAACATCGTTAGGCGACGATCGCTAATTACCTAGACTTTTCTAGGATTAGTACATTGATGAGTCTGCAAGAGTTCGGTATAATAAAGCATTTGAAATGTACTTCCCGAGACGGTCTTCCTCGAATCATAATCTGGGTGTCTTTAAATCACGAATGAATCGGTTTCTTCTAGGCAAACCTACTCCATCGTAGATCACAGTGTCGCTTAAGAGTCCATTGCCCACAAAAACGTAATACCGCAATACATCGTAATCCAATCAAGATTTTATCCAATTGTGTTATGATTCGGATTGAGATACCGATAGTCTAGGTTCCTGCCGTACCATTTCGTCTATACTACTTCACTGGAAATGACGACCAGAATATCGTTCCAAACTTGGTAAAGTTATCAAGATTTACATCCGCTTACTTATACGATGACGAAATGGAATTCAAATAATGCTTAAAACAATTTGATGAAATTATGTTTGAATTTACGATATATTTTATTTTATTTGATATTACGTCTGTATGGGAAATTCGGTCTGCCGTCGCCTGACTCTTAAGATTAGGCGAACTGGCTGGATTAAAAAGTTGAATTTTAGTCTAAAATCTAGTATGTTTTTATAAACCACAGACTAAAATGAAACGAAATTACCTTTACAAATCCATAGACGTAATAAATTTAGTTCATAAAACTAGAATTTCATGTCACATGGAGTACTTTGCTTTTGACAGATACCTACGATACCTATGATAAATTGTTTAGGAGTAAATCACCCACAGTTATATTTCACGGATCACTGTGTAACGTATTGCTAAACTTTGCTAGCTTTCGAAATGTATTTGAATTAGTTTTAGTTGCTATGGAGATGGTTTGAATTGGTGTAATTTATGAAAGTTCTCAAAAGCACCTCATTAGTTTAGAAGTTCTAAGGGTGACTGTTACACTAGAGGTTCTAGTATCGATTCCCAGGTAGAGTTTTATAGAAAAACTAATACAACTGGTATTAGTTTTTCTATAAAATTTTCAGTAGAAGCTCTGAGTTTGGGATTGGTACCTTGTTAGTGACAATAGGCTCGCCCTTTATCTAATACGTGGTGGGATGTTATGCAATGTGGTGACTCCCCATACAGAGACACGCTTGATAACTGTCGTGCATAATTGCATTGTAAGCCACTTTGGTTCAAGAACATAGTATATAATATATCTACGTTATTATTCGCCCCTATTACATGGGACCTAAACATACCGGCGAACTGTGGGTGTATCTACATTTAGCACGCCTCTGCCTAACCCTTAGGGGAATACAGGCGTGATGGTATGTTACGTTATTATTTAACGTTTAAATGTTGCTGTTCAGTTGTTCACCAGTTGCATTTGATTGTCGAGGATACATTTTCATCATGTTTTTAATTCATAAAGTATAAATCACTGCCATCTAGCGACACCTTCTGGAACAACAATGAGTACGCTCATTGTATGATTGAATACCCACATATTTAAAATCCATTGTCTCATTAATAATCAAACAATTTACTAAATAATTATACACCTTAATTTGCAATTTAGACAATTAACTACATAATGCTTTTATATCACTATTCTCCTAGTAAAAATTGTGTGACCAGGAAAACAAAACACGACCGAAACCTGCAAGCTTTGTGCACTCCCAAAAAGTAACGCCACACAAATCCGGGTTTTCTAGCTAGTTTTTGCACGGTACTGACCGCTTCCAGCATCATGAACTAAGTACCAAATACCTACTCGTATAACAAAGTTAACGAACCATGAATGGGTGCAGGCGAATAACCCGAAATGTTGGATTGCAACAATCGCGCAAAATGCAGTAAATTTTGTCAAGTGCACGAGTTTTCGTTAGAAGCGAGGAGCGTTTTCATGATTTTATGTAAAGACCAAAGTTAAAAACCAAAATAACTCTCAAAAAAGTAACACCGCCTTCAAAAAACAGAAAAATAATGTTAGGTATGTGCGGAACATCTTCGGAAGTCGGTGCCATTGATGGTCGGATCTTTTATTTAGTCACCGACTTCTGAAATGTTATTTTATTTAAACATTTTGAGTGCCGAGCGATGGATCATTGACGGATACCTAATAACGAGACTACAGCCCTAAGCACGAAGAACTATCAAATTCGTATCGTAAACGAATGAGTTTTTTCTGATACAAATCTCATACCTACATACATATTTTAACAACTGTCTACTATCGGGGCAGAGACTATAGATTTCCACTTGCTGCGATCCTGGCACACCATGTTCGCGATTATTCTCGATTTCGATACGAATACTGACCTCTGTGGTTTAGTGCTTCGAATACCGAACTGCTGACCATGAGTTCATGGATTCGATTCCCACAGGATACAAAAATTAATTATGTGATGAATATAAGTGTTTGTGTTCGTCTGGGTGTTTCTTATGTATTATAAGTGTGTATTTACAAAAAAAAAGTATATAAGTATTATATCCATTGTCTAGTACCCATAGTACAAGCTCTGCTTAGTTTGGGACTAGATGGTGCTGTGTAAAAATGTCCCAGAATAATTATATTTATTTATTAATACGTTTTCGAATGTGTCTGTGCTTGGGCTACAGATTTTATGCAATCGTATCTATTATTATATCGTATATGTATTTATGGTATTATAATAGAAATATACGATTATAATCGTATATTTCTCAATTTCTCTATCCTCATGCGGGCTCCGCTACAAGAACGGGTAGCCTAAGACCCACTGATGGAGACACGGGTTAATAATAATTATTATTTAATCAACCTAAATGAAAACTCCTAAAAAAGTCATCTGCACAAACTAAAATTACATCATCCACGTAAAAAAAATGTTCATACAATTATTTTTTTCGAAAAATGAAAAGTACTGGGCCAAACTATATTAAATTTTGATGAAACCAAATTTCATAAATTTCGCATCAAACTAAAGAATCACGTAAATCGGATAATAAATCTCAGCGTAATTGGTGTAACATACATAAAAAAATACCAATCGAATTGAGTACGTCCTCCTTTTTGAAGTCCTCCTCCTCCTTTTTGTGGGGAATTCAAGCTCCGCCACTTTGCTAACTAGTAGGTACCGTGACACCATGATGCAATTTCTCTTACCAATTTTCTATAAAACTATTTCCATTATTTGCCACGCCCCTACCTAAACAACAAATTAGTTTCTCGGAATAACTCCCCAATTAATATTGTCACTTATAACTTGTTCCGTTTGTAATACGGCAGCCACCCTGCCATTTGTATAAAGTTGTGCCGTAAAACTTCGAACGAATTATTCATTGCCATGACGGATAAAATGGTCATGACGTTGCCGAGTTTAGACTTGTTTAATGATTCCGCAACTAAATTATTAATTACTTTTTATTTTTAACTCGACTTCAGCAGCTCATACCTTAAGTTTAAGGAAGCGCCATCTATTGGCAATGTTTAGAACTTCTGAATGTACGCCGGTATTTTATTGCATAATTTTAAACATAATTATTTAGGTAGGACTGTCAATATAGTTCATTTTTAATTCATTTTCAAGTAATTAAACTGTTTATTAAACACAAGATTCACAGATGGATACTTACAGTTTTGCTATCAGTTGTCATTATATTCTCAGATTACCTACAACATTAGGCTTCCTCGATAGAGTATAGCAAAGTCCATGGCGGGGCACCTTTCTGATATCTTTACCCACTATTCCATCTTTGATACACTGATTCACACACACTTCATACTTACCTAGGCATAGGTCCCACACTACGTAAAATAAATTCAGGTCTCACGAGTCTATATTGGCGGCAAATTTACATGATGGCCGTGGTTTAAAAATTACGTGATGGGGAAGGGACAACCACCACCAATATGACTACAAAAAGAGGTTATTGTAGAAAATGTAGTAGTGATAAAAAATACGGTAGTAAGAATAACGCACGTACCTACTAATTTGAAAATCGAAGCTATGACGCACATTGATTTGCAATTGTAAAAAAAAACAAAGCTCACACTTGAATTTAATTTAAATTGCGAACATCGAGTTCACAATTTAAATTTTCGAGAAACCTTTTTGTGCCAGAAAAACATGAAAACCATCACTTCTTACTGCCCGAACATAGTAGTTCTGACCAAACAATGATAAAAACATTACCGGCAATCTACCCTTGTTGGGGATCAAACGTATACTGCTTGATAAACGAATATTTATTTAGTATGTAAGACAAGGACAGTGATATTAAAAGTGAAGAAAACTGTGGGTAGTTTAAAATATTTGCGCGCCAATAATCTCCGCTACAATAGTAAACTACCCTTTATATTTTTTAGCCAATGTTTGATATTCGGCCTTTTTTACCGACTTCTAAAAAGGAGGTTTTAAATTTAATTTTAATTATTTATTTGCGATATCTCTGCCGATTCTGAATTGGTTTCGATTTTTAGTTTGAATATACTCCCATAGGTTGGTTTAACCATCGGTTCTGCAGTTAATTTCAAAAAGTGATATTATTATGATACCCTGTTTTTTACCGAGGGAGAGCCATGCTTCGGCATAGATGGGCCGCCTAAAACCGGAGTGATACCACGGCCTCACAGAAAACCGGCGTGTACATTGTGTTTCGCCGAGTGAGTGAGGATACCTACCGGAGGCGAGGCTGGCAACGCACTTGCGACTCATAACGATGACAAAATTCATAGAAACTCTCAAAGTCACTGCGCGACCTGGAAATCGAACCCAGAACCTCTAGCGTAGCAGTCGCGATTAAGACCACTAGTATTTGGACAGAGGTATACTCACACACAGTATAAGTTCCATGTGCCTAATAGAGGGCAACCCTATTGCCATTTCTCTGTGGTTTAGTGGTTCGAGTACCGGACTGCTGACCATAAGGTCGTACGTTCGATTCCCACAGGACACAAAAACTTTGTGATGTGTATGAAGTGTTTGTGTTCGTCTGGGTGTTTCTTATGTATTATAAGTATGTGTTTACAAAATAAAAGTTGTCTAGTACCCATAGTACAAGCTTTGCTTAGTTTGGGACTAGATGGTGCTGAGTGAAATGTCCCAGAATATTTATTTATTTAATTTATTATTTATTTACCAGCACAAATGAAATCTAATCAATTTGCTTGACATGGGAAATGAACCAAAGACAACATCGCAGCTGCCACTCCTGCTTCCCATTAGATCAACGAGGAAGTAGGTACTTCTGTAGTTTATCTATAAAATTTGATCGATATAATATTGTGTACATATTTATTTACCCAGAAACTGCTAGCTTAGTTGGTATGTATATCAGGTTTATAGTCAAGTTGCTCCATATAAGTTGTACACTACGTTAAGTAGGTAAGTTGGGTGAAACAACTAAGTTCGTAGCTCCTGTACTAGTAGGTAGATACATTATATACATACATGGTGTTATTGAAGTTCTAAATGTATGTGTAGCTTGATGTTAATGCTGTAGTATTTATAATATTATTTCAGTTTTTTTATGGGATAGGGGGGCGAAAAAACAGACGGATCACCTTATGGTTAGCGATAACCGCCGCCCATAGACACCCGCAACACCAGAGCAGTCGCGAGTGCGCTGCCCGCCTTTTAAAAGGGTTTGGGCCTCCGCGTCCGGTAACCTCACTCACTCGGCGAAACACAACGCAAGCGTTGTTTCACGCCGGTTTTCTGTATGGCCGTGGTATCACTCCGGGCAAGTCAGCCCATTCGTGCCTAAGCATGGCTCTCCCACGTGAAAAATGGAATAAAATACTAAATAAAGTTTTACTCAAAACTAGCCAGGCCCACGGCATGCGTTGCAATGTTTTTTTTAATATTTTTTTGTAATAAATCTTTAACGATCATGCATGAGGAGGTACGTAGATGAAGCGAAAGTGGTGTGCCAGGATCGTAGCAAGTAGAAATCTATAGTCTACGCCAAATATCTCTCATGGGTGTACATTATTTATGTAACACGATGTATTACATAAATTAATAAGTTTAGGTTATACAAAACACCGGCGCTCCGTTATGTCTATAACACGGTAAGTTGTTAGTTATATAAATAACGTCGGTTACTGGACCAAGTTTAATAAGAAGCCACCTGTCTGCCCGGCTCGGTTTACTCTTAATTACTGTTCACTGGCGTTCAGTATTTAACTTGCGATGTATAAAGTTAGTTCCATTTCAGTTTTTACATTAAACTCTTTGATTATGAAGTTAATTGCGGTATACAAATGTTTTTAGTGGAAAAAACCACCATTGGAAGAATTTTGTGTTATTTTTTGTAACGTTAAGTTAGAGTAAGTTCTTTGGAAGCGTAGTATAGAATACTAGCTGCTGCCCGCGACTTCGTTCACGTAGCGTGATGATAATATAGAATACCGCCTTCCTCAATAAATAGGCTATCTAACACTGAAAGAATTTTTCAAATCGGGCCAGTAGTTCCTGAGATTAGCGCGTTCAAGCAAACAAACAAACTCTTCAGCTTTATATATTAGTACTAGCTTCCGCCCGCGACTTCGTCCGCGTGGAATAGTTACTTATAGTCTTAGCGTGATGATATAGCCTATAGCCTTCCTCAATAAATGGGCTATCTAACGCTGAATGAATTTTTCAAATCAGCCCAGTAGTTCCTGAGTTTAGCGCGTTTAAGCAAACAAACAAATAAACAAACTCTTCAGTTTTATATTAAATAATTGAAACAGATTTTATCGCGTTGTATTGATATTATTTAATTCCCGACGCTTTCCCATTAAAATCCGTAAAGTAAGTTTTATTTCAATAAACCAGCGTGAACCAATGCTTACGTTGTGTTTCGCCGACTGAGAGAGGATACCGGAGGCCCAAACCCTTTTATAAGTGTGGGCAACGCACTTGAGACTTCTCTGGTGTTTGGTGTGCATGCACGGTGGTAATCGCTTACCATAAGGCGATCTGTCTGCTCGTTTGAAAGAAAGAAAGAAAGATCATTTATTTTCGCCCATAACGACGCACAAGTTCTTTTTTTTTAGCCAAAGGCCAATGTGTCAGTTAGACACTACAAAAATAACATAAGCACAAATAAAAAATATAAAAAAAAACAAATTATTACATCTGACAACACTGGCAAGTGACAACCAAGTGCCAGCACTGCCAACAAAAATTATACAAAAACAATAACAAACACAAAGTCAGATGCATAAATTGAACGATATAAAATATAAAGGTTTGGTATCCCATATAAAAGGTACCACCATTTTCGACAATAACTCCTAAGTACCTACGAATATTTGCACTCAGAGGGTCACTACGAGGTGTCACTAGCGACCCGCCCGCGGTTTCACCCGCGCTGCCCCGTCCCTAAGAGTCGTAGCGTGATGTTAAATAGCTTAAAACCTTCCTCTTGAATCAATCTATCTATTAAAAAAAAACCGCATCAAAATCCGATGCATAGTTTTAAAGATCTAAGCATACATAGGGACAGACAGCGGGAAGTGACTTTGTTTTATAATATGTAGTGATGATGATGTATGCCTATGCGTGCTTCATCGAGCACAAAAGTAGAGACTATCGTCTCATTACTTGTCACATGAGCTCAGGATATAAATCACATAGCCTCTTTCGTGAGAGCTTATTGCTGCTATCATAACGTCACTTACTCGGCTGTTTAAAAAAATTACCTGTTTCCTCTTCGATATCATAAAAATACGCGAGAAGTACGACGTTGTATGAAATTAATAGCGACATAATCTGACGGAGCGGTAAAATGTCGCATGGCCTATTAGGTAATCATTATTATTTAGGTACTGAACTGACTTTTTCCTAAATATTAAAAAAAAATAATCCTTTGAAATTCATTCATATTTAAAATCCAGAGTAGATCTTTAGGTATCAGTTTTCTAATGAGTGATTGACTCATTAGAAAACTAATTTATTAATTTGTCAAAAGATTTTAATTCTGTCGGGTATTACATACTTCATCAAAACTCACTACCTAATAATCGTATTGGTGCAATCCTACTTCCTATCCTACTTCCTACTAATAATATTATAAATGCGAAAGTTTGTGAGGATGGATGGATGTTTGTTAGTCTTTGACGCCAGAACGGCTGAACGGATCCGGATAAAATTTGGCACAGAGATAGATTATAGTTTGGAATAACACATGGGCTACTTTTTATCTGAACTCTACGCAGACGAAGTCGCTGGCAGAAGCTAGTGTTTGATAAACGACAACATATTTCTTAATAATTATCATCCTTCTAACTTACCAACAGTTTAGTTCAATTTATCATTTTAATTTCTACTTTAAATGATTATGATTATTATTATGAAATGTATAAACATATTATACCGCCTGTATTCCCCGAAAGGTTAGGCAGAGGTGTACTAATGTACACCCACGGTACGCCAGTATGTTTTGGTCCCATGTAGTGAGAGGCGAGCCTATTGCCATTTAATCAGGCACAATTCCAAACCCCGAGCTGCTACAAAGAATGCCACAGAAAACTAAATAACACTTTGCTCGACATGGAAATCGAACCTAGGCCTGTTAGCTTACCAGTCGCGTTTGGTTCCACTAGACTAATGAGCATTTAAAATGTATCACAATAAAAATGGGATTTATTTTAATAATTCACACTAAAAGCGTCATTTTAACGTCGTTCTCCCAATCGGATAGGTAGGAGTAGGTCACATGGCGGAGACAAATGCCGCTGTAACTCACTCAGGGCCTCCTGAGATTTCTTAAACATTACTTTCCTCCCGTGCCTGCTCGGGTTTCCTTTTACATTTTTATCTGGGATATTAAAGTAATTATTTAACGTGTAATATACGGCAATTTATAGTACATAGCAGGTACGCTTGTTTTATTAAAAATAGTGATCACAATAATTTTATTTTGAGAACATGAGTCCATGAATTTTATTCTCCTCAACATTAAAAAATTGGTGAAGATCTACAGATGGATTTTAAATATTTATTTATTTACCATTATAAAATCGCAAGGCGTGTCTGTCCATTAAAGATATAAAAAAAACTAGTTGGTTAGGGTATATAAACATCTCCGAACCCAAATACTTATGTGATTTTAAAATTATTGTTTGTTTTTTACGGGTTGGCGTAACTACTGAATAGTTTTAAATTTTGCTATCACTGTAAGCAAGTATAGGCTCCAAGTTAAACACTGGTAAACTTCTTATCTGAATTAATTGAACGGAACCTGAGATACAGCTTGACCTCTCTGATGTATACAGACCCTTACAAAGAAGAGAACATCACTGTTGGTTTTTGATTATATATTATTTTTGGAATCCATTTTTAATCTTACTATAGCTGTGTGTGCGAAGCCGCGGGCAAAAGCAAGTATTTATTTATTTACACAGCATGGAAAACTTGCAGTTATTTAGGATTCTTTACAGTCTTGAAGAGTAGTTGTCAGCCAATAACAAGTCTTCACGTCTTAGAAAATATGAATTGATAATACCATAATAATCTAAAATTATACCGGCGATGGTAAACAAATTGAAAATATGTTAAAGTATTCTTTTTTCTATATTCATCTACTAAATCGTGGACTATGATGTGGGTTATATGTCTACAAAATTATAATAAGGAACTTTCTGTAACACTCTGCATGTAACTGTTTTCTGTCCCTAATAAACATTTTTTTTTTCTAAATGTTATAAAAAATTGTCATTTTAAATATCTTCTAAGCACCACGTATTTTCCATATCAATTGTGGGAAATCGATATTTCCAATTGAAAGCCCGATGTAAGGAATAGCCCGGTCGTATCTGAGGGCATCTATCTTGTTCGAAACGTTGGGAAGCGATTTTTCCCTATGCCTCCGACATGGAACAAATTATCATTCAATTTATATCAGTCGGTCTCTTTATCGGTCCCATTCCAGACGTTAATAAGAAATTTTTTTGGTGAATGTTTGGTGCGATTTTTTGTTCTTATACGATACTAGTTGTCCCCCATGGTTTTGCTACCGTTCCAAATTCGGTTTTTTAAATATGTTCTGCTGTATAGACTTAAAAAGGTTACTGACAAACAGATTTACTTTCGCATTTATGCTATTAAGAGTCCGGCCGGCCGAATATCCTATACAAAGATAATACCGAAATAAAAAACCCGACTGCATAAAAACACTTTAAAAAAAACTAAAAAGACAAAAACAAGTCTAGTAGTCCAGACCTATGTAAAGTAATATTGAATAACTACACTAGTTTTTTTTAAAGTGTTTTTATGCAGTCGGGTTTTTTAGTTATTTTAATTACGTAACTTGTTTCCGGATTTTTAGTGCAAAACTACGAAAAATCTGCAGACGCTTAATTTAAAACTAAGGTGTGTTATTTACTTGTGCAAGATTTATACAATACTGTTACGGAATGCTCAAAACATATTTTTCAGCCCACGCATTAAAGCGCATAAAATCCGCCATTTTGTTTTTTTTTTAATTTCATGTACCCAGTGACACTCGTGCCATCAAGACAAATCTAATGAGGTATCAATTATCTAAATCGGTTGCACCGTTGAATAGTTACGAGCGGACATAGGAACGGACATACATACATACATACATACATACATACACGTCAAACACATAACCCTCCTCCTTCGGCAGTCGGGTAATAAATGGCAATTCAAACAAAATTTAACCAAAGTGTATTATTAAATAATGATTGAGCTACACGATGCCTGATGTATGCGTGCCGTCAGTTAGGACAGGTCAACTCAAAGCTGCTATGGCTCTTTCTTCAAAAGGCCTGTCCTGATATTGCCCTACATCATAACACTCGCATAATATCTAATAATATTATTCTTGTAATATCAACTATTACTGTCTGGACTTTAAAAGAGACCATGATTCTCTGAGTTTGTTTCGGTGTTTCTTCTCAGAGGTCGTCAGTTAGGAAATGCCGGCGCCATCTAGTTCAAAAAAATGTAAAACATTGACTTGTAAAAGTGTTTTTAAAAGATCTATTTACAGAAATAAATATCATTTATCATTATATAGATTCGGATATCGTTCATCTAGGTTCATGCTCTACCATTTCGTTGTGAATGCAATTCTTAATAACTTAACCAAGTATGGAACGATTTTCCGGTCGTTTATTTCCAGTGAAGTAGTAGTAGAAATGCAGTACAGTAGGACCCTAGATTAATGGTATCTCAATCCGAATAATAACACAAATTGATAAAATACTGTTTGTATTACGATTTATTTTGGTATTCAATTTTAACCGACGAATATAATTATGAGAAAATCATTTTCTTCATACAATTTTCTTTTACGTGAATATTTTCGATGTTATAATACTTATTCTGCTATTCAGGGTGGAGACAAATCCAACAAATCAAAGATCATAATAAAAATCGTTCCAGACGTCCTCGTGTTAAATAAATGATAACTATTGACTTTGTTTTATATAAATGATGATTATTCAGTATTTATTCCTTACTTGCTACCAAAGTTTGGCTATCTTTTAACTTATTAATGTTTTTTTTTAATCTTTGGACAGGCTGTCTCTCTAGTTACCAATACAGCCCAGGTGGCTCACTTTCAAATTATATTTGATTAATGATTACCCAAAATATTTATAAGATGCAATCTACAGCTGTTCTACGCAAAGCCAAATAAAATTATTGTATCAATTTCAATTAGAATCTGTCCCAAAAAATAACGAAGAGTAAGATAAAGTAACCATAATTCGTCACCAGCTGTGTTCAAGAGCGGTTATCAAATAAATTCTCATTTACTGCGAGCAAGATATTGAAAAATTTAGGCATCTGGTAGCGCGACCCTTAATTTTATATTATCTGTTTAGAGGTGGGTTCCATGAATGCGACTAATTAGGACTTAATTCATTCGAGAGACTATATTTTTTGGAAAGGTCATAATAGTCCTCAGTATCGTATCTATATATACGATGATGGTATATTGTTCTATTGCTAGACTATTCGTATGATTGTGACGCAATGTAGTTAGATTTATTCTTGCAATCTGATCTTAGCATTTAATAATACCATAGTCATTACAACTAGTCATCGTCCTCGTCCATTATCAAAATTTTAGGGCCTGTTTTCAGTATAACAAAATGCGGCTGAAAAACAGTATTTTACACGAAGCTATTGCCATTAAAACATCGCGAACATATTTTTCATCTATGTACCTATTATTTTTCACACTACCGCTTTAACAAAACCACACCTTAAGGTCATACCGTGATAAACTTTATTATTTTCATTACGGGAGGTGATTCAATTAAATAAGAGCTTAAAACGAGGCTCCACGCGTGCCTTATCATTAAAATTGCTAACTACGCGTGTATATACCTGCCTTAATACATTTTCTGTGGAAGGTCACTTTCTTTTATAATGTGAGATTATATATTTTTGCAACAAATTCTAAAATTCAACAGTGATTTTAACTTGTTTTATGGCATAATGGGGGGCAAACGGTTCGTAATTTGCTGGTTATGTTGTCAGGTTTTTACAATAATTTAAAGTCACACTCTTACCTACTGTAAAGATGAATCAATTGACACCTCAGTAGTTTTTGAGCTAGGATCCACATACATACATAGACTGTTAAAATCATTATCCTTCCTTTTTCATAGTCGGGTAAAAAGAGCATGGTTCTTTTTATCTAACATCGCAGAAAGTAACCAAACAAAATTTATACGTAGGTACCTATCAAAATAACTTAGTATACTTGAACCAAGGGGAACGATCCTCACAAGTAATACTTTTCATACTTTTTGTCCGAGATTTATGTTAAAAACTTGGTCCATTTCTCATTTCTCCCCCCATACCCTGTCTCTTACTGTGTGAACGATTATCATTCCCTTTTTTCTGGGCCGAAAAATGTTTCTTTTGGCAGTTATACCCGCGTGGTCCTTTTCAAAATAGGAACAATGAAACGTTTCACGTTTAGATATTGTATTTATTTAAATTTGAATTCTTATTTCAAAATATTTGATAATTTCTAAGGATTTTTAATTTGCGTGTTGTGTCTTTGTACTGATGTTTTATGATTTTTTTGTACTCTTTTTAGAAGCGAGTATGGAGGTATGCCTTGGTAGGGACACTTGATAGCCATTTCTATCCATATAAATACGGATATATCAAGTCTCACTAAGTCGGCACTATTGAAGATGACAAAAATGATTTAATTATTCATAGGAAAGAAATTACCAAAATAAGGTTTTACTAATTTATTATCTTACATAATAACATCACTTCAATAATTATAAGTTACACGGCGGCTGACATCACTACCTAACCATACAATATTTGTTCAACTGTTCATTTCTAAATAAATAATTCGACTAGGTTATATCGTTGTACGTATTTATAGACTGGTAGTTACTTCATTGCTTCTTAAATCTGGAACGTTTAGTGTAAAATGTCTATTACATCTACAGTCTAGAGGGCCACCTAATTTACTTTTGGCAATGCATATATTTGGTGATCGATATTGTTCGTCTGTGTTCTTTTTCTTACCTCTAGGTATTGTGTGTGTGCCATATATAGATTTAATATCTCTATAGGTATTACTATCTTTGTTATAAATATCGTTTTTATTATAAATATTGTAGGTCCTTTGGTACATATCGTTTTTATAAAGTTCTTCTTTGTATTTCTTGTCAATGTCTTTGTTGTAAATTACTGTCGAGTAGTTGTTTTGTTCGGAGTTTGTTTCGTTGTCGGTGCTTAGTGTTTCGTTGATGTATCGTTGCGACATCCACACGTATCTCGCCATGGGTTCCTCTGGGCCCCACAGTCGGGATGGCCGGAATGCCGAGGTTAATTTCTGTAAAGGAAATTACTTAACATAGTATTCAATCAAGCCTGCATCTCCGAAGATATAAAAGATACAGTAGGCTTATTTATGGTGATTGCCCGGTCAAATATCCAAACTCTAAGCTGCTAAATAGCATTTTATAAAAGAACGGGAGATAAATCATATAATAAAATTATTGTTATATTACTGACGTTTAGTTGCACAGATATTAAAGTAAATTAGCTCTATTTTTCTGTTATATTTCATAATTGGTCACCAATCTTAAGTCTAAAGCTGACAATATTCTTCTATAGATAAAAAAAATATATATCATCTGGCATTAGGTATTATGATATTACTCACTATACTGTCCGTAAAAATACAGCTTAAAAATATCATCGAATCATGTGCGTATTCATATTTATTAAACGACGAAGGAAAACATTCTAAGGAAACTTGCACGCCTAAAGGATTTTCTCAACGGCGCGTCTTCTGAGGTCCGTATTGGGTACGGACCGTACCGTATATTGGTTGATAATGATGAATTAATAACAAATACAATAATACTATAAATATACTCACTGTAACTAAATTAAATTGCTCTTCTTTCGCCACGGCTACTGCAGCCAATATGACCATGACAACTAGTATAACAACGAATGCCGCCAGCAGAGGCCAGAGCGTATAACCATTTCCCCAGGAGACTCGCAGCAAGGCCCGCAGCCACCAACCAGAGACCCCGACGAGTAGGACTGGGGTAGTCCACCATGTAGCAATCCAAAAGTATGGGAGCTTCACGCCTGTCAGGAATTCTATGTCAACTGTGAGGTAACACCAGCCTGGAATGAGTGAAATATTATTGGGAATAATAAATGAAATGACTAAAATAATTTTAAATTTTTGCGTCGCTGATTAATAAATGATATATCTACTATCACGCCTACATCTCTAAAAGTATAGGCAGAGGTGTATTGACAATGTAGACTCACAGTTCGCTTATAGATTCTAGGTCCCGTTTAATTGAGGGCGATCGTATTTCTACTGAAACTGAAATCGAATCTACAGGCACGAGAAAAATGACAAATTACTTAGATATGAGGAATAATTGTAATCAGATCATCAGCAAATGGCAAGTGCATTGCCTGCCTTTGAAAAGGGTTTGGACCTCCGTTATCCTCACTCACTCGGCGAAACACAACATAAGCATTGCTTCACGCCAGTTTTCTGTGAGGCCATAGTATTACTCCGGTTCAGCTAGCCCATTCGAGCGGAAACATGACTCTCCCACGGTAAGTTTACGATTGTAGTCGAGAAGCGAAATCGTCTTTTGCAAGAAACTTACCATAAATGAAGACAAAACCTACAACTTCAACTGCAGACGTGAAGACGGTAAGCACTGGAACCACCAGATCATCCAGCATCGTGGCCACCTCCAACCCTCGGGACAGTACTGCCACGGTCAAGGCAGTGCCAACTGCTGATAATGCGACGGCGAAGACCCGCCAGTGATCGCCTGTCATTCGGTGCAGCTTGTCGTATACTGGGTACAGGAGTATTAACTGGAAAATGGATAAAGTGAGATAGATTTGGTACAGATACAGTTATGTACCCAGAAGTTGGTGGAAAAGAGGAGCTAAAGATAAAAGTAGGTACCTTTACCTTCACGCCTGCATCCTTGAAAGGTTGGACGGTTGGTGTACAGATATGGCCCCATAGTTCGCTGGGATGTTTTTAGGTTCCAAGTTATTAGGGGCATCCTTTTTGCCGTAGCCAAATTCAAAATATATCGACTATGTAGTTAGAGAATAGAAGAATAATATTGTTGTTTTTCATTGTACTAAGGATAACAGACAAGCATACTAACTACCTGATGGTAATCGGCAACCATAGAGGCCAGCAATACTAGTAGTACCCTCACGTTATTATCTTAAGATCCTCATTTCGCAATTACTACATTACCCTTTAAACCGGAGGACAATTAAATGTTACCATATTATTAACTACAGAATGTTTTGCGATAAACCATTTCAGAAACTGAATTGTATTATAAGAATTCAGAGTAGGTAATGAGATGAAAGGTAAAATACAATAAACAGCTTAAGATTTTAAACTTACCACTCGTAACATAACAGAAAGTCATGCCTGTATTCCCAGAAGAATTGGTAATTGGCAGAGGTGTACTGTACGTAGAGGTATATAGAGCTGTACCGGTATGTTTCATCATCAACCCATATTCTGCCCGCAGCTAGGCATTTACTCAGGGCGAGACAAGATAGGCTATAGTCTACCACGCCAGACTACTACGGATTGGCAGCCTTCAGTCATCGTTGAGATAATCTCTCAGGCACAAGTTTACAGACAGTTTCATATAAAAAACCAATAAAAATAAAAGTAGACTAATCAGAAAGTTACTCACCACGCTTATAATACCAGAAATAAATACGATTCCAAAAGATAACAACGGCCACTCCTTGTTTCTCTTCTCAGACACAGAAGACTGGTATATTAAGACTAGAATTGATATGAAGCTTGTGTCTTTTCTGCCCATCCCTCCAGTTGATTCCCACAACATGACCCACAACCAGCCAGCGAATATGCTCGCCATTATCACTAGGGCTGATGTCCTGGAAAAAACAAACATGATACAGTGAAATTTAAACATATTTTCGTCTGCACGTATTTTAAATGGAGGAACGTCTTTATAAGTTGCGTTGTTTGTCGATTTTTTATTAAAATAACGTTCATTTTTGCATGCACAAGTAAGCATAAGTGCATGAAAGTAAGTGGAGATAAATAACAGAGGGATATGCAAATGTAAAACTTAGTTACTTTGTCTTTTCTCTCTTTTAATAAAATGTTACCCTACATACAGATTTTATCATTAAGTGTGTACAAAGATAAGTTCTCTTATTCACAACACAGACTAAGAACTACCTGAAGACTATGCAATTATTTTTTATTCGGAGTAGGAACTACTGCACCATCTATTATGTTATTATTAGCTAAGGCATCGAATAACGGATTTATTTCAATATTTAATATTCGTGTTAGTATAATATATCTACAAATGTCTTACCACCGTACATCAGAATGTCTATATACAGAGCCGCCACCACTTGTCAGGTACCCACTAACAATTTGTGTCGACAGCAACGCTTGCACCAGCGCACTGTGCCAAATGTATGGCTGTGTGAGCGATGTCCATCGCACGCAGGATTCGAACATCGAATCTAAAACTGCACTCCGAGCCAGAAATGTAGACAGCAGTATTGCGATAATAACGACGAGTGACGTCAAGACGCACAGTGCTGTTTTCAAGGTTTTGTGTAGGCGGTATAAACTGGAAAATTGAAAAAAGGAGTTATTAGTTGGAGTTTAACTCAAAAATTTTCGCATTCTTTAATCACTACCTAATATAAAACAAAGTCGCTTCCCACTGTCTGTCTCTATGTATGCTTAGATCTTTAAAACTACACAACGGGTTTTGATGGGTTTTTTTTAATAGATAGAGTGATTCGAGAGGAATGTTTTAAGTTATTTAACATAATCCTCCGCCCAGAACGGGGCAGCGCGAGCGAGTCGCTAGTGTATTATAAAACACTGATCATAGACATTGCGGGTACAGAAAAAGTAAGGCATAGTATGGTATGGAATAGCGGTCTATTTTCAGCAACTCCACGGCAAGGCGTGTATTTTGCGTATAGTTACAATTTTTTTTTATTCGCGCTACCCCTACTTCTCAGGAAAGAAAAAGGCAGCAAGTGGGTAATGTCGACAAAGTAAGGTAACATTATGTAAATAGTTATCAATCAACAGGTTCATTTCTGCTATTTGTTGCTCTTTGTTCTTCTTTTATTTATAGGAAGAAATACTGTAAGTATTATTTTTTCTAGAGTGGATGACCATAGGATTGTTAAATCATTCTTTGGTTATCACTAGAACAAAGGTACGGCTTGAATCAGCTTTATTTTTTATTATTTATAGGTGACAACAACAAGATCAAGCTAACGCACACCATGGTGGGTTAGCCTCGAAGGGGAAGCTGTGTTATCAATCTATAAAAATATAATTGGACCATATAGGTCTTTGTTGGTGTTGCCAACAGTGATTTGCATCTGGCACGTCTCTAAATTTAAAAAAAAAAAATTTTATGATGTATCTAATTCGCAACTCATACCCTTATGCAAAACATCAAGGAACAAGTGAAGGAAAGGATTGCGATCGGGTCGTATCAAGAGGTAAAACGGAAAGCAGAAGATAGAGAACAGTGGCGTTTGCTCCACCGACAAGAGCTGAGCTCTTAAATTAAAGAAGAATATATTAGTTAGAGGTCCTGGGTTCGATTTCCAGGTTGAGCGGTGTTATTAGGTTTTTCTGTTGAATTCTCAGTAGCAGCTCGGAGTTTGGAACTGTATCCGGTCAATGGGAATTGACTCGCCCACTATTAAAAGAGACCTACATATACCGGTGAACTCTGTCCAACACTTCAGGGAATACAGGTTTGATGATATGTGTTCCGAAGCGATTCGCAGTTCGGAGTTTGTATGTATGCCTAGTTAAAGGCTAAAGAACTATTTTATTCATTCACAGATACAAGCGAGTTATTTTAGGCGATAGATACCAATTGCTCATAGTAATTTTAGGTTCCACAAATTCTTCCATTGTCTTCCCTAAATTAAAAGGATTCCCGTTCGAATTGATTGGTTCGTTCTGTCAATTATAGCAAATGCGTGGGCAATACTCACAATAGAGGAATTTCAAATAATCCCTCTTGTTTGAAATTAGTCTTTAAACGTATTTGGGGCTTTGAGTAATTAGGGAAGTAAAACCAATAAATTGAACTGGAAATATCCTAAATTGAAATGAAACTACTTTTTACGGATTTTATCGCGGTATATTGATATTATTTTGTTCCCGACGTTTCGGATCCTTTACAGCATCCATGGTCACGGGCAGACTGAGGTGTTGGACGTCTTGATGTTAAAATTACTAACAGCTACCTTACATTTTTGTTAATTATTAGCGATATCAATATACCGCGATAAAATCCGTAAAAAGTAGTTTCATTTCAATGTCTAATATTCGCGTAAGTGTCAGAAATCAATATCCTAAATATTGATCCGATTATGGATAGGAAATAATTCAGTTTAAATTGTTGTATAGGTTAGCAAACTTTAATTATAATTTTGTTTTTCTGCTGGCTCATTAGTCTAGTAGACATTATCGCGACTTCTACGTTACAGGGCTTGATTCCCAAGCCGAGTAGTACTGGGTTAGTAGTGTTATATTTGGTTGTTCTAAGAAATTGTCAGTAGCTGCTTGGAGTTAGGAATCTGTGCCCCGTTGACGGCAAAAGGCTCGCTTCCTATTAGGTACCTAATCATGATACATTAGTAGACCTCTTCTTAACCCTTCGGAGAATACAGGCGTGATTGTATCTTATACTCAAGACAAAAACTTTAAAAAAAATATATATTCCGAATTAACTCACAGAATACAAGTCAAAAATAGGTACAAATAAGGTACCTACTAATATTGATAATATTAAGTAATTTGTCCTAATACTTAAACATAATTATCGTCTTGCTTGTTTAATTACACAAATAGTACATAATGTTGTGTTGTTAATTTTATGTTTGTTACCCAAGTGTGAAACTAATTTACTTAAACGTGACTGTTCATTGTTTAACTGAATATAATGAGTTGTTAAAAAAACAGAAGTATTTTTAATATACAACTAATTGATGTAAACATAAACAATGGTTCTTCTTAATGTGCCGCTATTATTTCTGTAAATACATCTTTTATATACACTTTTAAAAGTATTTTTTTTGCAAATTTCAACTTGGTAGCGCCGGTATTCCTCCGAGAATCAACACCGAAAAAACTCTGAGAATCACGGTCTCTTTTAAAGTCAGAGTCAGATAGTAGTATTCAAAATCAGATACTTTTGTGAGTTTTACTATGTATGGCAATAACTGAACAGGCTTTTAAGAAAAGGTCAGTTTGCCTCCTTACACCATAAAAACGGTGGGAATTGAACCCGCGACGCAATGGTAATGGCGAGGTGACCAACTTAACCGCAACACTATAATATACGTTTTATGTAAAATAGACACACATACCTATTTTATTAACATATTTTAATTGAGTAATTAACTATTGCTATATTATTTAACTTTTAGAATAGTAGCCTAAGCTGGAGTTTGTTGAACGATAGCCGCTATCTATTTTTTTAAATAAGTATGAAGTAATTACCCAGAAATGTTTTGTTACATTTTATTTTAGAATTATGCTATGATGAATTAGAATTGTACGAATCACTATGAAGGTTTGTTATCTTTCGAAAATATATTCATTATAACTTTTGTTTCAGTAAATTGTTTACCATCATCGCGCATCATATTCCCTGAAAGGTTCGGCAGAGGTGTACTAATGTACACCCACAGTTCACTGGTATGTTTAGGTCCCAATAGCTGCAATAGGGGACAAGCTTATTAGCCGGGCAGTCCAAACTCCGAGTTGCTATTGAGCATTTCCTAGAAATCCCAATAATACTTTTGCTCGACCTGTGAATCGAACTCAGGACATGTAGCGTACCAGTCTTTCTTGGGACTAAAGAGCCTGTTAAATCTTTTAACAAAACTTAACATACCATCACGCCTATATTCCCCGAAGGGTGAAGTGTGGGCAGAGATGTACTAATATACATTTCAACCTACACCACAGTTCGTAGGTGTGTTAAGGTCCTGTCTAACAGGGTATGAGCCTATTGCAATTAACTGAGCACAAATCCAATATACCAGCTGCTACTGAAAATTTAAAAAAAATCCCAATAACACTTTGCTCCACTTGGGATTCAAACCCAGGACAGGTCGCTGCTTGCTAGCATAGCAGTCACGCTGAAGACCACTACACCAATGAGACATGTTAATTCTTTTAAAAAAACTGAAAATTGTTTAGTAACTGACGACTTCTGAGAAGAAACGCCGGCACAAACTCAGACAATTATCTTTCAAAATTCATACGGTAGTCAAAAAAAGTAGTACCAAATAAATGACGTGAGTGTCACAATGTAGGACAATACATATAAGATGCAAATTTTGAACTCACTCAGCTAACGGGAAGTAAGTAAATTGATTACATAATTTGACCGTACTTAGTGAAACCAAATAAATGTATTTAATGAAAGCAAATTATGCAATATTACATGTAATAAGAGTGATATTACTCACAGAATGGGCACGAAAAACCACAGAAGAAATATTAATATCGCCATTATGCCAAGATACTGCGGATACTCTGTGAATGGCGCCAAAAATGTTGAACTGAAAATAGAAATAATATGGGTTTTCTATGTAAAAAGGTTGAAGTTTGAACATTGAGAGCACATTTTGTAATATAAACAGAAATAAATTATGTAATGGAACAAATAGGCATAACAGACTCGGTTTTTGAGTTTATGTAAAAACTTTGAATAAGAACACACAAAAATGAAAAATCCGTCACCTAGGGCCACTTGCACCAACTTCTTAAATATGTTTAAATAGCTTCTGCCCGCGACTTCGTCCGCGTAGCTTGATGATATATAGCCTATAGCCTTCCTCAATAAATGGGCTATCTAACACTGAAAGAATTTTTCAAATCGGACCAGTAGTTCCTGAGATTAGCGCGTTCAAGTAAACAAACCAACAAACAAACAAACTCTTCAGCTTTATATATTAGTATAGATTGTATTTAAACACAAATTTGCTATGATAAGTAGTATTTAAATATAATTTAAATACATTTAAGAAGTTGGTGCAAGTGGCCCCTAATCTAAGAAATCAATACGTTATTTATAGAACTGTATTTAAAAAATAATATAAATATGAATCTAAAGTTCTCAAATAAATGCTGCTCAAATTTGTGTCAAAAATAAAATTGCATATAATTCAATGGGTGTATGCATGGCAGTACTTTTCATACAATGTATTGCAAATTAAATTTAAAGTGCACTATGCATTGCATTCTCTAATGATAATGTTTGTTAAAGTAAAATAATTAATAATTAAAATTAAATTATGTGTTTATTTGGTATACAACCTGTAACAGAATAAGCGCAAGATCTGATCCTCCCATGAGAGGTCCATGAGAGGCCCAATGATCCTTCTGTGGGTCGAGTTATGGAAAATTGAAACCTATTTCCACAAATTACTATAAGTATCTAGTGATTTTGGGTAGTTTTGCCTTTAGCTGGTATGCCTACCAATTTCTTGAAAAAAAAATGCTTACGTGTCTCAAAATGACTTTAGGGTTTTGTTATTATAAATTTAATAAGACTCTGTATTCTAATTGACATATTTGAGGTCTTGTCCTTTTCTGTTACACGTTGTAGGTAATTTAATAAGTCATAAATGTCCTACATACATATTTATTATTTATTTCATAAATGATTTTATGATCTGTTGATGTACTTACTTAAAACACTCGGTTGCGTTCATTTTGTTTTCATATCCGTGCTGAAAAAAACGATTTCAGAACATAATAATAAATATAAAAAAAAAATCTACTTAATTATATTTTATTTGTCCGTGTCTAAGAACAATTGCACCCTAAAAATATGAATGTTATTATGTATAAAAAATACATAGGTACACGCAAAGGTTATTCATAAATTCTCTCAAACTTCGAACCACTGTTGTAGACTGGACATGTTTATTATGTTGTGCTCTGAGTGAATTAACTAGAAACACACTGACTTATCATTTATATTTAAACAAATATTTTTCTATGCAATGCATACTGAGGTATTTAGTCTGAACGGCCCAAACCGAAAAGCCCATGGGCCATTCGACCGTAAACAAAAACCGTCTACGTCCCAAAGGACCTGTGATAACATACATACCATCACGCCTGTATTCCCCGAAGGGTTAGGCAGAGGCGTACTAATGTACACCCACAGTTCACCGGTATGTTTAGGTCCCATGTAATAGGGGGCGAGCCTATTGCCATTAACCGGGCACAAATTCCTAACGCCGAGCTGCTACTGGGAATTTCATAGAAAAACCCAATAACACTTTGCTCGACCTGGGAATCGAACCCAGGACCTCTGGCGTAGCAGTCGCGCTCAGGACCACTTGGCTAATGAGGCAGTTAGAGCAGAGAGCAGTACCGGTGATAAAATTATTATTAATAACATTGGGTTTAGTACTTTTATTTTTGTTTTAACTTTAATATTATTTAGCCACTGTCTTCTCAAGTCTCAATTTTAATCACACTGGCTTACACATTTCAACAATCTGCAGGAATACACGTCCTCTTATATTATGAATTCCACAGTTATTAAAATACCCCTGCCTTACAGAACATTGCAATACAAAGCGGCTTACCGGCGTCATGTGCAGTTTAGTGCAATCCTTCAAAGGAAAGGAACCCTTGCCTATCCACAGGAGGTAGGCAGCTGACAGCCCTACGTACATCATGTAGTAGACGCAACATAGATATGACGTCAGCACTTTTAAATGGCCGACACCTGGAAAAATATGTAAATAGGTTTTATGACAAATATTTTTTATTAATCTTTAGCTATACGCACGAACGTAACTACGTAGGTACCTATTATGTAAGTAGTTTGTGCAGTACGTATAAACTACCAATGGACTACCCAGTTTCGAGATCGAATCCAAGGCACGCTCTTCCGAGATTTTGCAATATCTTACTAATATATAAAGCTGAAGAATTTGTTTGTTTGTTTGCTTAATCGCGCTGATCTCAGGAACCACTGGTCCGATTTGAAAAATTCTTTCAGTTTTAGATAGCCCATTTAGTGAGGAAGGCTATAGGCTATATATCATGACGCTAAGCGGACGAAGTCGCGGGCAGAAGCTAGTTGAGAATAATAATATAACACATGATCACTCCAATAAATGCTGTAAAAAAACTTCTTGAGGAAAATCTTGAGGAAGGATTTTCTCGAGGGCATCTGAAGTCTGCCAACTAGCACAAGGCCAGCGTTATAGACCACGTGGTCTAACCCTTATTAATCCCAAAAGTAACACACGTGTTAAATACTAATGTTGTATTGAGAAATAGAAGACTATGCAATGCACGGAGCGTCGACAATAGTCGGCGAGAATATTTTGCCGATGTTGATGCTCTACACGGTCGCGTGCCGTGCATGGCACGCGACCGTGTTGATAGGTGAAGGAAAGGTCCAGCGGGCATAGTCTCACACTTCTCAATACAAAGATATTTTTTTAGAGTCTGACAGATTCCTAGTACGATCATATGATACGGTATAATGAGCAGACTTCTTCGTGTGTTTTATTTCATAACTTTATCTGATCAAGCCTTCTAGCAAAAGTTTTATTACTATGTCTTACACTGCCTTATTAGTCTAGTGGTTAAGCTAGAGGTCTTGGGAGCAATTTTCAGGTCGAGCAAAATGCTGTTGGGTTCTATGAAATTCTCACTAGGAACTCAGTTTGGTTTTGCATCCGGTTAATGGCAACAGGCGCGCAACGGTAAACACATTTGTGAATAGTGCGAATTAGTACCTATACCTCTGTATAAACCTTCAGAGAATGCAAGCGTGCTGTTAATTTTGTCTTAATTCAGCAGATTTATGATGATTCATAAAAACTGTTATAATTCAAATTGTTTTTTACTTGGGTCCAAAGGACCAAAAAATATTTCACGCTACAGCAAGTTGCATACCTACGTAGGAAATACCACAGTAGCTATGTTAACATTATAATCGGATTAAACGCTGTACACACAAGTAGCGGTACTTGCTGGAGACTTATCTACTTGTCGGCTTTACTATGTATGTATATATACAGTAGCATTAACCAATAACCCGGTTCTCGAAAATAACATTTCTTGTTATGTCGGCAAACGAATAAACAACCTTATATTAAGTAGTTATTGTCACCCGACATAGCTGCAACACCAAAGGAGTTACTGTTATGTTGCCAAGCATTAAAAGCCCCTACGGACTGCAGATTGGCAGAACTGTAGCAACTGAGATTGAATTGGCTCTCACAAGCTAAAATCGAAACACACTTTAATATACAATTATACATACTTAACAACAGACTCCGTCGTACTTTTCCGAGTGACGGCCAGTTCCTACTTAGTAGCTGCGACTCTCTAGTGACGGATGAGACATTTACTACATACCATCAAGTGGCTCATCTTTTTTTATGAGATAGGTGGGCAAACGAGCACATAGATCACACCCGTAACACCAGAGGGGTCGTAAGTGCGTTGCCCGCCTTTTAAAAGGGTTTGGTCCTCGTGTATCCCTCTCACTCACTCGGCGAAACACAACGTAAGTGTTGTTTCACGCTGGTTTTCTGTGATGCCGTGGTATCACTCCGGTAGAGCCAGCCCATTTGTGCCGAAACATGGCTCTTCTTGGCGACATAAACAGTAAAAAAGACATTATAATCTATATATTCACCTCTTAATATCGGCACAGCTCTCCACACTCCTACGGGATCCTGCTGGCTCAGCTGTCCCATGGCAAGCTGCAGCAGCGTCGTTGGCAGGCCCGCAGCCAGTAGCCAGAACGAGTAGACAACCAGGTATGGAACTGCTCCATATCTAAACGCTTCTTTAGGTAGGCGGACTGAGTTGAATAGCGTTAGAGATATTGCTATGGTACATAGCTGTGTTTTGATGAACTCGCATGTTGATTTTAATGTCTGGAATGAAAAGATGTATTATTTATAATAGGACTAAGTACATACTATATATATACAAGTCGTAGGCGTAGTTATGGTTTTCTGTTTATATTCACTCATTTGGGGATACCAAATATCTTTTTAATATTCGGTCTATTATTTAAAAGGTTATTTTAATCTTATAGTTTCAAAAACTTGAGGGAATATACGGTAATAATACGTTTTGCTTGCAGTTTCAATCGTAACCCACAGGACTTTTTGAGACAAAAATAAAGGTGAACCTTGCAGAACGACATAGTCTATCCGTCTCCAAGGACTAATCAATCTTTATAAAAAAATTCATTAAAATTTGTTCGTCGTACTTATAATCTCAGTATGGATAAAACAACTATAGCTTCTAAAACATACATGACGTTTATTTTTATTCTTGATATGCTCTTTTACTCAGTACATGATCGCAAATATTACAAAGAATTAACACATTTATGTCATGTTCTTAACATTGCGATGATAATTAAACCTCCTACTTGCCAGCACATAAGTCTCATTAGAGCGAAACAAATCTCTTTGACATATCTTACTTTATTTATCTTTTTAATAAATTAATCATATGACATTGTAATGGTAAGGAGCTCAGTAGTAAGTTCTATTAAAATGATGATTTGTTCAGTGTATATTTTAAAAGTTATTGCATTAACACATTATGGTATGGCCTCTGGGATTCTAGGATCATCGATGAACTGAAGGTAATGTATCATCCATATTACTCGAACTTTAGTATTTAAGCCAAATATAAACTTAAATTCCAAACTAACTTTGTCTATCTGATTTTAATATTTGCACGCTAAAATACAATACTATAACAAACACTTTGTTGTCTTAAAACCTTAGTTTTTAAATTTGACTAGTAAAATTTACTTCACTGGCTACATTGACTAAACCTAGTAACTAAACTAGTGTTCAACACTATGCGAAAATAGAAAAAGCGTGCCGCCGCCGGTACCAATCACCAAATTTGGACTTTAAAATATTTAACCCAGTCGCGATCGTGGCGTTCTGGACAAATTTTGGTTTATCGTCTATACGTGACTGTGGCTGACTTTCAAATCGGGATACAATATTGTTAGGATAACCATTGCTTGCTTGGTGGTAGGTATTAGATAAACTCAACAACAGACTTATACCTCTAATAGTCGACAGGCCCTCAATCGTCTTCCTTATAGGTTTCTATCTTCAGTTCAACCTCCATTACCCAATCTTGTGTTACTATCAAAGCCTATTTTTTCTATCACAATAATTACATCACAGCGCCGGTTCTTCACTTCACTGGTTCAAATCTGTTAGTTTGTTTGTGACATTGTAATGAGCTTTTTCTTTCGTCACAGTTCCGATGACAAGTGATCGATTACGCGACATAACTGATGACAAGTGCAAGGTTGCGTCATTGCTACAGTTCATGTAATAATTGACTCTGAATGGGTGTTTGAATTTGCGAGACGTTGAAGAATAAATGCGATTCGAAATAGAAATAATCTAATGGACAAGGCGTGAACTGTTAAACGAGAAGCTTGACTTTTTTATTAATGACTTGAATGCATTTTACCCTAGTTTTTGTATGGTGGAAAGAAAATAAAAGAAGGATTTATTAACATAGTTATGGATAATAACATGGATAAGCCTTATTAGTCTAGCTATTCTAAGCGCGACTGCTATGTAGAGTCCGACTCCCAGGTCCAGCAGTGTTATTGGATTTTTTTATAAAATTTTCAGTAGCTCGGTGTTTGGGCATTGTGCCCAGTTAATGGCAATAGTCTCGCACCCTATTGTATGGGACTTAAACATACCGGCAACCTATGGGTATGGGGACGAGTCTTTGTCTAATCTAAGTTATGGACAAAAAGGCAGTACAAAAAATTCTGACATGGAGCACCCAATTCAAGAAATTTCTGTTTCCAGGTTCTCTCGTACACATGAGAGAATACAGCATCATTATTTTGAGCAGGTCTTATATGAGCGGGTGGTAGCTAGCCAAGCGGATTGTTAGATCTCAGATGTTACCAGATTTATTAGAATGAGTTCTGAGACACGCGAAAATTGGTAATCTATACTTCTATACTAATATATAAAGCTGAAGAGTTTGTTTGTTTGTTTGTATGCTTGAACGCGCTAATATCAGGAACTACTGGTCCGATTTGAAAAATTCTTTCAGTGTTACATAGCACATTTATTGAGGAAGGCTATAGGCTATATATCATCACGCTACGCGGACGAAGTCGCGGGCAGAAGCTAGTACTAATATATAAAGCTGAAGAGTTTGTTTGTTTGTTTGAACGCGCTAATATCAGGAACTACTGGTCCGATTTGAAAAATTCTTTCAGTGTTAGATAGCCCATTTATTGAGGAAGGCTATAGGCTATATATCATCACGCTACGCGGACGAAGTCGCGGGCAGAAGCTAGTATTTAAATAAAACCACTTTACGGATTTTATCGCGTTTAAACAATTACTAAAGATGTAATTATATAATATTATATAAACAGTAATGTCATTATGCAACATTTAATTTCGTATTCAGTTTCGCAGAAAACCAATACCACACACAACCACGAGCATAAATAAATACCAGGCTTACTATTTATTTAATATTGGATACCCACAAATATGTTTCTATTTTGTTATAACTTGAATTACGTTTAAAATTGTATACCTTTATAGTAGAATTTGCAAGCATCGAATTTACGTCCACTTCCTTTGCATTGTTAACAAGATCGTTACGCAAAATCACTGACCCGTAATAGGTATTTTTCTGTATAATATTTTAAGAATTCTAGATACTGAGGTATTTTAATTACGTGTTTCCGTTTTAATAGTCTCTAATTACTTAAGGCTTAGCAATTGTTGTTTGAAATCCAGTCATAACCGTACACGATATTTGGCATTTGGACAGATATATTTTTTTGGAGGGTTGGGGGACAAACGAGCACTCCAGCAACCCCAGATGAGTCGCAAGTGCGTAGCCGGCCTCTTATAAGGGTTTGAGCCTCCGGTATCCTCACTCACTCGGCGAAACACAACGTAAGCGTTGTTTCATACCGGTTTCCTTTGAGGCCGTGGTATCAATCTGGTCGAGCCGGCCCATTTGTTCCGAAGCATGGCTCTCCCACGGTCCTATACCTAATAAATGGAGACCAAGTATAAGATTATTGTGTGACTTATTTCATTGGTGACTTGATGAGGAATGCGATAATAGCTACGTCAAATTTAAAGCGACTAAACTAAGTAAGTTTGGTTGTAGGCAATGCGTGAGTATGAATGCAGTAAATTACAAAGGAGTATTTACTTACTGACTACCACCAACCTATTACTTGATTTGCTCGACCTGAGAATTGAACTTAGGACCTCTAGCGTTGCAGTCGCGCTTAGGACCATTGGCTAATAAAGCAGTTAATGACTAACAAATATGCTTCCCTATTTTAACTTTATATTTTTTATAATATAATAGGAAACGGAATAGCATGATTTTTGGAGTATCAACTATCAGACTTTTCTTACAGAATATATGGGGCCTAAGCATATTAATACCTACCTACATATTTTTCATTCAATTATAGAAATTAAAATATTGTTATATGTAAGTAATGATTACTATAACTAAGTATTACAACAATAGTCGAAGTAAGTATTGTAAATGGGCGGTCATTGTTGAATGTTATTGAACCACACATAATATGGGCTGTCGTACTTGCAAGAATTCCGTTAAACCAAAACAGACGGTACTATTTTATACTTAGTGTCCTTTTTTCAAAATATTTTCATTATATAAAGGACACATTACAATAGGACTGAATCATTGGCTAGCCTCAATATCGCACCTATCTTGTCTTTGATCGGCTGTTTTAGGTCGCTGTAGTAGACCAATGCAGGTTAAACTTAAATTTACCAAAGACCTTAAGGAATCCTGGTGTACCTACTTTCAATATAAGAATTTCGATAATGGATTTGCTAATAAAAGAAGAAAAACGTCTTACTATAAGCGCGAAAATAAAAAAATAAATATATAAACAATTGTAAGTTAAATACAGTTGTTGTAAAGGATCAAAAGCAGTTCGACATGTTTGTTATAATATAACCCACGCCGCCACCAACGTCTGAACCATGTAGGTGTGCAAAACTAAATATCCATTCAAAGCAGTCATAGCAGTTCTTGAGGCAATGATGCAGCAGACGAGCTCACTGGAAGGACCATGGATGTTGTCCCAAAAGTCCCGAACCCATTATATCCCGTTTGCTTCGATACGTCAACTGTAAGATAACGCTCTAGGAACCGGCAAAACAGGTACTGGTCAAATCATTGTGAGTGCAGGCAGGGTACGTAGGCACTCCCTGACATAGATGCATGCGTTACTTAACAGTTACTGCAATTGTCAAAACAGCTTACGAATAGACTCCGCAGCCCTCGCCAGCCATGGTTTTTTTAATAAATAAAAATTTAAAAAGGTGTTACAGACAGCCCCCTGTGCAAAGCATGCCTTGAGGACGACGAGACAACGGCCCATATTGTCTCAGAGTCGCCGCTTACAGCTCGGAAAACAGAGTACTCTCCGAGAGATCGCTAGCAACATTATCCGCTTGCTGGACTTTTTTGAGGAGTTAGGGTAGTACATTCTTCCCACCCACACGCGTTTTTCGTGGAGTTGCGGAAAATAGCCCGCTATGCCATACCATACCCACACCTGGTAACTCGTCCTTTTGCTTTGAAAACTTGGCTGACACACTGCCGTATGTCTAAATAATGATCTCATAAGCGATGAAGTTTACTAACAAATATAATAGAACTAGCTATGCCACGCGTTCCTTCGGGTCATAGCGTGATGTAAAATAGCTTAAAACCTTTTTCATGTATGTCCATTGGTGAAAACTGTATGAAAATATATTAATGTTCGATAGTTTTTGAGTTTATCGCGTTTAGAAAGTCGCTACACTGGGATTTGTTTGATGTAATAAGTAAATGATGAAATGAAATGAAATGATATTTATTTCTGTAAGTAGATCATTAGAGACACTTTTACAAGTCAATGGTTTGTTTTTTTTTTATAGCTAGATGGCTTCGGCATTTCCTAACTGACGACCTCTGAGAAGAAACACCGAAACAAACTCAGAGAATCATGGTCTCTTTTAAAGTCCAGACATAAAATAATGAAAATAATGTGAGTGGGACAATGCAGGGCAATGTCTGAAATGGCCTTTTGAGGAAAGAACCATAGCAGCTTTGAGTAGACCAGTCCTAACTGACGGCAAGCATGCATCAGTCATCGTGTAGCTCAACCATAATTAAGGGAGCTCAACGACCCGTCACACGACAATACCAGATTAGTAGGACATTCGTGTAGGTCGTATATAGAGTAGGTCGTATATCGTCGTATAAAGATTTGCCATCTCGAGAAAATATATTATTTTTTCGGTGATAGGACCTCTTGGGGTCTGATTGGCTGGCGACCACCCTTACGTCGAAGTCTGACGTAAAGCACCTTGTTGTGTGCTTAGTCTTTTGTGCATAAGATCCAGTTCCCCTTGGTATCTGCGTCTCTAGCAGTCTGCAGTCCTTAGGGGCCCTTAAGAGTCGGCAATGCATCAGCAATTCCTCCAGTGTTGCAGGTGTCCATGGGCGATGATGACTACTTGCCATAAGGTAGATCCTTAGCTCGTTTGCCGGCTTAAAAAATCTTTGTAAGCTTAACGTGGGAGAGCCATACTTCGGCACGAATGGGCCGGCTTGACAGGAACGATACCACGGCCTCCCAGAAAACCGCCGTGAAACCCTTTTAAAATGGCGGGCAACGCACTTGTCCCGCACCCGCAACACCAGAGGAGTCCCTCTGGTATTGCGGGTGTCCATGTGCGGCGGTTATTGTTTACCATCAGGTGATCCATCTGCTAGTTTGCTCCCCTACCGCATAAAAAAAGCAGAGTATATACCTTATTCATTTCAAATTCTATGGATTCGACTATAGAAAAATGGGAAACTAGCAAGTTGCCTAGCAATTTTTGTTTTGAGGGTATAGTAAGCGTCCAAGCCATGCATGTTGACACTAAAGTGAATGCACGATTCACAGGAATATTGGAATGTAAACAAAAATATCCGCTTAGATGGAAACAAAACAATAGATTCTTTGTATCGCATATAATCTGTTGACATTATTTGTTTTTCAAAACATTTTCAAATTTACCGTCCAGTATTATTTTGCGGAAGATTGCTATTAATTTTGTACGAACTTGCGGATATTGTGGCGTTGGCAAAAAACTGTTTGCATGTGCGTGGTTCCGCAAATCGAATACTATGTTCCACGATAACGTTTTTGGGTTGTTTTTCGGTAAATCGTAGACACGTTTCTATTATTCACGTACTTTTCTTAAAAATAAATGTCGCCCCTCTCTAGGATTTATTCCTGTATCGTGCGGGTGCGTTTACAAACACAAACGCCGAGACCCGGAATAACTACTTGTATATCATACAATATTTGCTCCGTGTGGGGATCGAATTCACAACACGCGGCGTAGAAGCCGATCGCTTAGCCGCTACGCCAAACGTGTCGTTCTTCTGTGGCAAAATTAATTTTTAATATGTAGAGAAAGTGACGGGGCAAAAATAGGATCCTAGTTTTTCAATTCTTGACACTGTCAATCTAACCATTTGCAAACATGGATGTGTTTGCATAGAATAACAGATTCCTAGGAGACCTATTTCAGAATTATCAGAGCTACGAGTATATAGGTAGATATGATTGATGTTTTTTGTACTGCATTTGTATTTAGACTATTTTAGGGCAATGCCTGGAATATCTACAATGAGTACCTACCTAAGACCCTCTTATAGGCAGACGCACTCCATCGTAAGTTGCAGTGTCGCATAACATCAGGCGAATTGGCGCTCAAGCGTAAAGCGTAAAGCCTATCAAAGTATTTTTTTCAAAACTCCAGAAATGCATAATATTTACTTTGATAATAAAATTTATAAAGCCATTTTTTTTCATGCATTAAGAGTTCAACTTAAAATTATTTCAATACTCCAAAAATCGTTCATTCTTCAACGTTTTCTAGTGTTTTATGTAAAACTAGCGACCCGCCCGCGGTTTCACCCGCGCTGCCCCGTTCCTAAGAGTCGTAACGTTATTTTATATAGCTTAAAACCTTCCTCTTGAATCATTCTATCTATTAAAAAAACCCGCATCAAAATCCGTTGCGTAGTTTAAAAGATCTAAGCATACATAGGGACAGACAGCGGGAAACGACTTTGTTTTATAATAAGTAGTGAGTAGTGATGAAGAAACATACAAAGAAACTCCCTGCGTTTTCTCCAGAAGTTCCATAAAAGGAAGACTTGAAGCAAATCTTCCTATGTGATGCAATTATGACTTATTTTTCATTATCACATTTTATTACGCAAACATATTTTACTCTTGATAATTATGTGCATTAATTAGTGATTAGGAATAGTTAGGAAATAAAAAGTAATGGTCTAATGGTTAGAGAGTGAATTGACAGCGCACGCGATGCTCTTCGGACGATCAATCATTAATATAGACCGCTAATGATTAACTGCTTTCAGTTATAACGTTTTCACGCACATTTTCTTACATAAGATAAGTAGCAGTCCCAAGTACGCTAGAGGTCCTGGGTTCGATTCCCAGGTCGAGCAAAGTGTTATTGGGTTTTTCTATGAAATTCTCAGTAGCAGCTCGGAGTTAGGAATTTGTGCCCGGTTAATGGCAATAGGCTCGCCCCCTATTACGTGGACCTAAACATACCGGCGAACTGTGGGTGTACATTAGTACGCCTCTGCCTAACCCATCGGGGAATACAGGCGTGATGGTATGTTAGGTTAAATAAAAATCTCTTAAAAGCAATCATTTTAACCATTTAACACAATAATCATTATTATTTCGTAATTTAACTACGCTGAACAATCGATCTACAATTTTAAACTGTGTATGCCGCGGTCTATCTTCATAGGGATGTTTCCATGCTTAGGAGCCATTGACTTGGATAGATAGTCAAAGTTAGGAGCATATTCAATCGAAAAAATAATGTAGGCGATCGCTAGTATAAAGACCGTGTAACAGAATAAGCGCAAGACCTGAAAGTAGTTTGTTCAGTAGCCCAAGCACAAACACTTTCGAAAACGTATTCGTATCGAAATCGAGAATAATTTGTATGAGAAGGAGGTTAATGAACGTAGATGAAGCGAAAGTGGTGTGCCAGGATCTTAGCAAGTGTAGTCTCTACCTACTCCAATGGAAGACAGATGTGAAAATATGTATGTATGTATGAGATTTGTAGCAGAAAAAATCTGAATCGTTTACCATACGAATTCGAAAGTTATTCCTACTTAAGCTACAGAATCGACTACTGAATCGATTGCAATGGTTTTTAATATGTCTTAATTTTGCCCGAAAAGATAGTTAGGTACAATACCTGAAGCTATGGCCCCTTGATCTATCAGTGGTTTGAGTTTTGGAAAACTGAAAATTTTTTGCAGAAATTGTTATTGTGTGCGTATGCGTGTCGATATCGAAGTTGTTGGGGATGTGGCTTTAGTACCTACAGCGACCGACCGACCGGCGAGAGTTTTAAAGTGGGAGAGCCATGCTTCGGCACGAATGGGCCGGCTCGACTGGAATGATACCACGGCCTCACAGACAACCAGCGTAAAGCAGCGCTTGCGTTGTGTTTCGCTGGGTGAGTGAGGTTACCAGAGGCCCAAAGCCTTTTAAAAGGCGGGCAACGTACTCGTGACTCCTCTGGTGTTGCGGGTGTCCATGGGCGGCGGTTATCGCTTACCATCAAGTGATCCGTATGCTCGTTTGCCCCCCTATCCCATAAAAAAAAATTGATAACCTTCTTTGTTCGAAGTCTTTTAAAATAGGAAATGGTCTTCTGAGTTTAAATGATAATACAATACTAGATATGGAAATTAAGCTTCTAACAAATGATCGTAAAACTAGCTACTAGGTAATGCGCCATAACAAATTATCTGACTGACATTGCAAAAGAATCGTGAATAACGAATAGATAAAAATATTTCATGCAAATTTAAATGAATGATTCCGTATAGGCAGTAAATATTGCAAAAAATTTGACCTTAAACAAAGAATTTTTTTTGTACCACTAGGGTGGCAAACATAGCATATAGCCCGCCTGATGTTAAGCGGTTACCATAGCCTATGGGCGTATGCAACACCATACCAGATTTTTAAAGATTCAGGAGCGATAGTTGTGCTGGAAGCCTAGGAGACAGTGAGTATGATGCTTAATCTCTGGCCTTGGTCACCTTAAAGAACACAAGATAGCACGGAGCTATGTTATTTGGCTACGATTTTTTGCAAGACAATATCCTACTAATATTACAAACGTGAAAGTTTGTGAGAATGTATGGATGTTTGTTACTGTTCCACGCCAGAACGGCTGAACGGATCAAGATAAAATTTGGCACATACGTAGATTATAGCCTGGAATAACACAGACTACTTTTTATCTAGGTCGGACACAATTATGAAGTCCACACAGACGAAGTCGCGGCCGGAAGGTAGTTTTTTATACCGGATGGTTAGTTGTCATTGCCGCCCATAGACACTAGCTTCATCGGAGGAGTTGCTGCTGCATTGCTGGGCAACAAGAGCTACCACGGACTGTAGATGGCCTGAGTCGCAGTGACAGAGAGGGGTGGGTCACTAGCTCACTGGTACGAGTAAAAGTTGGTACACACACAATGGTGCTTTAAGACAGACTCCGACGTAAGGATGGTTGCTAGCCAGTCAAACCCCAATATCACCGAATAAATCAGATATTTTTTTGCCTCTAACGAGATGCTGGTCAGAATTCGCCGGTATAATTTTAGTAAGGAGCGAGCCCATTGGCATTATCCGGGAAAAAACAAGTAAGGAGCGAGCCCATTGCCATTATCCGGGAAAAAAACAAAATTGCGACTTTTTATTCAGAATTTGATAATTATGCATACCCAATTAAACTGTACGAATCAGAACCTCATGAATGGCATAAGCACTTATGACCAGTTACACAATTTGTTTTTATACATTGTACTAAAATATAACAATAATATTTTATTTTACCTTTTAAGGTTACTTAGACCACGACTGTACAATCATCAACGAAAGTAATTGAACACAGACATATTTAAAAAATCAACTAGTATGATATGATTTTTGAAAGATGACATCGTGTTCTTTAGCTTTTGTTGCTGTCTGTACCCAGACTAAAATAAAAAGTACAGTTGCTAAAACAGTAAAACAGTTTTGTTGTGACAGACATGACGTGTTTTAATAAAAATCAAGACGTATCACGTAATCTATATCAAAACTGCCTCATTAGCCTTGTGATCCTGAGTGCGACGGCAACGCTAGAGGTCTTGGGTTCGATTCCCAGGTCGAGCAAAGTGTTATTGGGTTTTTCTATGAAATTCCCAGTAGCAGCTCGGAGTTTGGAATTTGTGCCCGGTTAATGGAAATAGGCTCGCCCCCTATTACATGGGACCTAAACATACTGGCGAACTGTGGGTGTACATTAGTACGCCTCTGCCTAAGCCTTCGGGGAATACAGGTGTGATGGTATGTTATATCAAAACACAAAGTACTTCGCTGCCTGAATACCTGTCTCATTTGTCGACTGTACTCGTACAGGAAGTTCATGAGAAAGATATAATTTATGGTAGTGTTAAAACAAAATGTATGCGCTAAGAGTCCTTAGTAATGATATGGAGTCACGAGAGACCTTGGGGATTCCGGAATTGCAAGATTACGACATCAACATAAAGATATTTGTATCTTGTCTGTTAAGTACTACACTGAAGACGCTATTGTCTAGGAACTAAGGCACAAAATAACATACATAACATAACATCTGTCTTCCTACAGATTTCTTACACTTACGCGAATATTAGACATTGAAATGAAACTACTTTTTACGGATTTTATCGCGGTATATTGATATTATTTAGTTCCCGACGTTTCGGATCCTTTACAGCATCCATGGTCACGGGCAAACTGAGGTGTTGGACGTCTTGATGTTAAAATTATCTGTTAAGATCTGTATTCCTGAAAGGTTAGTGCGAACCCACCATTTGCCGGTATGTTTAGGTCCGGTGAAATAGGAAACATTGATTATCAGAATTAATCAGGTGTAAAATCCAACTACAAACTACTGTTGATAATTTCATAGAACAAACAACGGCTTGCACTCCGGGAGTGCCGAAAGATGAGAAAAAAAAAGGTTCGTGGCCTTCTGATAAATTCCCGATAAATTATCTGACACATGAATACGTGCAAATTCTGTGCCAATTTTGAGTTTAGGTATCTAGTAGATAGTGCTTATCTGGAGTTAGTGAAACAGGCCTTAAGGGCCCAAAATATATCGGCCTATACCTATAAATTATCTTCACGCCTGAATTCCCCAAATGGTTAGGCAGAATGACAACTAGCAACCTAAGACCACACTCCCAGGAGCCGAGCTAGTGATGACTAAACCAAGGAGGAAGTTTTAAAAAGATGGAAGTTATTTTATTAAATATTTCGCTTTTGGCTTACTATTGTTTTTCCTGTTCCGGATTAATTAATTAATTAATATTATAAAAAATAAAATAATAATATTAAATATTAAGTAATTAAATAATACATAATTTGTATAATAAAGGTACATGCGAATAATTATGTACTTATAATTTACATATTGCCACCACCCCACCAGGAAACAATAAAATTTGAAAGAAATGTTTAAACTACTGATAAAACATTGTTTTCTTTTGATAAAAGATGCTTTAACAGACGTTAATGTACAATAATATTTGCTTATTATTTTAGCTCTCTTGTAATAGGGGGAAGTCCTATTACCATTAAACTTTTTTTTAATTAGTTTTATTATATAAATTATTACTAGAATTTTATAGGAAAACACAGTAAAACTGCTCAACCTGGGAATCCAACCATTTAGATAACTATCCCTAGAACACACATTTATTTTTTTCCACACTAATCCACACATTTCTAAAAACACTTTTTTGTTATTGATATTATATAGATTCTTAGACTTTCTTTCCATTGTGTTACGTGGAATATATTATAAGTATTTTAGCTCTATTATTTATGTAATGTAAAAAATAGTAATCATTTCTGAATAGGTATAGTTTTTCCTAACTTGGGAGTTGAACCTATAATCAAAGGGTAGGCCATCACGATAATAAAACCCGCTCGATGGAGAATTTAATATTCCAGATGCTAAGTTTGGTTTAATAAGTTACAACTAAATACTTTAAATGCTTAACTGCACACTAACACATGATACACAGATGTAGACAGCATAAATACATGCATTTACATCACTGTGTAGATACAGCAGAAACGTATAATCAGCTTGAAAATTACTAACGCGTTCCGACATAGGCCTCGACCTACAAACAATATTGATATTTAAAAAAAAATACAAAGAAAAGAGTATCGATTCAAAGATCACAAATGTCATTCTTTTTTTAAACGTATTTTTTTTACTACTTCTCGTAAACCTGAGTTTTCAATTACCGATTCAGTTCGTAAACATCCAACAAGGTCATTATCGTGTAAATACTATACAATAGGTATTACCCAGCCAGTTTTAGAAGTCCTTCCTATGCATGATTTGCTTCTAACACAATGGAAATCACCACATGGTCGGGTCACCACTGCCATATAAAAAATATTTTATACTATTAACTGTTTGAATTAAGAGCACGATCGCGCGCATGCGCCTTGCACGTAACACTGAACTGAGTCGGAAGGTACGCCGAAGTGATGCGCTGTGTTAATATCGATAATATGTTTTTTTTATAGTGACGAGTAATATGAGTAATGTTTGTATTTGAAATAGTAGATAATTTTTTTTTAAGTAGTCGTAATTGTTCATTACTTTTGTTTTTAAAGTAAAGGTTAAAAATGTTTAAAGGTTTTTATGAAATGTGAGTCCCCACACAGTTGCTATAATTTGTTAAAACGTGCCTTTAAAATAAGTATTACAAATAAACCAGAATGTGCAATCATTAGAACAAAGATGTTGGAGGTTTATGTTTTAAAAAATCTAATAAATTATAAATAATTAAACTATAAACTATCGCATCACTAGCTGTCAGAGCATGCCACGGTACACCGCGCACAACACTACTCAGTTATGGAAATTAACTTCGGACTGGTAAAAATAAAAACACGGAGTAATTACCATCGATATGGTCAGTGATCATCACTATATCTTAAAAGGGTCTTCATATTGTTATGTTACCAATCTTTAGAAATTGTCTGTCTACTTCCGGACTAAGGAAATATAGATATAAGTATTATTCATTTATTTCTTTAAAAAATAGCAATGTAGGTCGCACATTACTAGTATTCTTGTTAACCCCTCGTGCTAAGCTATATGTGTTACGAGTGGGTTCACGTCGGTAGTGCAATGGGTGGTTTTCAAACCGGCAACCATCAGACAAAAACTGCTATACAATAAATATTGCAGTTTACATAATACTGTCCTATTCACCACATTGTATCCAGCTGCATTGATCTTTGGTTCCTAATAATATAATTTCAAAACCCAAGACAATCCGTTGACGGCGTTTGGCGTAGCGGCTGAGAGACGGCTTCTGCGCCACGTGTTCTGGGTTCGATCCCAACTCGCATCAAATATTTGTATGGCCTACAGGTAGATATTCCTGAGTGTTTGTGTATGTGTGTAAACGCACCCACTATACAAGAGAAAATTCTAGTGTGTGTGGCAATATGGTAAATAAAGAAAAAAATATTTCATTTCAATGCCTAATATTCGCGTAAGTGTCAGAAAATTGGTATCTGACTGTTTGTCTATTATGTTTTCACTCCTAAACTGCTGAACCAATTTTGATGATTTTTGTATAGAGACAGATTGCACCTTGGAGAAGGACATAGACTACTTAATTTCAAAATTTCCTTTGAGATTAAACTACGGGAAGCAGTAGGTAATAAGTTAAAAGTACAAAAAGTTTCACTCATCTATTTTTATATACTGAAACCGCATATTAATCAGGAACTGCTGAACTCATTTCATTTCATAAATTGAAATAGGCCAATTTAATTTAATTATGCGAGCTATTCTCGTTGCTAAAATAAAAACAACAAGTCGATTTAGAAACCAGAATATTAGTTAGTTATAGTTTAAAGTAATCATCTTTATGTTCCTTTTATTTTATTATAGGAGATGCCTTTACAAATGTCCAAACTGCGTTTTAATCATATTTGTTGCGTTTTGACGGTTAAACCGTAGAACCTACCAATTTTAATTAATTTTGAAATACCGATAGATTGGACTTTGATTTTTTTTATGGGATAGGGGAGCAAACGATCAGACCGATCATCTGATGGTAAGCGATAACCGCCTCCATGGACACCCGTAATACCAGAAGATCCGGTATGCTCACTCACTCGGCGAAACACAACGCAAGCGTTGTATCACGCCGGATTTCTGTGAGTGAAATCGTAGGCAACAGATAGTATTGTGTGACATTCACAAAATATATCCAGACTGGAAACCAATATCTGTGGAACTCACTAAAATATAGGAATCGATTCAGGTAACTATCGCAACGTGGAGATAATTTTTATTCAGTTCGTATTATTACCACAAGACAAAACCCTGGCCTTTTTGGCTCAGTTATTGTACACTAGCGATTCGCGACTTCATCCACGTAGATATTTTAATTATATCCTATGTGTTATTACGATGTATGAGCTATATTTTTCTAAAGTTTCATTAAAATCCATAAAATAGTTTTTGCGTGAAAGAGTACCTACCAAACATCATTGTCTAGTACCCATAGTACAAGCTCTGCTTAGTTTGGGACTAGATGGTGCTGTGTGAAAAATGTCCCAGAATATTTATTATTATTATTATCCATACATTCTCACAAACTTAATTGTGTTAATAATATTGATAGGATAAAGGTCTTCTTAGTTTCAGTATAATATATTATTGATGATCTTATTTTTGTGTCAATACATTCTTTCTTTTCGTAAGTTCCTTATTACGTTATATTAGACACTGTGAAGTTATTCAACGCGACGCAAAGTGCAATAAAAACTCAAAAGATGTAATAGTGGGTTATTTTATTTTACATTTAAATTGGTAAGTACCTATTCGCCGGATTACGTCAATATTTTTTTGTATTTTTTTGCCGTATTTGACGTAGTAGGTAAAGTTAAACTGTGAGAAAATTGAATGCCGTCAACAAAAAAAAAACAATTTTTTTAATGAACGTTGTCAGTGAGTATAATTTATTATTTTTATTTGTCAATGAATTATTATTTTAAATTAAAAATGTTTCCACATTAAAATAAGTAGTATAAGTTGTGTATGGGTGAGCTTATTGACATAAAACGATGATAAATCCAAAATTCGGGCTGTATTCTACTTTATTTCTAAGAATTTTATTTCAGAAACCCAATAAGACTTGGTTCAGGTTCAGTAATCTCACTTGAAACCAATCGACCAATAAATTAATTAGTAAGATTTTATTTCCATTGAATCCTAGTGATCCTCGCCACAGAGTCGAAATTGCCGTAAATGAAAAAGGGGGCCCTGAGATCTCCATGTTTTTTTTTGTTATGGACGTAGGCTGTTGATTCAGGGAATCTTTACAGCGTAACTGAGCTTCGTGGCGAGGCACCGAATGCCTCCAGTCGGGAGCGACTTAAAAATTAAGGAACAGCAAATAAGGGACGGTTTTTTCATCCGTAGTTAACCAATAGTGACCCATGGTTAAATTTCTAGATCGTTCGGGTTCGTTCGGCGATCCGTCTGCTCGTTTGCCCCCCTAAAAAAGGAATACCAACTGTTTGGAACCATGCAGTTTTATAAATTTCAAAAGTAAAGTAGCATTAATGGTTTGACTGAATTTCTGAGGAGACGCTACCATGAGCCGTCGTTTAACAAAAGATACTCGCTGTTTAACACGCAACATCTCTACACATAAATTATTAGTCTAAACTAGTGATTATGTCTAATAATATTTTAATAGTTTCCCACAGATTATAGACCTTTTGTTCGTAATTAGCCGTTGAGTTCGTGGATGAAAAACAACGCTGAAGGTTAAGTTTTACTTATGTACAATCAATCGACGGATGGGTGACCGCTCTCACTGCATGTTTGGTTTAGATGCTTACCTCGTCACTACCGTTGCACTGATTGTCGTAGGTTCAATTCCCACTCGTGGCAAGTAATGCTGTTTCACTGATATTGATGTTTGGAGTTTGGTTGTGTTTTGTGTCCTGAAATTCCCCGCGGCAGAAAGCAAATATATTTGTTTGTACTCGTGTTCTTAATAACAGCTGTATCAATTTCAATAAAATTTATAATGTTGCAATTCAACATGGAATCATTTCTGGGGAAATATCATTTCTCTTTTTCTCTCATTGACTGACTTAAAACGTTCTAAATCTGTCCTAAGCAGAGCTACCTGAATTTCTTAGAGATTACTGAGCAATACTACTTGAGGTACTAGTATTTCACTGTAAGTAGCGACTGCTTCACTGTAGGTCCTTAGTTCGATTCCTAGGTCGAGCAGTGTTATTGGGTTTTTCTAAGAAATTCTCAGTAGCCACTCTTAGTTTGGAATTTATGCTCAGATAATGGCAATAGGCTGGTCTCCTATTACATATGACTTAAAAATACTAACAAACTGTGGGTGTACATACATACATAATATATACCTCTGCCTAACCCTTCGGGGAATATAGGCGTGATGATACGGTATGACTATGAAGTACAACTAGTTACATAATTATTTACAACTGGCATCACGACGGGTACATTGTTATACAATTGAGTGATGATTGCAATATAATAATAGATTATGTTTTGAAGACATTTTGTAACTGAAGCGTCATCAATGCATCATATTGTAATTTTGGAATAATATTCTTGTATCTACATACTTACTATCATTATTTACTGTCCACCCTTGTTGGAGGAGCTTAATAATAACCAAGCGTATCAACCAATCTGCGAGGTTAAGCTACGCTTGCCACGGTCAGCATGTGGATGGGTGACCATTCTTGACACCCCGAGACCATGCCTTGAAGAGCATTTAAAGCGGTCATCTATGACAAACAAATTATTGTCATAGATGCTCGTATGACACGAAGCTTCGGCACGAATGGGCCTCAGAGAAAATAGTGAAATAACTTGCTTACGTTGTGTTCCACTGAGTGAGTTGAGTCAGTGGGACACCGGAGGCCCAAAGCCTTTTAAAAGGCGGACAACGCACTAGCGACTCCTCCGGTGTTGCGGGCGTCCATGGCCTGCCATAATCTTATTTTTTTAAACGTTACCCCACTCTCAGATTTTGTTCTGTATTTTGAGTGCGTTTACAAATACAATTTCTCACATATACAAACACCCAGAACCGGAACAACTAGGTAGTTGTCCGGGTCGATCTACAGGTGTAGATCATACAAATAATTGCTCTGTGTGAGGGTCGAACCCACAACGCGTGGCGCAGAAGCCGATCTCTCCGACACTACGCCAAACGTGTCATCATTACCTACAGACAATTCGTCTGCTCGTTTGCCCCCTATCCCATAAAAATAATAAATCAAATTGGAATCAAAATTTTTGTATGAAAATGTTCCCAATAACTGCTCTATAATCCTTTTAGATGTCTTTTTTTTGGGATTCTGACAACAACTAACAATTATTGTCAATAGCGATAGTGAATATTCACTTTGTATACAAAATCACATTTGCTGTTCAAAAACAAAGATACAAACACAACAAATATTTACTGACATGATTTTTTGAACATAAACGGGCGCGTTTGCGTTTGAACATTTTTTGTGTGCGAAGATAACACAAGAGAATCTACAAACAGCTAACTGCGTGAGTCACAAATAATATATGAAGCGCTGTGTAATGTGATGTTAATCATCTGTGCAAATATTTGCGTCGTAAAGTATGAGGTGTTACTGAAAAGATTTTGTTCCTTTACCCGATTAAGGCGAGGCCATAAAGTTATGATTTATAATGTACCTAAATGTGAAATATGTAACTTCCTCATACAAATCTGAGCTATTATAATTATGTCGGTACATATCTATGTAGTAGTAGTGCTTTGTTTTTCCAAGATATAACATAACACTATCACGCCTACTAACTGTCCATCGGTGTGTTTAGTTCTCAAGTAGCAAACTCAAACTCCAACTGCTAAAAACAAAAACCTCAATAACACTGCTTGATCTAGGAGTTGACACCAGGGATTCTAGCACAGCAGGACTCGTAACTTGGACCATTAAATGCCTCTTGAATTGGTATATATTAATTCATAAAATAATATAACATACCATCACGCCTATATTCCCCGAAGGCTTAGGCAGAAGCGTACTAATGTACACCCACAGTTCGCCGTGTTATTTCATTTTTATGTTCAGGTCCCATGTGATAGGGGGAGAGCCTATTGCCATTAAACGGGCACAAATTCTGAACTCCGAGCTGCTACTGGGAATTTCATAGAAAAACCCAATAACACTTTGCTCGACCTGGGAATCGAACCCAGGACCTCTAGTGTAGCAGTCGCGCTCAAGACCACTTAGCTAATGAGGAGTCGAAACTTGGACCATTATAATGCCTCTTGAATGGGTATATATCAATTCAAGAGGGTAAAATAATCCATGGATTGAATTGAATCGCATCGAACATTTAAGTTCTTTTTCGTCCTGATTAAGGTTCTGGTTTTGATTTCCAGGTCAAGCAGTATCATTGGGTGTATATTGATACTAAATTCGAGGGTCTTGTTAATATATCCTCTCAGAATGAAGATATTATAGTCCACCATGCTAACCTACTGCGTAATCATAGGTTTGAGTTCAGAGGACGATTTGACTTGGTAGTTCAGAGGAAATATCACTAAGCTATCACTGCTTAAAATATAATTCCAATTTCAATGGTTTTATAAGAATCTTTTTATGAAAAATAAGTAATTAAAGTCAATTTGTAGTTGTCATCGTAAAACATTGTTATTTCGTGGTAGGTATCGGTAACAATAGCATTGTAAGATGCGATGTTTCTAATCGCAAATAAATTGGCGATGACGTAGCTACTTGTATTATGTGACGCACTTCCGCGTATCCATAGGTTAAAACTTTATCTATTTTGCTCTGCCAGCAGTCTATTTATTGTCAGCTCAGCACCTGAAAAACCAGAGGAGTTTCTGGTGCATTCCTGAGCCTTAAGAATCCCTACGGACTACAGATCAACGGAGCCACACCAATCTAAAGAAAACTGGGCCTCACGCGTAAAAGTCGATGCCTGCGAAACCAGAGGAGTTTGTGATGCATTGTCGAGCCTTAAGAGTCCCTACGGCCTACAGATCAACGGAGCCACAGCAATCTAAAGAAAACTGGGCCTCACGCGTAAAAGTCGAAACACTCACATTAAGGTGCAATACGACAGACTCCGACGTAAGGGTAGTTGCCAGCCAGTCAGACCCTAAGAGGTCCTACCACTGAGCAAGTGAAATATCTTATCGCTTATAGAAGCCCATTTAAATGGTGGAGGGGGAACATGAACAATATAATCCATCACGGCGCGGCGGGCGTTGCTTTTTTTTAATATTCTTATTTTCTTATGTTCCATGATCGTGCCATTATTAAAGACTATAAAAGGCTAACGTTAGTAGGTTATCCGGGTTACTCGACTAGATTTGGACTGAACTGGAATCTTGAATTCCGAGGGTGAGCATATAAGGGCAGACAGGGGGGTATAAATAGCCGCTTTTTATATCTATACTCTATACTAATATATAAAGCTGAAGAGTTTGTTTGTTTGTTTGTTTACTTGAACGCGCTAATCTCAGGAACTACTGGTCCGATTTGAAAAATTCTTTCAGTGTTAGATAGCCCATTTGTTGAGGAAGGCTATAGGCTATATATCTTCACGCTACGCGGACGAAGTCGCGGGCAGAAGCTAGTATACAATATGGATCGCGGACACACGCATGCACATAATGCTATATTTACCTTTATCTATGAATCTAGCATTGTATAGGCTTAGATGATAGGAGTTCAGCTAATATTCGTGAGACATCATGCTATAATCCACCGGCATAAGCTGACCGATCATCACACGAAAGGCCTATACAGAGCTAGCTCATCTTATACTGGAAAACATAGTACGTTAGTTAGCCATGTGCCCGCCTATGTTAGCACTCCCGACGTCGTGAACCGAACAGCCAAGTGGACATGATGACGTCACAGACGATGACGTAGATAATGTGGGACAGGTGTGGTAGGGTGCGCGACGAAGCGACAAGTTTATAGTCTCGTAAGACGCAGAGTTGATTCAGTCGGCAGTAGAGACACGGAAGCAATCATATTAATGGTGATAAAAAAAGTTGATTGTAAAATAATGAATTAATGTAATAATATAATTATAATAAGTTGATCCTGTAGTTTAGTTCCCACTTCTCATTAGTTGTAGAGTTGTAATTAATTATGATTGTGCCATAATAGTCTTGTGGTCGCGACTGCTACGCTTGAGGTGCTGGGTCCGATTCCCAGGTCGAGTTAAGTGTTCTCTATGATAGTTCAGGGTTTTGATTTGTGTCCAGTTAATGTCGAAAGCGTCTGGTGTATCTAACCAGAAGACGCAGGTTCAAATCTTGCCCGCAAGGCGAATTTTTCCTTCACTAAAATAACTTCGTAGCATAGAAAATTTTATTATACTATTTAATAACAAAGTTGTAAAGCTTAATATTGTAATCCAAGTTGATATATTTTTTTAAAAGAGTATCTATGGAGTTTCTTGCCGGTGCTTCTCCATATGACCCACTTTTTGGAACCGTGCAACTAGTTAGACTTTTCAAAAGTACCTTTTATAATGGTCTAATTGAAATAAAACATTTTGACTTGACTTGACTTGAATGCAAAAAAAATACAAAAACATAAATTAATTATGTAAAATTGTTTCAAACCTGTTTTTATAACTTGCTTTGAAAGCGTGTCAATGTGTAATTTTCTTTAATTACTTACTCCGGTATAAAATACATAATAACCTTCACACAAATGCACTTTGATAAGAATAAAAATGGTTCAATCAAGCCGGCTCCATTGCATGGCCCGTAGTTATAAAGTTCAAGTCTAGTATAAGCACTAAGCACTAAGTCTAGGTCCGACGCTAATTTATTATCGGCTTAAAGCCAATACACACGCGATACTTTTATAATACCTTGATAAAGCTGTTTCTAATGTTATTAGTGGAGTATAAACTGTTTACGAAACAAACAATTCTTTGTATTTTTAACGCCACGTCACACTCATAATTTTCTTATCTTATTCGTTTTTTTTATGTGATAGGATCACCTGATGGTAAGCGATTACCGCCGCCCATGGACACCCGTAACACCAGAGTCACAAGTGCGTTGCCAGCCTTTAAAAGGGTTTGAGCCTCCGGGATCCTCACCCACTCGGCAAAACACAGCGTTGTTTCACGCTGGTTTTCTGTGAGGACCAGCCGAGCCAGCCCATTCGTGCCGAAGCATGGCTCTCCCCTGGTAAAAACTATTGAGATGAAATATGCACCAAATTTTAAATGACACCTTCTAAAATATAACTACTATAACCTCAACCAATTTCGTTCGGTAGTTTTTGTGCTATGTGTTGGCAAATATACCGACATATAAAATTGTAGGTAAAGCTAAGGCGGGCAACACACTTGAGACTGCTCTAGTGTTGCGGGTGTTCATGGGCGGCGGTCATCGCTTGCCATCAGGCGATCTGTCTGCATGCCCCGCTATCCCATAAAAAAAGGAAATCATTTTGGGACGCGACATATTACATTAATACATTTCTACACAATCTTAACTTCAATTTACTTAAAATAGACAACAATATCATCCAAACGCGTGACCCCAATGACCCTGTCACGGTTGAGCGCAATGCTTAACCTTGGAATCTCCCGTGACATCAGCCGTGACCATTGAACTGACTTCCTCTTATTAGGCTTCAATTCTGTCCACAAGATATTTCATGCCTTTTGACCATACTATTATATAAAATACCTGGGTGTCATAATAGATGAAACTCTTTCATTCAAACAACATATTGCGGCATTATGTAGTAAAGTTAGGAAGTTGATATTTGCCTTTAAAAAGTTGCGCTATATTGCTGACCCAAAGATAATTAGGCAAATTTACTTTGCGCTTTGTCAATCAATACTAACTTATTGCATTGCATCATGGGGTGGAGCGGGTAAAACTTTATTACTAACTATTGAAAGAGCACAAAGAGCAATTCTCAAGGTGTCCACATTTCGCCCTTTCCTGTTTTCCACTAGGCTCCTGTATAAATCCTGCCAAGTACTAACTGTCCGACAGCTATTTGTAATGAGCATAGTATTAAAACAGCACACATCTCTACCCTTCAGCACTGAGTTCACTAAAAAAAGACGGAAAGATATAGTTTGCCCCCAACCTGTAGGAACTAAACATTCTTTCATATCCAAATTTTACGTGTTTCTGGGGCCGCTCCTTTACAATAGACTTAATGCTATAAAGAATATTTATTCTCTAAGTTATAGCACTTGTAAAAGACATCTACAGGAAGCCCTCCAGAGCATGTCGTACGAAGATACAGAGAAATAGTTAATTGTGTTAAAGTAGGCATTTATTGTGTGTTATTTTTTACTTAATTTTTTAGTTTATTATTGTATTAAGTACCAAAATTAAGTATAATTTTGGTATATTTATGATTGTGTGATTATTTTAGTCCTTAATTGTATTTATATTTCTCGCCTGAAACACAGGATTACCTAGTTCAGGCACATAATGTAAATAATATAGTACCTAAGTAAGATTTTATAACTAATTTAATCATGTAGTACTTATTTAGATTTGAATAAATGATTTGATTTGATTTGATTTGATATGACAACTACCATTTAATTTGGTAGAATCTTCTAGAAGTTTTGATTTTAGCAAAAATAGTTTTCCTCTCTTTCTACATATCTACATACCATCATGCCTGTATTACCCAAAGGGCTAGGCAGAGGTGTACTAATGTACACCCACAGTTCGCAAGTGTGTTTAGGTCCTATGTGATAAGCAGGGGGCAAGCCTATTGCCACTAATTGCCGCAAATTTGTGTCCCTGAGATTTATCCTCTTCCTTTTTATATATTCTATCCATATAGGTATTCCTTTCTTCGTATGATAGTTGAGCTGAAGAGAAATTGTGTCTAACAACTTATAATGTAAATTTCAAAACCCTTTATATAGTTCAGAAACGCTTCAGCAATTACTGTCCATAGGCCCTGGTAACTACTCCATTCCGGTTAGGTCCTGGATTTTTTAATAACCTGAAACAAAAATATGAAAATACTAGCTAAACCCGGTCACGATTCGGTGTAGCTCAGTTTAGCGGTATTAAATAAACTTCACGACTTATTCTCATACCTGCCAAATATATCTGCACTAGCTTCTGCCCGCGACTTCGTTCGCGTAGCGTGATGATATATAACCTATAGCCTTCCTCAATAAATGGGCTATCTAACACTGAAAGATTTTTTTAAATCGGACCAGTAGTTCCTGAGATTAGTGCGTTCAAGCAAACAAACAAACAAACTCTTCAGCTTTATATATTAGTATAGATAAAGATATAGATAAAAAGCTCTTATGTGGTTACAAAATAAAACTAATGTTTGCAACCCCTGGCCAACCTGACTGGAATCAAAGCAAAGCTCAAAAGCAACGCAACATCGCTTCTCGACACCTGGAACGGCAAACTTTTGTATAAAACCTCATTGAAAATTCTCAACACATACCATAAATCCTTCATACACCGATTCTCACAAAACATGGCGCACGATTTTAAAAATCGCCCCAACTAACGTCCAGAGAAAGTAAGGTAGCCCACCTGAATACAAATTTTATAACGTTGATTCACGACAACCTCCCAATCCAATCGGAAACTTTCCTTAGGGGGATAACCCTTGGATTTAATCCATTGGTAATACGAAAATTGATGTAAAAGCCGTACCCGCACCGTTCCTAGAACACGACGTCCCACGATCCATACAAAGTTCAGCAACACAGAAAGATTTTCAGATTTTCTTGGAGAATCACTGCGTCGACACGGCTCGTGCCAAAATGTGGCGTGTTACCAACCCAAAAAGGTTTCAATTCAATTGGTTTACGAGATTATTGGAAGCAATTCCGTTCAGAAAGAACTATGGGACGTGACCGGAATGCTGAGACACAGGGGCTAACGGCAAAGGGGCTCCTATCGACGTTTTATTTACCTTTTTTATAAGAATGTATGGCTGGAGTGGAGTTTAATTATTCATAAACGGTTTCAGCGTATTTAATTCACATAATCAGAATAGAGCAACACTTATTTAAGGATTAGCAAAGCCTTAAAAGCTTTAGCTTTTTTAAGAAAAATTACGTATGTAGGTTTATAACATGTAATTTTCTCAGAATCTCATAGCCTCCAATTCCTCCACCATTCAAAGGTTACTTTGTGAGTAATGAAGATTTCAAAATCTCGGTTTAACTTTGATGATAATGTCAACTGTTCAAATAAAAATGTGGAACCCTTTTTTATTGTACTTAGATAATAAATAAAGATACGGGTGGCCTGATTTTAGAAACCACAGCCTATAGACGCTAGCAACAACAGTGGTATCACTCGTGCGTTTTCGAAACTAGTTATAAACCTCAATGGCTCATTAATTTCACTGGATGCATATCTATTCTAACCAGAATATAATATTGTAAGCACATTATTGCTTACCGACAGAATACTCAAAAAATATATCCACGCCTTTTGTTTTTTTTCTTTATTTCAGCATCATTATCATTCACAACCTTATTTACAAACCACCGCGCACAGGAAAGGCTGTTGAAACATTAACAAAACTCACCGGATTCAGTATCAACCGGACATCCGGTTTTCGGTTGTTCGACCAAAATGTTGTCAGTTGCATTACTAATAATAAATATCAACCTTTATTGTTATAATGAGTATGAATGTAATGTGAGTAGTTACTTAGAACTTACTTATCTATTTGCAATTATAAAATTGCAATGTCTTTACATTGCAGATATTGAAGAAATATTAATATGGGGGTATGAATAGGCTTTATTAGAACAACAGAAGCCAAAAAACAATTTTTATGTGAATGTGAAGAATGTTTGTCCGTCTGTCTGTATGTTTGTACGCGCATGAGATGAGATACAGTTTGACCTCTCTGATGTATATAAACCCATGCAAAGAAGAGATCAATGTCGGTTTTTATACATTTTTACTCCTAATATAGCATCATGTGAGTGAAGCTCACACAGCTCAATGTTCATTATCTTAATTTTACAGTAAACTGTTACTGTTTATCAAAGATCACGACTCGTTTAACCAACAAACAAATCCATAGCAGGATATTTTTACTTTATCTAAAAACCCATTGAGAATCTCTCTTCAGTCTTATCATGTAACTGCATGCAAGATGCAAGAACTCTTAAATAAACCAATTCCCAAACTATCAACAAAACACTATTATCAATTATCGATCCCAAAACAAACTACGTGTTATCACGTGATGGCATCTCACGTTTGAGATGTATTGTCCCTAACTCCATTGTGTGGTAACTTGGGGGATTGTTCTAAGGAGAATTAATAGAAGTTTCCACGTTCAGCCCGCGCCTGGAGCCCTATTGTACCCCTGATTTATCGGCCAAGAACAATGATAAATCAAATCGGAATTGCCCCAGCGTTCTTCGAATTACCTTCGCTTTGGCTTAGAATGTGGGAGGGATTTGCGGGCAGGTTTTGAACTTGGTTTCTTTACGAGGATTTTGGTGTGGGTTTTAATTAAACAGAACATGTTATCTGTTTTCTTTGGGACATTATAAGCTGTGCCCGTAGCTACACCAACGTGGAAATTAGGTTTTGCTTGAAATAGCTTGCCTTTGTTGTGTTTTCGACTTCATCTCTGCTGAATGATGAGTTCAACGAAACAATCAGTTTCAATAATCAATTTATTTATATCTTGAGTAGACTCTTGGCTCGACTGGAGTGAACCACGGCTTCACAGAAAACCAGCGTGAAACAACACTTACGCTGTGTTTTGCCGAGTGAGTGAGAATACCGGAGTCCCAAACCCTTTTAAAAGGAGGGCAACGCACTTGCGACTCCTCTGGTGTTGGAGGTGTCCGTGGGTGGCAGTAATCGCTTACCATCAGGTGATCAGTCTGTTCATTTGCCCCCCTATCTCATAAAAAAAAACATAATATTGTGTATGTAAAAGCTCCTTTTTGAAAGACAGAAATCTGTACTGAGGATAACCCCTTTTCCTTCTCGACCTAATCTAACACACCTTTAACCTTTAATTTTATCATGTTGGTGACCTATGAAGAAGTGCATAAGGGCGTATGCACTTCATTACTAATAATAATATCCAATACTACACATTAGATGATAAAACTCACTTAAAAGTTAATAATTATACCAAGGCTCGAACGCAGGAATAATTTGGAATATTCGTATTATGATATTTAAATACTATCTCCTACCCCAATGGACACCCATTACATTATTATGATGATTTCGATTTCCACTTACTACGATCCTAATAAACCACTTACATTTCATTAACATCCTCATACACAATCATCGGTTTAAGATGCTCTTAACCTGGCCTTTTTTGGAAATCTTATCCGCAATTTGGTAGTTTTAACTCTTTAATTCTAAACGTCTTTAAAGCTCTCACCGGCACAGGCTTAACAGCACAAAAAACAATGCATCCACTCAATAAATCACCATGTCTCGGTCAATACTGAACATTGATTGATGTACTCCGGGATCCAATCTGCTAATAGCTCGACCCCGATCAAATAGAGACAGGGGAAATTCTTCTACTCACATTAACCTTTCAACTTTTGAGGTTTGTGTCTGCTAATGTATTGTCTATGTTTGGTGGTAGTAGTTGTTTTTGATGATTCATTGGTATTTATTAGTTTTTAGCAAATATTTTTAAGTACGGAAACCGCAGTGCGCGAGTCCGACTCGCACTTGGTCGGTTTTTTTATGTATTTAGTCAACAAATGAGCTAACGAGCCACATGGTGGCAAGTTGTCATCGTCGCCCATGCACACCTCCAATACCTTCCTTAGATCTTGTATATTTATATGTATATATATGCTGTAGGCGAACCTAAATAAAATAAATAAATACCATAGGAATTACTGATGCGTTGCTGACCTTTAAGAGCCCCTACGGACTGCATACTACTAGAGCCGCAGCAACCGAGGAGAAACTGTCTTTTATGCGCAAATGTCAAAACACACACGAAGGTGCTTTACAACAGACTCTGACGTAAGGGTGGTCGCCAGCCAGTCAGACCCCAAGAGGTCCTATCACCGAGCAGAGCAGATATTTTCTATTTATTGAGGAATACTATTCTAACCCTTCCTCACACGGTTTTAAACTTACAAGTTACAACACCCAAGTAATGTACCCAGAATCTAAGAATAATGTGTCAGACTTTGAGTATCCCCCAAATATTCAAACTCTGATCTGACCTTGGGAATTTAGTTACACAGCACACCATGAGCCTTTATTCCCCGGAAGGTAAAGTAGAGGTATACTAATCTTCATCCACAGTTTACCAGTATGTTTAGATCCTATGTAATAAGGGAGGAGCGTACCTATTGCCATAAACTGGACACAAATCCAAACTCCAAGCTGCTTTCAGCCGAGTTGATTGAGGGAATCTTTAAACTTGGTGGCGAGACACCGAATGCTTCTAGCCATTTATCCGAGCTGCTACTGAGAATTTTATTGAAAATCCCAATAATACTTTGCTCTTTGAGAATCGAGAATCTCTAGCGTAACACTTGGGACCACTACCTGAATGCGGCAGTCAGTTAACGAGACATTGCGACAATTTGTGTGAGTGAGCTTTAGCTTTGCTAGAATCTGTAAGCTTAGACTTCAGAAGCAAGCTACAGAAGCGTCAGTTACGCTGCGTAAGTAACACTGCGACAGAGCGTTAGAAATAATGTTCTATGTAAATGTAGGGAACAACATTCAAGCGCGGCGGCACTGACGCTACTGACGCTGGCTTCAAAAGTCTAATTTATCGCTTACCACTAGGTACGCAAATACATTTATTTTACGGTTTAAGAATTTATTTTCTCAAAAAATTTACACAATCACGCTTGTATCCACAGAAACTATAGATTTCCACTATTTACGATTCTGGAACACCACTCAAAATTTTTCTGCATTAATTATCTTACAATCAGGTGAACCGAAAAAAGACTTTATGGCGCTGAAATTATGATTTTAAACCGAAAACTATATGTAACACTGTCCTAAATCTCTGATCAATGCTTCTATATGACGTAACGGATAGTTAATACTGATTGATTGCTCTCCAGGCTGATGACGTAAGCAGTGATGTATGCACACACTTGTTGTATTATTGTGTCGTTGTTCATTGCATTGTTGTGGACAGTCTTGTTCTAATTAGTTTCAATGTTACTATATGTAGATGTCGTATGTGGTATTGTTACATTTGTCGCATGTGTGTAATAAGGTATGTGCATAATTGCAGGTGTCAGCTCGAATTAATTGTAGAATGTTTGGTATCTATACATGTGATATATGTGTATGTGAAGATTAAGTTCGAAATATTAAGAGAAGTACATAGGTAATTCGTAATCTATCCATTCTTCTCAAAGAACTGCCTCATCAGTTAATTGGTCCTAAACTCGCTAGACGTCTTGGGTTCGATTTGAGTCAAGGAACGTGTTATTGAGATTTTCTATGGTCATCGGTTATGGCAATAGTCTCACTAGCTGTTGGCCTATTACATGGGACCTAAACATACCGGTAAACTACACGTTTGATGGTAAATTCATCCTCTGCGTAACTTTTCGAGGAATAAATGTGCGATGGTATGTTATCTATTCTTCTGCATAAATCGGTACTTAATGCTGAAATTATGGGTCTAAAATGGCAGACGATAATGACAATTCATCAAAACTCTTGCTTTATGAAACAAGAAACGTTAGTCAAACTTGAGTACTAACGAATTCTCATTATTTAAACATAGATCCATGCAAGCGCTCGAGCTAATCCTATACAAGTTAACGACTAAATACAAAGGTTCACACGTTAAGACGGGCATTATGAGACAAAAAGCAGACGCGTGTGAGTCTTATCTTGAGCGAACATTCGCACTTCAGCGCTGGGACAATGCTTTCAATTTACTGGAAGAGACAATCTACTTCATTTTTGGAGGTAAGGAGTATGTTGCCCATCCCCCTAATAAAGAATTCATCAATTAGACGGGTATTTTGCCTGGCAGGCTTATCTTATTTTATCTTGTGTGGGGCCGAGGCTTTTGTGCTTCCCCTAGATAAACTATTCCTCATTCTCTCCCAGTTCTTCAAACAGCTCTTCCATGAGCTTTATAATGAAGCCTGAGGGTATGAGTCTGTAGTCTTCTGGTCTTGGATAATCCTGCCCCAAGAGACACATTCGCTTTCAGACCATTGCTTCGCATGTTGTGAATACACAGAAGGTAATCCATGCTCTCAATTTCCCTTTTGTAGACCATGCAGGTTGATTAACCTGCCTGGCAGGCTAGCCCCAGTGCTATATTGGATACTACATGTGGTTGGATCTAGGGAACCTTAACTGGGCTATCCTATATACCTTTAAATACATACAATAAAATATATAGGTGTGAAATGTTGACCTCATGTCACTTCCATATTCCCTACATCAATGCAATCGTTTTTAGTCGAAGGGGTAAATTTTGTCTAATTAATCTAAGCTTAAATACGCCACTCTATAACGCATGAACTTCCAAGTGGGGTGCCAAGTTTACAAACGTTTCTCATATATTAGATAAATAATTTAGTAAAGCTGTTTTCGAAATTTTAGAAGTGAAGTTATATTTGAGTTTTATTTGGTAAAACATAATGTTGTAGAAGTCAGCCACTCTTACCCACTTGAATCAACGTTAAAGATAAACAAATGGATTATTTTCTGAATAAAATTAGAATTTGGTGACACGTTTAGCATAGTACCTGAGTGATCGACTTCTACGCCACCGGTTCAATACCCATGCGGAATAAATATGTAAGACCTATAGGTAGTTGTTCCAGGTCTGGGCATTTGTAAGAATTTCTGTCCGTAAAAGCACCCACATACAGGAAAAAATCGAAGTTTTGGGCAACATATAGGAAAAATAACAATAATGGACTGCCTCATTAGCTAAGTGGTCCTAAACGCGACTGCTACGCTAGAGGTCCAGGGTTCGATTCCCAGGTCGAGCAAAGTATTATTGGGTTTTTCTATGAAATTCCCAGTAACAGCTCGGAGTTAGGAATTTGTGTCCGGTTAATGGCAATAGGCTCGCCCCCTATTACATGGGACCTAAACATACCGGCGAACTGTGGGTGTACATTAGTACGCCTCTGCCTAACCCTTCGGGGAATACAGGCGTGATGGTATGGACTTCTATGGAAAGAAAACTGACTTCATTCTTTTTTGTGACGTATTTTCAAAACTAATCAGACATTGATCGAATTTATGTATTAGATAAAAGATAACAGATTTGAGTGAAATTCAATTTCAAATTAAAATTGTTATTGGTTCACTAGTGACAGCGGAAGATATTATATCACAAAAAGGAATACCTACAATTGCATTAAAAATCTCCTTCAGTTTTGAAGTTGGTTGAAGATGGATTAGTTTTAAGCGACATCAAGTTGATTTTTTAAAAATTTTCTCTATTTATAAACTCATATTAACACGATCTAATTGTTAATGATATATCTTACTTATGTAACTTGTAGCTACCGTACTTTTTTGGATTCTTATGTTCAGAGTGGTTCTCACAGTGAACTTGAATTGAACAGATACATACAAAACAGCATTAACCATATTGACCAAACATATACACTCACATCTTTCTCCCACAGGGGTAGGCAGAAACTATAGACCGCCACTTGCGACGATTCTTGCATACTTCATTTGTTTCTGCCACATTTATATAATATCTTCTCATATCTCATACATATGCGCCGATTGTGAGTACTGCACATTGATCAAACAAACTAGGTAATATCCAAATTACCCGGTCAATGTATACATTCACATCCTACGTATTTTGACATAAATGTAGATATTTCAATAAAGCTTCCCCTGATTGCAATTGGTTCGATGTAAGCCTCTTTATTTATTGATTTCTAAATAACTACCCTCCAAAAAGGGGTGATGTAATGATGAGGAGAGAGGGACCCATTGAGGGATTCGAGAACACTCCTATTTTCGGTATCCTCTCTAATTAATGGGAATCCTTAGAAATTATTTTCGCTTGTTAGTTTAGTGATATGTTTTATTAAGGCATCGTTGTTATGTTTTTTTTTTCGAGTATCATCGAAAATAGTTTTTATTTTATTCGTTTTCTCAAAATTTTAATTCCGAGCTGCTAATGAGAAAAGTCCATTATCACTTTTCCTGGGAATCGAACCCAGGACCTCTAGCGTACTAGTTGTGATTAGAACCACTAGAATAATGAGTTATATAGTTAGCATAGTTATAGTTATATACCTAGTTTGTTCTCCTTACAAATAAATTAAGTGTTCGCGCTTGGAGCTAAAGCACATTTAATAAATACATTACAAAATAGAAACACATCGTTTATAACTTACTAAATGGTCCCTTAATAACAAAATGTGTGACGTAAGCGTTATAGTATTAAGAAATTTATAACCCTCAAACAAGATATCACATGAGATCTGAGCTGCTTTTAACTCGTATTTATTACAGTGAGATGGATTCGTGTAATTTAACTAATATTAACAACCGTAGCGGTGAATTCATATAATTTCTACTCAGTGTTTGTTAGAGACCTTGTTAAGAGAGCGCGCCACAAGCTAGAGGGTGTAAATTTCACGAACCACCCTGTATAGTGAGGCCATGAAGTTGGAAGCATTAGAATCATTATTTCCGGCCTCATTAATCCTGGATTAAATTCTTACGTCCAGCAAAATGTATCAAATCAAAATCTTGAAGTTTGGATTTGTACCTGGTTTTTTATGTGTTAGGCCACAAATGAGCAGATGAACCGCCTGATGGTAAGCGATTACACCGCGACATCAGAGGAGTGACAAGTGCGTTGCCGGCCTTGCCGGTTTGTGCCTCCGGTATCTTCACTAGCTTGGTGAAACATAACGTCAGCGTTGTTTCATGCCGATTTTCTGTTAGGCCGTGGTATCACTACGGTTGGCCCGGCCTATTCGTTTCGAAGCCCGGCTATCCCACGGTACTCCCACTTATCAAGGAAAATTGAAAAAAAAGATGGAAAATAAATATTATTATATTTTTGTATTTCTGATATTCTCTTAATTCTGAAATCAAACTACTTTTATAACATCAATATGTACGTACCTACACATGGAAGCAATCAATACTTTGACTTTGATTTAAGCATAACTCTATTTACGTTTCCGCGGTTTTCGGAGCTTGCCGCCTCTCCTTAAGCGCTGTCTAATAAATTAGCCTGACGCTATTGTGTGGGCTCACTTACTGGCAGACTTATTTACCTGACTGTTGTCCTAGCCAGAATTCAGACGACATCATTCTACTCGGCATCAGTCCAAGAACCAGATAGGCTTCCGTTTTCTACCTGTTTATTAAGACTGAACTAAAGAAGCAGCTATGCTCTGTGTTTATTTGTTTTCTGCTTAAGCCGATTAATGGAAATTTGGCAAGAGATTGCATTCTGAGGAATTACATAAACCTAGGCCTTCTCTTCTGTCTTAAAAAGTTATTTTCGGATGCGAGTGAAGAAGTTTAAGAAGTATAAGAGGTTTTAAAAAAACTTTATCAAACTTTATGTTTAAAATTGTGAACTAAACAGAATTCAGATATACATGAGTAAAGTTTTAGCTACGTTCACACAAAAGTTTAGATGTTGCCCCAAGTTGGGTAGTTGGAGTATTAGCTAAATTCAGTGTTGCCTATAACAGAAATCTGGCCTCATCTGCGGAACAAACTTTGCGTATAACAGTTAGTTACGAAAGTATTTTATATATAGCTTAAATATTAAATTAGACTTAATGAAATTGGCATAATTAGTCTACCTTTATTAATTAAATGCCTTATTAGTCTAGTGGTCATTGGAGCGACTGCTACGGTAGAGGTCTTCACTTACATTTCCAGGTTGAGCAAATACGCAATAAGCAATATTTTCGAAGTTTGGATTTGTACTCGGTTAATGGCAATAGGCTCGCTTCTAATGGGACCTAACCAAACAGGTGACAGTGAAATCAGATCTCTGCCTAACATTTCGAGGAATACAGACGTAATGTTATAAAGATTGACGGTTCAAAAACTGGGTCATAAGAAATAAAAAAATGGCAAGACACTCTTGAAACTATGTAATTGAAACTTAACGAATTGAATTAAATAAATTGTACATTTGGTATAATTAACTTATGCAAACTGTCTAAAATGAGGCTGGGTTAAAAATTATTTACTTCAATTATGAAATTATAATGAGAATATAATCAATTCATTAGGGAATGACTAGGTATAGAATGACATAAACAATTTTATGATCGTCACTGGATGGTTCTATGCGACATACATACAGATATGTTATGTATTTTGCATGTGTTGACGTAAAATTAATAATCCAGTAACATACCATCACGCCTGTATTCCCCGAAGGGTTAGGCAGAGGCGTACTAATACTAGTACACCCACAGTTCGCCGGTATGTTTAGGTCCCATGTAATGGGGGCGAGCCTATTGCCATTAACCGGGCACAAATTCCTAACTCCGAGCTGCCATTGGGAATTTCATTGAAAAACCCAATAACACTGCTCGACCTGGGAATCGAACCCAGGACCTCTAACGTAGCAGTCGCGCTCAGGACCGCTTGGCTAATGAGGCAGTTAACAGGCAGTTAATAAACCAGTATTTATATATATTTAAGTAGATGGACATATTTTTGACAGATTCCATATTATTTACATATCGAGATGTCTTCATATGGTTAGTATTGCTTACCACAACAGAAACTGTAAATGTGTAGATTGTCTAAGTAGACACCTAGTTTCATTTGTCGCTTTGATGGTGTGCGTTTTTACCACATAGTTTATTTATTATCTAGAAATGACATCGGGTTCTCAAATAACATGAATCTTCGTTTAATATAGTCGACCTCGGTCAAACTTGGACATCCTTCAACGTCCTCACATGTTGTAGTCGCAATATTGTACCAGTGAAGTTTGTAATTTATTTATTTTAAAAGGTGTCCATGGAGTTTCTTGCCGGATTCTTCTCCACAGGATCGACCTTTTGGAACTGTGCAACTAGAATCATAACGTTTCAAAAACGCTTGTAAAATCTTATTTGAAATAAAAACATTTGAACTTGATTTATTAATGAAAGGAATAGATTAAAAATAAAATACACTTCAAGCTGCCTTTTGGACCGTCTCACTTCCGTTGCCGTAGCTGTGATTTTTGTATACCATTTGTAAGTTTAATGTGTATGTAGAATGGTAAATAAGGCAATTTAAGATCTATTGGTAGCTGGAAAAAAATACAATAAAAATCAATATTGCCTAATGTACAAACAATCAAAATATTGTATTAACCACAATAAGTAAGAGCTTTTCATAATAATGTGTAAACAAGTCAATCAACTTCGTGTCATCTCGGTAAACTTCGCCGGTACTCGACAAATTTAAGCAATTTGGTCTTACGAGTCGTGTTTAGCAGATTTCGTTGTACAAACAAAACTTGGCCTCGCATGATTTTAATCGACATTCGCCGGTTGTAAACTGTAATTAGTATTTTGAATATTGACGATATATTATGTACATGCTTTGATCTTACTGATGGAGAAGATTCATAATATATTATATATAATTCACATTCCAATCTGTTTTGCCTTTTTATGTACCATTCATAAGGTATACTTATTTCATTTTTCAAGATGAGACATTGACCACCCCTATATTTCATATGACACTAATCCCTAAATGAGGGAAAATAAAACGACAAAACAAAATAAACCAGTCAAAAACCCGTACAGATGCACAAATATGTAGATTAAGTTCACTCCGTCGAAATAAAATGGCAATTGCCAGAAGAAAATTTGCAGTGAGGGGGGGACCGCTAGCAAATCCCCCATGTGACCACTCGACGGAATATAACCCCGGGAATATACCCAAAAATATACCAGGGAATACTGGGTAGCGATACTCTTTATCCTGGGATTAAATTTTGCAGAGGACCGAGTGCGCGACGGCTAGATGGTCTCAACTGAAAAGATAAAACGGGCTTGGGGTGGCCCGCCGACTTTATTCGGACGTATATTTTTTTTCATATTGAAGATTATACTTGCAATATTAGTACTTTCTTTGATTTATTTGTCGGATATAGAACTCCACTTTAAAGTATGTTGAAGTTTATATTAAAGGGGCTAATGTAATAATTATATTGCTTTTTTATTATCTACGCTATGTTTAGCGTAGATACAATACTATACAATACTACCAAACAAAATCAATGTTTGGATTTGATTACCTAGGATATCTATAGCTTTTTTGTCAGTGTCAATTGACAAGACTAATAAAATTGATGTCAGTTATGATTATAATTATTTATCGCTAAAGTATGCTTAATTAAACTAAAATAGATCCAAAAACATTACGAAGATACGTCAAGGCATCTAGATATATACCTAAAATTTAAATCTTTATTTCATTCGCAAATTAATAATACGGAACCCAAAATCGAAGTAATCATAACACGCTCAAATCTTACCCAAAAGACCAATTACGAATATAATTTGGTCCTTAATTCCATAACACGTACGATATTAAAATTTATAAAAGCGAGAAGTCGAAACAAACCCATTCGCAAAAGTTGTAGCTTCGGCCCTGATATTGACACGAAAACATCCCCAAAAGAGGGTTGACAATGATTAGGGCGTGATAACATCTAAAACAAAACCCTACCCTACTGAGTTTAATAAGGTTTATTATCTAAATTATCTCCGAATATGTTACGAACGCACCTTGTTAGGGTTGGGACATGATTGACTTTTCACCGATAACCCATCTATGATGTTTTTGAATATTATACGAAGCCGAGACTTTTATATAGAATGTGTTTTAACTAAGATTCCAACATAGATTTATTATGTTAATACGTAATATGAATAAGTGCCATGAAAATAAAATAAAATAACTATAATACTTAAATACTTTAATAATTCATGAATACTTTTTTTGCTTCTTCAACATTCATACATTTCTCTCATACATAGGTACTCACCGAGAGTGAGTAAGTATTACGGACTTGACGTTTTTGACCGTCTAGAGCGACCTCTTCCAACGCTGCTGCTGACGTTTGCCTTATAAATAAAATTCGTTAATCGTCTTTCATTCATTCTCTCAACATGTCCAACCATCTCACCATATTCATGGCACTAACTACTACAACACATCATCTTTCAGTCCGCAATGTTATATTATCACACTGCAGTGTAAGATAAATTGAGGAATTTATCATTCCGATTTACACCGCATAATTATATCTAACAACCGTGGATGAACATTAGTATTTCCTTGGCTTTCGGGGAATACAGGCGTGATGGTATGTTTATTTTGTTGATAAATAATTTTTAAATATTAGTGACTAACAAAGTTATCATAAATAAATCAAAATATACCTAATTAAAATTAACATTATTTTACAGCCAGAATAATAAAAAGAGCAAGGTTTCAAAATAAAGCTGATTACGATAAATTCTTACAAAAATATAGTTTTTCGACATCAAAGTCTGATGTTTGTCGACAAAGCGCATCCCTAAAGAACTTATAGGGTAGGTATATTAAGGGATGAACTACATTACACAGATCTTACCTATACGTAATGATGTGACATCCAGTTTCCAAGTTATCATTTGTTATTACTTAATTTATTAGTTTTTATTAGTTATTACTTAATTATTTATTTTCAATAATTATTTTGATCCTCGAGAGGATCACGGTTTCATTGATGAATGTTGTATGTACTCCTGGGTGCCGAGTCTACTATTCAGTTGTGTCAGAAATGTGATTCAGTGACTTCGTAATGGTTGATTTTTGACAGTTTTCTCTACGAAATCTGTCATTTCTTATGTCATTTAGTGCCATTGGACGGTCATTCTGAGTCAATTGAAATAGCAGACTAGGGCCCCTGTATTGTAATTGTAATGTACTCCTTACTATACTTCTTTTAAAGGTACTTCATTCGCAGATGAAGGTTGATATCCGTATGTCAATTATACTTCTTAATACTAATCTTATATTACTAACTAGCTTCCGCCCGCGACTTCGTCCGCGTGGAATAGTTACTTAGTCTTAGCGGGATAGAGCCGTGATAGCCTAGTGATATGACCATTGGACTGCCAAGTCAAAGGTCTTGAGTTCAAATCCAAGGCACGGACCTCTGACTTTTCGAAGTTATGTGCGTATTAATAGTTAATTATCACGCGCTTAAACGGTGAAGGAAAACATCGTGAGGAAACCTGCATGCCCGAGAGATTTTCTCGACGTCGTGTGAAGTCTGCCAACCCGCATTAGGCTAGCGTGGTGGACTATAGCCTAATCCCTCTCATTGTGAGAGGAGACCCGTGCCCAGCAGTGGGACATATAATGGGTCGATTATGCTTATGCTATTTATGCTTAGCGGGATGATAGCCTATAGCCTTCCTCAATAAATGGACTATCTAACACCGAAAGATTTTTTCTAATCGGACCAATAGTTCCTGAGATTATCGCGTTCAAGCAAACTTGGCAGGTGGCAGGAAGCTGAAGGGGATCATCATCTCCTTACAGGTGGTAAGAAGATGATGATCCCCTTCAGCGGCTTGTAGTATGTTTTGATTGAAGCTCACTTCAAGATAGACAATATTGTTAGTTGATAATTGAGTATTGAGTATCCGAGCGGAACTTTAGTAAAATATATCACGGGAACAGGAATAATAAAAGAACGCTAAATGAGGATATGTCCTTTAGAGCGTTTGTTGGGTCCGAGCGGACCCAAGCTCGGTCCGCACGGATACAAAACAAACGCTCTAAAGGCTGATGAATAACGTATTTATTTGGATAAGGATTAATAATATCATGTTTATAAAAACACCTACGCAAATAATGCATTTGGAATTTTAGAACAAAGTTAGCATAAAAAAGGTTATAGTGAGCCAACCTTAAAAGATAGACATATGCTGTCGTGGACTTTTTTTTAGAATTTTTAAAGAGGAACAATTGTGTCATATATGATTTTTGCGAAACTTTAACCGTTTACGCAGCGCACGCATCGGAAGCTCTCAAAAGGAAAAAAAAAACGAATTTTTGAACAAAGTTAACATAAAAACGTTTATAGTGAGCCAACCTTAAAAGATAGACATATGATGTCGCGGACTTTTTTTTAGAACTTTTAAAGAGGAACAATTCTGTCATATATGATTTTAGCGAAACTTTAATCGTTTACGCAGCGCATGCATCGGAAGCTCTCAAAAGGAAAACCCCCGATTTTGAAACATTCTTCATTGATGCTCCGCTCCTATTGGTCTTAGCGTGATGATATATAGCCTATAGCCTTCCTCGATAAATGAGCTATCTAACACTGAAAGAATTTTTCAAATCGAACCAGTAGTTCCTGAGATTAGCGCGTTCAAGCAAACAAACAAACAAACAAACAAACAAACTCTTCAGCTTTATATATTATATTACTAATTACTAATATATAATGCTGAAGAGTTTGTTTGTTGTTTGCTTGAACGCGCTAATCTCAGGAACTACTGATCCGATTTGAAAAATTCTTTCAATGTTAGATATACCTATCTATACTATAGAATCAATACTTTAGATAAACAAAACTACTTAGCAAGTCAGAAGTAATAAATTATGATTAATAAACCCATTTGCGGTCCCAATTTTGGCACGGGTCTCTTCTGAAAATGAGAAGGGTTGGACTATATTAGTCCACAACGCTGGCCTAATCTGGATTGGCAGACGATTCACTTGCATCCCAAAAGATGTCAACAGTGTCACCTACCTAAAATTAGCCTAGCCATTTAGCAGGAGAATAACAACGACCACACGCACACCGGAATTTTATATATAAGAGCAACAAAACAAAACATGAATCATTCTACATTCAACCAAATGTTGACAATAATTGAAATCATGAAAATTTCTAACAATATGAAAACAAGCATAATTTGACCTACAGCGACCAGTAAATTTAAACTTATTTTCATAGAAAAAGGGGTACCCAACATTTATTATGGCGATAAATTTTACAGAACATTATTTACACAAAGCCCCGTAGACGTTAAAGACCATTTTCGAAGGCGCACCGAGCGAAAACGATTTGTGTTACAATGAATTTATGCCTTAGGTAGACCATAACGACCTCTGAGTTTGAACGAACAAATGTTTCGATTTTGAAAACATATTGTGCTGTTTAAATTGGCCTGTAATGTATCGGAGTTTTAATACGATATTTATTGTGTTTTATACAAATTTCTTGAAAGAAAAATACCTCTGGAGTGTTAAGAGACGGGATCATCGTATCGAACCCATGACACTGGGTGCAACGCTATCATAATGTACCTACTAAAAGCCGGAAAATATTACTTGTAAAATCTTATTACCTTTAACTTAATTTTCACTAAAACTATTTTAAATGATTTTTTTATTTCAATGTCACAATTTTGTATTGTGCTATTTAAGTCTGCGAATTAATATGCAAATGTATTCGGCATTTGACTTCCTCCATTGCAGTCTGCAGCGTCGCCGTCGTCCCAATGAAGATTAAGCTTAATAAAAATAGCACTAAAGTACCCAGTAATTCTTTTCAGAATCCTCTCAAAATTCAAAGATAACAACTGTAATACAGAATAAACAGTTTTCTAGGCCAATTTTTTCGTGAATTATGAAATTAAAGTAAGCAATACTCTTGACGTATAATTTACTAACATTTTTTTCTGCTTAACATTCAATTCACGGCTTTTCCAGAGGCTATTATTCTCTAGAATAAGAGTTCAAAATGGCGGCGCACTCGCGCCCTCTCGTCGCCACTCAATGGTTATTTACAGCAATTTTCATCTTCAAGGAAAATGTGGAACATTGCTTTACTTATTCTATTGCAAATCGTTATAATTGTATACTTGATGTCAGTAGATGTAGGTATATTGTTGAAAAATTTCAAGTTTGAAATATTACTTTGAACATGGTAATGTATGACAGTTAATGACTGCTTCATTGATGATGTAGTCTTAAACGTAACTCCCCTCTCACCCCGTGTAGGGACGGGTTAAATAGGTAGGTACTACTCCTCACTGCCTATCAGATATGTAAAATGTTCTTTATAGAAACTGAAACATTGCATTTAACTTGTGTTAGGACTGGCTTGCTTCTTCCCTTAATAAAATTATCAGACAATGTTGTTAAAGGATTACATTTAAAGAAAAGACTAATACTAATATACATTTAAAGAATTAATTAGATTCTCTCTCTCTCTCTCTCTCTCTCTCTCTCTCTGTGTGTATGCGTGTGTGGGTGCGTGTCAGTGTGTGGGTGTGGGTGTGTGTTTGTGAGTGTGTGGGTCTGTGTTTGTGTTTGTGTGTGTGGGCATGAGTCTATGTATGTGTGCTCCTGCGAGGGTGTGTGTGTCCTAAAGTTAGCTCACTCTAATAAGAATGTTTTCATCATCATCAAGATAGGCATCTCGTAAGAGGCGAGAAATTATCTGACTTGCTTGGTGGTAGGACCTCTTGAGGTCTGACTGGCTACCACCGCGAGGACCGCCCTTACGTCGGAGTCTGTCGTAAAACACCTTCGTGTGTGTTTCGACTTTTGCGCTTAAAAGCCAGTTCCCCCTTGGTTGCAGGTATCCATGCCGATTTAATCCTTTAAAAAACTGCTACGCTACGCTAGATAAAAGTGTTATTGAATTCTCAGTAGCAGCATAGGGATTTCGATTTGTAGCCTGTTCAATCAATAAATAAATAATAAATATTCTGGGACATTTTTTACACAGCACTATCTAGTCCCAAACTAAGCAGAGCTTGTACTATGGGTACTAGACAATGGATATTATACTTTATATATATACTTCTTCTGATATATATACTTTTTTTTTTGTAAATACATACTTATAATACATAAGAAATACCCAGACGAACACAAACACTTATATTCATCACATAAATTTTTGTGTCCTGTGGGAATCGAACCCACGACCTCATGGTCAGCAGTCCGGTACTCGAACCACTAAGCCACAGAGGTCGTCATATCAATGGTAATAGATTCAGCCCTACATAATATATAATTATAGGGGACTTAAACATACTGGGTGGTAAACTGTGAGTTACAACTACTGATATAGGTACCTCTGCCTAACCTTATTGCGTGGTAGTGGTCGTTGCTATATTTGGTACAATTTTCATGCGTGGACGGACTGCATAGATTCATAAAAAGCAATTGATATGGAGACAAGCTGCAACTCTATCAATTCTTAAGAAGAAGAATATTAAGTAAATGCTGAACTTTTCATTACACGCTGAAGTTGGTTTTTATGGCGTGTCAAAAGTCTATCAACTTCCAAAAAGATGGCTCCAAGAGATTTCAAAAGAGAAAACGTTTGTAATATTGATACTTTATTAACGTAATAGATGGAGTTTCAATCAACAAGAAAATGACATGAACAACGACATCTAGTAGCAACGTTTAGAACAAACATTTTGTAAAGCCTAAATACGAACGTGAAATGGTTTCTGACGATAAAATTTTAGCGAAAAATATTCAATTTCAAATTCATTTCCACGCCTAAACATACATATAGATAAATTAATTGAAACTCGAAAGATGAATACTTTTATCTTACAAACTCCTAAAGAGTTATTTGGGATATAAAGTTAAGTGAAATAGGTACGTAATATTTATAAATAATAATAATAATAAATATTCTGGGACATTTTTACACACCATCTAGTCCCAAACTAAGTACCTATTAAAAATTTCGTTTTACTTATGTATAAGACTAGCTTCTGCCCGCGACTTCGTTCGCGTGGAATAGTTACTTGGTCTTAGCGTGATGATAGAGCCTATAGCCTTCCTCAATATTAATGGGCTATCTAACACTGAAAGAATTTTTCAAATCGGACCAGTAGTTCCTGAGCTTAGCGCGTTCAAGCAAACAAACAAACAAACCCTTCAGCTTTATATATTTATATTATATTATTTATATATTTATTTATAGATAGATTAATAAAAATAAAATCACGGTTTAAATAAAACTCAAATTCATTACTTTTAATTTTACGCAATCTTGCCGAAAAATTTCTTCGCAGAATATGAAATGCACTCGGGTATAAAAAACTACACGAGAATAATTTTAGCTTCCATAGTGAGAATATATTTTGCCTCGGTAGAAATTCTAGTCGGTCCTTTGTGGCAAGAAACACTAAAATAACTTAGAATGTTGGTCGGTGCAATTCTTAGCTTGCCAGCTAGCTTGGCGGATCATTAGATCCTGCCAAAAGTCCTTCCGTCTGTGAATTTCTTAAACTTATAAAACACTAGCCTCTGCCCGCGGCTTCGCTCACGTGAAGCTATATGAGGAGTAAAAATGGAATAACCAATATTGATGATCTCGTCTTTGTATGGGGCTGTATACATCAGAGAGGTCAAGCTGTATCTCAGGATCCATCCAATTAATTGAGATAAAAAGTTCACTAATTTTTAAGTTGAAGCACATACTTTCAAAGGCCTACTTGCACCAACTTTTTAAATATGTTTAAATTGAATTTAAACACAATTTTTCATAGAAATTTCGTGTTTAAATACAATTTAAACACATTCAATAAGTTGGTGCAAGTGGGCCTAAGAGTGATAACACAATTTGAATCTATTCAGTAGTTTTTGCGCCAACCCGTAACAAACAGAGAAACGGACAAGACACCATTTTTGGGTTCGGAGACGTTTATATACCCTAAACCCACTTGTTTTTTTCAAATATCTTCAATGTACTATTTTACGATTTTATAATAGTAGAGAAAAGGTGTTCCTTTAAGGTAGGTATATAAATTATAGACTAAAAATAATGCCACCATTCAACTAATCATTCAGAATACTGACCGGATTGCGAAATGCCGCAATTTATAAGTCAGTTTAAACGTCATAATTATCTTCTTTGAGATGAAAATCACAAGTTTAATGAATTGAAAGATATTATCTGTGCCTAGGAATTCAACTAAGAATTCCGCGATGAACAAAACTGTGTCACCAAGTAATCTTTCATGATGACAATCTAACTACAGGAATAATGAAGTAGGTACTTATAATCTATCTGATCATTAGCTGTTTTCGCGGCTTCACTCACAATCTAAAATTAATTATGTTATCATCGATTTAATTGATCAATAAATTAAACAAAACGATTAAAACTGACACGCTGATTAACGCACTTTTTCAACGGAAATATAATAACTATATATCTAATATAAATAAAAATGAAAATGTTTGTTTGTTCAAAATCTTAGATTTCCGAAAGTTGATCACCAATTACTTTGAAAAATTACCGATTATATTGACACATATTTTATTCGAATGCGTGTTTTCCAATTATAATAACTAGTTACAGTAAAATTATGGTAAAGGAGTGAAAAAGATACAATAAAGTGGCGCATGACACAATTCGTTGTCACGTCTCACTAATTTCTATGATCACAGATAGTATCTAACCGGAGGAGTGTACCTACGTCATTCATTCGCAATGAAGTGTCGTTTGGCGTATCGCCAAACCGGCCCACTGTTACTAATGTACGTTGACAAAAATGTATTACGCATACACTAGGCTCAACAACCACGATCTAGCTTCTAGACTGAAAATAAACGGCGCTTATAATTTGTTAGGTTGAAGTATTTAGTCTGGGATTAAGAAAGAAAAAAGAACTTGTCAGTATTGAAACTTACTGGCATAATGTTTTCTTCGTTGTTAATTCATTTCATAAAGACAAATGAACTAATCAGGTACCTAAATCTGAGCCAAAGAAATATAATAATTTGTTTAGCTAAGCTTTAAAGATGCAACCAACCAAGAATTGACCCTAAAATCTAGCGGCTGTGGTTTTGGCTCCAGACATATCTGTTACGTATCCAGGATGTCGAGGATGATTATCATATCAGTCAAAAGGAATCCAAGACCTTTAAAGAATTCCACGAGGACTGATTGTAATAAGGCGCCTAACTCCAACGACTCCCAGCGACCTTCACCACGTCGACCTTCCATCTCGTTGCACGTACTGAAAATATATCTGCTTCATTTTGGGGAAAGCAGGCATGATCGTAAATATATTGAGTCATTTCTTAACCGAAACCGAAAGGTGACAACGCAATGCGAGGAAAAATCAGAAATGTTTATTTTCCAGTCAAAATTCATGTGTATTTTACGATTCTAACTGAAGTATTTATCAATCGTGATCTCTGGCTATCTGCCAACAGGATGTTGTTGCTTCTGATCGTTATGTCCCGGGGCACGATCGTTTTTCAACCACCCTGCGTTTCCTCCATAAGAAGCGGAAATAATGTAACGGAAATTTCTATCTTCAAAGCATCAATTGACACCAATAACTTGTACACACATTATTAGGCCCTTTATTCCCAAATAGTGCCTAATAACAAAAAAGTTTACTAAGATGAGATATTTCTGTCTAAAATTCCACATCCCATAAGTTCACCATAATATACCGAAATCTAATCAAATCGAATAATCTCATGCAGTCGGAGGCAATAGGCCCCAATTACATGAGATTGATCGATTCGAGAATTATCAAAATCGGTCCACTCGTTCGGTTTATGAGCGCCACAAAGGAACATATTACATACAATTAATTATAGGCTGATAAACACATTACCCTTCTTTGCATCGCGCAGTCGGGTCAAAAGACAGCTCGTATAAGCCTTACGACGCGGGGCCTTCACTAGCTTACCTACATATCAATAATGGACAGAAATTACATCCAGACTTCATAATATTTGTAAAACACACTTGAAGTCTTGAGTGAATTGAACATGTGAAGTCCACATTAGGCTAGCGTGGTGGACTATAGCCTAATCCTTCTCATTGTGAGAGGAGACCCATGCCCAGCAGTGGGACAGTTAATTATGAGTTGATGATGATGGTGAATCTGTGGTTGTACTTTCACCACCTCTGCTAGCCCTTCGGGGTAATACACGCGTGATGTTGTGTGAGGTATTGTTATTTTTTGTTTCAATATCAAATAGCAAATAGAGATAGTATTCTAAGTTCATATTGTATTGAACATTTATGCAAATATCACTCGCAAATATTCAATATGCAATGATATTTTGGTATGAGCTAACAGAATAGGATCATATAGGTAATATTGGAAGTTGAGTATATGAAATGGTAGCCAAGGTCCTATATTGCTATTCTAATGGAAACCAGTACCTTCCAATTTTAATAAAATTATGATATACCATACCATCACGACTGTATTCCCCGGTTAATAGGGAGAGAGCCTATCCAGTTGCTAACGAGAATTTCATAGAAAAACCTCATGATACTTTGCTCGACCTGGAACCCACGACTTCTGGCATAGTACTCGCGTCTAGGACCACCAAACTAATGAGTTGAGCATCAAAACTATTAAAATCTGACACGCTTAAGTATCTCCACGGAAATGTTTTTTCTTTTTTATATATTTAAAAATCCAATATATTACACAAAAGCTCTCTAAATTTTTATCTGTGTGTATGCTTGTTAGTAGTTACTATCAATAAAAGCAGTACTAGGTATATGTGTTTACTTTAATTTAGTCAAAACTAGGTCATTTGCTAATGTCGTTACGTGCTATTACTCTGAAAATAATTCATTCATATTTAGCCTATATTGCTTGAATATTTTGTTCTGCAGTGTCTGGCTTCGTGCCAAGATGTTGTAGGTGCATGGTCACTTTATAACTGGCATCTCGGAAACTATCAAGCTGAAAATAAAAAAGTAACCTTGATATCTTTGATATCATCGTTGCGAACAGATGGGACAAAAGATGCAACGTTTTATTTTGGAGAACTGCGTAGGTATATTATTGAAGTTTCAAATAAGAGAAAAAACTCCGAGACGAAAAATATAATAAATAGCTGCCCGGCCTGGCTTCGCCCGTTTTCCCGTAGGAATGAAGCATGTTTCCGCGGTAAGCCGACATTAGCCCTGATGAACCTACTTGTTTTGATAAAAAAAAATCAAATCGGTCCAGTAGTTTCGGAGCCTATTCAATATAAACAAACAAACATACAATCAATCAAATCTTTCCTCTTTATAATATTAGTGTAGATGTAGATAAAAACATACACAACTTTAAATACCCCCTGCATTCTACAAAGTAATTATTACCTTAAAAAACCCATGTAGGTAGGTAGTGTTAATGCTCAAAGTCTCAAGCGATTGATGCGTGATGCTCTCGTTTTCACCTGGAGCCATTATGGATGGCATTGGGCTTGTGGCTTCTGCTATTAGTTCTCAGGGATTTTCATTATAGGCGGCAACCACCAGTTTAAAATAGTTACCTATTAGTTTTGTCTATGGTACGATTTCATTGACAACTTATTTTTTTGTTACTGTTTAAGCAAACGAGCAAGCCACCTTATACTAAGCAGTTATCGCTACCCATGGACTATCGCTGCCCATGGACATGTGCAACACCAAAAAGTTGCTGATGCTTTCCTAGACTGGAGAGCCCACTGGAGACTACCAAAATTTATTTCTAACAAATCTTTTTATTTCAAGTTCTGAATTCTGATATAGAAGCGAATCTCCTAACTACTTTAAAACAATTATACTTTCCACACCACACTATAAAATAAATGTATTGGTCGACTAAAAGCGACTCATTATCAAGGACGCTTTTCAAATTTCAATCTTCATCTAGTAATGCATCGAAGCATCTATCATCAGAATTCTATGAATCACAATATCGTTCGATGGACCGCAAGTCACAGCGGTTTCCCGTAACCACATATGTAGTGCTTGTATGTACCGATGCATATTGTCATTTCACGCTGAATTTCACACGCGCTATCTAAAGGACTTCAGGCGGCAATGGATTGACCGTAATTGACGATCTAGAAACATGAATTCAACATCCATCTATTTCTTGGAGACTTAATAATTCAAATCAGTTGCAACTTGCCTTTTACATACATACATACACTCACGCCCTTCTCCAACAGGGGTAGACAGAAACTATAGACTGCCACTTGCTACGATTCTTGCATGCCTCTTTTCTTTCTGTTTGCCTTTTATCCAACTTTAAAAAGGGAACGTGCTTATCCATTATGTACATAATCATGTACTATGTCGCTTATCACGTAACCTCAGCAGTACTTTTATTTGGTGTGTGGGAATCTTCATGGATTGAACGCTGCCCGGGTAAGTGGTGGATGGAGCTTGTAGGACTCCATTTTTTCCGGGTGACCTACTGAAAAAAACGACATGTTTATTGTTTTTTTTATTGGATAGAGGGGCAAACGAGCTGACGGATCACCTGATGGTAAGCGATAACCGCCGCCCATGGAAACCCGCAACACTAGAGCAGTCGCAAGTGCGTTGCCCGCCTTTTAAAAGGGTTTGGGCCTCCGGTAACCTCACTCACTCGGCGAAACACAACGCAAGCGTTGTTTCACGCCGGTTTTCTGTGACGCCGTGGTATCACTCCGGTCGAGCTGGCCGGAAAATTGTGTGTTATGAGAGTGAAGTTTTATTCTTTCCCGACCCCAGCAATTTGTGAGACAGTTTTTTTTACTCCGACTATCTACATGAGTGTGACGTGGCAAGAACTTCCGAGCCACCATCTCCATCTCCATAGGATCAACCTTTTGGAACCGTGCAACTACAATCATAACCAACGTTTCATAAACGCTTGTAAAAGCTTATTTGAACGATAGTTGAAAAAAAAAAACATTTTTGACCTCATGTTCATGGGCGAAAATCCACCGCCAGTGGGTAAGGTACCTAGTTATTTCGTCGACGGGCGTGGGTTGTTTCAGTAGCCCACTCACCTTTTCCACTGCCTCTTTTGAAGCGATGAGCTTCTCGCAAAAGAAACCTACAGCTTGCCACGTGCGCCTACTATGAGTATTGTCTTTTATTGTGTGGAACTTACCACCGGTTGTTCAAATTTATATAGTCTTTACCAGCACCAGGTTTCTATCATCTACAACAATCCTGATTAGGTTTCCGGCCAGAACACATCTGCTAAATATAAGAAAAGTAAATGAAATACTCAACACAGATTAGAATTCAATATTGAAGGCTAGCTGTGCCCGCGACTTCGTCCGAGTGGAATAGTGTCTTTGGGTAGCATTTTAAATTATTTCGGCTAATAATTTTACAAATAAGACACGTTCAAATGACGATACTTCCATACAACTTTTCATCCCCCTTTTACAACCCTTTTTTCGCATTAAAAGTAGCCTATGTCCTTTCTCAGGCTTGGCGTGAAAGCGCGACAGACAGAGTTACTTTCCCATTTATAATATTAGTAAGGATTGTACAACTGACTTCCATGTGACAGACGGCTCTATTCATTTTCTGTGCCAACGCATGCCCTATAAACATACGAGCCGTCTTGGTTATCGTGGAACTCATTGTTAGAAGCCCACAGAATGCAACTGACAACCCTATTTATAGAATTATCGATACACGGAGCTCTAACAACCCTTTGTTCGTAGTGAATAGTCATTCAATATTGCAGTGAGAATACTGTTTTTACGATTGATGAAGGAATGAGGATTGATGTGTTATCAAATTGACGACTTAATTTTTATGACTATGCGATTGCTTTTTGTATGATCTTGGGATACAAAATCTGATCCAGGACTCAATTCACAACATTAACGGCATGTTAGTAATACATTTTTTTTACATACCTACATAAATAGATACCGTCACGCCTATATTATATTCCACAAAGGGTTACAAAGGTACACCCATAGTTTGCCGGTATGTTCTTAATCCCATGTAATAGAGGGCAAGCCTATTACCATTAACCGGGCACCACTTGCAAATTCCGAGCTGCTATTGCGAATTTCATATAAAAACCAAAAACCACTAAACTTGTCTCGACCTGGGAATCGAACCCAGGACCTCTAGCGTAGTCACACTTGGGACACTAGATAAACGACGTAGTAGGTATACCTACTTTGAAACTGTCCGAATGATTCGTGCAATGTACTGCCGTATCGTGTACTTAAGAGCCTCATGGACAGTCTGCAGACTGGATAGAAAATATTTACATAATTATCTTTCTACCATAAAGAGAAATCAAACTAAACATATAATAAATAATAATAAATATTCTGCGACATTTTACACAGCACCATCTAGTCCCAAAATAAGCAGAGCTTGTACTATGGGTACCTACTAGATAATGTATATAATACTTATATTTTTTTTGTAAATACATACTTATAATACATAAACACCCAGACGAACACAAAAACCACCTTCCTGTGGGAATTGAACCCACGACATCATGTTCAGCAGTCCGGTACTCGAACCACTAAACCACAGAGACCGTATAACAAAATTGTAACAGGCCGATGTCTGTATATTATAGATATTGAATTCATTATTACTGCAACAGAAGCAAAATACAACCATTTTTAGATTTTTTGTCTGTCTGTATGTATGTATGCGTATCACACAAAAATGTGTTTTTGACAGTCGTACTATTGGAGGTCTAGCTTAATATCTGATGCATATTTCATCTTGATACACTATCTAAAAGCGGGGTTGTATTAAATCCTTTTAGGATGCGAGTAAGGCCGCGGGCAGCAGCTAGTTTTACACAAAAATTTGATACACAAAAATTTGAAACACTACATTACGTCATTAAAATAATTACCCTTCATCATGAATAGAAAAACGAAATTCATTAGTAATTATCTATAGTCATTACTGCCCCTAACAAATTCTACTAACTACAATTATTTCGTAACAAATCGGTGGATCAATAAGACACGTAAAAGTAAACTCGTACCACCGTCCACAAAGCTATCAATTATTAACGGGTGTATCGATTTGGTCATTTGCTTTTAGCTAGCCTTAACTTACCTTTGTAACGTTTGGGGTACACCGGCGAAACATGATTAAACTTTGTTTTGTTTGGAAGGAAGGTAAAGTTAAAGTTATGCTGAGTCCGATTTTAGAATTGTTGCGATTGAATGTTTAGTTTCGGTTATATAATATATAAGTAGTACCTATATTAAAATCTATTCAGTAGTTTTTGCTCCAACCCGTAACAAATAGACAATAAATTTGAAAGTCACATATTTGGATTCGAAGACGTTTATATACCCATTTGTTATTTTTTAAATATCTTCAATTTACAGACACAACTTTTTCTTCATTTTAATAGTAGGTAGTGATATTTTTACTTTCTGTCAAAGGTGCAACTTTACCTCAATTCATATTATTTAAAAAACTACCTTACTCTAGTGTTATTGAATTATTCTATAAAATTCTCAGTCGCCACGTCTGTTTAGATTTGTGCCTGGCTAACCGGGACCTAAGCATACCAGTAAAATTAGGGTGTACATTAGTACACCTCTTTCTTACCCTTCAACAAACACAGGCGTTGTAGTATATCTTAAAAAAAAAGGTTTAGTGTAGTTCGTAAGGAAATCTTTATAATTTCGGTTTCTGACATCGTCCTTCCATCTCGTTGCACGTACTAAAAATACGTCTGCTTCATTTTGGGGAAAGCAGGCATGATCGTAAATATATTGAGTCATTTCTTAACCGAAACCGAAAGGTGACAACGCAATGCGAGGAAAAATCAGATATGTTTATTTTCCAGTCAAAATTCATGTGTATTTTACGATTCTAACTGAATTATACTTGCACCTCGTCCTCAAGATAAGTATCCTGAAATAAATATATTATTTACAACTTGTAGTAACGCTCAGGAACTACCGCTCATTCACTTCTGTTGAGAGTAAAAAAGAAAGAATGAATGAATGATGTCACGTTGATAGCACAGTCGGTCAGTTGCCTTGTTGTGTCGTCATTCGCTTTTTAGTGTTCAACCGCTCAACACATACTAATATTCCTTGAAATTAATACCGTTATTATGCCGAAAAGAAAATATAACAAGGATTACGAATACATCAGTGATCAAATAAAAAAGTTAAAAAAGAAATTAAAACGAGTTCGTAAACAAGACGAACCATCATCTTCGAGCGATACGGATTCAAACAGTTACACAGGTATGTGCATATTATCAAAATACGATTTAACACTTGCTTTATTTGTCTCCTAGATACGATGCAATGCAATCGAGCTGTATCTTGGGACTGTCTCACGCATTACGCATCTACCCACATATTACATATATTTACCATCAACGCGAAATTGCGTCCAAAACAAATGCATTTCGAGCTGACCTTTGGGCTGCCTCACTGCATTTATGTATTATTATTATTTTAATGGTATGTACCTACCCACATATATCATAATTTCTAACTAATAACGCTACCTGCGTTAAACCAAATGCACATCGAGCTGATCTTTGGACTGTCTCACCGCATTTGTATTTGTACGTTTGCTAAAGAATGTAATCGAGCTGCTCTTTGGACTGTCTCACCACATTCTGCAAACGATACCCAGCAACGTGAAAACGCTCCATGAACCACTATACTAGTGGTTTATCCCTACATCCTATAATATATCATTTCAGAACATGGAGTGTTAGAAAATTTAAACACAGAATCGGAAATATGTGACAACACACAACAGGCCGAAACGGCCCAAGTGTCAACAAACACTCAGACTGCCCCCGATTTTTTTAATAACCTGGACCAAACCACAACTGAGTTTGTTAACGCAGAAAGTGATGACCATGGCCTAGACAAAGACCTCTTGGAGATTCTTGGCGAGGATCCTAGCAGTGAAGTTCAATATGGTCAGGAAATCCATAAGGAACTAGCTAGCCAGTTGCAACATATTGCAACTACCGGCCTCACAAAGGAAACAAGGAAGGAATTACAACAAAAATATCTCTTACCTGCAAATGGGGTCCTCTTGGGCGCACCCTCACTGAATCCAGAGATAAAGGCTGCCTTGCCTGAAACTCTGGCCAATCGGGATAAGGCATTAGAAACGAAGCAAAGACTCTTAGCCTCTGCTATATCTTGCGTTGCATCGGTTACCACACAATTACTAAGCTCTCATGATAAGAACAATGCATTGTTAAAAAAATTAATGGATACAAATAGAATACTTTGTGACATTCAACATTCCGACTCTGTCACTAGAAGGATGTTCAGCACATCAGTACTCAAAAAGGATGTAAGATCACAGATCCTTAACTCAAAAATTGACAAATTTCTGTTTGGCGAAAATCTCCCGGACGCTTTAAAAACCGCAAAGGCTGTGTCCAAATCTAGCGCCGAAATAAAGAACACGGCCAACCGAAACAAAAAGCCTCAGCCATCGACCTCCAAAGCGAGTTCTTTAAACTCGAAGGCTCCGGCGGCTCCAACCCGGAGACCGCCGGCGACTACACAGAAATCGCGACAGCCCACTCACCAGAGTCAGCACGCCAGGTCATCGAGGACGTCATCGCAGTCGCAGAAAGCCAGCAACCGTCGCCGATAGAAGAGGTAAGGTTTGCAGGTCGCTTATCAAAATTCTATAACCTTTGGACACGCATCACTAATGATAAAACGATTCTATCATGGATTCGTGGCTATAAACTTATATTTTCTGACCCTGTCAAACAACTCTCAATTCCGGAAGCTCCCAGCTACTCGGCTGAGGAATTCACACAATTCGAGGCAGCCGTAACGGACCTCGAAAACATTGGAGCAATTTCAATGTGCAAACCATGTCGAAATCAATTTATATCACCTATCTTTTTAAGACCAAAACCAAATGGCAAGATGCGTTTCATATTGAACTTAAAAAACCTAAATAAATTCATTAATACTAGTCATTTCAAATTAGAAGACTTACGTACCGTTCTGAAACTCATTTCTAAGGACTGTTTAATAGCGACTTTAGATCTGAAAGATGCATATTTCTTAATTAAAATAAATGAAAACTCAAGAAAATATCTACGATTTATCTTTAACAATTCTCTTTATGAATTTAATGTCTTGCCATTTGGCCTAAACACGGCTCCATACATATTCACAAAATTAATGAAACCGGTAGTTAAGCTATTGAGATCAGCAGGCTACGTGTCATCTATATATCTTGACGATCTATGTCTAATATCTGACTCATACGACAACTGCCTGGATAACGTAGATATAACCAAACGGTTTCTAACTAGCTTAGGTTTCATAATAAACTTAGACAAGAGCGTCTTGACCCCGTCTACGGAATGTAAATATTTAGGCTATTTAATTAATACCCACGAGTTCACTGTCCAATTACCCTCTGATAAAAAATCTCGAATTGCAAATGAAATTAAAAAACTCATGAAGTTAAGGAAATGTAAAATCAGGTATTTTGCTCAAATTGTTGGACTACTAGTCTCTGCCTGTCCAGCAATTGAGTACGGTTGGCTTTATACAAAGGAGCTAGAACGATCAAAATTTTTGAGTCTTCAAGGTCACGGCAACTATGATACAATAATGCAAATCCCTTCATCATTGCAGCATGATCTAGAATGGTGGCTGAAGGCTATCCCTCATTCCGTAAAACGAATCAGGGATAACAACTACAGCTTAGAAATTTATTCTGACGCCTCAACAACGGGGTGGGGGGCGGCCTGCGGTCAAGAGACTGCTAGTGGGCCGTGGTCCAATAAAGAGCGAGAATTACATATAAACCAGTTAGAACTTCTAGCAGCGTTCATCGCTCTTAAAATATTCGCTAAAAATTATACTAATTGTCAAATATTAATGCGAATAGACAACTCCACCGCCATTAGCTATATAAACCGAATGGGTGGTATACAATTTCCACATTTGACAGAGATTGCAAAAAAGATTTGGCAGTGGTGTGAACAACGAGAAATCTTCGTAGTTGCCTCTTACGTAAAGTCCTCAGATAATGGTATAGCAGACGCGGAGTCACGACGCTCACATCCCGACATTGAATGGGAACTCAAAGATACCACTTTCAGGAAAATACAAAATAAATTTGGAGTTCCTCAAATAGACCTATTTGCCAGTCGTATAAACAAAAAATGCAACTTATACGTCTCATGGCAAAAAGACCCAGAGGCTTTCACCATTGACGCCTTCACTATTAACTGGAAACCATATTTCTTCTATGCATTTCCCCCATTCTCTATTATTTTAAAAACTCTTCGAAAAATAATTACCGATCAGGCTAAGGGCATCGTAGTGATTCCTATGTGGCCCACACAGCCGTGGTACCCAATATTCAAAACGCTGTTAATATCCGAACTACTTATTTTCAAACCTAACGAAAATTTCACTATTTCCCATTCCAGCAGGAGCAAGATTCACGACAACCTTTCCCTGGCTGCCGGAATCTTGTGCGGGCGGCGTTGCTGAGACGAAGTGTGCCTCCATCAGCCATAAATATTATGCTTGCATCCCTTAACACTAACTCCATCAAACAATATGAAGTTTGCTTAAAACGATGGCATAGTTTCTGCATTCGCACAAACCGGGACATATTCGAGGCTTCAGTTCCCACAGTCATATATTTCCTAACCCAGTTATACCACTCCGGTATTCAATACGGTACACTAAATAGTTATAGAGGGGCGTTATCTCTTTTAGTAGGACCACACATATCCTCAGACGATCGAATAAAAAGGTTCTTCAAAGGAATCTTCCGGCTTCGCCCTCCCGCACCAAAGTACAACGTTACATGGGATACATCTAAGGTATTAGATCATCTCAGCCGATGGTTTCCTAATGAGAATCTTTCGCTAGAACAGCTGTCTAAGAAATGCGTTACCCTCTTAGCCCTCACAACAGCACACAGGGTGCAAACCCTTCATCAAATTAAAATATGTAACATAGAATTCCAAACTTCCCAAATTAACATTAAAATACCCGATCTGATAAAAACATCAAGAGCAGGAAACAACCAACCCTTACTCTGTATCCCCTTCTTCACTGAAAAATCTGAGATTTGTCCAGCTACCACCTTACTTTCATACATCAACCTAACAACCCGTCTTCGTCATGATGGTAGAGACAATCTGTTCATAGCTTATAAAAAACCCCACAATATTGTTACGACACAATCTATTAGCCGATGGATCAAAACAACCCTAAAAGATTGTGGCATTGACGTCTCCACGTTTACGGCACATAGCACCCGCCACGCCTCTACCTCCAAAGCACACCAACGGGGTGTCAACATTGACGTAATAAGGAAGACTGCCGGATGGAGTGGCACTTCCACCACCTTTGGCAAATTTTATCACAGATCGATAGTTAACAGTGATGATCAGACGGCCTTGGCCAGGGCAATTCTAGACCAGAATAATCCCTAAAGTATTATATTGATAATATTACATACATTTGTAACAGATTATACTAACTCGTACATACACATATAACCATAATTAGTATAATGATTGTGCCTAATATATGGCGATTTCCTACCGATTATAGATTAGTATAATTAAGAGAGAAACCCATTTATTTGTTTAAATTAACAATCAATAAATTTAAGAAAAACCATCATACATTTATTTTTTACTTTTCAATATCATTTAAACGTATTACATACTAATTGTGATATTCCCGAAGTTAACTCTCAACCTCTACAAGTTGTAAATAATATATTTATTTCAGGATACTTATCTTGAGGACGAGGTGCAAGTATAATTAATGATTAAACGAACTTACCCAAGTGAAGTTCTATCATAATTATACGAAGCACCTCGTCCGAAAAGATAAGTATCACCCTCCCAACCCCGCTACAACCCGTACTAGTACTCCGGCAATATCACGTCAGTCAGTCTAACCGAAACTCTGAACTAAATGACGACACAACAAGGCAACTGACCGACTGTGCTATCAACGTGACATCATTCATTCATTCTTTCTTTTTTACTCTCAACAGAAGTGAATGAGCGGTAGTTCCTGAGCGTTACTACAAGTTGTAAATAATATATTTATTTCAGGATACTTATCTTTTCGGACGAGGTGCTTCGTATAATTATGATAGAACTTCACTTGGGTAAGTTCGTTTAATCATTAAGTATTTATCAATCGTGATTGCTGGCTATCTGCCAACAGGATGTTGTTGCTTCTGATCGTTATGTCCCGGCGCACGATCGTTTTTCAACCACCCTGCGTTTCCTCCATAAGAAGCGGAAAGAATGTAACGGAAATTTCTATCTTCAAAGCGTCAATTGACACCGATAACTTGTACACACATTATTAGGCCCTTTATTCCCAAATAGTGCCTAATAACAAAAAAGTTTACTAAGATGAGATATTTCTGTCTAAAATTCCACATCCCATAAGTTCACTATAATATACCGAAATCTAATCAAATCGAATAATCTCATGCAGTCGGAGGCAATAGGCCACAATTACATGAGATTGATCGATTCGAGAATTATCAAAATCGGTCCACTCGTTCGGTTTATGAGCGCCACAAAGGAACATATTACATACAATTAATTATAGGCTGATAAACACATTACCCTTCTTTGCATCGCGCAGTCGGGTCAAAAGACAGCTCGTATAAGCCTTACGACGCGGGGCCTTCACTAGCTTACCTACATATCAATAATGGACAGAAATTACATCCAGACTTCATAATATTTGTAAAACACACTTGAAGTCTTGAGTGAATTGAACATGTGAAGTCCACATTAGGCTAGCGTGGTGGACTATAGCCTAATTGTTCTCATTGTGAGAGGAGACCCATGCCCAGCAATGGGACAGTAAATTGTAAGTTGATGATGATGGTGACTCTGTGGCTGTACTTCCTCCTCCTCTGCTAGCCCTTCGGGGTAATACACGCGTGATGTTGTATGAGGTATTGTTATTTTTTGTTTCAATATCAAATAGCAAATAGAGATAGTATTCTAAGTTCATATTGTATTGAACATTTATGCAAATATCACTCGTAAATATTCAATATGCAATGATATTTTGGTATGAGCTAACAGAATAGGATCATATAGGTAATATTGGAAGTTGAGTATATGAAATGGTAGCCAAGGTCCTATGTTGTTATTCTAATGGAAACCAGTACCTTCCAATTTTAATAAAATTATGATATACCATACCATCACGACTGTATTCCCCGGTTAATAGGGAGAGAGCCTATCCAGTTGCTAACGAGAATTTCATAGAAAAACCTCATGATACTTTGCTCGACCTGGAACCCACGACTTCTGGCATAGTACTCGCGTCTAGGACCACCAAACTAATGAGTTGAGCATCAAAACTATTAAAATCTGACACGCTTAAGTATCTCCACGGAAATGTTTTTTCTTTTTTATATATTTAAAAATCCAATATATTACACAAAAGCTCTCTAAATTTTTGTCTGTGTGTATGCTTGTTAGTAGTTACTATCAATAAAAGCAGTACTAGGTATATGTGTTTACTTAAATATAGTCAAAACTAGGTCATTTGCTAATGTCGTTACGTGCTATTACTCTGAAAATAATTCATTCATATTTAGCCTATATTGCTTGAATATTTTGTTCTGCAGTGTCTGGCTTCGTGCCAAGATGTTGTAGGTGCATGGTCATTTTATAACTGGCATCTCGGAAACTATCAAGAGCTGGAAATAAAAAAGTAACCTTGATTATCTTTGATATCATCGTTGCGAACAGATGGGACAAAAGATGCAACGTTTTATTTTGGAGAACTGCGTAGGTATATTATTGAAGTTTCAAATAAAAGAAAAGAAAATAACTTTTATTTGGCCAACTCTGAGACCAAAAATATAGTAAATAAATACTTAGATAACTTTAAATATCTCCTGCATTCTCATATACAAACAGTGAAACAGTTCCCCGGAGACCCTAATAACACTTTTCCTTTTTTTTGCTACTTTGCTGAACCCAGGACCTTTAATGTTTTTTTAATAATAAATAATAAAATTAAAAATAATTAGAGAGCCTATTATTTTTGTCTATGGTACGATTTTCATTTATAACTTATTTATTTGTAATTGTCTAAGTCGGCAAACGAGCAAGCTACCTCATAGCAATCAGTTATCGCTGCCCATAGACACATGGAACACCAAAAAAGTGCCGATCCGTTGCTGGACCTTAACAGCCCACTACAGACTGTAGACTTCCAAATTATTATTGAATTCAAATTCAGATTTAAAAGCGAATCTCCTTACCAATATTTTTGGATATCATTCTTTCCACACCACACTATAAAATAAACGTATTGGAGGTCTAAAAGCAACTCATTATCAAGGACGCTTTTCAAATTTCAATCTTCATCTAGTAATGCATCGAAGCATCTATCATCAGAATTCTATGAATCACAATATCGTTCGATGGACCGCAAGTCACAGCGGTTTCCCGTAACCACATATGTAGTGCTTGTATGTACCGATGCATATTGTCATTTCACGCTGAATTTCACACGCGCTATCTAAAGGACTTCAGGCGGCAATGGATTGACCGTAATTGACGATCTAGAAACATGAATTCAACATCCATCTATTTCTTGGAGACTTAATAATTCAAATCAGTTGCAGTTTGCCTTTTATCCAACTTTAAAAGGGGAATATGCTTGTTTTTAGTCTATATAATTTTGTAGGTACTATGTCGTTTATCACGTGATCTGAAAATCTTTATGAATTGAACGCTGCCCGGTTAAGCAGTGGATGGAGCTTGTGGGACTCCATTTATTCCGGGTGACATACTGACGAAAACTACAGTATGTGTATTGTGTGTTACGAGAGTGTAGTTTTATTTTTGCCCGATCCCAGCAATTTGGGAGACAGTTTTTTAATACTCCGACAATCTACATTAGTGGGATGTGGCAAGAATTAGTGTGGAAAGAGTTAGTTTCTTCTACGGGCGTGGGTTGTTTCAGTAGCCCACTCACCTTTTCTGCTGCTTCTTTTGTAGCGATGAGCTTCTCGCAAAAGAAACCTACAGCTTGCCACGTGCGCCTACTATGAGTATTGTCTTTCATTGTTTGGAACTTACCACCGGTTAAGGTTGTTCAAATTTATATAGTCTTTACTACCATCAGGTTTCTATCATCTACAACAATCCTGATTAGGTTTCCGGCCAGAACACATCTGCTAAATATAAGAAAAGTAAATGAAATACTCAACACAGATTAGAATTCAATATTGAAGGCTAGCTGTGCCCGTGACTTCGTCCGAGTGGAATAGTGTCTTTGGGTAGCATTTTAAATTATTTCGGCTTATAATTTTACAAATAAGACACGTGCAAATGACGATACTTCCATACAACTTTTCATCCCCCTTTTACAACCCTTTTTTCGCATTAAAAGTAGCCTATGTCCTTTCTCAGGCTTGGCGTGAAAGCGCGACAGACAGAGTTACTTTCCCATTTATAATATTAGTAAGGATTGTACAACTGACTTCCATACCTACATATGTGATAGACGGCTCTATTCATTTTCTGTGCCAACGCATGCCCTATAAACATACGAGCCGTCTTGGTTATCGTGGAACTCATTGTTAGAAGCCCACAGAATGCAACTGACAACCCTATTTATAGAATTATCGATACACGGAGCTCTAACAACCCTTTGTTCGTAGTGAATAGTCATTCAATATTCAAGTGAGAATACTGTTTTTACGATTGATGAAGGAATGAGGATTGATGTGTTATCAAATTGACGACTTAATTTTTATGACTATGCGATTGCTTTTTGTATGATCTTAGGATACAAAATCTGATCCAGGACTCAATTCACAACATTAACGGCATGTTAGTAACACATTTTTTTACATACCTACATAAATAGATACCATCACGCCTATATTATATTCCACAAAGGGTTACAAAGGTACACCCATAGTTTGCCGGTATGTTCTTAATCCCATGTAATAGAGGGCAAGCCTATTACCATTAACCGGGCACCACTTGCAAATTCCGAGCTGATATTGCGAATTTGTCTCGACCTAGGACCTCTAGCGTAGTCACACTTGGGACACTAGATAAACGAGGCAGTAGGTATACCTACTTTAAAACTGTCCGAATGATTCGTGCAATGTACTGCCGTATCTTGTACTCTGGTTTATTTTGGCAAACGAGACTCCGAGCCACTTGACGTGGCTACAGTTAAGGTGCAGCCAAGCCAACGGTTGGTGGTCTTTGCCCTTCCTGCAATATCTGATGCGTTGCTGGCCCTTAAGAGCCTCATGGACAGTCTGCAGACTGGACAGAAAATATTTACATAATTATCTTTCTACCATAAAGAGAAATCAAACTAAACATATAATAAATAATAATAAATATTCTGCGACATTTTACACAGCACCATCTAGTCCCAAAATAAGCAGAGCTTGTACTATGGGTACCTACTAGATAATGTATATAATACTTATATTTTTTTTTGTAAATACAAACTTATAATACATAAACACCCAGACGAACACAAAAACCACCTTCCTGTGGGAATTGAACCCACGACATCATGTTCAGCAGTCCGGTACTCGAACCACTAAACCACAGAGACCGTATAACAAAATTGTAACAGGCCGATGTCTGTATATTATAGATATTGAATTCATTATTACTGCAACAGAAGCAAAATACAACCATTTTTAGATTTTTTGTCTGTCTGTATGTATGTATGCGTATCACACAAAAATGTGTTTTTCACAGTCGTACTATTGGAGGTCTAGCTTAATATCTGATGCATATTTCATCTTGATACACTATCTAAAAGCGGGGTTGTATTAAATCCTTTTAGGATGCGAGTAAAGCCGCGGGCAGCAGCTAGTTTTACACAAAAATTTGATACACAAAAATTTGATACACTACATTACGTCATTAAAATAATTACCCTTCATCATGAATAGAAAAACGAAATTCATTAGTAATTATCTATAGTCATTACTGCCCCTAACAAATTCTACTAACTACAATTATTTCGTACCAAATCGGTGGATCAATAAGACACGTAAAAGTAAACTCGTACCACCGTCCACAAAGCTATCAATTATTAACGGGTGTATCGATTTGGTCATTTGCTTTTAGCTAGCCTTAACTTACCTTTGTAACGTTTGGGGTACACCGGCGAAACATGATTAAACTTTGTTTTGTTTGGAAGGAAGGTAAAGTTAAAGTTATGCTGAGTCCGATTTTAGAATTGTTGCGATTGTATGTTTAGTTTCGGTTATATAATATACTAGCTTCTTCCCGCGACTTCGTCCGCGTAGCGTGATGATATATAGCCTATGGCCTTCCTCAATACAGCTATAGGCTATATATCCTAGGCCTTGCACATCATAAATGCGCGCGCGGTACTTTATCATTATTTTGCTGCGATGTTATTTTAAAACTGTGATATCTCCTAAGATATTCATTGAAATCCAATGATGTTAAGGGCAATTTTGTTTTAAATTAAATAATTCTGATGAATAACGTATTTATTTGGATAAGGATTAATATCATGTTTATAAAAACACCTTCGCAAATAATGCATTTGGAATTTTAGAACAAAGTTAGCATAAAAAAGGTTATAGTGAGCCAACCTTAAAAGATAGACATATGCTATCGCGGACTTTTTTTTAGAACTTTTAAAGAGGAACAATTCTGTCATACATAATTTTTGCGAAACTTTAATCGTTTACGCAGCGCATGCATCGAAAGCTCTCAAAAGGAAAAAAAACCCCGATTTTGAAACATGTTTCATTGGTGCTCCGCTCCTATTGGTCTTAGCGTGATGATATATAGCCTATAGCCTTCCTTGATAAATTAGCTATCTAAAACTGAAAGAATTTTTCAAATCGAACCAGTAGTTCCTGAGATTAGCGCGTTCAAGCAAACAAACAAACAAACAAACAAACAAACAAACAAACAAACAAACTCTTCAGCTTTATATATTAGTATATAGATATAGATAGATATAGATAAGTAGTTTATTAAAATCTATTCAGTAGTTTTTGCTCCAACCCGTAACAAATAGACAAGAAATTTGAAAATCACATATTTGGATTCGAAGATGTTTATATACCCATTTGTTATTTTTTAAATATCTTCAATTTACAGGCACAACTTTTTTTTAATAGTAGGTAGTGATATTTTTACTTTCTGTCAAAGGTGCAACTTTACCTCAATTCATATTATTTAAAAAACTACCTTACTCTAGTGTTATTGAATTATTCTATAAAATTCTCAGTCGCCACGTCTGTTTAGATTTGTGCCTGGCTAACCGGGACCTAAGCATACCAGTAAAATTAGGGTGTACATTAGTACACCTCTTTCTTACCCTTCAACAAACACAGGCGTGGTAGTATATCTTAAAAAAAAGGTTTAGTGTACTTCGTAAGGAAATCTTTATAATTTCGGTTTCTGAAGAAGATAGTCTACGAAATCTGTCAGTTTTTATGACATTTAGTGCCATTGAACGATAATTTTGATTCAATTGAAATAACAGACTTAGGCCCCTGTACAGTACTAGTAGCAACTGCTGCCCTCTCCAATTCCAAGAGAGAAGTACTTTTCTTGAATAAAAGCTCAGTGTGCGTCAGGCCAACTAGTTAATATTGATTCAGGTCTGCCAGGAGAAATCACAACAGCAATTTAATATCCTGTATGTACCTACAATAATGTTGAGTATTTATTGTAATAACGTGGAATAATAAAATCTAGTAAGGGCTCTGCCTACGTATACTAAAATATTAATAAGAACGAAAAGGGAAAGACATAGAGAGATACAACAGAAAAAAAAACTAAAATACAATAAACCACCATAATACTGCGTGGATTATGTAAATGTCTATATACAATTTTTTCAGTAAGCTTTCAGCAGCAGGTGTGAATTTGTGGACAGAAACAAAAAAATACATAGGTAGGTAACTTGGTATTATAAATATATATCTGTACTAATCTATAAAGCTGAAGAGTTTGTTTGTTTGTTTGTTTGCTTGAACGCGCTAATCTCAGGAACTACTGGTACGATTTGAAAAATTCTTTCATTGTTAGATAGCCCATTTATTGAGGAAGGCTATAGGCTATATATCACGCGGGCAGAAGCTAGTATAATATATTATATTGACTCTAAAATTACATTATTTTATCTTGTTTGAAGTTTCGAGCAAAGACGAGAGCGTGTCTACTAGTGAAAAATAAACTTATAACAAGCTGTGTCTGACATGCGTTGTAGCACCAGTGTTTTAAATTCAGAAACCTTTGCAAGCCCTCACACAAACCTTGCCGTAATCAGATTAATGGTATTATCATCATCACACATCATTTTGAAAATCAGTAAAAAAACAAAATTTACGTTGTGTTTCGCCAAGTGAATGAGAAGGTGCCAAACATTTTAAAAGGCCCCCAATGCACTTGCGACTCCTTTGGTATGTCGGGTGTCCATGGGCGGCGGTATCGCTCACCACTAAGCGATCCGTTTGCTCGTTTGCTCACCTATGCCTTATAAACCATATAAAAACCATGATATGCATTAATACACTGCTGGACGTAGGCTTCCCTAATGTGCGATGCCATTGACTGGATGAATAGGACATATTGACAAACAAACATAATAATTTTAATATATTTTAAATGCTTTTTTGTCTCCACAAACAGCGTTTTTAATGCTTACTGTTGCCCCAATATTAGATGGCTCCTATTGTTGTACGAGTAATGTACTGTTTGCGTGTCTACATGTCCCTTTCTTTTCAACAAAGCTTTTGAAATAGAGCCCCCTTTCTGATGTATGTGACAATTATCAACAATGTAGGTATACCTTATTCTGGAAGTAAAAATATTATTAGATATAATATTATTTTCTCCTAGATTCGACTTGTCGTAAAGAGTTGACATAATTATGTCAACTCCGTCAAGTTGACATAATAATATGTCAACTCCGTCAAGCTGACATAATATGTCAGCTCCGTAGCCTATGCCGGTATCTAGGTATGCCAGTAAGTTACTGAGTCATACAGAAGACAATTCAATTAATCATCGTCTTCATCTATGAGGAGACCTATCCCAGAGGGTCCGCGGATAAAATATCAACAATATTATGTAATTGCACGGATATTTTGTTTTATTTTTAGGTGTCAACGGATTTAGAAGTCACACTAGAAAAATATTAAAAATCCCTAGAATAGATAATATTACGTTTAATATATTGTCAGCGAAAATAGCAGAAAAAACAATCTAAGAAAAATAGTAAGCAAGTAACTTCATGACGAACCTCGTAAAGAATTGTCATTTGAATGACAGCTTAAATAAATATTGACACTATACATTTTAATTGGTATACTTTAAACAAAAAGGAAAGCTTTTTTGCCAAAGTCATAAGATTTTCATGTGTGTGTTCAGATACTTTTTCATCGCTTGTCTTGTATTTTGACTCAACAATTTAAATACGATAAGTCTACGATATAAACAAGATCATATCATAGAATTCAACAAAGTGTCGAATTTGTGGCGATAAAATATGGCAATTCTTAGAATAGTCTGTGTATAATCTGTAATCTGTGCGTACCCTCACATATCACACAAAAAATAATTGAAATGTCTTCTATCAAAAATAATGAGAAACATTTAAAAAAGGAACAGGTACCTACTTCAATTTAAAGGTTTTTTTTTCAATATAGTATTCAAGGTATTCAATGACGCTAAAGAAGAAATGAACTATTCAAAATCGAAAAGCACAAACTACGATCGGATAGTGTCGCGGCATTGGAATTACGAAAATAGAATCATCATTTCTAAAATCAAAAATCCGACACGCCGTTCCATACATTAGTCGCATCGATGCGCTATGAAAATAAATTGTTTATAAGTATATGTACAAGAAAATACGTAACGGTCAGTCAGTTGTCAGTTACTTGTGGGAAAGAGGGGCGAGTAGGGCGTCTGTCGCTCATGGAATAAAATTGTTTTCCCCGCGTACAAACTAAAAAGCAACACGTGGTAGAATCACGAGAGTTCGCTAACAATTCGGTTGATTAGCAAAAGTTTTCGGCGTGTTTGCGTTCAAATTACGTGCAGTGTGTGGCTCAAATTGTGGTGTTGTGTGGATTTTGTTTAATGTTTATCTGATTCAACCGGTGAGTTGCGGCTATTATGCTAATTTTTATTGTTTATTAGGCATACTTTCACTATATTACGTATTTTACGAGCCTAATTGGTTATATTGACGTAATTTTTTTAATTTTGTGGCGGTGTCCATTTGTTCTTTATTACCGACAGTTATATTGTTGAATTTAACTTTCGGTAATAGAGATGCCAGTGATAATTACGTAAAAAATGGGGCAAATTCTCGGCATATTCGGTGAGTAGAGTTTTCGACAAATAGTTATCTAAGTTGCAAAGTTCTGATAGAGAGTCGTATAACTTTGAAACGTCTTAATACGAAAATTGATGTAACTTTTATGAAATAGTTATGAGTTTTTTATTAGCTGGAGATGTTTTGATTCGACCTTAATTTAAGATAAGATTATATATGTCACATTTCGATATTATAAATGAAATCTTTTGTTATCAATCAATTTGTATTTAGTTAGACCGTCCATTTGTTATCAATGAATATTAGGTACCTAGGTACTTACTGACTTATATAATTATCATATAATTGTTTTCATTGGCTCCTTATCGACCTTTAAAAATTAAAAAGCCGTATCTAATGCATATTGACAATCATAAAGGAGATTACATATTGATTTTATAAATTATACATCGCCTTTAAAAGCGAATAGCGATATAAGTACCTAAATTTTATAATTTATTAAATTCTTATAGATGTTAAGTATGTATAAAAGTATGTAATTCGATTCATAACACATACAATCCTACCGTTACGCCTGTAGACGTATTTACCGTAGAGCTAGGCAGAGGTGTACTAATGTACACCATAGTTTCCCGGTACGTTTAGGTCCCATGTAATGATGAATGAAGCGGCGGTAGCATAATGGCTAGGGCGTCGGACTTGCGATCATGTGTTCCCCGGTTCGAAACCCACCCATTGCACTACCGACGTGAACCCACTCGCAACACAAGCATTTAGCTTAGCACGAGGGGTTTTAAGTGATAGTGATCTATGTACTTCTCCAAGATTTTCAGACTCTAAAAAGCTTGGAGAAGTACCTACATAGAATGTTTCAAAAAGTTGTTTTGGTTACGAGTGAAACCAACCCAAACCCTTTTAAAAGGCGGGCAACGCACTTGTGACTCCTCTGGTGTTGTGGGTGTCCACGTTTGGCGGTTATCGCTTACCATCAGGTGATCCGTCTGCTCGTTTGCTCCCCTATGCCATAAAAAAACTAGCTACTTCTATTATGACACGATAAAAGTAATGGTTATAAGTTATAAAGTCTTCACCTTAAAGACGGACTTCGGACTTCTGACCTGCCTTCGAGCTTCGTGGGAAAAGTAACAACTGACTACCACTACTGCGACTATAGTAGTCACATATTTAATGTTATACATTAAAGTATGACATATTTTGATACGGTTTCTGCGCTACGGATTGTGGGTTCGATCTCCACGAAACAAATACTTGTATGACATACGGTAGTGGTTCCGAGTTTGGCTTTTGTGTGGAATTTGTTTTTATAAAAGTAGGTACCCACAATAACGGAGAAAATAGAATAAATAAATACAGACAAGTTGTTAAGGGAACCCTGCCCGTTTGAATAGTCAAACCTGCTAACTTCAATTTATGCTTAAATATATGACAAGTATATTGTTCAATTATCAACGTTGAGATGATAATTTCATTGATTCGTGCATATATCTAATAATTTACTATTGTTTATTGCAAGCAGACAAAATAACAAACTAAATTTTCCTTAAAATTACTGAAATCGTTAAGAAAACGTTTCTTCAAAAAATAATATATGACTAATGATTTCCGAGAACTAATCAATCGCTTTTAGTCCCAAAACTAAATAAACAAAATCTTATTGAAAGAAAGCTGCGTCATCCATTTTCTGGTAATATGCTCATGACTAAACTGTTAGGCATGAAACTAACATTGCATTTTAAAGCTCGAAAATCATTTAAGCACCTCATCGTCTTCTTCAACATGTTTGTTGTCCTACTGCTAAGCACGAGTCATCATCTTCTGAGCCTCTTCCCAACCATGTTAGGGTCGGCTTCCAGTCTACCTAGATGCGGCTGAATATCAGTACTTTACATGAAGCAACTGCAATTTCTAGGCGATATTCGGAGGATAGACTGGTTGTCAGGCATTTTTTTGGGCTTATGATTACCACTAACAATTGTTATAGATGTTCGTAAGGCAACCAGGTCGGCTTTACGTGCTCTCTGAGGCAAGGCGGGGTCTCGATGTATTAACAATGCTCACACATCAACACACTGACCGCGATAGAGAGAAACATCGTGAGGAAACTTTCTGGAGATTTTCTGATTAGGCCAGCGTTACTGAGCCTTATCTCTCTCACTCTGAGAAAGACCCGTGCAGTGGGACAATATAATATGTATTGGTTTGATTATGTGAAAATCCCAGTGTACTGCGTGTGTTCGTAATGTACACCTTACACTTCTGCCTAGCCCTTTGGGGAATACAAACTTCACAGTATGGAATGTGGCCTCTTCCTAAATGATCCTTGATGATCCTTGGCCACTCGCTTTAATTTGACCGTCATGATTTACTAAACCCTCGGTCTTTGAAGAACTCTCACCAAATTGAGGTGCGCGTTGTCTGCCAATAAATGCTAAAGTAGATAAGATTGCAAATATATTAACAGCAAATATGCAGGGTCCACTATGACGTAGGTACCAACCGAACCGAGGTTATCGCCGTCCGTCACACAGGTCAACGCATTTCTGTCGTGCCAGTCCATCTTTATCTTTATTCCTTGATCGTTAGTTGTTATATATCGATATAATATTAGCAGATATTATAGTTATGTAACTTGGTAAATTAGTGATAAGCAGGTATACTACACTAACGAGCTATGATAGGGCCATTGGGCTGCCAAGTCAAAGTTTCGAATGAACGTATACAAATTTGACCTTTTGACGTCATGTGCGCATTAATAATTATTCATCACGAGCATAGACGGTAAAGTAAAACATCGTGAGGGATTCTGCATGCCTGACAATTTCTCTGGACAGCGAAAAAGTCTGAAGTCCACCAATCCACATTAGTGTAGCGTGGTGGACGTCACGGAAGAATCAACTAATCCTGATAAATAAGATTTTCACTCACTCACTTTAGGGCATTTGTAATTACCGAACACACGACTACGCTCGCAAAAGATATAAAAATAATCCTAATTTGAATCAATATTTTTTATCAGTAATTACTTCAGTGTGTGTAAATTGGCCCGAATAATAGCTACAACTGCAGCCAAAATGCATTAATTTTTAAATGGTTGCGGTTACATTGAAAACAATGAGATTAAAAAAACACCTGCTTAGATAATTTTCTATGTAAAATATTACTATTTTGATAGTTTTAAGACTGAGACAGAATTTTGTAAATTAAAACTTTCAAAATTAGTACAGTTGCATTCAAAATTATCCAGTGAAGTGTTAATTTTGGCTCCGTACCAAATTGTTAGTCCTGAAGATTTAAAAACAATGCTTAAGATATACAATACTAGCTTTTGCCCGCGGTTTCGCTCACCTGAAGCTTTATTAGGATTAGAAATGGATCCTAAAAATAAATTTAATCAAAAACCAACAGTGATGATCAAATCAGGCAAATAATTTACTTTCTCACTTCTCGGCCCCAAGAGATAGGTATAGTACCTACTTAGACTTTATTCCATGACGTATAGTATTATACTGTAGTTTTATCACAAGTACTGCCAAAATATATATTTAGCCTAATTATGAAAAAAATGCATTGCAAAAACTGTACTTTCTTGTAATACCTCTCTACAATAATAATTAAAGGCTGGCCTGAATTATATAATTATGTTTCGCGAACTTCTTCAAAGCTGGTCACTCGCCAACTGAATGAACTAACGCAGCCGTTGTTCCTTATCTCACAAGACATCTTATGCTACCAAAAGTTGAAAATAAAAACAAACAGGCCATACATAAAAAAACGCCTATAGTGCAATGTGTAAATAGTTGGAGTATCGAGAGAATATCTGTACTTATTTTGCATACTATATTTAGCGAATTGTATAAGATCTCATAAAATATGGCGATCTGTAACATACTACAATTCCTGCAATTAATAAATTACATTTCACTTCATCACCTTCAGCGCTTCTGAATTCCTTTCATGAAGCAAAAGCTGGCAAAGGGCCGACTAACTGTACGTGGTTTTTTTAATTCCAAGTCATTCACCTCTGTGATTCATCTGCTCCATACTGTTGTGACAATTTCCAGAAAAAAAGCACACACAGAAGTTAGGGTAACTACTCTAAGCTCGTTCCATGACGTATTATTGCAACCGTCTTACGATTGAGAGAGAAGGATTCCGCTCTTCAGATAGCACTATCCCTTTTCTACAACAAACAAATGATCGCAATGAAATGTTATGGTGTGTTCTCTGGAATTGTATTGATAGTAAATTAATTTAAAATATCAATACACATCCTACTACAAAGTGAAGAATATTCCAGAGGAAACTATGTTTTTTTGTAAAGTTAAATTCTTTTTTTAATCCATCATAATATAATTATCAATACATCAATCCGTCATTAAAAATATTTCTAAATTAATTTAAAATATCAATACATATCCTACTACAAAGTGAAGAATATTCTAGAGGAAACTATGTTTTTTTGTTAAGTTAAAGTTCTTTAAGCGTATCCATCATTTTTTTTTTCTAAAAAGCTTACTTGCAATGCGAGTTGCACATTACTAGTATTCTTGTTAACCCCTCGTGCTAAGCTAGATTGCTTGTGTTACGAGTGGGTTCACGTCGGTAGTGCAATGGGTGGGGTTCGAACCGGCAACCACATGATCACAAGTCTGACGCCCTAGCCATTAGGCTACCGACGCTTCCAATACATCAATCCGTCATTAAAATATTTCTTGACAAAATCAATCAACCTGATTATTTGCGAGAAAAACAAAACAATTGTCTCTGAAAAACAGACATATAAATGTATTGCAGCTTCACCTATTCGATGCATGGAAAATAAAATGCGTAGGTACGTAGGCAGTAACCTCGGCAGTGTAATTATTTTTGGCGTGCAACGCAGAACGTGAACGATGCACGGAGATAGCTTGGTCACCAACCGGCGCACTGTCGTTATAAAATGGTTTATAAAAAAACATTATTTTAAACACACGTGGTTTCAAATGTGACTGCATTTTTATATTTTTCTGTTTTTTTTTCTTCTTCTAAGAAGTTCTAAGTTATTAAACAAGCATATGTCATTCCTAACAATGAGGTCATAGGCGATACAAACCAAGACAAACTCGGCAGAATTTTTTTTAGGCTTAAATTAGTGTATCGTGACACTCAATAAACTTTTTTTTTCAGTCATTTATAAAAGTTTTATTCACAGCATTTTTTTTTAATAGTATTTATTTGTTTTAATTGGCAATGTTAACTTGAAAATGTTGCCTAAGAGCTAGGACGCTGAATTTCTTCCAATTAAATTGTGAATAGACAAGGTAGTTTTATTGCTTATTGTACCTATCTTACCTTTCTACCGTATTATACCGCCGATTATACCTATTATTGAATAGATAGTATGACCCTATCATAGATTTCCTTTTTTCTGGGACATTTTTTTATTTATTTATTATACTTTATGCACCATTGATACAAAGGCGGTCTTAATGCCATTAGACAATTTCTGCCAGACATCCTGTATCATATCATTCGCTAGTTGTCATCTTGAGATCTGATTAGCCTCAATTACTCAGTCATATCACTGGGTACCTTTCAAACCTTAACACAATAATCTACCGAGATGTGGCTGTATCAGTATTTTACATGAAGCGACTGCCCTCAGACCTCTGTAATCCAATTTCTGGGCGATACCGATACTGGGAGAATAGACTAGTTGTCAGGCTTTTTTGGGATCTGGCAAAAAATTGTCATAGACGTTCGTAGGACAACCGGGGTTTTACGTGCTCTCTGAAGCGCGAATGGTCTCAATGCGTTAAGAATGGTCCATCGATCCACCCATCCACACACTGACCACAGCGACGGCAGCTTATCAGCCTTGCAGATCAGTTGATCAACTTAGGTATTACGTTAGCTACGAGCCCCTCAAACTGTAACACAATTATGTTAGCATATTATTACTTAGCGGCAAGTCAAAAAAGTAGATATCAAATCTGTGTTCAAAGCAACTAATAAATACTAAGTATGTTGTCTAAAGGACTTTTATCAATGCAGGAAGGACCTCGTCTCCCGTTGACTTGTTAGATATAACAATCAATATTATTTATGCATATTATATTATATAATAACCGCTATCTAATAATAAATAAGGAATGTTGATAGTTCTGTACGATATGAAATATAAATACCTATTGTATAGTTACCCACTGAGAGAAATTATAGGTCAAACTATCTCTACTTTCTGTAAAGGTTCGGCTACACGCTCTATCTTACTTGCACAAAGTCTAATTTTCACAAGCAACCGTTAAAAGATATTATCATGTGGACATCACACAGTATTCATTTGCACATTTTTTTTTTATGAGATAGGGGGGCAAACGAGCAAACGGATCACCTGATGGTAAGCGATAACCGCCGCCCATGGACACCCGCAACACCAGAGGAGTCTCAAGTGCGTTGCCCGCCTTTTAAAATGGTTGGGGCCTCCGGTAACCTCCTTCAGTCGGCGAAACACAACGCAAGTGTTGTTTCATGCCGGTTTTCTGTGAGGCCGTGGTAATCACTACGGTCGAGCCGGCCCATTCGTGCCGAAGCATGGCTCTCCCACGTGTTAAACATTGTTTTTGACAAACTATTTGACATAAAAGTTTCACCGTATAAACGAGCTTTTAGAATAGTATAACGAGTGGTATCATAATATACCGTACACACAGTGCATCCATCATGTCCTTTACGCAAACTTTTGCATAGATTAGTGAGAGTGATTAGAGGTAGATAAGTTAGTGGGGATACCGGAGCCCCAAACCCTTATAAAAGGTGGGAACTCACTTGCGACTCCAGACTCCTCTGGTGTAGCGGGAGTCCATAGGTGGCGGTACCCGCTTACAATGAAAACAGTTGTACAAATATATAACAAGCTGCCAGCTGACTTAAGTATAATAAGGACAAGCTCGTTTAATATAAAACTGAAACGTTAGCTATTGGATAAATGCCTGTACTTCATTAATGAAATATAATATTATGGGAATGTTATCTGTTTGTAATTATTATAATCTAGAATTAGTATTTTATTATTGTTTCTCGTTTTCTAAAGTTGTATGCATGCATGTTCAAGTCAAATACAATATAAATAAAAAAAATCAGGTGATCCATCTGCTCGTTTGCCCCCCTATCCCATAAAAAAGGGGAGAGGATAGTATTACTGTAGTAAATGCCATATTGTTTCGGAAAAGTTCTAAGTGGCTATTTGATCTTACCCCGTTTTCAGCTCGCCCAAACTTAAACTAGTTTTGGCGAGCTTCTTCATTCTGAAACTTGAATAAATTAATGTCAAGACAATTAGAAAGGCAAGAAACTTTGGTATAGGCTGTTCCATTTTCGAGATCAAGCAGCAAAAACAAAAGCATAAATTCAGGTAACTGCTTTTTGTTGTACCAATCCCAAAATACACCGAGAGTCCTCAAAATAAAGCCATTTGTTGTGACTATAAATTCCAATAAACGTAGGACTTGGTACATTAATCTTGCACCCGCTATATACCTAAAACAATTCACAAATGCATCGTGTACCAGTGAAATTTTGGTAAGTATTATATTTTGGATCGACTCCAAAACAATTAGTGCAGTTTGTGCAGTGCATCCAGGGTTGTCGAAACTCTAATTTTAGTTTAAATTTATGGAGCGTCTTGAGACGAAAAGAATTTCTTAGAATATCACCAAATTAAAACTTTGTTTTTACAGTAAAAATTCAATATAATTGTGATCGATAATTAGCTGTCTGCGTAGAAAGTATTTAGTACGGATATTCGAATCGCATGTTGTACCAAATTATCAAGCAATCGATGAAAATTTTTGGTGATATAAAATAAGATTATAACTTTTCATATTGATTAGAATGCACAAATGCTCCATAACACGATTTATATATTTAAGTAAAGAAAAAATGAATTTAGAAAGTCTTATATAATATTTATGTTTCACGTAGAATCGGAAAGATAGTATAAGATAACTTCATCTTCAGTCTTCGGTCCAATTTTATAAAAGAATTCTGTTCCAAGTTTAAAAATAAAAGCAACATTAAAAAACAATCTTGGCACTCGGCAGCCCTAAGTACCCGCCAACGGTTTGGCGAATCGAGGGAAACGCCTTCAAATGCATTTAGTGCAGTCTAGTTGAGCATTTTAACACTTGATTTAACTACAGGCTTATTACTGTTTTAACCGGAATAAACATGGTCATGCATTTCGAATGGAGTGAAGAAGCTAACTGACTTTCAAAGGAGTTAGAGATTTTAATAAGGTTTTATTACATACCATCACGCCTGTATTCCCCGAAGGGTTAAGCAGAGTCGTACTAATTTACAAATAATAATAAGGGGCGAGCTTATTGCCATTAAACGGGCACAAATTCCAATGTCCGAGCTGCTGAGAATTTCGTAGAAAAAACCTGATAACACTTTACTCGACCTCTAGCGTAGCAGTCGTGCTCAGGACCACTAGGCTAATGAGGCAGTAAAATAAGGTTATATAAATTTATAATTATTTATTGACAATATTCGGTACTTTTAAGCAGTGATTGCCTAGTGATATGACCTATTAGGCTGCTAAGTCAAAGGTTTCTAGTTCGAATCCAAGGCACGCACCTCTGACTTTTCGAAGTCCTATGCGTATTAGTAGTTAATTATCACGCACTTCAACAGTGAAGGAAAACATTGTGATGCAGACTACGCGTCAAAGAATTTTTATCGACGGCAAGTCTGCCAACCAACACTAGGCCAGCGTGTTGGACTTGGTAGAGAGCCTTTCTAGTTCTAACTTGAAATCTTCAACTTGGCAATCCAATGGTCATATCACTTTACTTGTAACTGTAACAAGTTACAAACATGTTTTTAATTCTATTAACCCTTACGCAAGCTAAATGTTCTTTTTTTTTAAAAAAAAGCTTACTAGCAATGTGTATCACACATTACTAGTTTTCTTGTTAACCCCTCGTGCTAAGCTAAATGCTTGTGTTACGAGTGGGTTCACGTCGGTAGTGCAATGGGTGGGGTTCGAACCGGCAACCACATATTCGCAAGTCCGACGCCCTAGCCATTAGGCTACCGCCGCTTCTTACGCTAGGATTCTATCCAGTAGAGTTCTCTGGGGACATATTTATACTCACGGACTATTTTCCACATTTACCCGACTATTGCCTTCTGGATAAACAGAAATGTCTATCTATACACTAACAGCTTAAATGCTGTGAATGTCCTGGGGCCGATTTCTGTATTGAGACAAAATCTTTATGACTGTTTTTATATTCGGGTTAGGATTATGTTCGATCAGACTTTTTAGTCTGAACACAACAAATCACGCCGGTGTTTTCCGAAGGGTTTAAAGGTGTACTAATGTTACCGGTATGTTTAGGTCCCATATTGCCATTACCCGGACATAAATCCATACTCCGGACTGCTCTGAGAATTTCATAGAACAACTCAATGAACGCTTAGCTCGACCTGGGAATTGAAGCCAGGGCATTTCACACATATGATTGCTAGATTAGTGAGGGATTTCTTTGGTCAAAAAAATAAAAAAAACTTCGATATAAATATGCCGAAAGGACTCAGTTCAAGGTATTGTTATGAAAAAAAATAATGTAAAAACTTTTGAAATACGAATATTAATGATATAAGGAACGTACTTTTTACTTCCTCTTTTTTCAATTCTCTTCCTTTTTGAACCTACCTCTTTTGTCAATTGTATCTCCGGAGATATTCTTATAATAACTCATAACATCAAATTACAAGCCTTGGCCTTTAAAAAAACGTCAATAAATACGCGTAACATCAAAAGACAGAAATGCTTTTGTTCTCAAAGAACCAAATCTTTAAACCTGTCGTCGCTAACATTATTACATTAAATTCGCTCTTACATAAGCTGATAATCATTGTATAAAATTCTGTGAATGTCTGCCAACGAAAAAATGTTCTATAATCATCAAAAAATTTATAATTTCGGCGTTTTTATGTATACTGTACATCCTCATTAGACCAGTGATGTACGAGTTAATGATATAATACGTGACATACATACATTATTAATATGAATAAATGAATGTATTTGCACTAGTTAGGCAGTGGGTCGAGTAATGTTTTGGTGTTGTGTATTTCCGATTGTGAATTTAATATTTATTGAGACTTTTTTTAGCTTAGCTTTTACTGCCTCATTAGCCTAGTGGTCCTGAGCGTGATTGCTATGCTTGAGGTCCTGGGTTCGATTCCCAGGTCGAGCAAAGTGTTATTGGGTTTTTCTATGAAATTCCCAGTAGCAGCTCGGAGTTAGTAATTTGTGCCCGGTTAATGGCAATAGGCTCGCCCCCTATTACATGGGACCTAAACATACCGGCGAAATGTGGGTGTACATTAGTACACCTCTGCCTAACCCTTCGGGGAATACAGGCGTGATGGTATGTTATTTTTTAGCTTAGAATATTGTAAGTTGGTAAATCTTTCAGGGATGAAAGTTTCCCCACGAGTCTTCCATTAGATTCGAACAAGAGATCTGCGCCTGGTCAGTCACGTAGTGGTCACGTCACTGAGAGGGTTGATACTGCTCGGAGGCGAATGCTCATTGTGCCCAGGCCAGATAGAGTTAATTGACGTAACCACACCACTGGTAGGAAAATAAGGGAGTAGTACAATGGCCTTGAGGAAATCGGGATCCTTATTATATAGACCACAAGGTCTATAAGGATCCCGATTAACGTTTAGACTAGTAAGTAAGTTAGGACTTAGGTTCTCTAGGTCACATTATTTGAGAATCAGATATTATTTTAAGACCATATTACTATATAAACTTTATGCGGCGGTAGCCTAGTAGCCTAGCGGTAGGCTAGGGCGTCAGACTTGCGATCATATGTGGTTGTCGGTTCGAAACCCGCCCATTGCACTACCGACGTGAACCCACTCGTAACACAAGCATTTAGCTTAGTACGAGGGGTTAACAAGAATACTAGTAATATGCAAACAACATTGCTAGTAAGCTATAAAAAAAATAAACCTACTGATTTGGTAAAAATGGCAAATGAAACTGGGTCTTTATAATTATTACACAATTTAAATCGTTGGCATAATCTATACTAATATATAAAGCTGAAGAGTTTGTTTGTTTTTTTGTTTGCTTGAACGCGCTAATCTCAGGAACTACTGGTCCGATTTGAAAAATTCTTTCAGTGTTAGATAGCCAATTTACTGAGGAAGGCTATAGGCTATATATCATAACGCTACGCGGACGACGTCGCGGGCAGAAGCTAGTAATTATTCTAGTAATGTGTATCGTTGCAACTTTATTGTTGGCCCATTCATAACTATTCTGAAGCTCTTTGTACGGTATGATTAATTGAGGCGTATTTTATATTGTAGTACAGGCTTGTCTTATTAAAATATTAATTAATTCGCTATTATATTTGGCGTTATGAATGCAAACTTTAATATTGTGAACTGCTGGCAAGATCTTAATATTGAAGGGGTGTAGAAAATAAATATAAGGAAATATGATAAATTGCCACACGAAATTGCGTCTTTGTCATCATTATGAATATATAGTTCTATTATAATAACTGCCTCATTAGCCTAGTGGTCCAGAGCGCGACTGCTACGCTAGAGGTCCTGGGTTTGATTCCCAGATCGAGTAAAGTGTTATTGGGTTTTTCTATGAAATTCCCAGTAGCAGCTTAGAGTTTGGAACTTGTGCCCGGTTGATGGCAATAAGTGTACACTAGTACGCGTCTGCATAACCCTTCGGGGAATACAGGCGTGATGGTATGTTATGTTATGAATTATAATTACAAAGCGTTAAGATTGCAAGAACGTGGAATCTGATATTTTTAGCAACTCCAACATCACATTTGTGATTTGTTAATGATATTCGATTCGACGCCCTTAAAATATACGAACAAAATGTTATTGCTCATTTATTTTGTACACTATTGTCAACTTATTAATTATCCCACTGCTATAATATATGGGTAAGGGTTTCTTCTTATTCGGGCTACGATGTAATCCAACACAACTATTAAAGTACGGGTTAAATAGTAGGTACAGGTCGGCAGACTTCACACCCCGTCAAGAAAGTATCAGGCATTCAGGTTTCCTAACCATACATTCCTTCACTGTTAAGTTAGGAAGTAGCAATCAATCAGAATTAATACGCACATGATTTTGAAAACCAGAGGTGCGTGCCTCGGTATGGAAAATCACGTTATCCTTCGGATATTACAGGCGTACCTATGTTAGACAAAGACTTCCAGTTCTTTGAACCCTGAGTTAAATAGAGACACTTATTTAATAGAGTGCTCTCATTTTTATGATTTATTCGAGTCAGTGACTGCAGTGAACGCTTGGCAACCAATCATAACCGTTGCAACACTAACTCATAAAGCGTAGCTTAAGCGTACAGGTAGTGCTTTTAACCAATGCTCTACAAACTATTTTGTATTTTTATAATTAGTATTGTCGGTTTGTCTGCCGCGTGCTGGATGAACTGTGGGCTTTTTGTTGTGTAGTTATGACCAGGGTAGCAATGGGCAAATAAAATGTCGCTAAGGTGCATTCAAATGTTATGATGCATTCCCATAATATATAACACTTTTATTGCACAGAACTGGAGCCCTGAAATAGTTAACTGGAGACGCGGCAGACCATGGACAAGATTACAGCATGACCTGGATGTCTTTCTAGACATCTGCAAGGAATTAGCACAACAACGAGAAAAGTGGAACTTGGCCTAAATCGCAACTCCGAGCTAATACTGAGATTTTCATAGAAAACTCTGCTCAACCTGAGAATCAAACCCGAGACCTCTAGCATAGCAGTCGCGTTTGGCGCCACTAGATACTAGACTAGACGGCGCCTAATGTAATTATAAAATTATAATAGCTTATTTTATTTTAAAGCCTTGATTCATAAAGTACTTTTGCATTCAGTTTAAGCTCCGTAAAGAACCGAATGCATAAATATACTATAGTTACAACCAGCACAACTACAACCACACGAATACTTACAGGGACCAATAACACAAATTACCATAGGTATCGTAGACCAGCGGTCGATACGGAGCGGTCAATAGTTGATGAGGCCGACAGTTACTTGGATACGGCGATACAATACGCGTATTGACCCACGGCTATTACTAGAACACGTGTTTATACAATACGACACGATAACGATACGATTCCGATTAACGGTACGAGCTATTTATGGTTTTAATTTGGCAGAAAATAAAAATAACTTACATCGAAAATATTATACAAAAATATTAATTATACGTTATTAATGAAATGCTAGAGGTCCTGGGTTCGATTCCCGGGTTAAGCAGAGTTTTATTAGTTTGTTCTACAAAATGTTTAGTAGCAGCTCGTGTGTGTGAAATTATTTATTTATTTTATTACTAACTCAAACACAGAAAGCATCGTTACATGATATGTATAGTATAAATCAATAGGTATTTAGCCTTATGCATCTTTATTAGGAGATCAAATCATGATACATTTTATTATTATAATTAAATTGACTATAGTTCTAAACATAAACTAAACTCTTTGATGGTGGAATTTAGTTAAAAGGGCATAATTTAGAAAACTCACCAAGCTTAACTAAAATACCTTTGGATGATAAAAACAAATTATAATTGATGCGGTCATATTGGCTTAACTAAAATACCTTTGGATGATAAAAACAAATTATAATTGATGTGGTCACCGTGGGAGACTCATGCTTCGGCACGAATGGGCCGGGTCGACCAGAGTGATACCATAGCCTCACAAAAAATCGGCGTGTATTTTGCTGAGTGAGTGAGGATACCGGTGGCCCCAACCCTTTTAAGAACCTGGCAACGCGCTTGCTACTCCTCTAATGTCGCGGGTGTCCATCTATAAACGGCGGTATCACTTACCATCAGGCAATCCTTCTGCTCGTTTGCCCCCATATACCATAAAAAAATAGTTTGAGGTATTAATTGATATCTAAATAGTGTTTAATTGTATCGAAATAAAATGTCCGATTAATGGCAATAAGCTCGTCCCCATTACATCTAAATAAACCCCCTTGAACTGTGGATATAGGTACCTCCACATCTCATCATTACCTGAGTTATAGTTTTCTAGTATGCCGTCATAGGAGTCGCGTCGGTTGCATTACAGCTGCTTCAATAATTCACTCAGTCGTCACTCGTTTTCCATGCCTGAAAATTTTAAATTTAGACTTGTCTATTATTATTTAAAATCGCCGGATTCAAATGCAATGAAAGTTACTTTTGTAATGTCACGGCATGCAGTGTGTGTTTGATTTTTATCGCTTTGAATGGGTTTCAAAATGACGGAGGAGGATTTCAATTCATCTGTGATTTTATTCATACTATCAGTTTTGAAGATACGCCACAAAACACTTGAACAAATAGTTTACTTTTTCCAAAAAAAAAAACAAATTCAATGTAATTACATAGTATTGTTTAGAGGTAGTAGTCTCATAAATTTCTTAAAGCAAACTTTTTTTATCAGAAGGATATTTATATTTTATCTTGTTTTGACACGTGATATTTTGTATAAAACTTATAGAGCTATTATATTCTTCTCGTAAGGGGGTTCCCATATAAGTACTACTTTTATTAGCAAACAAACAATCAGAAAATCAAAAGAAATCAATCGCCACGAATGGACCAGCTCGACCGGAGTGATCCTTACAGAAAACCGGCGTGAAACAACGCTTACGTTGTGTTTCGCTGAGTGAGTGAGGTTACCGGAGGCCCAAACCCTTTTTAAAGGCGAGCAACGCATTTGTGACTCCTTTGGTATTGCGGGTGTCCATGGGCGGCGGTAATCGCTTACCATCAGGTGATCCGTCTGCTCGATTGCTCCCCTATACCATAAAAAAAATATGATTACGCACCTTGGATTGGAATACACATTTGACTTGACAATCCATTTGTTTTTTATTATATTTGGCCTTAACGCATAATTAAAAGTATAAAATTTAATAAAGGAAAATTACCATCTCAGGTAACATTCGAACCCTGGTCCATACGGTTACAGGAAAGAGAAATTCGATATCACAGGCAATGGTCTCAGTAGCTCAGTGGCAAAAGCGCTGAATAGAATAGGCAGGTTGAAATCGTACCTAAGATCGATTTTTTCTTTCATTATGGGTCCGGTGGAGCTTGAATTTCCCAATAAAACGTAATACCAAAATAAACCGTAATTCAAACAATGTTTTATCAAATTGTGTTATTATTAGGATTGACAATTTCGTCTACTACTACTTCACTGGAAATAAACGGAAACGTATGAATGGAACGGGAAATCGTTCCAAACAAATCGTTCCAAACTTCCAAATAAATGTACATTTATTTCCAGTGAAGTATTTTGGATGAAGTGGTAGAAAAGGAACCTAGATTAACGATATCGGAATCCGAATAATAATACACATACTTATTAGATTATTTTTGCAACTTTTTAATTATTTATTTTTTCCTAAACAAGTTACATTTTATATTTAATTTTATATTGACGTGTACTGAGGCGGATAACATTATAAAAAGTTTGATTATGTTTAATCAATGGTATCCACGATACAAGTTTGCTTAGTATGGATACCTCGATAAATCCTAATTTTTAAATTACACACCACTGTGTATAAACTCTGTGTAACGTCATTTTATGCTTTAGTTTCTTTTGGTGAAATAAATGATATTTTGTATTTGTAAAAATGATCCCATCAAAAATATAATGTAAAAAACTAGCCAAGTCTCGATGGAGCTGCTTGTTTATCTCTAAAAAGTAATGAAATCTAGACAAAGTCGTGCCAAGTCTAAGGTTCCTTACTGCGATTTCTTTATTATTTATAGTTAATGTTGTGTGACTTGGCCGGGTCTAAGTCTTGGCGGGGGCACTGCCGTGCCCCCTGATTTGTATTTGTACTTTGATGAAACTGTGTTTGAATTACGATGTAAATTTGTATTATGTTTGTATTGGAAATTCGATCCGCTGCGCTCTTAAAATTTATATCTTAGCGGTCCATGTTTAGAACTGAAGGATATCACTGGATCGATACAGTCCCTAATTTAACTAAATCTTCCATCATTTTAGGAAATTCAATAAAAAGCCGAACGACTTAATGGACCGGAAAGTCACCAAAGGGATTTGTTAAAAGCCTACGTATTCTGCTATTTAAATATAAAATAAGTGCGTTTAGCGTCTCAAAGTAAAGAAATTACGTTACATACCTACACAATCGGGTTCTTAGGAGTGATTCCCCTTAAGTATACTGTCTCGATATTATTTATTCATGAACAATTTGCGATGCAATCAGGTCAGGTGAAATGACACGGCTCTACTGGAAGCGAAGCTATGTTTTCCAGAGAAAATATATTTTGAATACGTTAATTTTGAAATAATATACAATCAAGATATTATTCCTATAAGGGTTAGGCAGGATGACTACCTACTGATGTTTTAATTTATTATTTACTTTTGACCATTTTTTGTAACAAACGTTACGGTTGTTACAATTATATATGAATTACTTATTTACTCTTTGTTCTAATAGCAAATTTTCAATGCAATATTGCATAATTCATAATTAAATTAAACTATTGAAATGAAACTACTTTTTACGGATTTTATCGCGGTATATTGATATTATTTAGTTCCCGACGTTTCGGATCCTTTACAGCATCCATGGTCACGGGCAGACTGAGGTGTTGGACGTCTTGATGTTAAAATTACTAACAGCTACCTTACATTTTTGTTAATTATTAGTGATCCGATTCACGCAGAACGAGCTCACCGTATCCTTTGGTCTTGCAGTTTTGGGCTTGGATTTAGATTTTATAGATTCTATAATGGGATTCCAAGCAGCTGGTAAGACCCAACCATCTTCTCTATTGAAATTTGGGTGTTTTTTGATTTCAATAGCCTCACGAATCATCCTGGGTAGGAATCGGTTTTCTTTTGCGAGGACTTGTGGTTTATCAAATCTGATGTAGTGCTGGGTCTTGTCTAGGGTATGTTCACAAACTGCTGACTTTCTGGAACGGCGGTGTTTGACATCGGCAATGTGTTCTTTTACGCGGGTCCCTATGCTTCTTATAGTTTGGCCTATGTATGAGAGTCCGCAATCACAATCAAGCTTGTATACTCCTGCATCTTGAAGAGGTATGTGGCACTTGACAGGTGGTAAGAACTGACTAATCTTCTTCAGCGGCTTGAAGTATGTTTTGATTGAAGCTCGCTTCAAGATATAGCCAATCTTGTCTGTGACTCCTCTAACATATGGCAATACAGCAGGTAGACGCTCGACTGTGGCACGTTTCACGCGGTTTCTGTGACGAGGGCGCGGTATTCGGAGCTTGTTGTCATGTAGCACTTGCTTGACATGTTGAAGCTCTGCAGCCAGGTGTTGCTCATCACAGATCCCACGCGCTCTCTGAAACAAAGATTTACCGACGGTAGATAACTGTGTTGGGTGGTGGTGTGATTCACCATTTAAGTATTTGTCCGTATGGGTTTTCTTTCGATACACAGTGTGACTCAAGGTATTGTTGGGGGAACGAATTACCAAAACATCTAAGAACGCTAAAGAGTTGTTTGCCTCTGCCTCCATAGTAAATTGAATTTTAGAATTTAAGGAGTTAAGGTGGTTCAAAAATTCTGTTACTTTATTAGATGGTAATATGGTGAAAGTATCATCTACGTACCGCTTGTAGAATTTTGGTGTTACAGGTGCAGATTGCAGGGCAGTCTCCTCAAAATCTTCCATGAAGATATCAGCGACAATGGGAGATACTGGAGAGCCCATTGCTACACCATCCACTTGCGTGTAGAATTGATTATTCCACAACATATAGCCGGATGTTAGGCAATGTTTTAGTAGTTCAGCATATTTAATAGGCATGTTATTCTCTAATAGTTTCTTAGATACAATTCTGATGCAATCTTCAACTGGTAAGCATGTAAATAATGACTGAACATCAAAACTGACCATAGTTTCATTGTCGGTGAGATGTAGATCTTTTATTTCACTGACAAAATGGTATGAGTCCTTCACATATGCTGCAGTGTTTCCTCTTAGTGATGAAAGTACTGTAGCAAGGTGTTGAGCCAATCTATAGGTTGGTGAGTCGATTTGGCTGACTATTGGTCTTAGCGGAGCATTGGGTTTGTGTATCTTGGGCAGCCCATACAGCTTTGGTGGTTTTGCACAATTAGGAATTATGTATTTTACGTCTAACTTCAATGTATCGGAGTGCTTTTTTATTAGATCACTAGTTAATTTTAATGTTTTAGTCGTAGGATCTGTTTTCACTTGTTTGTAGGTGTTTACATCCGATAAAAGGTCTTGTATTTTATTATTGTAGTCCGACGTATCCATTACCACCGTGGCATTGCCTTTATCTGCACGTAGAATAGTTAATTCGGGCCTTTTGCGAAGGTTTTTAAGCGCTATAAATTAGTTTTTTGTAAGATTCAGTTTGGGCGGTTTGCTTCGACGTAACACGTGTTAGTAATTTTAACATCAAGACGTCCAACACCTCAGTCTGCCCGTGACCATGGATGCTGTAAAGGATCCGAAACGTCGGGAACTAAATAATATCAATATACCGCGATAAAATCCGTAAAAAGTAGTTTCATTTCAATGTCTAATATTCGCGTGTGTCAGAAATCAGTAAATTAAACTATGTTTATTTTCTATTATTCATGACAATAGGCACTGAAATGCTAATAAAAAAATATTATAGGTACTCAGTTATTATATTTATACGTGAAGAAAAAACTTTGTATCCCGTTTTAAGCATGATATGGCACGTATGGAGGATAATAATTTTTTTTTATAATAATGCTTAAATAAACATTACATTTATTAAAAAAACATTACACGCACTACCATGTGTCTGACTCACACACATATATATATTTTTTTTAATTATGGCGCCACACTTTTTGTGTATTTGCCAGTGTCAAGTATTAGAATAATCAAGTATCAATATTTCCCATCATGGGATTGTATTATGGCATCACACTTTTTGTGTTCGCCAGTGTCAAGTATAATGTTCAGTTGCCCCAATAAAACGGTAGAAACTTTATTGAGGCTTCGATGGTGTTTAGGTGTGAACTCAAAAAGTCACGATTTTCAATATTATATCATCTGCCTACACTCTCACACGTTCACGAACACTTAATGGTTAATTATCCACCGTAATTATACATTAAACTTCGGAGAAATTCAAGTTTTGAAAAATAATATAAAATCGACAATGTGCACTTTTCATTTTCCCGCCTAAAACCATATAAAATTTGATACGAGTTAGACATTACTTTTGTTTATGGTTAACGTATGAAGGTTGAAAGCATTGAAGTAAGACATTATTATCATTATTAGTACCTACTCTGAGGTTGAAAGTATGGGTATATTATGGTCAAATTTCGAACACCGGGCGACCACTAGTATATTAATCGCTTAGCCTCGCTTATCCAGTGGAGCGACGCCTAAAGCTCTTACAATGTCGAAACACGATTTGACTTTGATAAAATACGATTATAAACTTCATGGTCCGTTTTTGCATTTTTATAAAGATGAGTACGTTCGATTTGCATTTCTTTCGCTCAAAAAAATCAGGACGTTTTTTATTCGGTCCCAATATTTCCTATGCTGAAAATTACTGAAATTCTCTTCAGAGAATTAGTCTTGGAAAAAAATATTTTTGTGTCTTCCGGAAGTCTGTCGTCTCATACTGAATACACTTTTTCAGCAAGTTATATACCACGCCTGTATTCCACGAAGGGTTAAGAAGTGGGGTACCAATGTACACCCATAGTCTGCCGGTATGGTTAGGTCTCCTGGGGTGTCATTTATTTCTACCCAATGTGTTTTATTATATTGCATTTCCCCTGTGGGGACAGATTAGAATATAATTCCTCACTGCCATTCAGATAGGCATCTCGGAGACGAGAAAATATAATATATCTCATACTCTCCTCTTCGTATTTTTTCAAAGAAACCTGTGTTCAAATATTGAGGTTATTGAACGCTCAAAATTTAAAAAAAACTACAATAATATTTTTTTAAAAAGCTTACTAGCAATGTGGGTCACACATTACTAGTATTCTTGTTAACCCCTCGTGCTAAGCTAAATATGCTTGTGTTACGAGTGGGTTCACGTCGGTAGTGCAATGGGTGGGGTTCGAACCGGCAACCACATGATCGCAAGTCAGACGCCCTAGCCATTAGGCTACCGCCGCTTTGTATAATAAATGAATAGAAAGAAATTTATTTTTTTATTATTTAATTTTATTTATTTTTGAATAAATTTATTTATTATTCGCTACGTTCACAGTGTTATGCCATAAATATTATTTATAATCTTTTATCTTATGAAAACGTTTTCATTAAATGACATAAAGCCTTTGTAAAACAAAATTGTCACTGGCCACAGAAGTCGTAATAAGAAATATCAAAGCACTGACTTTTCTATGTCATTATTTTTTCCTCAGTTGTGAGACAAATGGCCGAGCAATGTGACTGAAATTTTAGTTATTACATATTTTGTGTTGTGTGTTTTTTTTATATATTTTATGTAGTCTTTTTTTGAATTCGATTTTTATCTTTGATTTTGTACGAAATTTTTAGTGTTCAATACGTCGCGTTGTATTCGTATAGAATTTACCGTGACTCGGAAGTATATCAAGCAGGAGACTTTGCTGCCTAAAGAACTTATTTACGATTACAGAGGTAAGCAAAAGTATACTTAATTTTTCTATGGCCGAAAATGTTTTTTGCAATAGCAAGCATAGCATATTTCAATGGTGGGTCACTGTCATCAAAAAAGGAATTTCAATATTATGGGATCTGACAAAGTGGTATTGCAATTTTTATTGAGAAAGAGGGAGAAGAAGTTTTTATTGAGAAGGAGAGTAGAGAGTCTACACATAGCGCCATCCTTTTCTAATGGCGTTAAGGTGAAGCTTTCCCTACACCCGCCAAATTCAAATTACATGGTTTTTCGCTAATTGTAAAGAAGTAGTAATCGTGAAATTAACTATACTTGCAATATACTCTACTGAGTAGGTAGTAAAAGAACTAGAGCTAAGTATATTATTACCGAAATTTTCGCCCAGTCATTGGCAGTAGTCTCTCTTTCTATTATATTGGAATTAAATAAATTGATGGAGTGTAGGCATACAGCAGTATATCTCTGCTTAGCTCTTCCGGGAATAAAGGCATGATAGTAATTTAAAACTATCAGTAATTTAGTTGCTGGCTGTCAGACGTGAACCCAAAATTTATTTTCACATTAGAAAGGATTAATAATTCAATGATATATTTTATCAAAGGGATAGCGCTTAATTATTAGCGACTAAAGTTTAATGTAGGGAAGCAAGCTCCCCTAAGTATCCACAATTTATCCTTCATAAAATAGGGTTTTATACAACTATATAACTGGAACTGTTCCGTCTCAACGTATGTATCACATACGGACTTTAAATTGGTACAATCAAAAAGGCAAAATGACTTTTTTACAGAGAACAAGTGACATAGGTAGGTACATACAGGGGAAGGAAGGGTTTTTCTATGAAATTCTCGGTAGCAGCTCATAGTTTTTAGCTCGCAGAATTCGTGCTCGATTAATGGTACCTTAGTACACCTCTGCCGAAGCCTTCGGGGAATACAGGCGTAAGGTTATGTATTGCTTACAGAGAACAAGTGACGTCAAAGACATCAAGCTTAGGTGGCCGATGTACCACGCCGTAGGAAACTGGTTAGGGATTTCACCGTAGAATTTTTTATTTACAATTCTGCCCCGTATGGGGATGGGCTAGAATACAATTTCTTACTGCCATTCAGATCGGCATCTCGTGAGAGGCGAGAAAAGTCTTAGTTGCTCGGTGGTAAGACATCTTCAGGACCGACCACCTTACGTTTGGGCAGTCCTTACTACCCGCAAAAGGCATATCAAGGTGCTTTTACCTTGGTATGTATTTCGAATTTTGTGCGTGACAGCCAGTACCCGCGCGAATTTCTGCTGCCCTGGCAGTCTTCAGTCCAAAGAGGCTTTTAAGCAACCCATCAGTAACTGCTTCGATGGCGCAGGTCTCATTGGGCAGCGATGATTACTTACTCAAATGGTTCATCTGCTCAACAGCTTAAGGCAAAAAAAAAGATCTGCTCTTCAATATTCAATCCCGTATGTCGCGTCATGTAAGTCTCATTGGGGATTTTAATCGGCTTACTGCTTCGGCGTAGCAGCATTCACTCGAAAAAGCTTCCTACTTTGCTATTATGACTAACTCTCATTTGAAAAAGATTTTAATGCTGAAATTATAAGTCGAGCTCTCTTTTCTTTTTCGTGGGAGAGCCATGCTTTGGCACAAACGGCCGGCTCGACCGGAGTGATACCAATGCCTCACAGAAAATTGGCGGGAAACAACACTTATGTTGTGTTTCGCCGAGTGAGTGAGGATACCGGAGGCCCAAACCCTTTTAAAAAGACTCCTCTGATGTTTTTTATTTTATTTATTTATTTATTGAACAACATACATCTACCATTACAGCTAACCAATGCGGTAAATGCGCCTTAATTAATACCTAATTGTTACTTATAACTAATTACAAATAAAGCATTCCTTGTGAATTCACCCAGAGAACAACAGAATAAGTCCGTCTCACTCGCTATGAGGTTGAGCGTGCGGAGTGCACGCGTCAGCGGCGCCTCTTTTAAAAGGTTGGTCCGAGCACGCGGTTCCACTAGCAATCGTGGCTGCCGTCACCGCCACACGTTGCGGGTATTGGTGTTGTGTCGGTTGATGAGCTTCGTGTAAAGTATTGACATTCAGCCATATCTAAATATCTTAAGTACTGATAATTATCTTAATTTTATAGGTACATTAATCTTCACTAATAGCCGTCGTTTCCACGGAAGTTTAAAAAGAAAGTTCTACTAATAGGGTTAAAAATAACACGCATAAAATTTTAAAAAGCGCTCTTATGTACGTAGACTTGAAGTAAACTGTATCAATAGAATTTACTGTGTTAAAATCGTTATCCATTCAAAAAAAAACATTAAGCTGTGTTAAGTAGATAGTTTGAAAGTTTAAAGAATACTTAAATACTTTCAAAGTTAAACTATGATTAAGGCTCTGTTATTTTAGTATTCAAGTTTAAGATTTACGATTAAGTTAATCTTGAGTTAATATAGTTAGCAAAGGTACTTAACATCGTTAAGACATTAGATGACAGTACTTAAATGTGAGATTAAGAGTTTAAAACACAAAATGTATTATTATAATATTTTAAGGTCTACTGGTCCCAAGCGCGACTGCAAGACTGGTAGATTTTCTCAGTTCGATTCCCAGGTCCAGTAATATAACAAGGTTTTCCTATGAAATTTTCAGTATTCGCTCGGAGTTCGGATATGTGCAGTAATTGGCTATAGGGTCGCCCCTTGTTATATGGGACCTAAACATACCGGCAAACTCTGGGTGTTTATTAGTACTTCTGCCTAACCGAAAGTCGACTTCCAATATTAAGTAAATAGGAACGAACTCCAAGCTACTGGGAATTTCATAGAAAAATCCAATAATACTGTTCGCCCTGGGAATCGAAGCCGAAGGAGGACCTGTAGCATAGTAATTGCACTTTATGTTTCATCTACTTTAATTGTTTCAAAAAGTGGATTCTAATAATTCACATAGGTTTTATTTTCATACCGTATACAGCCAACTACTTGCGACAACTCGCGACGAATCAACAACACTTATCATTCTGCCGGTACTCCGACAGTAATTACTACGATTGTTGACGTACAGACAGATGGGGCAACTTGTGGGGGTGTCTGAGGGGACGAATATACTTACCTACTTAATGATTCTTAGTTATAGCGAATATTTGGAAATATATTAGAAGACGGTTTGGAAAATAATCTATCTATACTAATATATAAAGCTGAAGAGTTTGTTTGTTTGCTCGAACGCGCTAATCTCAGGAACTACTGAACCGATTTGAAAAATTCTTTCAGTGTTAGATAGCCCATTTATTGAGGAAGGCTATAGGCTATATATCATCACGCTACGCGGATGTAGTCGCGGGCAGAAGCTAGTATTTTATAATTAGGACGAAATGGCGATTCGTTTGACGTAGCGGCTGAGCGAACACACATATATATTTTTTATGGGATAGGTAAGCAAACGAACAGGCGGATCACCTGATGGTAAGCGATAACCGCCGCCAAAATATTAATTTGTGTTTGTAAAAAGCATACACGCGCGATCGCAATCAGGACAATGAGACTAATGAGGCAGTTTAGTTATTTTTGTTAAGAGTAGGTACCTATTTTACCATAATCGAACGTAACGCTACAGTGGAATATCCGAAAGCACACCACAAAAGGTAATCCTATACCCTTCAATGGACGCAAATCAAAACAAAAGGTACGACTTTAAATTGTGAACAATAACTGATCGCGTTTCCAACATTTCACAATGACGTACGTACGTTCGGATGGGCGGCGGTTTTAATTTCACGTCGGCAATTGTGCTCTAACGAGGCAGATGAACTAGAAACCCTGACAGTCGCGCGCGGCAATTCTGTGTGAGCCCGTGTGTTGGGTGACGAGCGGAGCGGGTGACGTCTATGAGCGAGCGGATGATTATGAGCGGGTAGTGTTGATTTTTATTTAAACTTAACAATCAAGATTCTACAAAAAGTAACACATAAGTTGACACAACATGTGTGCGACATGTTGTGTCAACTTATGTGTTACTTTAGTTAAAGTCATTTTGTCAAAATTTTGTATTATGCCACTTTTGTTTTAAAGGTGCGATGTGTTTCCCCAATTCAGTACGCTGTCGTAGTGGCTGGGCGATCGGCTTCAACGCTATTTAAGTGTGTCTGATCCCTGCAGGGAACATATATTTGTAAGACCTACCAGTTAACTGTTCCGGGTTGAGTTTGTATATTTGATAATTTGTATTTGTGAAAGTACCCACTAGTCCGGTGAAAATCCGAGTGTGTGGCATCATTTAAAAAAAATACAGCCGAATTGAGAACCTCCGCGTTTTTGAAGTCGGTTGAAAATAAAAATAAATAAATAAACGATAGATATAGGTGTGCAACGTGCATTATAATAATACTAGGACATTCTAATAGAACCCAACACTTTACGCTCAGAAAAACATCTGATATTTAAAAACGAATCTGTGAATATAGAAGCTTCAGTTTGAATAATAGGACATAAAATTAAAAAATCATTTTCCTTACATTTTTGTTCATTGTTAGCTGTTAGTAATTTTAACATTATGTCGTCCAATGCTTCAGTCTTTCCATGATTAATACAACGCGATAACAACATCCGTAAAAAGTAGTTTCATTTCAATGTCTAATTAAGCATGTGTCAGAAATCAGAATATTAAATCTATTTACCTTATATTTATCATAGCTACTTACAAAGAAATATTATATTCTATTTACACACCCATGGAGTCACTACGAGAACCAACCATAAAAAAAATGAAATAATTATCCACCCCACAATAAAATCCGCTTTTCCCTAACACTAAAACTACAGTCTAAAAGAGTGAAATGTGCGGTTCGGAGCGTATCAGCCAAACTCAACTTTTCTCGTTAGCACGGGGGTGAAACCACCTTAGTCTTGCGTTTTATTCATTATTTGATCTCCACTGAGCATCTGTCATCGCTTTTCACCGTCTCAAAACAATATGGCGGCTGATAATTGCAAATGTTCGCAGCGTGCGCGTTGACAAGTGACACATCGTTAAATTAAAATCTTGCTGTAATTATGCGTATATTTGTGAGTTAAAATATGTTGTGACTTTTTGGTTCTGTTCTGCCATGTTACGTTACTTAAAGTTACGTTAGTTACGTTACTTGATCTGGTTAAAGTATTGACTAACTATGGAGTGTAGAAGAAAGGAGAATTGACTCTGGGTATGAAGGTGACTTTCAAAATGCGTTAAATTAGAGTGGGGGTATAGTAGCCACTATTAAAAAAACGCCAAAATTGTATTAAAATAGAATAGGGAAATAATCAAGAGAAAAAATGGTTTATTGTCTGTGATCACTTTTCACCGTCACAAAACAATATGGCGGCTGATAATTTCAAATTTTCGCAGCGTTCGCGATGACAGGTGTGACATCGTTAAATTACTTAAATATTCTTAAGTTCAGTTAAAATATTTTGTTGTTACAAGTGACTTTTGGGTTCTGTGATAAGCTTTAGACTTCAAAGTATTGGTTAAAGAAAGCGGTGATAAGTATCTTATGTAATGAAAAAAACTATGTTGAAATGGATGTTTTGATTTAATTTCGTTTATTCTGAAAAGCATCTACTGATCGCAATTTTATTAATTTCAAATACCTAAATACTGCTCGATGGGTTTATGAGGTAACCGTGCTATTTCTTGACTTTAAATTCAAGTCTGTCAACATTTGCAACTACCTTCATTAATTTCAATAATATTGACCGGCGGACGTATTGCCACGGAGAAACAATTTTTTGTTTTGTGTGGTTGTTTAAATAATTATAAATATATATGTAGGTAGGTAGTATATAGTCGTTCAGGTAAAACATTCAAGCAGAAATAAGTTAATAAGTTATAATTATGTAAACGGTGCGAACGTATAAACAAGTTAGTTTTTGTTTTGTTTCAGGTTTTCAAAAGTCGGCAAGCTGGCGCACATAAGTAAGTTGAGACTTAACTTGCTTTGTTTTTAAATTTATAACTTCACATTCCAAAATAATTTATAACTATACCTAGCACTTCTTCTGACATTTGTAGTAAAACAGCTGCCCGGCCCGGCTTCGTCCGTTTTCCCGTAGGAATGAAGCATTTTCTCGCGGTAAAAAGTAGCCTATGTTCATCAGGGATAATATCGGCTTCTAATGGTAAAATAATTTTTCAAATCGGTCCAGTAGTTTTGGAGCCTATTCAATACAAACAAACAAACAATCAAATATTTCCTCTTTATATTATTATTTTATTATTAGTAATAAAATACATAGATATTAAAATCCAAGAGTCTGTCAGTCATATCTTGCATTTTTATGATGTACTATTGAATTGAGATTGGGCTCAGAGGTTATAGCAATTCAGAGAAGGACACAGGATACCTTTCATTCCATTTTATTTTCCATATAAGCAAAAAAAATGATAAATAATTTCTATATGAAACTACTAGATGGCGCTGTCATAATTTTTTATAAGAACTTGTTTTTGAATTAATTAATATAAATAAAATTTAAAAAAAATCATGAGCCGCTGTTGCCGCTTTTGGAAAGGGGGGGGGGAGGGCAGACGCATTTTATATGATTTAGCTTCACACCATGGATTGAACCATAGCCGAAAGCGGAAGGTTGCTCGTAACCGCGACTAGATCATTGCACGCGGCATTGCCCTGAACAGCCGGTGTGATACATGGTTACAAACATTGCAAGGGCTGCTCCAAGCTATGACCGTACCGATTGATACCCGGAATAAGCAACACAGGTACTTCCTAGAACATCCAGGTCCCGAGAGTATTTGAGTCAGCCGGAAGCTGAGGTGCTTCTCCAGTCAGTCTTTCATAAAGCCTATCAAAATTACCCACAATCTAAACGCTTGTTTAACTAAAACACCACAAAAAAATACAGAACACAAAAACATTATCATACACTAATAATACCATTGTGCTGATCGTATGCTTACAAGGAAAGTTTTAATTAATTTGAATAAAATTGAACTGAAAACTGGAACACCTCGGAACACCTTCGCATAGTAATTTATAAAAGGACGATATTATACTCGAATACTATTTTACATAAAGTTGTGAAAAAGGGGACCACCTGTGTATAAGTAGCAGTTATGGTCGAACGAAATCAAACTGAGGTTTTTAAGTTTCGGTCAGCGGTGCTCAACTGTTTTAATGCTGTAAGAAATCTCAAGCGTCCACTCGGTAAATATTTTTAACTTTTGTGGGAGTGCATTCACTGTGTATCATTCATTGGAAGATTTTTATTAAGTAGATAGCTCATAAGAAAAAAAAAGAAAAACTGAAAATTATTTGGGGTGTTATCTTTGATTTGATGCTGTACTATATAATAATAGATATTACAACAATAGATAGTATCTCTCTTTTTAAATTATATGTCCAGGCCCATCTTTTATTGAAAATCTTATAAATAAACAGTATTTATATTTATAAACTAGCTTCTGCCCGCGGCTTCTCTCACTTTAAGCTCAAAAACCAACAGTGATGATCTCTTCTTTGTATGGGTCTCTATACATTAGAAAGGTCAAGCTGCAGCTCCGGTTCCGTTTAATTATTTGAGTTAAGAAGTATGTACCAATTTTTTATTTGGAGCAAATACTTTCTAACAGTGATAACAAAATTAAAATTTAGTCAGTAGTTTTTGCGCCAGCGCGTAACAAACAGACAAGAATTTTATTTTAAAAATCTCATTTTTAGGTTCGGAGACGTTTATATACCCTAATCCACTTGTTTTTTTTGAATATCTTCAATGTACAGACACAGCTTTTTTACAATTTTATAAATGTAGAGAAAAATAAAAATACATTTCATGGAAGGTACTATATGTATAATATGTTTGTGATTGATCAGGCAGTTCTGAAGATATACCCAAATAATTGTTTGAATTCGGTGCTATTACTTTGATTTTTCGAACTTCGAACTTCAATGTACAATTTTGAGGTTGAGTATCACAGGCCCAAGCGATGCTGGAGAGAATTAAAAAAGTTCGCAACACACCCCACGCTAAGAAATTCACGCGACACTCCGAAAAAAACACACAGATCGCGTTATTCTAAGCCTCTTATATTCTTAACGGGAACGTGCTGTGGAAATACCGAAATTTACCTTTGTTTACTGCCGCGACGAAATGTAATTTCGCTTCTAACTTTTCACTTAGGTTGCGAACTCGGCAGATGGGAATGTAAGTTCGCTTATTTTGAAAACTTTTTTGGAGTACCTCCAAATAAACTTGGGTGTATTGCCCAGTTAGTGGTACCTCCTATCGTTTTAGATAATTTTGAAGTAGAAAAATGCATAATAAAGCTTACCTTACCTCCTTTTAGTTGACGGCGGGCGATGTCATATTGCTTAAAAATGTTAATATTTTTTTAATAAAACCTCGACTGTTGTTTATTCATTTTAATAAGGTTCCGTTTTTAAATATTAAATATTCTTGTAGAAATTAAGACCTGTAGGTATTCGTACTGGTTTTATGCAACAACTGCAGATCTGAGTGCCATCCCTTTTGCATAGGGGAGACCGGGTACAAAAGTAACGGCGGGTCGAAAGTAACAAATGCTCTCTAGATTTATCCAATGGGCGAAAACCGCTTAGCCGCCGTCAGGTGATAGCCGGGAGCGCCCCCCTCACTTGCATTTAGTCGCCACATGCGCCACGCGCTGTTAGTTTGTGTGACAGGATGCTACGTGTTTTCACAAACCAAAAGTAGATTTTTCGACGTTTTTTTATTTAAAGTTTACGTAGCCGTAAAAGGATGATAGTAATCCGAGTCTTTGTATACCAGTACTTGATTAGATGGATTATATATTGTTTAGATTCGTTTTTGTCTAGCACCTTCCATTTTAAAGTTATATTACACGTTTTAACAAAATTGAGGATGGGTATAAAAGTAACATATTCCTATGGGTACACAAGTAACATGTTACTTTTGTCCCCGTAATGATTTAATTAGGTACCTACATCATATTTTTATGTGATTTTACTTCAACACAATGCCGCGACAATGAACAAATCAGAACTACTGCACGAAGAACTATCAACACGGTAGTGTATTAAAAAGCGGCTGAAGAGCAAATATGGTGCAAAAATTAGAGCACTGGCAGAAAAATATTCTTATTGTTTTTTTTTGTGGGGTAAACGAGCAGACGAGTGACCTGATGGTAAGCGCTTACCACCGCATGAACATCCGCAACACCAGAGGAGTCGCAAGTGTGTTGCCCGTCTTTTAAAAGGGTTTAGAGCTCCGGTATCCTCACTTACTCGGCGAAACACAACATTAGTGTTGTTTCACGGTGGTTTTCTGTTTGCCAATTAAAATTATAGATTTTAACAAAATTAAAGCAGGAAATAGGTACTAGCGCATTTGTGGGGTAACGCAACGGTACCCCACAAATGCGCTAGTACCTATTTCCGATCAACCTAGTTTTTACTATTAACTAGGAAAGTAACCTACGTAACATTTAATCAAGTGCTCTGAGTTTATCTTAAAATATATAATTTTTGAGCATTTAAAATGCCGAATTTTATTCGTGTTATTATTACAAAGTCTTCAAATAAATAAATTGTTGATTCAACATGTATTATTTTATTAATTACCAACCCCTTTGTCTTGTTACTTTCGACCCACGACGTGTTACTTTCGGCCTGCCTCCGTGGTCGAAAGTAACAACAGACAATATTTTATTAACTCCGTGTTTTTTATATAAAACACACCATAATAAAATAAATTGAGTTACCAATGTAAAGAACACAAACTGAATTTATATATGTATATATTAATTTAATGACAATAATAACACCCAGCCAGCAATCTAGGTAAAAGTACAAAGTGTTACTTTTGCACCCGGTCTCCCCTACTGTTGTACTGCACACTATGTGAAAGGGATGGCGCGAGGTTAGTTATGTCATAAATATACTCCGTAACGTGTAATATACATAGTATATGTGGCTTTTCGGGTCCGAATCTAACTAGACGCATTTAGATTTATTTCTTCTGTGTTCTGTTTTTTTTTTGCATTATCAGAGAATTGTTCCTGATATCGCTAGTTAACATACCATCACGCCTGTATTTCGTAAAGGATAACTATAGGAGCATTATAATAGCCACAATAAGTACAGATTAAAATTACCCGTCTAAATCAACCTCTAAGGGCAGTCTTTTCAAGTTCATTCCAAAGTTCTTCAAGAAATAAAAAGATCTACTAACGATTAAGTTAATTAAAAATTAGTATACACGCTCCGTCTCGGTTCAAATAATTACTGGAGCGCTTGAAAAGGTTAAAAGAAACTATTAAACGATTCCCAAGGAACTCGGGTGAACGTCATAATTAAATACCAGCACCAAGTGAGAATTTTGTGATTTCACTCTAGAGACGATGAATTAATTAGGCTCTTTCCGTCTGATTTGATCAATGTGTGTGCATGAAAATTGTTATATACACGTAGTTACAATAAAGTAGTAATGTAGTAAAATTGCCCCGTGTGGGGATGGATTAGAAAACAGTTCCTCACTGACATTTAAATAGGCACCTCGTACGAGGCGAGGAAATATTTGAATTGCTCGGTGGTTTGACTGGCTGGCAACCATCCTTTTTTTTCACGGTGTTCCTTCCTGCCCATATCGGCTACGGGAAATAGAAATTACGTCCGCGGCCCCCGACTGGTGATGGCCCGCCGCAGCGGACCCCGTCCATAGATTATGTAGGGGGGAGTGAAGCTTTGGACTCCTCCCCACCGCCACAGAGGGGCAGGAGAACACTATGCGCTATGCGCCACCACCTCGAGTCCTATAAGCAGGGTGTGGTGGACGTGGCTGGCGATCACCCTTACGTCACCATCTGTCGTAAAGTACTGTAGAGACCGCTCCAAGAAGGCGACAATATTACGGGTTGACTGGCTGGTTAAAGAATAAACAATCAATTCGAATTTTATATCTGACGTAGAAGTGTCTAGTCTGCGAGTCTTGACAGATTCACTTTTATGAGCTAGGGCTTCGCCCCATAATAAATACTAAAGTTAAACTATATAACTCCTTTTAATTGTATTGTAAGCTCGGTATCTCGACAGTACCTTGGTGTGTGTTTAGACTTATGCGCATGAGAGCTAGATCTCAATAAGTTGCTGCGGCTCTGGCAGTCTGCAGTCTGCAGTCCATAAGGACTCTTAAAGCTTGGCAACGCACCAGTTCCCCCTCTGATGATGCAGGTGTTCATGGGTGGCGATGACTACTTATGATCAGGTGGATCTTCTGGTCGTTAGCCGACAAAATCAATAAAAATTTACTGTCCGTATGTAGGAAATATTAGGTATATATTTGGAAAAAAAATATTTGAGACCTTTTCTAAAGAGAAATAGAAGCATACATTTCTATCTGTCTCTATGTTTAACTTGTGTTTGTTGTTCTACTTAAAATCTTAACTATTTATTTATCTAAAGAAGCACTACATGAATATACCCCCTCATTCTGAGAATGGGTTAATTACGTTATGTGCTCTTGAAATTCCTTACCATGTAGGTTGATGTAACCATTAATAACATGCTAGACGGAGTCAGCAGAATCGTAACCATAATCTGGAGAATTTCAATAAGCTCTTCCAGTATTTTCAGTTACTTAAATATTTAGAACTTAAATGATTTTTCTGTCAATTTATTTTCCCAAGTAATTCACACTGCACAATTTACGCGTACAGTCAACAAAAATACTCGTAAAGTACAGCCACGTCTATAAATGCCAGATGAAATTCTGCACCTTTATTTATTTGCGGGAAACATTTGCCCGACTTTGCGGGTTTACTACGAGTGCTCGAGTGAATCTTGTTAAGCTTAGTACGGGGGTAATAGAGATAATTAAGAAAATATTTATGATTATTTCGTGATGATTTTGAGACCCTCTAACTTTGAAATGAAACTACTTTTTACGGATTTTATCGCCTAGACAAGACCCAGCACTACATCAGATTTGATAAACCACAAGTCCTCGCAAAAGAAAACCGATTCCTACCCAGGATGATTCGTGAGGCTATGGAAATCAAAAAACACCCAAATTTCAATAGAAAAGATGGTTGGGTCTTACCAGCTGCTTGGAATCCCATTATAGACTCTATAAAATCTAAATCCAAGCCCAAAACTGCAAGACCAAAGGATACGGTGAGCTCGTTCTGCGTGAATCGGATCGCTAATAATTAACAAAAATGTAAGGTAGCTGTTAGTAATTTTAAGATCAAGACGTCCAACACCTCAGTCTGCCCGTGACCATGGATGCTGTAAAGGATCCGAAACGGCGGGAACTAAATAATATCAATATACCACTATAAAATCCGTAAAAAGTAGTTTCATTTCAATGTCTAATATTCGCGTAAGTGTCAGAAATCAGTGCCCTGTAACTTATTAAATAATTAAAATATAAATATAATATTCTCATACCTAGCAAATTTAAGCAAAGAATAAAACTAGCAAGAAACCAAATCGATTCGTACTCTCTTAGTAAGGCCGGCAAGGTTGCAATAAAATTGCAACTTGCAATCTCGAGGGATTGCCGAGAACAATCAATCCCAAGCTGGAACGTAATTTACTTTTGCCGCCTTGTAAATAAGAATCAAACATGGACGCATTTGAGCTTAGAGCCCCGGGGTACGGGTGAAATGAGCGAATCTAAAAAAATATTTATTTGTTTGAATTTACAATGAAGTGAAGAATGAGAATTTCTTATTGAGAACAGAACTGTTATTACCACTTCTTTACCGACTTCAAAAAAGGAAGAGACTGATTCTATGTTTATCATTATGTATTTTTATGGACACCATGGAAATATGGATACAACATAATTTCAATAATTGTTATTTTAAAATAAAAAACATTATTATACTCCGGAGGCGGTTCTACTTATATTTAATGAAGATCTTATCACAAAAATTAGAACATACCATCACGCCTGTATTCCCCAAAGGGTTAGGCAGAGGCGTATTAATGTACACCCACAGTTCGCCAGTATGTTTAGGTCCCATGTAATAGGGGGCGAGCCTATTGCCATTAACCGGGCACAAATTCCTAACTCCGAGCTGCTACTGGGAATTTCATGGAAAAACCCAATAACACTTTGCTCAACCTGGGAATCGAACCCAGGACCTCTAGCGTTGCAGTCGCGCTCAGGACCACTTGGCTAATGAGGCAGGCAGGCAAAATTAGAATAAAATGACAATAACATGTAGCAACAAAATTAATGATAATTTATCATCGAGGTACGTCAAATTTTACTCGCCACCCAAAATGTTGATATAACAAAAAACATACCATCACGCCTGTATTCCCCGAAGGGTTAGGCAGAGGCATACTAATGTACACCCACAGTTCGCCGGTATGTTTAGGTCCCATGTAATAGGGGGCGAGCCTATTGCCATTAACCGGGCACAAATTCCTAACTCCGAGCTGCTACTGGGAATTTCATAGAAAAACCCAATAACACTTTGCTCGACCTAGGAATCGAACCCAGGACCTCTAGCGTAGCAGTCGCGGTCGGGACCACTTGGCTATTGAGGCAGTAACAAAAAACCTTTAACAAAAAGTTAATAAACCACCTTCAAATACTTGAAAAATAATGCCATGTACAAACAGTTTTGAAAGACAGTGGAGAAAACAAAAGACCAACCAAATCGACGGTACTGCATTCTGAAACTGTTTGCAATAAAATTATTTTATTGTTACTATTTAATAAATTATAAAAAACTAGCTTCTGCCCGCGACTTCATCTGCGTAGACTTCAGAATTGGGTCCAACCTAGATTAAAGACCATGTGTTATTCCAGACTATAAGCAATCTCTGTGCCAAATTTTATCCAGTTCAGCCGTTCTCGCGTGAAAGAGTAACAAACATCCATCCATCCTCAATAAAGTACCAAGCATGTTGATTTGGTGTTGATTGGAGACACTTTGGAAGTTGAATAATTTTTCCTTTCTATAAAATGTGCAATGCAGATTTGTGTTTTATGCGACATATATTGAAACAGCTGTTTTTTATTAAAAATCAAATAAAATCATTAAATGGATTTCTGCAATATAGTTCCCAACTCCAATTAAATAAAAGCAGTATATAGTTCTATTGTAAAGTTTTATTTTTCCTCTCTTAGAATGTCGGGTAAAACAAATAGCTTTTCAGCCTATGATTTGTACAGGTACACTCTGTCGAATTGATAACCTGCTCCAGTTTTTGAAGTTCGTAATAGACCTTATGGGCTTGTCTCTCTGTTTTTTTGTCCCCTTATTTCACGCACGCACCTATTTTATTGAGATTAATTAATTAATTACTCGGAAAAAACGTAAGACACATTTTCATCATTTCATCAGTAAAAAACGTTTAAAGCATTCTTTCAAGGATAGTCTTTGATCTTATAGGACTTCAGTTTTTCCCAGTTTTCTTAGCAAGTCACCACGGCAAAACTCTTCGCATTTATTTTTAATAGCAAAAATAAATTAACCCCGCTGCAGTACTCGACTGTACCATAAACAAGCGGCAGCTTCATTACTTACCTCGAAGCCTTAGGAAGTACAGTCGGGCGCAACGGGGTGAAGCCATACTGGCTCGAACGCGGTAATGGCTAATAGTCGTTGCGGAACGGTCAATGTTTTTGCAAAATTGTTTTTATTTGTTAGAACATGCGGTTGTGAGTTTTCGCCTCCGTTTCTTGTAAAGGGGGTGATTGTAAGCCTTTACGCGTTAATTCACGAAAATGTTACGATGAGGTTTTGTTATTTAAAAATGGATCTGGATGGATCTATAAAAATACAAAAAGGAATAGTAACTTTTTTAAAATTAATTATTGTTAATTTTTTGCAACATTTTTGAAAAAAATATCCAGACACAGTTACCATCTATGTATGTACAGAATATCTGTATTATACTTAACATTTGTTTTCACTTAGTCTACTCCATTAATAGTACCAATTTCCATCAATATACTGCGCTACGGTTACTTAGTTAATGGTAAAGGTTCACTCAGGGTATTAATAGGCCTTTAGATATATGATAATAGCAAAAGCCTATTGCTCCAGGCCGTCATTCCAATGCTATCGGACATTCCGCAACTAGAATACAGCTCTAAAGGCCGGGACACATAGAAAGAAAGATTCATTTATTTACAGGTAATTACAATACATGATAAATGATATTTATTTCTGTAAATAGATATTTTATAGACACTTTTACAAGTCAATTTTTTTTTTTTAACTAGATGACGCCGGCATTTTCTTACTGACGACCTCTGAGAAGAAACACGGAAACAAACTCAGAGAATCATGGTCTCTTTTAAAGTCCAGACAGTAATAGTTGATATTACAATAATAATATTATTAGATGTTAATTATGCGAGTGTTACGATGTAGGGCAATATCTGGACAGGCCTTTTGAAGAAAGAGCCATATCAGCTTTGAGTTGACCTGTCCTAACTAACGGCACGCATACATCAGGCATCGTATAGCTCAATCATTATTTAGGGAGCTCAATGACCTGTCGCACGACGATACCAGATCAGCAAGACATTGAGTAGTTAGTAAGACATAAGCATCAAAAATCTACTTTTAAGATTTTTGATGCGGCAGTAAAAGTTCATAAGCTTTAAAGGGCTTAAAATTCACTCAGGGCTGTCTACCGGAGATCTTCGACATTCAGGATTAAGATAATAGGTCTATCTATGACTATGATATGACGGAGGAATATTAGATTAATAAAAAAAGTAAGAGGAGTAAAATAGGGATTTCATGAATCACGGGATTTGAATATCGGCGAGGAGGTTCCTTGTAAGCAGCCATTTAAGAAACAAGTGAGTTATGGCAGGTACAAATTGATCCAAGTACCCAGTCAAATTTTATCCCAGATAAAAAAAAATATAAATTAGTGACATACATAATAATTGTGGTATGAAATTATCTAAGTGACGTTCAATTCGTTCTTCTTTTAAAATTCTAACGAGGTTAGCAATATCCAGCGATAGGAAGTAATAAGTAAGTCTTGCCCAAACGGATCGATTTCTTTATACAAGTCGACTCCAGCAATTCATTCACAATATAAAACTGTTGTTTCTAATAATAATTCCAAGTTCTACTCAAGAAACAGCTTGTGTGTTCCTAGCCTAATATTAATGTTGCTTAGGTATATCGACAATAAGCTTACTATTATGTCTATCTGTTTGAGTATTTGTTTGCCTACAGTGCTTATTGGAAACAGTAAATTATTAGTCCAGTACATGGCGTGACATAACAGTCATAATGACATCCGAAGCAACAGTGGTTTATTTATATAGTGTCGTACATTTAAAATGTATCTTATTTATATAAAGAATTCCTTGAGAAACCTGATTAGACTGTGAGCTTTATCTGTTGTCAAGAAATTCGTGAAATTCGAAATATTTTTTCGTAACTATATAAAAGCTGAATGTCATGTCTCTCTGATCGTAGAAACGGGGCAATACACAGGTTACCTAGTTTTAAATATAAAAATATGGAAAGTTACGCGAACGGTATCATTACGGACATACGAATAAATATTTTTTAAGAACATAAAACGTTATTTTTTCGGAATACCCACTGTTTTCCCCTTGTTTTCTCAATGTTTCCATCAAATAATGACACAAGGGTTATTGCACCCATCGACAAAATTATAGGTGATATTCCTGTATAAACAAATGGTGCACCCCAAAAAAATATGGGAAAACTTTTGAAATGCTGGCCACCCCAAACCGTGACGTCAAAATGACGGGTCGTATGATTGATTGCGTAATTTTTTGTCTCACTCCAGCAGCGGTTTATTGAAATTGATGGCTTGTTCACGAAGAACGGGCTATAGACATTCGTTCAGTAATCGTTCCCATTTTGAGTGTTATTAATGATATTTTTTTGTCTTTTTTATTGTCATTAGAGCCAATTACAGTATTAGAGATTTTGTGAATGATAAGTTGGACGGGACATCCATGTATGATTACAAATATGAGTTATGGTCTTTTAGATCTGAATAAACATTCTATACAAAGTCTTCCTCTGACTAAGCTTTAAATGGGATAGGTCTCATGTTCAAAATTACCACTTAATCTAGACTCTACACCCTCAACCCTAAACCGACACTAGATACTGCCTGCAAGGACCAGCAAGATTATGATATTTAAAAAATCTGACAGATGTGATTTTTCATAAACGTGCATATTCATAGCGTTTGAGATTGTATCAGCCACAGTTTAATTGCTATTTATTAATTGTTAAACATACCGACTGTGTTGTGTTGAATAGTACAACTCAGCCTAATCCTTCTGGGAATATTGACGTGATTGTGTCTTTATGTTATGTTATTATTGAATACTTGTTAATATGAAGGTAGGTTCTTGCTATCTTAAAATATATTTCCATTAAAATTCCTTTTTCATTTAAAATGTAATAAAGAGATCAGACAGCAAATGTCAGATGCCATTACATATTGCATCCTGGTATTCGGAAGTTGGATCGAAACAACTATTATTGAGTCGCATTTTTGTACAAGAATGAAGTTTAGTAAACTCCAGTACCTACGTTTAATTTATGATTAGATAGCATTACATACACACTATAAAATATTTTTTTCATGGTTTTATTATTATAGATTAGATAGCATTACATTACACACTATATAATATATGAAATAAACTTTTCATGGTTTTATCATTATACTAGCTTCCGCCCGCGACTTCGTCCGCATGGAATAGTTACTTAGTCTTAGGATGACGATATATAGCCTATAGCCTTCCTCAATAAATGGGCTATTCAACACCAAAAGATTTTTTCAAATCGAACCAGTAGTTCCTGAGATTAGCGCGTTCACGCAAACAAACAAACACACAAACAAACAAACTCTTCAGCTTTATATATTAGTATAGAAGTATAGATGCAATCATCAAATTCATAGCAAGTTTTAATATTGTTTCTTTTCCATATTAGCGAAGTCTTGCTTTGGGCACAGATAATAGAATACTAGTGGGTATTTAGTACCTACGCTTACCAACATTATTATTTAATTAAAAACTAATATGTACTTAGTTTGAATATATAGTTGAATAATTTTACTGTGGGAGAGCCATGCATTTATGGGCCGGCTCGACCACACTGATACCACGGTCTCACAGATACCAAAAAATATTGGCGTTTAAAAATACTTACGGTGTGTTTCGTGGATTGAGTGAAGATACCGGAGACCTAAACCCTTTTAAAAGGCGGGCAACGCACAGACACCTCTGGTGTTGCAGGTGTCCATGGGTGGTGGTAATCGCTTACCATCAGGTGATCCATCTGCTTTACGTTGCACGTACCTTGTTTACGTACTTTACGTACGCTGCGTATACCCTACCCCATTAAAAATACAGAGACCAAAGATATAGAAAATTCAACCCTTAGAGGTATATTTATAGAGGTTAAGGCCCTTGCCTTAACTTCTATCAACATTTTATTTAAAAGCAAATCTATTTCAAATTCAACTCGACGGCAAAGTTAAACAAATAAAGCTTATTTATTTCTGAAATAAAATAGACCCTCAACTCTAAGAGATCGCTAATTAGTCTGATAAATAAACACTAATTAAAAGTGTAAATAAAAATGTCGAAGCTTATTTGTCTTGATTCGTTCTTTGCGACGTAATTTTTTACTCCGTCTATACAAAAAATATATGTTTTAGGACTGCTTTAATGAAGATATATAAAAAAAGGTTTTTATATTTCTGACTGTGTAAGTAAACTGCCTCAATAGCCAAGTGGCCTTGACCGCGACTGCTACGCTAGAGGTCCTGGGTTCGATTCCCAGGTCGAGCAAAGTGTTATTGGGTTTTTCTATGAAATTCCCAGTAGCAGCTCGGAGTTAGGAATTTGTGCCCGGTTAATGGCAATAGGCTCGCCGGTATGTTTAGGTCCCATGTAATAGGGGGCGCTATTACATGGGACCTAAACATACCGGCGAACTGTGGGTGTACATTAGTACGCCTCTGCCTAACCCTTCGGGGAATACAGGCGTGATGGTATGTTATGACTGTGTAAGTGAAATAGTAAAATATTTAATTTTGTAGCATTTTAACGAGTCCTTTCATTGAATTTTATTATAAAAAAACTTGTATTTCCAAATTTGAAATTTTTGCGGGTAAGTTTCCCATTTAATTTCTGTGTTTTTCAATTCTTAAAACTAAGGTTTAAGAAAAAATTAGGAAAGATGTTATTTTTAATGATAGGTATAGAAGATTAGTTAGGTGAAGGAAAAAATCAACTGCAGGCAGAATTCGAACCTGCGTCTTCCGTTTAAATACACACCACTACCACTAAGCCGCTGTGAGTCCCGTGCAACAGGTCGAAATTTGCTTTCACATTCAGAATTTACGTCGTTGAGGTGACGTGCGGTGTATCTAACCAGATAATGTTAGTTCGAATGCTGCTAGCACTCGAAATTTTCCTTAATTAAAAAAACTTTATAACCTTAGAATAGAAATGAAATTACAAGAGGATTCATATAGAAGATATTTAAAACAACCAGTGAGTTTATTCTGAGTAAAATACACGTCATGTAACGCTATTCCAATTCAGACTTCAGGAAAATTAATTACTGTAGGTATCCTTCTTCAGTTTCATCTGTAGAAGTAATTACAATTCAGTAAAATTATTTCCTAAGTACGAGCGGTTAATATCTATAAGGATTTCCATACGTTAATTATATCATACAATTAGTTAATAACTAGATTTTCGCCCCGGCTTCGCACGGGTGGAGAAATCCATAACTTGTTCAAAATATTCTATTGCCTATGTTAATCTGGAATAACGCAGCATTCGAAGAATTCAAAGAATTTTAGAAATCGGCCCTTTAGTTTTTGAGTTTATTCGTTACAAACATACATACATACCTTTCCTCTTTAAAATATTAGTATAAATACCTAAAACAATAAATAAATTATGTAGGACCTACTTTTGTCATCTTATAAAACATATTCAAGAAATTGTAAAAGGTCTCCGAATCCAAAAATGAGATTTTTATAATTCTTGTCCGTTTGTTTGTTACGGTTAGGCGCAAAAACTACTGAATAGATTTTAATTTTGGTATCACTGCTAGAAAGTATATGCAATTTCTCATATCAATTAATTGAACGGATCCTGAGATACAGCTTGACCTCTCTGATGTATACAGACCCATGCAAAGAAGAGATCATCACTTTAGGTTTTTGATTAAATTATTTCTTGGATCCAATTTTAAATCTAATATAGCTTCAGGTAAGCGAATCCGCGGGCTTCTAAAAGCTTGTAAAATATATACAGATAATGGTTTGAATTATATTCCTGTGTAATTTCAGTACCAACATCTTTATCGTACCCCATAGCGAGAAAACACGATATAAAACAATGTAGGGTCACGCTTGAAGCATTTGGGACATAACTCACTTACAGCCATTCAATTTGACGGTATATTTTTGAATCAATTTGCCGCTTGAGTTGTCATGTTTGGTTCGTAGAGGGAGTTGTTCATGCGCATAGTTTTTTTATACTAAGGTTAAGGGGGTTCCATCTGCGGAATTTGGTGTTTTCGGGGCTAAAGAGGGTATCTAATCGAGTGCGAAATCTTGTGGTGAAGGCTTGAAAATTGATATCCTTAAACTATTTACCTAATCATTGTTATTACTTATACTCTATGAATTTATCGAAGAACCGGTCAAATATCGATGACACGTTTAGCGTTGCGGCTGCGCGATCGGTTTTTGCGACACGTATTGTGGGTTCGATCCCCACATGAAGCATATATTTGTATGATCCACAGGTATTTTTTCCGGGTCTGGGTGCTACCACGATAAGGCAGAAAATCCTAGTGTGGGGTAACTTTTTTTTAGAAAAATAAATAAAACAATATTACAAGTAGTTTGTGGCCATATTAAGTTTGTATCACGCCTGTATCCACGAAAGGTTAGGCAGAGGCGTACCTACTAATGTATAACCTCAGTTCACTGGTATGTTTAGATCCCGCCTAGTATGGGACGAACCAATTTCCAAATTCCGAGATGCTAATGGCAACTTATAGAAAAACCCAATATTTGCTTAACCTGGGAATGGAACCCAGGACTTCTATCGTAGCAAGCGCTCTCAGGACCACTAGGGTAATGACTGTTTTTTTTATACAGTTAATTTTGCTTTTTATCACCGGAATCTCCTGCCTGTATCATCCCTCATCTAGGCATATAATATATTATTGCATAATGTTTTACCTTTACTACCTACAAGAAGAATCAATGTAAGGTATTTTTTTGCAGCCACTATAGTTGAGTAGTCTTCAAACCTGAATACAATAATGTTACCATATTTTATATTGCTTAGCTGCAGAATATTTTGCCTAAATGTATGTACCTAACACAACATAATTCGATACAGATATTCGTCCTAAAGGCAATATCATATTGACTATCGACAGCACACCCTTACTCCTCACCCTCACGTGCCATCAGAGGGTTGAAGAAATCAATACGCCTTTGGAAATTTTAAACGCCCGTTACCAAGGATTTTTGAAGGGTCCCTACTATCCATAGTAGGGTGTACGTACCGGTATTAACTGGTTGGAACTGCTTTAAACTTGATTAGGGCGGACATTTTGATGTTACACTCGTTTGTATCGTTAAGTCAAGATCTCTATAGCGATAAGCGCGGATCTATTGAAAAGGGTAGAAGAGCCTATAGCTTTATCTAGTCGGTCCTTTAGTTGGGGGGTGTTTTAATAAAATAAATTGGTAAAAGGACGAAATGATTAAAGCCTAAAAACATTGAAAATTGTAGTAACCCACTGGTTTCTGATATTTACACGTCCATTAGACATTAAAATAACATTATAACATACCATCACGCCTGTATTCCCCGAAGGGTTAGGCAGAGGTGTACTAATGTACACCCACAGTTCACCGGTATGTTTAGGTCCCATGAAATAGGGGGCGAGCCTATTGCCATTAACCGGGCACAAATTCCTAACTCCGAGCTGCTACTGGAAATTTCATAGAAAAACCCAATAACACTTTGCACGACCTGGGAATCGAACCCAGGACCTCTAGCGTAGCAGTCTCGCTCAGGACCACTTGGCTAATGAGACATTAAAATAAAAATACTTTTCAAAGTCAAAGTCAAAGTCAAAATCATTTATTCAATATAGACTACTAGGTAGTACTTTTTGAACGTTATTTTTACATTATAGACAGCCCCCAAAACGCCCGCCCTTCACCGCTTCCTAGTGTTTTCGCTGGGAAGAAGAAGCGGCGCAACAAACTCCCCAGCAAATAGATTTTATCACGTTGTATTGATACTTTTTAATAACCGACGTATTGGATCCTTTACAACAAATAAAATCATCATCATATTATTTAATTCCCGGCTCCGCCGGAGTGATATCACGGCCTCAAAGAAAAGCGGCGTGAAACAACGGTTACGTTGTGCTTCCCCGAGTGAGTGAAGATACCGGAGGTCTAAAGTCTTTAAAAGGTCGGCAACGCGCCTGTAACTCCTCTAGTGTTGCGGGTGTCCATGGGCGGCGGTGATCGCTTGCCATCGGGCGTTCCGTATGTCGGTTGACTATCCCCTATCCGATAAAAATAGATTTTTCTTTCCATGTTGCGGTCAGCTTCCAATTAACCAAATACGGAATGAAAAAATGACAGGTATTTTACACGAAGCGACTGCTATCGAAATATAGATCTCCGAAAAAGTAAAACAAAGAAAATATTAACCGCGAGTTTATAATTTTAGGTTTTTACATAAAAGACAGACTCAATATGAAAGCTTTTAGAAATTTCTTCGTAATAAATTCGGTAGAAGCCAAAAAGCACAATACCAATTAATAACGAGTAATGGTATTATGGTGGACAAATTAATAATCATCCTTTGGGGGGCTTCACAATGCCATGGGTCAGATTCTTTCACTATAAGTACCGTCAACATAAAAATCGTATCTAAATTATGTCATAAGTAATAAATAAATAATTTATAACTTTTTGACAATGTTGCATTTCACCGTGCCGTAGTACATAGCTAATACTTACAAGTAATTAGCTTTCGAGTATTATAATGGGAACTTACTCGAAGTTAATGAAATTCGGCCTTAATTCAACAAAGCTAAGTGAATAATATTAAATGAAAGCTAAGTTAAATATATATTTATTTTATCTCGTAAATATATTAAATACTAGCTATTGCCGGCGACTTCATCCGCGTGGAATAGTTACTTAGTCTTAGCGTTATGATATATAGCCTATAGCCTTTCTCAATAAATGGGCGATCTAACACTGAAATATTTTTTCAAATCGGACCAGTAGTTCCTGAGATAAGCGCGTTCAAGCAAGCAAACAAACAAAAAAACTCTTCAGCTTTATATATTAGTAATAGAGCATAGATACTTATTTAATAAATTTTGTTAAATAAAAAAGGCTTACGGCTCACCTGATGCTAAGGGGAATTACTCACTCAGTGACGTCTTGAGATGTCAGTTGGTAATATAACAGAATATCAAGGACTTGACGGGGTTTTGAGGAAATCCTAATGTGTCTAGAAATAATAAGATCATCACGGGTAATTCCATAGGTTTAGTACAGTCAAGGTATCGAGTACTTATAGGGGGATTTACTTTAATGAAAAAATGCTCAAGAGATAATAGTAGTATTATAAGAAAATCAATAAAGGAATCACAATCTTTTTTCTGTACGTCATTTGCTACACATTCTACTTCAATATTTTGAATGTTTGTTCTTTAGTCTGATACCTGCCAGTAACCCTTAATATTAACTCCTTCTTGGAGTAGTCTCTACGCAGTACCTATGGAATTATCCGTGATGATCTAATTATTTCTAGACCTAATATATATAATTATATAAAATAAATTCGTGTTAATTACACCATTTACGCTCAAAAACGGTTGGAATGGTTTTTATGATCTGTAATTTGTTGGATTTATCACCACCCCGAATAGCAGATTAACTATATAAGAAAATCAGGATAAAGAAATACAATTTAAGAACGGATTGATTGATTTTGCAGAAACAAAACACTGACAAAAATAGCACTGTATCCTGGTAGTGCCAGTAGATTGCGTTGTGTACATCATCCTTTTGCACCAGTTTTTAGTAGTTTTAGTTATGGGTATTACAATGTCAATGTGTTCAAGCGGCGGTTCGGACTTATGATCATGTGGTTGCCGGTTCGAATCCCACCCATTGCACTACCGACGTGAACCCACTCGTAACACAAGCAATCTAGCTTAGCACGAGGGGTTAACAAGAATACTAGTAATGTGCGACCCGCATTACTAGTAAGCTTTTTTAAAAACAATTAAAAAAAAATGTAGTACAGTCATGAGTAAGTAAGTCATGAATTTTCTTATATATTTATGCCCAATGGAAGGAAGATTACTTCCATTTCGTTCACTTAAACTATTTCAGCACTAAAATAAATATTTTTAATTTTATCCGCACAATTTCTCTGCGGACCGTAGCCGCAATACGGAACATGAATAGGCCATCCCCTATAGAACTGAATTCTATACATTCATCCGATATTGGAATTCTATCACAAAGGATTGGTCAACCTTTTTAGGGGTACATACACCCTAATATCTATGACTGAGTTTCTATAAAACTATTGTGTAACAAATGATAAGGGCAGAGTAGATTTGTTATTATGAGTAAAAAAAATGAAGGGACGGAGGATTTTTGCAATATAAAAAGGTTTTATGCTAAAAGGTTGATAGGTTAGCTTCTTTTGCTGTTTATTTTTATTGTTATGAAATGAGGTGATATTGGGTATGTTGGTATAATAATAGAAATTACCATATTAATTTATTTTGTTCGCATGTTGCAAATTACTGTATTAATTTAGCAACGCAGTGTCGCTTAACATCAGTCGGTGTGGCGGTGTAGCGTAAGCCCGTCATACATACCAACATACACTATATATTTCCACACCTGTTTCCCATTGGGATAGGCAGAAAATATAGATTTCCACTTGTAAACCTATCTAACCTTATACTAACCCTCGAAAGACAACACAATAAGCAACAGACCATACTAATTTCGGACGCCAATATAAATTTATTTATTAATAAAGCCTTTTAGAACAGCGTAGATATATTTATATCTATATATTAAAGGCAAAGTTATATACCTAAATAGTTTTAATAAAAGCTAACCAATAATTTCCTATACTATCTTAAACAAATAAATGGTGCATGGTAAATTGACAGACCGCGGTAAATAGCCCTTTCCCTTACCCTTCTCCCATAGCGGTAGGCAGAAACTACAGACCGCCACTTCTTGTACACCTCTTCCTGATTTTTATTAACGACGAATGGCGATGTATGACATATTAGGGCATCCTCTGCTGGTGACTCCAGTGAAATTTGCTTTATAAACCCCTTTCTTTAGTCGCCTTTCATCCATTCCATTGACATAACCGCAATAAAATCTCAAAAAAATAAAAATAAATTATACAGGGCCGAGTTTTCCATCGCTAGATAACTTTATCGGAGGAATAAATTCAAAATGTTTACAGTGTTTCCTTACAAAATCTGTCAATCGTCAATTTCATTCCTCAGTTAAAAGTTAACCAAATATTGAAAAATCAGCCGTAAGTAGGTAATCTTGATGGTTATAATATAAGTAAATAATAATTACTGTGGCGACTGCTACGTCAGATATTCTGGGTTCAAACGTATGATATAGAATTTTTTACAAATTGCATATGCTATGGACCAAGTGTTAGGACTTTATAAAAATGCCTTATATGAGTTTAAAAGAATAAACGTCATTATTTATAATGCCCGTACATTATAAATAATGCCTGGTATATACAATTTATTACTTGTTCCATAACATATACATAATTTATTTATATTCTAGACTAACGAGTCTAGTGGTCCTGAGCGCGATTGCTACGCTTGAGGTCCTGGGTTCGATTCCCAGGTCGAGCAGTGTTATTGGGTTTTTCTATGAAATTCCCAGTAACAACTCGGAGTTTGGAATTTGTGCCCGGTTAATGGCAATAGGCTCGCCCACTATTACATGGGACCTAAACATACCGGCGAACTGTGGGTGTACATTAGTATGCCTCTGCCTAACCCTTCGGGAAAACAGGCGTGATGGTATGATTATAATGATGATGAGGATTTATGTTCATGACTGTACCAACAATCTTTAGGAAGTGTATACAAATTTATGTTCGTGACTGTACCACAAACCGTCACCTGTAATGTGACGCGATAATACCTGTCAGTCCGTATGTCAAGACACGTCACCAGGATTGCGCGGCTTACATCAACGACATATCCAATTAGAAGATATTTATTAGGGCTTAGGCAACCCCTCGAACACTAATTGCGTCGAGCTATGCTTTTCAATTCAAGTGAATTATGGGGAATTTAACGTTAGCTTGGATCGAAATTGCCTAATGTTTCGTATAAAGTTGGTTTTCGAACTGTTTTGTTTGTTTGTTATAATTTTGTAGAAAGTTGTAATTAATAACTTGTTGATAAAACTGCTCATTAGTCTAATGGTCCCAAACGCCACTATTATACCAAGGTCCTGTTCGATTCCCAGGTCGAGCAGTGTTTTTGGATTTTGTTTTTTTTTCTATGAAATTTTTATTAGCAGCTCGGAGTTTGGATTTGTGCCCGATTAATGAAAATAGGCTCGCCCCCTATTATATGGGATCTAAACCAGTAAAATGAGGGTGTACACACCACTGCCTTATCCTTCAGGATTCAAGCGTGATGGAATGTTATGTAACAATATTGAATGTTAATATTATTTGTTTCAGACGAAATGTACTTGATGCCAGGAACCCAATTAGGTATATTTATAATGTTTTATGTAATTTTGTGTAGTTAGAAAGTACAGTGACGGTCTAAAATCTCGTAACTTTCTTAGATGTCATTGACGTCACCTTTAAGACGCAAATTCAGAATGTGAATGCTAATTTCAACCTGGCGGGTGGGACTCGCGATGACAGTTGGTCATAGCGTCTATTGAACCAGTAGACGCAGGTTCGAAACCTTCCCGCGATCGAATTTTTCCTTGTAAAATATCAATCTTACTGATCCTAATCCTTCTGTACTGTAGCCTAAGCCTTCTCATAATCTAAAGGGTTATGCTTTTAGTGATCTATGTATCTTTGTTACTTAGTATTACTTATTAGACTTTAATAATTATCGTACATACAGTAGACTTCTCTTTTTAGGTTAACTTTTTAGATATTAATTATGCTAAAAATAGAAAATATATAATATTTTTTTTCGCTTGTGGGTAGGCGTGACAAGTAAACGCGTATTTTTGTTTGTGCATTTTATTTATTATTTAAAATTAGTAATCAACTTCTTTGCTTAATATTATATGTATTAGTTTAGTGCTATACTCACCCATGCTCATATTTTATATATACCGTCTCTAATTAACACTATTTCACTTGACCACCACACATTAACTAAGTTAACCTATACTTGACCTATAATGGACGGCAAGTTGATGAACAGCATTGATGAACTTGAGAAGCTATTTACCACCCGCATGTGTGACTATGAAGAGAAGTTGCAGAAAGTAACAGCGGGAGCCACTCCCTTGCACATGGATTTGGAATCACTTTCTCGTGAGTTCACAGAGTTCAAATCCTTTGTCTGTCAAACTTTGTCACACTTGAAGACTCAAATTGGGCTCCTATCAATTGGGTTGGACAGGCATGAAACATACTTGAGGAGGAAGGTACTGTTGCTTCATGGAGTGGTTGAGAAGCCTAATGAAAACTTGTATGAATCCATCTCTAATATCATGTCGAATACTATGGGTCTTGCTGATGTGAAAACCGATAACTTTGAGGTGTGTCACCGTCTCGGAGTCGCCCGTGGTAAAACTCGTCCTGTGTTAATACGATTCCGTGATATGGAGCACAGGAGGCTTGTATGGGATGGTAAAACATCACTCAAGGGTAGCGGTATAACCATTTCGGAATTCCTCACGAAAACCAGGCATCAGGTGTTTATGGCTGCTCGTAGGCACTTCGGCATAAATAACTGTTGGTCAGCGGATGGCAAGATCATCGTACTCGCCCCCGATAAGTCTCGACGAAGGATTGCGTCCATGGGTGAGCTTGAACCTCTTTTAGCTCTTTTCCCGACATGTTCCATTGCACCTGACGATCGCGTGCAGACTGGACCTACTGTCCCGGCCAAGACCGTTACTCCAAAAGCCAGTGGAAAAGCTACTAGGAAGACTCGTAGATAATTTTTGTTTGTTCTTTGTCTTCTTGTCCAATATTAACATTTAAATTAGCCGCTTTGTATAACATTTGAATAATGTCGGTACACTATCTTGTCTTTCTTTTGCTTAGTTTGTTATTTACACTGTTTGCCGGTAGTTTCATTTGATAACATAATATAATCTGTCTTTTTCTGTACAATAATTTACTCATTTGTAATCTGACATAAAAATAAGGTTAACAGGTTATGTTGTCATTCGTTAATGTCAAATTGTCAAAGTTTATTTTTTATTTTTTTTCATTCGTCTGGAAATCGACTATCAAAGTTGGCTTAAAAACTTATGATTTTACTTTTCACTTAGAGACTTTTTTTTTAAATATTTTCTTTGTTTGTTAATTAGTCCGAATAATATTTTTATTGTTACTTTTGATGGTATATTTTCTATTTACTTGTTGCAAATCTCTCCCACTAGCGAGCGTATTGGTGAGTTAGTACTTTACTTTGTTTTAATTAAATTAGTTATCTATTAGTATTGTTTATATAACTCTAGTTTAATTTATTTAAGTAGGTATATTTTTATACATATATATATATATAGGCGTATTATATATTTTTTTATTTAATAGTATTTTATTGTGCAAACTATGAACGATTTTAATCTTGACGACAGTTTTTTTTCGTGTTCTTCATCATGTGACAGTTTTATCAGTGTTAACAGCGAGTCCTCATCTCCTGTGCCATTAAGTGATCGCATCTCCTCCCTGTTCTCTGATTTTCCCAAAAACCTGAATCTAGCACACATTAATGCCCAAAGTATTCCTGGTCATTATTCCGACATTCTGGCATCCTTTAGCACGGGACATCTCGATGCTCTGTTGATTTCCGAATCTTTTCTTAAACCTTCTCTTCTTTCCACCCATTTCTCTCTTCCGGGATACGTCCTGATTCGTAACGACAGAACGGGAAAAGGAGGCGGCGGTGTCGCCATCTACTTGCGTGCTGATATCCCATACAAAATCTTAAGTGTTTCGCCATCTTTGTATTCGGAATCCGCGGAGTATCTGTTTTTGGAGATCTCATTAAATCACTCGAAATTGCTTCTTGGTGTCGTATACAGTCCTAACCTTACTATTGATTATTTCGACTCCCTTGACACACTGTTCTTTGACCTCTGTCCTAAATATGATCATGTAATCATAATGGGCGATTTTAACACCTGCTTACTAAAAAATGATATTCGTACTCATAAACTTCAATCCTTGTTAACGGCCTTTAATCTTGACGCTTTGCCTCTCTCAGCAACTCATCACTTCCCTAACTGCACTCCTTCTCTTCTTGATCTTGTAATAGTGTCTTCTCGTAGTAAAGTCGCTTTTCATGGGCAATTCTCCGCTCCTTTCTCTTATCACGACTTAATTTATCTGTCCTATCGTCTGCGTCCTCCCAAACGTGTAACTAAATACCTTTTCCTTCGAAAATTTAAGGGCATAAATCTGGAGGTATTGCAGCATGATGCGGCTGCTATTGACTGGACTAGTGTCGTTGATAGTCCAGATATAAATGAGAAGGTCAAGCTGTTTAATAACGCCATAATTGGTTTATTTGATCGCCACGCACCGGAGAGACGTGTTAAGGTGAAGCATTTTCCTGCTCCGTGGCTCACACCGGATATCAAAGAAGTCATGGCCCTCAGGGATAGAGCTAAAAGGCGATATAAACGGTGTCCTAATGATCGCAATTTCACCAGATATAAAGTACTCCGCAATCGCTGTTGTCGTTTGTGTAGAGATGCTAAGCGGCACCATTTCCACTCTTCTCTTGATAACCGTAGCCCTGCTGAAGTCTGGAAATTCCTTAGATCTGTTGGTATCGGCAATTCACCGACGTTTACTGCGAACAATTTTGATTTAAATACCCTTAACACCCACTTCTCTTCTCCCCCTGTATCCTTAGATCCTGTTGTTAAATCCAAAACGTTACTTCAACTCTCCAGTTTGACGTTACCACAGTGTCCTACTTTCCAACTTCAGGCTGTTAGTGAAGATGATGTTAAAAAATCTATCCTTGCTATCTCTTCGTCGGCGATTGGCAATGACAACCTTTGCTCTAGAATGATTACTCCTATTTGTTCCATATTACTCCCAACCTTGACCCACATCTTTAACTACTCATTATTTTCCTCCACTTTTCCCGATGATTGGAAACTGGCCTATATTATTCCTTTACCGAAAGTCTCCAATCCTTCTCTGTCATCGCATTTTCGTCCTATTTCTATTCTTCCATTCCTCTCCAAAGTTCTCGAGCATATTGTCCACAGGCAATTATCTACCTTTCTTACTAGTTTTTCGCTTCTGAGTCCCTTTCAGTCCGGTTTTCGCCCCGGTCATAGCACTGTGACTGCTCTTCTAAATGTGACTGACGACATTCGTTGGGCTATGGAGAATAAGTCCCTTACAATCCTTGTCCTGCTAGACTTCAGCAGTGCTTTCAACTCAGTTGATTTCGATGTCCTCCTTGGTATCCTCAAATCTCTTAACATTTCTTCTCCCTCTATAGCGTGGTTCGACTCTTATCTTCGGGGTCGCACACAGCGTGTCCGCCTTGATGAGTCTCACTCTGATTGGTGTGACCTTAGTGTGGGTGTTCCCCAGGGTGGTGTCCTCTCTCCTCTTCTTTTCTCTATTTTTATTAACTCTGTCACTAGGGTCATATCCTCTAACTTCCATCTCTACGCAGACGACTTGCAGCTCTATCGGCATTTTCCTAGTGATGAGGCTGATCTCGCTGTTGCTGCCATGAATCATGACCTGGAATGCGTTAATGCTTGGAGTAAATCTTTTGGTCTACGCATTAATCCCGACAAGTCCCAGGCTATGATTATAGGCAGCAGGAATATCCGTAACAGGCTCGACTTCACCTCTCTGTCTGTGCTTTACCTTGACGGTGTACAAATACCGTACACTGTTACCGCTAAAAACTTGGGGGTAATTATTGATTCTAATTTGTCGTGGGCCGCTCAGGTTGCCGACGTTAGTAGGAAGGTACACTATGTTTTCCACTCGCTGAAATGCCTCCAGAACTTTTTGCCCTTCAAAACAAAAATCTCGCTTGCTCAAAGCTTAATTCAACCCATTATTGACTACGCCGATGCTTGCTATTTGGATGCCACAGAGGAGCTTCTTAACAAACTTGAGAGACTTCAAAATTTATGTATTCGTTTTATTTTCAACCTTAAAAAGTATGACCATGTCTCCGACTTCCGTAAAACTCTCAAGTGGCTCCCTATTCGCTTTCGCAGGAATACTCGGATATTGTGTTTACTGTTCAACATCCTACACAATCCACTAGCACCTTCCTACCTGCGGGAACGCTTCTCCTACACTTATTCAAATCACTCTCCCTGCAGATCCCATCTCCGTACCATCCTCAAATTCCAGCCCCACAAAACTGACTTCTTTTCCTACTCTCTGTCTGTCCATGCAGTTAGGTTGTGGAACTCGCTCCCATCCGATATTCGCGACTGCAGAACTGTATCCATCTTTAAGAAACGCGTTAAAGAACACTATCTTTCTAAATCTTAATTCGTTTGTTTGCAACTTTTCATTCTGTATCTGTTTTTTTTTTTTTGTTAATTAAGTTATTTGTGTATATTTATTATTAAGTATGTTTATTATTAAGTATGTATATATTTTAGTTATTTGTGTAGTTATTGTATATTTAGTATACTATTGTATATGTATTTTAGTTATTTGTGTAGTTATTGTATATTTAGTTTATTACTGTATATTTATCTATTTGTGTATTGCGTTTTTACTCGTAGGTAATATCTATTAGTATTTTATTTTTCACACTTCTGTCCTACATCTCGTATTTTAAATTCTCCTCTCGCAGGTCTGCTGGAAGAGATTTCTTTAGAAATAAGCAGCACCTTTGTACTCATTAGTCCTTAGTTTTTTTTAAGTTTCATTGTTATGTTGTGTGCATAAATAAATAAATAAATAAATAAATAAATAAATAAATACTTACGTACACAAACACACACACAGCGTAATAAGTTAATGTAGACGTGTATTAATAATTAGTTAATCTATAAAAAAGTAACTACCTTGTTAGAAAAGTGGAAATATATCTCAACCCATTGCATAAATATACCTGAAAGTAAGCAGATAATACACTCTATATTAAACTTATTTATCCATACAAAGTCGTAGTCCTATTAGAACCTCAATACGGGCTAAATAATTCCTATTATTATAAGTTCTTTTGTGAATTAATTGATTAATTCTTTTGAACACTGCTTCTAATAGGAAATTATCTATTTAGTAATAGATAATTTCCTCGACATCTTTGGCAGTTTACAGTGTACAAGTCTTAAAATCTCACATTCCGGTCACGATGTGCCGGGGCAATGATTACAGTTCGCGCCGTCTTTATGCTAATTTAACTGTTGGAAATTCACTTCTGCGTTGATTTTTTCTTCGCACTTCAACTGTTTGGGGGCTCGCAAATTGTGTGGCGGACTGAGGTACCTATTGTTGAAATGTGATTTGAACTTTGTGGCGTATTATTGGAAATCCTAAAAAGTTGAATTTTAATAACTGAGACAACACGGTGATTTTTAATTCACGTATTATGTTAACGTTGCAATCATCATTTTATGAAAAAAAAGACCGCTTTATAAATTTACTAGCTTCTGCCCGCGACTTCGTCCGCGTAGCGTGATGATATATAGCCTATAGCCTTCCTCAATAAATGGGCTATCTAACACTGAAAGAATTTTTCAAATCGGACCAGTAGTTCCTGAGATTAGCGCGCTCAAGCAAATAAACAAACAAACAAACAAACTCTTCAGCTTTATATATTAGTATAGATTTGTATGTGTATATTTATGCTCGTGACTGTACCTGTATCTTTGACAATTGTTAAATACAATTAAAAAATATTTACTGCCTCGTTAGTCTAGTTGTCCCAAGTATGACTGCTACGCTAAAGGTCCTGGGTTCGATTCCCAGGTCGAGCAGTGTTATTGGGTTTTTCTATGAAATTCCCAGTAGCAGCTCGGAGTTTGGAATTTGTGCCCGGTTAATGGCAATAGGCTCGCCCCCTATTACATGGGACCTAAAAACATACCGGTGAACTGTGGGTGTACCTTAGTACACCTTTGCGTAACCCTTCGGAGAATACAGGCGTGATGGTATGTTATGTATGTTAAAAAATATTTCATTTCATATCATTCTCCCAGCTTTCTAGCCAACTATGTTGGGGCCTACTACAACATAGTGATCCATATCATAGGTTCCATCATATCATCATATCAGCCAAAAGAAGTATACTGCCAAACAACAGCCACCCCCAAAGACTTCCACAAGGACATTTTATATGCCGCCTGCATCGAACAACTCAGCGGCCTTCACCAGATTGTCCAAGTCCATCAATCTCGTTAGAGATCGTCCCACACTGCGTTTTCTGGTGCGTGGTCTCCTCTCGAGAACCTTTCTGCCGCGGCGCCGGCGGCCAAGCTTTATTGGACTTCTGACTACCACTAACGATTGGCACACGTGTTTTGTGTTCATGTAACATCCGGGACCGAAGGCTTTACGTGCTCAAAGCAAGTAGGGGTTTCGTTGTGTTAAGAGTGGTCATCCCTCTATAGACTAACTATGGTAGCGAATCTACATGATCATGGTTGATTAGCAACTTATCGAGACTGTCATCAACATAAAAGTACCATCATATAAATTCTGTTTTTTTAAAACAGTTCTGGAAGCGGCGGTACCCTAATGGCTAAAGCGTCGGACTTGCGATCATGTGGTTGCTGGTTCGAAACCCACCCATTACACTACCGACGTGAACCCACTCGTAACACAAGCATTTTAGCTTAGCACGAGGGGTTAACAAGAATACTAGTGATGTGCGACCCACATTGCTGGTAAGCTTTTTTTTAAAAAAAAGAAAATAAAGTTCTTGCTGGCCCCTTGTCTATGGACTTCACAAACGTACAATATTCATCATTCATCAATACAATATTCGAACACAAATACATTTTTCACACATTAAAAAAAGAGATTTTTACCTTAAATTTCTACATGAATGTCCCACGCTCTCAATTTTTTTTGGTAACAGGTTTTTTTCTTGAAAAAGTTCACTAAATCCGTCCTATAGCCGATCGCGGTAAATTGTCGAGGGTTCGTGATTGCGGTAGAAAAGAATTTAAAATTTTGGGACACGTAGTCGCCGTGTGTATTGAATATAAATGGAGGGGCGCTTGCACTTTCTTTTAAAGACTGAAGTTTAAAACTCTTTTACGGCCGGCCCCAGTAACAGTTCAGTCAGTAGATTGCCATTAACTTGGCACAAACTCAGATTGAACACCTAAACCTAAACCTAACTGTCACACACATTGACGTTGACAAATAAGAAGTAAAACAAAAAAGAATGTGAAGGCAAATTTCGATCTGGCGGGTGGGACTCGCGGTGGATTTGTTGGTCATAGAGTCTACTGTATTGAACCATAAAACGCAGGTTCGAATCCTGCAAGCAGTCGAATTTATCATTCATTAAAATAACATTATAATCTTTAAAACTCAATAATTATCACTCCACAACTTTCTACGACAAATCTTTCTCCGTGCAGGCTGCGCGTTTGTGGAATGCGTTGCCAGTGTCAATTAGACAAGCGCAATCACTGCCAATATTCAAAAGACTTGTGAAGGATCATTTCTTGTCGCTTTAACCTTACCGTCATCATCGTTGCTATTCGCGTTTATATTTATCCAAGTATCAATATATATATATTTTATTAAGTGTGTGTATGATTATATGTAGGTATATATTTTATAATATAGTAGTAATAGTATGTATTATCTATATATCGTATAGTATTGGTATATAAAATAGTTGCACCATTGACGACCCCATTTTTTTTGTACTGTACAGTTATGTCCATCCTAAGGTTGCCTGGAAGAAATCGCAGCCTGCGATAAGGCCGCCCATTGTATATTTGTAAAACTGTTTTGTCCTGTCTATTTGTGTTTTTATTGGTGTACAATAAAGTATATATAAATATATATAAATAAATAAATAAATAATTAATTTTACATTTTTGTTTGCATAATGTGAGTAAAACGTGGGAGGTACAGCATCTTATAATTCTTCAGTAAACCACAGTGTGATGTATTCAAACTTTTTCAAAAATTTCTGCCTTAAAAAAATGTCGCAGCTTGTCGGATGTTTAAAAAAATTTGACTTACCTGTCACGACTTTTGTATTTGGCTTCTCTAGAAGGCAGGTTGCGTCACTAGCGACGATATTATCACCCCTCTCCGTTATCGGATGCTTTGAATCATTTCCACCCCACTTTGAAACTTTCATTTTGTGAATTCCTAACTCCCTTTTGACTTTTTTATTCAGTTTGAATTCATAAACTGCGACGGGGAGGTACATAGTTGCGACAATAAATCGTATGTCTATAGCTATCAATAAATACAAATATACATTTTTCAATTTTCACGCCTGTTTCCCATTGGGGTAGGCAAAGACTATAGATTTCACGTTAATACGATACGGGCATAGCATTTTCGCTTCATGTCGGTTTTGGGGTGCTATTAACCTAAACTTTTTTGAAAAATTCCGCTATCAATAAAGTTGATCAAAAATTAGTAGTTCGTTTATGTAGAATAATCTAATATAGTTAGAGATATTTTTTTACGTTTTAACTTAGAAATTACAAATAATAAATAATAGGTATTAAAAATTTAAGTGGTGTATTTTAGGAAAGGGGAGGATCTAAAACTTTCGATTTTAATAATATCAACATTAAGCGACAAAATCTATGCTAAAGTAGTTTTGTCTGAAAACCTAACCTCACTCACTCACTCTTAGACGCGAGCAATAAAATTATCATTATTTTTTCAGTTAATAACAGTCGGGGTTTTTTTATTTTTTAAATTAACAGTTTTTATTTTATGCGTTTTCTGACAATTGAGACGAATCTAACAGTTACTCTAAAGCTAAAATTCATCAAGCCGTTTAGGCTGCAGAGCGGAGCAAAGAAATGTACATACCTACATAAATATACTCGAAAACCATAACCGTCCTTCTGGCGCTGTCAGCCAAAACAAGAAAATATGCCTCAAAGTATAAATCCAAATAATACTCAACTTGTATCTCCACAACGTTCGTACCTTCCAACTACTTACCGAAAATCTTATATCATTCGATCCACTAAATCTGACCGTGTATATACTAGCCTTAACCTTTTTTCCACGAAAAACCCTACAAGATTCTAACGTAAGCACCTTAAATAACATAGTGAGCCCACCTAAAATAATGCAGTCGACATAAAAAGATTAACAGCACACCCACTTTTGTGCTCGGGACAGGGGATCAAGAAATATGGCCGTAGAAGGAAAGGAAAGGCGATGCGGGACAATCGTTATATAAGATGGAATATTTTCTCTTTTAAATAACATGGTTTTTGATACGACTGCTAAGTCTTCCAGTACCCCAGATTCGAGAGGGTTTTGGGTTTTTATATGAAACTAGCTTATGCCCGCGACTTCGTCCGCGCAGCGTGATGATATATAGCCTATAGCCTTCCTCGCCTTCCTCAATAAATTGGCTATCTAACACTGAAAGAATTTTTCAAATCGGACCAGTAGTTCCTGATATTAGCGCGTTCAAGCAAAGAAACAAACAAACAAACTCTTCAGCTTTATATATTAGTAGTATAGATTAGTATAGATTCCTCGGATTTTATACCTCTGCTTAACCCCATGAGGAATACGAGCGTGATGGTGTGATAGGTGACTGACGATACAAGACTGTAGAAAAACTTCCTACTAGGTAATGATGTTTTTTTTTAACTTACTAGCAGTGTGGTTCACACATTACTAGTATCCTTGTCAACCCCTCATGCCAAGCTAAATGCTTGTATTACGGGTGGGTTCACGTCGATGGTGCAATGGGTAGTATTATTAGTAGTATTATCAGTGATCCTATCCTACTAATATTATAAATGCGAAAGTTTGTGAGGATGGATGGATGGATGTTTGTTACTCTTTCACGCCAGAACGGCTGAACGGATCTGGATAAAATTTGGCACAGAGATAGATTATAGTCTGGAATAACACATGGGCTACTTTTAATAAAATATTAGTTTAAAATATTTATTTTTTAATTTAAAATATTAGTTTAACATTTTGATTAAGACTGCATATATAAGTATCATAGGTACTTGTTATCCTAACACATTTTTAATTATTATAACAAATATATACTTAAGTTTCGTTCTAAAAACCGACAAAACGTTTTCATATTATTCTTGTCTATCCCGAACTCACCCATTCTTCACCTTTATTACGATATATGAATCTGTTCCAACACCCCAATAAAAATCATTTTCTGGTAATCGCTGCCTTCCCTTCCAAACAAATAATCTTCATAATGTCCCAATGTCACCTTAATATGTGGTAGGGAAAATCATTTTGTGTTATAATAAACATGGCATAGGTTGGGGACAGACGAGCAGTTTGTAGCAGTAGAACAGTTTTTTTTGCCTTTTTAGCCTAGTTTTCATGGGCACGACCGCTACGCTAGAGGTCCTAGGTTAGATTCCCAGGTCGAGAATTATAAATTCTCAAGCTCTCGGAGTTTGAGATTATTTTGTGTCCGGTTAATGGCAATAGGTTCGCACCCTATTGGATTATATGGGATTTAAACGTAGATATTGGTAAAATTTTACTTTTATATTTACATCTTTGCGGTACCTACCAATTTTTTAAATCTATTCACGTTCTCCATTTTAAAACTTCGTTGTCTACGTCATCAAGCATATTTATATACCTAGCGTCACTATTTCGCCATGTATGAGCACATCAATTATTTTCTCCAAAATATGTCCCCGAAATTGTCAATTGCCAATTTTTCCTCTTGACGCGAACATCGTTACAAAAGTTATTCGTGCCGGTGCTTTGCAATTTATAAAGGGGCACATTTCACTCGGCAAAATTTCTTCGCGGCGGTGTGAAAAAAAAAACAATTTCGCAAGAAAACGTAGGGAAATTTGGAAAGTTTTCCGAGTCTCAGATACACGTCCGCCGTAATTTGGTGGGTGCCTAAAAATTGGATTTGATAACTCGAGTTTTTTGCCTAACCTAATCATAAAACACGCAACAGAGAATGACAGGACAAAATCGGTGGCTTTAGTATTAATAAATCAAAATACAATTGCTATCTTTGAAGTCTTTTCATAAAAATGATTGATTAAAATAAACCTTCAATTATTATAAATGGTGGTAAGTTGATTGAGTGTACGCTTGACAGTAAATAGAATATTTTTAAGTAAATGGAATGAAAAATTGAATAAAAAGTACCTTTGCACAACTCTAAATAACATTTTAATAAAATAGCCTTTTTAATATTTTATTAACTGTTTGAACTGCTCAAGCAACATACCACGCATGATTCCCCCAAGGGTTAGACAGATGAGTACTAATGTACACCCCACAGTACGCGGTATGTTTAGGTCCATAGGTAATAGGATTGCGTGCCTATTGCCACTAGCCTAGCACAAATCGAATCTGAGCTGCTACTGAGAATATCATAAAAAAACCTAATGACACTTTACTCGACCTTGGAGTCGAGCCCAATAGCCTAAGCACGAAAAACTATCGAATTCGTATCGTAAACGAATGAGTTTTTTTCTGCTACAAATCTCATACATACATACATATTTTCTCATCTGTCTCCCATCAGAAGCAGTGATAGCCTTGGGGTATGACCACTGGACTGCCATGTCGTAGGTCTCGAGTTCGAACCCAAAGCACGCACCTCTGACTTTTAATAATTAATTATCACTCTCTTACATCGGTGAAGGAAAACATCGTGAGGAAACCTGCACGCCTGAGAGATTTTATCGACGGCGTGTGAAGTCTGCCAACCCGCATTGGGCAAGCGTGGTGGACTATAGCCTAATCCTTCTCATTCTGAGAGGAGACCCGTGCCCAGCAGTGGGACAGTATATGGGTTAGAGACTACATTTGCTACGATCCTGGCACACCGCTTTCGCTTCATCTACGTTCATTAAACCTCCTTCTCATACAAATTATTCTAGATTTCGATACGAATACGTTTTCGAAAGTGTTAGTGCTTGGGCTACCAAACCAATATATGAAAGAAAGAATGAAATTTATTTGGCAACAGTTCGCTCAAGACTCACAAAAACAAAGTAGACAGAAAAATAAAAACAAAATAATCTACAACAATAAAAATGCACCAAACTGCTCACATATTATAGCATATTGTGTGCCTCGCGGCTGCGCCAAATAGGTTTAATATCAGTTTCAATTTGACATACCTACATTTTATTTTGATTATTCTTAAAACAGATTCAATGTATAACGAATTATTTATAAATAATAAACGAGCTATGTAATTTTACTCCAGTAATAAGCTTTTAGTTGAAACTAATTTACTTCTAGTCTAGCTCCGAATATTGCCTATTACCCAGCCGGGATTCTTATTTCCAGATTTAAAGCTGGCATTAAATATATTACTAGCTTTTGCCCGCGGCTTTTGCTTACGTGAAACTATATTAGGATTACAAATGGATCCCAAAAATAATAAATACTAACAGTAATGACCTCTTCTTTGTATGGGTCTGTATACATCAGAGAAGTCAACATGTATGGCAGAATCCGTTTAATTAATTGAGATGAGAAATTCATCAGTTTTTAAGTTAGAGCATATACCTATCTAACAGTGATAATTAAATTTAAATCTATTCAGTTGTTTTTTGCGCCAACCCGTAACAAACCGACAAACAGACAAGAATTTTAAAAATTACACTGAAATAAACCCAAACCCAATTGTTTTTTTTTTAATATATTCAATGTACAGACACAGCTTTTTTACCATTTTATAATATTAAACATTATAACGATGTCCCGAGACAAATAGTCGAAAGGGATTTATTAAGCACTTTCTGTTATCCCGAACGCTTAAGTAATAACTTCTTGTCAAAATAGAGTGGGGAAAATAAATTTTGAGAACGTCATTATTTATCGACATTGTGCTATATTATGGGTTAAATAGATGGCCCCAGCAATAATGAAAATGTAAAGGCATAAAACATACCATCACGTCTGTGTTCCCCGAAGGGTTAGGCAGAGGTGTACTTAATATTAAACTAAGCTTAAAGTTTAGGTCACATCTAATAGGGGGCGAGCTTATTGCTATTAACCGATCACAAATCCAAACTTCAAACTACTTAGAATTTCTTAGAAAAACCTAATGACACTTTGTTCGCAGTGGGCATCGAACCCAGGACCTTTAGCGTAGTATTATTTAAAGTAATATTAGTAATTTAAAACATCTCAACAGAAATTGTAGCTGTTGCCACCTTCTGATCATTAATCAATTATTTAATGGATAGTAGGGTTTGAAATATCGATAAAGCACCTGACGCAATTCAATCACAGATTAATTTGTTATGTTTTTACGGTTTTTTACGTAATAATATATACCTATCATTACGCCTAAAGTCCCGGAAGGGTTATGCTGAGACGTACTTATATAGATTCACAGTTCGCCGGTATATATAGGACCCATGTAAGGTGACGAGCCTATTGCCGTACCCCGGTCAAAAATCCCAAACACCGAGCTGCTACTGAGAATTTCATAGAAAATCTCAATAACACTGCTCGACCTGGGAATCGAACATAGCAGTTGTGCTCAGGACCGCTAGGCTAGGCAGTAAGAATACTAAAAGTAGAAAAGGACTTAATCTGTATGTGACTGCATTATCCGATCGCTTGGTTACTGCGTCAAATTGAGCCTTCAAAGACGTGTTGAAACTAATCTAGAAATACCATTAACCCTTACTAGGTCGTAAAACCATTTCAAATTACGAAACACATTCAATCATAATTTTCAGGCATAAAAACATCGCTTTCAAAAAGCTCTTCCACTTCATAACAACCTATAAACACCCCATACAACCCACTTACGTAACACTGGTCATAAATAAAAGAGTTTTTCAGGCAAAAGTTTCAGTAGGCCTGCCCCCATGGGTTTTGGCTCGAATAAGAGAAACGTCTGTGCCACTTTTGGCTCTCCAAAAGTATGTTGCGACTGTCACGCTCCCAGCGGAAGGAATTAGAACTAACTGTCGCTAGAAATTGGGGATTGTCATAAAATCCCGAGGTTGACTTGTGTACGTGGCTCAAGAATTAAGTTGGTAATAAAATGTCGGAGTATTTGTTACTTTTTTGGGAGTGAATTTGGTTGTTAGTAGGTATCGTATTTTTTGAGAAGTACCTAAGGAAAGGGGGAGTATTTTTGGCTTTCATCGTGTTGCTTAAAAAGTATTAGTAATTTTCTTGAGTATTACTGAGTTGAAATCCCTAAAATTATGATCGAGCTACACGGTGACTTATGTCTGCGTGCCTTCAGTCAGAACATGTGTCAACTCAAAGCTGCTATCTTCAAAAGTACCTATTACCATGTACGGCAATAATTATTTGAACAGGCTGTTCAGTAAAATAATACCGTCTGGACTATAAAAGAGACCATGATTCTTTAAGCTAGGTGCGGCGTTTCTTCTTAGAGGTCGTCATTTATGAAATACCAGCGCCATCTAGTAAATCATTCTAAAAATGTCTCTAAAGGATTTAGTTACAAAAATAAATATAATTTACCATTATTTCAGTATAAGCTACAAAATATTTGTCATCACCCAACTTTTGTCCACAACATTGTTTGTACCTATTGATGTTATAAGACTTATCTCTCGGGGATAATGTTAGCATCTGTCAGTGAAAAAAATACCTACCTACAAACTGAAGCGCGCATAGAAGTTGCATATTTGTTATAGTGTTCTATGGTTCGATTCCTATCGGAAGCAATATTTATATGTTCCACAGGTGTACGTTTGTGAAAACGCAAAGTATGTTTTAAATATCTTTCAAATTTTACCTCTTTAATTATAATAATAATTAGATAAAGATAATATACATAACATAATAGTTTTAGTTCAATATATTGCACAATATCGTCGGTAATAAAACTACTTGCCATAGTACATCAATGTCTCATAACTGTACTGCGTCTTCTTTTGTGTAGGTATAGAAAATGCCTACACGTAGAAAAAACTTTCCCTAAAATAACTTCAACCTTATCATAAATAAAGAAATAGAAACAAATCATTTCACTTTTGTTCCTCCATTAGGCATTTATCAAGGGTGTTTCACGCCTGCCACGAAATTCTTAAAGACGTCGCGATATTGCGATACGGAGTCAAAAACGTTCCCTGTCAACAGCACCATTACTCATAGAAATAAGCAATCATCTGGAGCACCCCTTTTTAATTATGCAAAATCTGTGCCATTCATTAACCCCCCTCTGCCCCGGCCCCCGTCCATTATCTCTGAGGAATGGACAAAATTATTTACTTGGAAATTATGAAAAATATATAAGATGGATGGCACAATCTGTTTCAATTTTTGCCTAGTGGCAATGTTTGCCATTGTTGCGAAGCGTTGTGGGTTTCAGATTGGACAGGTGAGGGTTGGCGAAGAAGTTTCCCGATATTTTATCATGCTTAAAATATTGTGAGAGGAAACTTTTTTGGATGATTGTGACGTTTTTTGTTGATTGATTGACGTGGCATTACCGTTAGATGTCACTGTATCGTGTGACAACCCTGAAATGCTTGGTTTAATGCCATACCAGCTGTAGCCCACGTTATTATCCAGGATTATAATATCTCGTAGGAATTTTCTTAGATTCTAGTGTACACCATATAATAGAGATATTTATTTACAGGATTATCTTTATAATTTCTATGATTTAGGTACATTGAATTTTAATCAATTATATATTTTCGGAATAATTAAATATAATTGACACAATTTCAAGTATCGCAGTAGATAAACGTTCGTAACTGCCTCATTAGCCAAGTGGTCCTGAGCGCGACTGCTACGCTAGAGGTCCTGGGTTCGATTCCCAGGTCAAGCAAAGTGTTATTGGGTTTTTCTATAAAATTCCCAGTAGCAGCTCGGAGTTAGGAATTTGTGCCCGGTTAATGGCAATAGGCTCGCCCCCTATTACATGGGACCTAAACATACCGGCGAACTGTGGGTGTACATTAGTACGCCTCTGCCTAACCCTTCGGGGAATACAGGCGTGATGGTATGTTAAACGTTCGTAGAATTAACACTGAAACAAAAAACAAAAAATTTGGTAAGAATGTTCATGTATTATGAATCAAAGTCCTGACTTACTGACAGAAAACTCATAGCTAAACTACTGACTTTAGAGACTTGAAATCTTAAGGGTTAATTTGTCTTAATGGGTCTAAGAAAGCATTTTTTGGACTTCAAATCGTAAGGGGGGCAAATAATAATATGTGAGACTTTTTGCAGGAAAATCCATTGTTTAAATTTATTTGCACTTAGGGGGTTCTTAGTTGAATCCAGTAGGTGGCATAGTTTTTAGTTGGTACGAACCGACATTTCTTGCCGCCTCCCCAGGCGGTGGAAGATTCTGTAGCATTTTGCGTACTATTAAAAAAAGGGACGCTGTAATTGTCAACATATTTTTGGGAATCGAACCCTCCTGGGTCCTCCTCTAGCGTAGCAGTCGTGCTTTGGACTACTAGACTAACGAAGCAGCTCGTTAGTCTAGTTTATAATTTTTATATAATACCTATAACAGAAATATTTTAAATAATTTTGGATCTCATTAGCAACTTGCCTGCTAATAGTTGAGTTATTTCTCTCAAGTGGCTCCTAACTTTGTAAAACATTACAAGCTTAAATCGTTTTCCTAGAACGGAATTGTTTAAAGGTTTCGTAGCTAAGTAATAAGTACACCAATCAATCGATCTGCAAAGCTAAGCTCCGCTTAACGCGGTGCGCCTACGGATGGGTGACCATTTTAATCAGAGGTGAATTAAAGTTCTGATTTTAAAAGGACTGAATGTATTGTCATATGCCATGCCTAGACAAAACACATTGTAGCTATAAAAAGTTTATAAGATGTTTCATATTTTTATAATTAGGGGGTAAATTCCGAGCTGCTACTAACATTTCATAGAAAACAATTATAATATTGCTTCACCTGGGAATCAAACCCGGTTGCTAGCTACGTTTGTGATCACTGTACCACTGAAGTAGTTAATGATCATAACAATAGTTTGTTTACGAGTAATTAACTTATTTAAACCATCATAATTTTACTAACTCTAAAAATGGTAGGTACCAAGTTGGGGGCACCGTAAATCCACTCACAAATCAAGTTCACACTAACAAAATACTCCATCATCACCGCACGATTATCAATTCAACCCGTTAGCTACTGGGATGTCAATATTCATTTAGCGGTTCGGCCACAGTGTGCGCGTGATTTGTCGTCCGCCCTACTCCGCCGCGCCAAAGGGAGGGGGGGGGGCACGTGGTCCGAATACAAAATCCCGACGAATTTCGCCGAAGCCCGCCAATTGATGTTGAAAATCGTTTGAGTTATTAATAATTCGGAATTCGTCTCGTAGATTTCGTTTTGATTTATATGGTGATGGGTATGCGTTTGTTTTTGTTTTTCTCATACAAAATTATCTTTGATTCAGTCTCCAGTTGTTTATTTTCTCCAGGAATCATCCTTCCCGCTATCCAACGCTGTATCATTATATAAATTCATACAATTTAAAAATTCAAAACCAATTAAAATACAATTATTGGCACAAATTGGTCCTTAGCTCCGCAATGTGCTGCACTAGTTTTAAGATTAAAATTATTTGTTTAACAGAGCATTTAAACAAATAATTTGAATTTGCCTTGCAATTCGCCTGGTGATTTGATTAGTCTTATCGTCTCAGGTGCGACTGTTGTGCTGGGTTCGATTCCTATGTCAAGTAAAGTGCTATTGGGTTTCTCCGTCAAATTCTCAGTACCTACAGGCTGAAAATTTGGATTTCTTCCCGATAAGTGGCAAAAAAAAATTATAGGCTAGCCTATTGCCATCAGCCAGTACTTCTTTGCCTACATTTCTGGTAATACAACTGGCATCATCCCTATACTGTGCGTAATAAAGAAGCGGCGGTAGCCTAATGGCTAGGGCATCGGACTTGTGATCATGTGGTTGCCGGTTCGAAACCCACCCATTATACTACCGACGTGAACCCACTCGTAACACAAGCATTTTAGCTTAGCACGAGGGGTTAACAAGAATACTAGTAATGTGCGATCCACATTGCTAGTAAGCTTTTTTTAAAAAAAAAAAATACAGGCGTCAAGGTATGTTATATTGATGATTTCTTTTCCAGATTTTTCTCAGTATATGGGCGACATGGACATTCAAGACTACAAGACAATGGCCGGTGGAACTGACAGGTAAGTGCAAAAATCACTACCTATGTAAATAGAAACGACACTAATCTATTAAAATACACAATAACTCACGCAGGAAGGTATAACGCTATTATTTAAGTAGCAATCAATTAAAAGATAGTAAAAATATATGATAGTACAGTCGCCACCAATAATGTCTACAGATAAATACAAAAGCAAAAGGTGTAATAAATTAGTCTATTAAAATGCAAGCCGTGTCAAAGATCGCACTTCTATTTTCCGCTTATTTCTAAATTATATTTTATTCAAATTCACCTTTGTTCTTTTGATACAGCGTCCTTTGTCTCCTGTCAAATAAATATTGAATGGATGAACTTTCATCATCAATTTTGGAAATAACGAAAACAATCAAATGCACAAGATTTATCGCAAAAACTCAAAAAGCAAATTGTATTGATATTGTAAATATTTATTTTCTTTTGTATCACACTAATTCTTTATCTATTCTGCAAACAAAAAATCTAGAAAAACGTGATATTTTTTTCGTGCAAGGATCAAACTCGCACAGCATCTTGCCGAAACATCGAACATTTGCCGAAATTGGTATAGATCGCCTGTCACACAAATAAGCACTTATCGCAAGCACATTAAGGTTGGGAATATAGTATCAAATCTTTGTTTTTAACTAATTAGCAGTGTGTATATCTTGAATATGAGTACCAATACAAATAATTACATACTGTTTCAGTTGTACAAAATAAATTTGATTGTGCTTATTTTGTATAAAATTAAGAAAAGAATATATTAACCAACCTGAATCGAACTCTTTAAAAATGACCTTTTAATTGACAAAATAAATATTTGACTAGGTAAAATAATATATCTACGATGTTTACGGAGCCTCAAGAACCCTCCAATATGCCTCTATTCATTCATACGGAGTCATCCATCTTGTTTTTCTTTTTTTTTGTTGTATATCCCTCTAGTGGGGCGTTCGTCAAAGTGCAGTATCATCAAATCACTGTAAAAGAAGTTTCATGATTTGAGGGGGTGCAGGGGGATGAAATATTACAACGAGAGAGGTTCTTTTCCGAAAGGACGAGTTGCTCATGCTAGTCAGGTATTAAAAGCTAGGATATTTGAGCTATTTTTTATGTTGGACAGAGAAATTCGTCTGTGGTATCACCTCTTCATTCCTCTCAGCACAACGTTCATCATCCTTATCCATTATATCGTCCCACTGCTAGGCAAGACACGCTAGCCTAGTACGCGTTGGCAAAGTTCACTATTAATTTAAAAAATAAAGTAATTATACCGGTGTTATCTCGTGCTAAAAACTAAAATATAATTTTAGATTTGATTAAATTGTGAGATCTAATTACAAATATCGCAATTTATAATTACAAATAAACTAGCGATCCCCGCTGTCTTTGCACAAATGCAATGTATTATAAGACACGTATTTTTAAGTTTAAACCATTTGAAATAAATTTTCTAAGTGAACCATAATTATTTAGGATCATCGACCGTTCAAACGTAATACCAAAATAAATCTTAATTCAAAGAGAATTTTAGAAATTTTATTATAATTCTGATGCGGGTACCATGGTTCTAAGTTCCTATTCAACCATTTCTTGCAATATATTTCACGGGAAATAATTGTGAATGTAATTTTTGATAACGAAGTTTCGACCGATTTTTCGCTCGTTTATTTCCAGTAAAGTAGTGGTAGGTTGGGTAGGATAACGGTATCCGAATTCGAATAACAGCACAATTTGATTGAATTGTGTTTGAATTACGATTTATTGTGGTATTAAGTTTTTGCTGACAATTCAGCGTCCGCCGGAATGTTCAAGATCCATTGCGTAGTTTAAAAGACCTGCGCACAAACAGACGTGAATTATATTAATCCATATCATAGCTTTATCTACAGTACACACGTATCGTTTTTAGTGTTGGAGTCTTATGCCGAGTCACTCAGGGCGTATTTCATGCTACGTCGACTCACGAAATGATATTGTCGGGAATATGATTCGTGCGTTACAAATGTATTATGTACTTCGACCTTTGAAGACGTCTGTTCGATTCTTGGATGGCGAATGCAACGTGTTCATTTTATTCAATCATTGTTGTGACGTTGATTTTTAGATGGATGTTATTTTGAATCAATTTGTGAGTTTGTTCGTAAGTTATAAAATATTGATGAACGGATTATTAGTTTATGAATTATTAACATCTGTCCGTAACTTTCTTTTTTTTATAGGATAGGGGAGCAAACGAGCAGACGGATCACCTGATGGTAAGCGATAACCGCCGCTCATGGACACCCGCAACACCAGAGGAGTCACAAGTGCGTTGCCCGCCTTTTAAAAGGGTTTGGGCCTCCGGTAACCTCATTCACTCGGCGAAACACAAAGCAAGCGTTGTTTCACGCCGGTTTTCTGTGAGGCCGTGGTATCACTCCTTTCGAGCCGGCCCATTTGTGCCGAAGCATGGCTCTCCCACTTCAAAAACGTTGTCTGCATAGCCATCAGTTTTGGGTCAGACCTGGATAAAAAGTAAAGTGGATATATACACATAGATAACAAATTAGTGTGTATGTATGATAGTGTGCCAAATTATATATATAACCTAAGAAGCCTATAGCCTTCCTCAATAAATGGGCTATCTAACACTAAAATAATTTTTCAAAGCGGATCAGTAGTTTCTGAGGTTAGCGCGTTCAAGCAAACAAACTCTTCAGTATATAGATTTTTTATTACGAGCAAAAAATTATGCAAACTCATTCGGATAAATAAAATTTGTGACATTAGAAAAAGTGCGTTGTATTTCACATGTCAATATTACAACTCGAGTCGAATATTTGCATTAAACATAAACCCACTGTCACACAGTAAATGTGGTATAAAAAAATACTGAAACCATTTCAAGGCGTTATAAAAGTTAGTGTTCGTAGCTATTCGTAGCCGCGTAGCTGACGGGCGCCATTAGGGCTACGCCGTAGCACGTCGTAGCCTTCACTCTAAACATAACGTAGAGAGACACTGAGAGTCGATTTTGTACTCCCGCAACAGTAAATGTTAGAATAATCATTTTTATGTAATAATCAATATATGAAATTGGTTACATTAATTATAATTAAAATAACTGCCTGTCTTAACCTAGTGCTGAACGCGACTGCTAAGGTAAAGTCCTGGGTACGATTTCCAGGTATTGGGGTTTTCTATGAAATTCTCAGTAGTAGCTCGGAGTTTGGAGTTTGTGTCCGGTTTATGACAATAGAGAACCTATTACATGGGACCTAAATATACCGAAGAACTGGTGTACATTAGTACGCATCTGCCTAAAAATTATCTCGATGATAAAATCCTGTTCGTAAATCAAATCAGGCGTTACTAAATGTAATTTCCACGCAATATTTATTTTTGTTGTTACCAACCTTCATAGCTATATAAACCTTTGAATTTAAATCTCTTTGATTGAGGCCTAGATGTTTCATGGCTGAAGGCACTAATGTAAGCCTGCTGATGAGCGACGCGTTCGTATGTGAGCACGCGGCCAGTGTGACGCAACTGCCCTGTCTCTAATATTATGTAAATACGATGGTACAAGTTACAAGAATATCGTATAAATACATATAAAATAACAACATACCTGTATACCCAGATTTCTTAGGCAAAGTTGTTCCAATTTATAATAACACTTTCTGGTATGTTTAAGGAGGCTTTTATGTAGCCTTAAATTCAGCAAGTATCCCCACTGGTAGCGACGTCCAAACTACAAAGGCCTAGATCCGGTACAATTACCTGCAGATGGGCAGGGTTTACAGATCCCTTATAATTGTGGCACAGTTATAAAGCCTGGGGCCATCACGTGTTATTGCGACCGCTCTACATCTTAGATAGCACCATCCCTTTCTAGCAAACTAAAAGCGACCACGTTTATACGTAGAAGTATGGCCTCTGTTACAACCGCTTACGCTTATGACTTACGTCAAACATTAATACTCCGCTCCAATGTAGGTAACTTCATGCGTGAGATCATTGTTCGCTGGCCTATTAATCTGAAAGTCCGCCTCAATAATGTTTTTATATAAATAGCTATTTGATCTATGTGCTGATATTATTAATATTAACATAAACAAACTGTGTCATGTAACATACAGACTTGGAACTCATTTATAAAAAAAACCACAAACATACACAGACACTACACCCATTAGTGATACTTAAACACTCACGTTTGCTAAATACATTTAAAAGCTGATTTGTCGCATTGAATATATTATTTTTTGGAATATATTATTTGTTGTTGTTGTTGTTAGATAGATAGGTAGGTAGGTACCTATCTTTTATATTTATCATTTAGCATCGCCTAGGTATAAATGATAAATTACTACCCACCTACCTACCTATCTATCTTTTATATTTATCCTAAAGCACCACCTCACAATCCGAGAGAAATTTTCAGGTTTTAATTAATATTATTCTTATGAAATTTCAAATAATATTATTAAATGTGATTTTTGCCTGCCTCGTTAGCCTAGTGGTCCTGAGTGCGACTGCTGTGCTAGAGGTCATGGGTTCGATTCCCAGGTCGAGCAAATTGTTATTGGGTTTTTCTATGAAATTCCCAGTAGCAGCTCGGAGTTTGGAATTTGTGCCCGGTAAATGGCAATAGGCTCGCCCCCTATTACATGGGACCTAAACATACCGGCGAACTGTGGGTGTACATTAGTACGCCTCTGCCTAACCCTTCAGGGAATACAGGCGTGATGGTATGTTATGTTATGTAAATGTGATTTTTATCACTGTCACATCATCTGGAATATCTTGCGATAGCCGCCATCCCCACTACACCTATGCAGCCATACGATGACAAAAGTCTCTCAAGTACAAGGCGTCCATCAATAACAGAAACTATCTTGAGCCAAGGTGCCAGTGGATCGATAACCAATCAGCTGCTCTCTCCGGCCGCTAGAATTACCTGGCCGTGATTAGGTGCTCGCGATCTCTGTAACTACAACATAGACCAGGGGTGGCAAACCTTGGGCCGAAGTCTACTTTTTCAATTGTGTCAGAATGGTCATCCAATGGTTCTGAATGATATAAGAACTGACAGATTTTGCAGGAAAATTTGACAAAAATCAACAATTCTGAAGTTATTTCCACACAATAACATACATACCACCATGCCTGTTTTCCCCGAAGGTTTAAGCAGAGGCGTTCTTATGTACACCCACAGTTCACCGGTAATTTTTAGGTCCCATGTAATAGGGGGCGAGCCTATTGCCATTAACCGGGCACAAATTCCAAACTCCGAGCTGTTACTGGGAATTTCATAGAAAAACCCAATAACACTTTGCTCGACCTGGGAATCGAACCCAGGACCTCAAGCGTAGCAGTCGCGCTCAGGACCACTAGGCTAATGTGGCAGTTCCATAAAATATTATAGTAGAATTGGGGCCCTGGAGTTTAAAAATCATGATAAATTTATTAATTTTCTGTGACATTTTTATGCAGCACCATCTAGTCCCAAACTAAGCAGGGCTTGTACTATGGGTACTAGACTATTAATATAATACTTATATACTTTTTTTGTAAATACATACTTATAATACATAACAAACAACCAGACGAATACAAACACTTATATTCATCACATAAATATTTGTGTCCTGTGGGAATCGAACCCACGACCTCGTGGTCAATATTTTCATAATAGTATTTCAACAACTCGGATCCCCACCGTAGATTAGCTATAATAATATTAAACAAATATAATCCTCTCGGTCTCGCTGCTAAGCTTCGACTCGATAAAACTCAATTCCCAGGTCGGGCAAAGATTACTGAGTTTTCTTCACAATAAAAGTAACAGCCCGAAATTTGGTTGTAATGAGGCTGGCCTAGAGTGTAGAAAATATTAATACATTAGGTACCTGTCTGACTTTGTTTGTTCAGCAGTGAATCTCTGACTCGCATTTCAGAGTATAAACTGGGTAAAATAAAAACAAAAACTAGTGTAGCTTAAAATCTTTTGATGGGGCACTTCATTAAATTAATTTCTTAAAACATACCATGGGTTTGCCATCCCTGACCTAGACGGTCAATAAACTTGCACAACGTTGACGCTCCTCTTAATATTTTCCCTCGACAACCATTAGGTGTTAATGGTGTTTCGTAGAGAAATGTTTTGATGCGTCTTGGACAGATTTTCTGATAATGATTGTGTTTTGTTTTGAAATGGAAGATAATAATTTATATTTTATGGGATTTTGGTTGATGGTACCTATAATAAAATTGTAACATGCCGATGTTTGTTTAATACTTATAGATGGTAAAGAGAAGAATAAAAAGATAAGATTGACCCCAAGCTTGCTATATAAAAAACTAAAACGAACGAAACTTGTTAGAAATACGTGTTTTATTTGTATGCCGTGTTCTCTTTACAGCAGTAAGCTCAAATCTAAAACGGCAGTACTTTTGTACGCATCTGTACTATTCAAAGACACTTGTAAAGAAAATTCCCCCATCATTATCTGGAGCGTTCCGGACAGTTCCGAGTGGGGATGTCTAGCTCGCTTTGTGTATAGTCAGGAAGCTCGTATACACTACGAGATTTTTAGTGATTGAGATTGAGGGGTGACATTTTGAAAATGGAATTTGGAAATGGTAAATACATAATTATTATAAGGTGAATGTTGCGATTGTTTTCTATTATTTCGGCAAATACCGTCAAAAATCGCTAGAGCTTGGAAATGTTTACTAGAATATTGTCAATCCATCTGTCAATCCTTGTTTCACTTAATGTGCTTGCTTGACAAAAATCTACTTAAAACGAGTAAATTATTTATCATTCAAATAAAATATTTCTCTCTTGACATTTCAGCGGAGGAGTAGAAGAAATATAACTAAAGAAATTCTTGCGCAATATGATAAATGAAAAAATCTCGTTTCCTTTTTACTTAATTCAATAAGAAATAATCCCATGACAAACCTTAGACACTCCACAGAATCGTTCTGATTTCGATGATTCCTAAAATATAAATTATGTAAAACGAATGTTTCTCATGTTTAATGATATACACAAAAAGAGTAGTTTTTGGAAGACTGCGAACAAGTAATTCATAAAATTAATATTAGTTAAGGAAAAAATCGAGTGTGGGCAGGATTCAAACCTTCGTCTTCTGGTTCAATACATTAGATGATATTTCCAACTAAGCCACTGCGAGTCCCACCTACCAGGTCGAAATTTTCGCATCCACGACCCTCCGGTTAAGTAGACCAGACGCTTATGCCAAATAACCTACCGAGACCACAGCCTAACAGTACTATGCTTACTTATAGTTATTCCGTGTATATGTCACCGTAAAATTGTAAATATTGTTAGATTATAATCTATCTCGCGAGATTGTGAACTGTCGAAAGATTGTGAACCGTAACATACTGCTCGTCGCTTACGCTTCGTCAGATTGTAATCTATCGAAGTGAAACTGTTTAATCACAATCTTACAATTGTCAAATTTTCAACTGTCCGAAGGCTGTCTCTGTAATACAGTGTATACTACAGTAACATACGCAGACATACAAAAAGTTGTCGGAACTGCGTCCCCAATACAAACAGGGCTCAACATCTCGTACCATTGTTATTCGTTATCGTGACGTTTCAATTGAAACTTTCCGTGAACGTTGCTTCGAGACGGGCGGTCTTATTTGTGGCGCAACGGAATTGTTCCCGATGCATGAGTTATTAATAAAACATGAGACGAAGGTCATTAGTTACCAAGTTATGGTAATTTTGAAAGAACCGTTTTTGAGGAAAAATTTAAAAGCGGTCTGATATAACTCAAACTGCATCATATCTACTTAATTAGATACATACCAACACTGTATTCCCTGAAAGGTTGATTAGAGGTGTACTAATGTCCACCCACAGCTCTCCGGTATACTTCAGTGGCATGTAATAATAGAAGGTAAGCCTATTGCCATTAACCAGATTCAAATCAAAATTCCAAGCTGCTACTGAGAATTTTATAAATATAACCTAATAAGACTGCCTAACCTGGGAATAGAACCCTCTAGCGTATCAGGCGAGCTTACGACCATAAAACGAATGATGCAGCTTTTATACGTTTATAGACTGATATAGATTTATCAACACACGTACATTATATGTTGTATCAAAACTGGGTCCCAAAATAACATCTCATATATAGCCATCAGTGGAAGACCTCGGTCGTCAGTGTTATCTGTTATTAAAATCTAGGTTAGGTTAGCAATATCCCGCACCAAGCGAAGGGACAGTTATTAATTAAACGGATTTTGCGTAGACCTGGGTCTAGGTAACATGTTACGTCTATTATTATATCTATAAAATATAACTAGCTGACGCGACAGACGTTGTCCTGTTTTAACTATGAATATTGAATTCGAATTGACAAGTATTTACCTATAATTGCTGCGCCCATTTTGTCAATTGCCCCAACCAAGAATGTTTTGGAGCCATCTGTCACATAACTGGCAGTTATGCCGAACGTTATAATGTTATAAAAGGAGAAAAGTATAAAAAAAGGTTTTAATAAGGTTTGAACAGTTAATATGGTCGCACAACGTTATTAATTTTAAATAATTCGGATCGAAATATCAATATTTAGGGATAAACTACACAGTGAGGAAGCAAAGAAACAAAATCGATCGCTGAACTTAAATGTTATTAGAACCAACTGATTATGATATGATTATAAATTATTATTCGGCTCAAAAGATCAACATTTAGGGATAAACTAGGTCCTTATAGAATATTTAAATTTTTTATCAACAATAAACAAGTCTAGTGCATATGCCTTAGTTCAGAAGGAAGCTGTAATACAGTATTTAATGCAAAGATTGCATAAATCACTTACCTTTCATCGCATATTATGTACGTACATTCATTGTCTCATATTTTATTATTCATTCTCCATTGAATACATTTTACCCCGTCTTATAAGTTTCTAAACACACAATAAATCTTTGTCTAAGACATTAATGAACATGGTTGTAACCGTCCATCTTCGTCAACTTAGCATATAACCTTGCGAAGCTAAATAAAGGGATTGCCCAAGTTGTAATATTGAATTTAAAAAATACCCCGAGTTTTTGCTCTGAAAACCCGGAAACTGATTTGTATTATAGCGGTCAAAAGGTTAAATAGGAGATGGGTTTTGTGAGGTATTTTCTCTCAACCATAATATGCTTACTATTATGTGGCTATGTAAATTAGGTATTTCGATATATTGTGTATGTGAAAATATTACTGCATTTAATAATAAAACTTTATTTTCAGGTAACTCTGTACACAATACAATAATTATTGTAAACTAATGTCATAATCAGGTCAAATGAAGGTAAAATTATCTATCAGCATTGACCTTCATAATAAAAACAACTTTATAGTAGGTACGCTGGATAGACGATTTATTATGGCTCAGATTTTTATTTATATTCCTTTTGGTATTAAATGATAAATGATAATTGATCGAATCGCTTGTCCATACAATTGCACTGCCCAAAAGATTCCGCCTGGTGCGATAATAATAGTATTATAAACTAGCGGGCCCGGCACACGTAGAAAATTAAAAAAAAAACTTCTGGCAATGGATAAGGCATACAACACCATCTGGTGGCATCACCGAAACCAGCGTACAACGCCATGTTGATTTTCGTCCGTGTTTTGTTTCTGTGCAATCAGTCAATCTGTTCCCAATACGTGAATTTTTCGATGTTTTTAATACTTATTTTAATACTTATATACTTACTATTCCGGATGAAGAAAATTCCAAAAACACAAAAATCATAAAAATTGGTCCAGCCGTTCTTGAGTTATAAATGGTGTAACTAACACGACTTTGTTTTATATATATAAGATTTATTTAGCTCGACCATAATTACTAGATATGTACAGTGTAGGGTTGTGCAAAGGTAATATTATAGGAAAATTTTAATTAAAACGTGTCACTATCGTTTCATTGCTTGCAACGCGTTCAGGGTTACCACAACCTTAAGAATGAAAATAAAAAATGCCAGAAAAAACGGTTAGCCTCAAAGAAGGTACCTATTAAAATCTATGTTAGTGTTAAAAGCTGTCAAAGATGCATTCAAATAAGCATGTTTGTAAAGAAATAGATAAACTGATATAAAATAAACATAGTCTTACCAATTGCAAAGCGATAAATAACAATGCGTACCTACTTCATAATATGTATCTAATATTGATATCTGCCAAACTTTATAAATTTAACGTTAAAACATTAAGAGTACCTTTAACTTCTGAGAGAGGGATTTCTCGATTCTCAAGATTTATGAATACGCAGAGGTTTTTGTCATTAGCCTGATAAAATCTCGAAAGTGTCAACCCTACGAGTGTTTGACGTTGACAGCTTGTAATAAATTAATTAAAACGTCAGTTGCGCTTCGATTTTATAATTTTCTACATAAATATACACTAACTTGTAGTTAACCAACTTGTTTGTAGTTTTTTCCCTTGTAGACCGTTAACAATTTAGCAATGGTCGAATTACAATCATTGCTACATACACTCAAAATAACAACTATCCCTCTGCCTTTGCCTTTGTAAAAGCAAAAAAAGGCGTTGGTTAGTTTAACGTACCATAATTCCAGGTTCACCCAAGGATTAGAAAGAGGTATACTTTTTTGCGTGCACCGACAGTTCGCCACTTTGTTTAAATTCAATTATTTTTTTTCTTGTACAAATTATAAAAATAATTTGTATTATCACAAAATTCAAAAAGAATAATAATAATTTGTGGGAGATTGTTGCCTAAACAAGGCAGAAGCTTGTATTTTAGGACACCAGATCTTTAGATCCCATGTTTTTTTTAAAATTCTTGATAGGCTCACGCTTGATCGCCATGTAACATACGGCGACCCTATTGCAATTAACTGAGCACAAGTCCAAACTTCGAATCGTACTGAACTGGAATTCATGAAATTGACATGACCATGACTGAATGTCCACCATAAATCCCTGTAAAAGCTCTCAACTCATACTATTTTCAAACTATCTCTGTATAAATTCTAGTCTATTCTATTCTATTCTATAAAAAAATTAATAAAACACTACAGAAATCTGTGCATTTTGTTTACACAATAAAGGCATATTTTGCATTCTTTCGTATTAATGAATCGGATCTCGGCTGCATAGTTTTTAATATCTGTAATGAAAGCTGCAAATATGATGAGAGAGGTGCGCGCTTCGAGGGTGGCGCTGAAACGTTGGGGTGCGGACTGAGAGGCGGGAAGTTGAAGAACTAGCGAGTTTATTTCATATTCTGTCGGGTGTGTCACGAATGTGAGTCCCATATCTTCGACCGTAGGGAAGGGAAAGCAAAAACGGGTCGTTACTAGTCTGACAAAGTCATGTAGGTAGTGTTAATGGGTTTCTTACAAAGTTTTCAGTTGCGAGGCTTAGGTTTTTGGTTGATGACAATAGCCTCACCACCAACTACAATTAGTACATAATCTAATTTTGACGACCTCTGTGGTTTAGTGGTTTGAGTACCGGACGGCTAACCATGAGGTCGTGGGTTCGATTCCCACAGGACGCACATAATATTTATGTGATGAATATAATTGTTTGTGTTCGTCTGGGTGTTTCTTATGTATTATAAGTATGTATTTACAAAAAAAAAAGTATATAAGTATTATATCCATTGTCTAGTACCCATAGTACAAGCTCTGCTTAGCTTGGGACTAGATGGTGCTGTGTAAAAAATGTCCCAGAATATTTATAATTATTTATTATATTATAATCTACTCTTTTATGGCCCAGGTTTCCTCTTAGAATGATAACAATTAGGCTATAATACAACACGCTTGCCTTATGCACCATGGAGAGAACCTCACAGGTTTGTCAGGTTTCCTCACAATGTTTTCCTACCGTTTAAGCGGGCGATAATTACCTATTAATATGCATATGCTTTCGAAATGTCAAGGTGGATTGGAACTTGGATTCGAACTTGAGACCTTTGACTGAGCAGTCCAATGGTCATAATGGTATCACTGCTCTGTCATTATTAGAATTTACCCTTTGAGGAATACAGGCGTGATAGTATTTAATGTTGTTTGACGTCACGTTTGGCGTAGCGTAACGATCGGTTTCTGCGACACGTGTTGTGGGTTTGATCCCCATACAGAGCAAATATTTCTACAGGTAAGATCTACAGGTAGTTGTTCCGGGTCATGGGATGTGAGAATTTATGTTTTTAAACGCTCCCACGGAGAAAATCCTAGTGAGGGGCAACGTTTTTTTTTAAAGTTAATAAAAATATGTTGTAGGTACTTTATGCTTTTATCACGTTCAGCTAATCGCTATCCGTTATCGCGCCCGCTCTTTACACGGTCACCACTGCCCACCACATTTCATTCCCATAGCGATACGAAACTGCGACGTTGGTGCATTAGTAAATTACTCACGTACGGAAAGTCCGTACTTTTCAAAACTTGGAATTTGTCGCTAGATCGTACAACATTCTACTAACTAATTTGTTTAATTAACATTCGTTGCCGGCTTAGATTAGACTGTTGTTTTGCAAATTTCCCCTAATTTAATTTTGGGAATAATATTTCTGTCTGTGTTGGGGTATGAGTAGTTTTTTTTCTCGCTATTTATAACTTTGAAAAAGTAGAGAGTGGAGAATATATAAGTACTAGCTTCTGCCCGCGGCTTCGCCCCTGTGGAATTCGGTCTGTCATCACATCCCACGGCAACGGGATAAAAAGTAGCCTATGTCCGTCTCCTGGTTCTAAGCTACCTCTCCACCAATTTTCAGCCAAATCGGTTCAGCCGTTCTTATGTTATAAATAGTGTAACTAACACGACTTTCTTTTATATATATAGGTTTCAGTTGCGGTTTCAATAAAATATGATTGCTATTGTAGGTACCCAAAACTTAAAACCCGGTAAAACTCTAAGAAGTCAGGTTATTATTGAATAATTTTAAATTTATTTACGAAGCTTTAAATATGATAACATACCATCACGCCTGTATTCCCCGAAGGGTTAGGCAGAGGTGTATTAAGGTACACCCACACTTCGCCGGTATGTTTAGGTCCCATGTAATAGGGGACGAGCCTATTGCCATTAACCGGGCACAAATTCCAAACTTCGAGCTGCTACTGAGAATTTCATAGAAAAACCCAATAACACTGCTTGACCTGGGAATCGAACCCAGGACCTCTAGCGTAGCAATCGCACTTGGGACCACTAGACTAACGAGGCAGTCAGCTTTCAATATGATAAAGATAAATATTAATGATGTTAATCGATTTTTTTCGGAATATACTTCGGTATCCTAATGGCTAAGGCGTCGGACTTGCGATCACGTGGTTGCCGATTTAGGCATTACACTACCGATGTGAACCCACTCGTGACACAAGCATTTTAGCTTAGCACGAGGGGTTAACAAGAATACTAGTGATGTGCGACCCACATTGCTAGTAAGCTTTTTATAGAAAAAAAAAACAGTGTTACGATGGGAGAGTCATGCGGCACGATTGGGCCCGCTTGACTGGAGTAAAATCAAGACCAGAAAACTGGCGTGTGTGAGGATACTAGAGGCCCAAACCCTTTTAAAAGACGGGCAACGAACGCACTTGCGCCTCCTCTGGTGTTGCGGGTGTCCATGGGCGGCGGTTATCGCTTACCATCAGGTGATCCGTCTTTATTTACAAAGTAAAACAAGCTTAGCCTGCTGCATCCAACTGAATGATTGTCTTACATCAGTTGATAGGTATACTTTTTTTTAATTAAGAAAAATAAAAATTTACAGCCTTTGCATACATTTACATCTGCCAAACTGATATAATAATATAAAAGGAGTGACTTTAATATACTGATAAAAAAAAAATCCTCGTAAGTTTCAAAAGATTTAAAAAAATTACGCTCTTCTCATTGAAAGCAAAGCTTAAAAAGCAATGAGCGCAATAAAGTGTCAAGTTAATATATCACTTTAGTAGTAACAGGTGGGTTAAATAAATAACTCGCTCGCCCTGTTGACTCTTGCAATTTCTGAGGGATGAAAAGCTACCCGAGATAAGCTATTCTGTTTTGATACCAAAAAGCAAAGATACATTTTCTATTAAACTTCAGTTGATTTATATCTTACGATGATGTTGTAATAAATATTATCAAGTTTTGCGATTCAATAGCTTGGTAATATAATAAAGTATTCTGTGAAATGTCATAAAAGGATTTGATCAACGGTGGATAACTTTCTATTAAAAGTTTATTAGTCATGCGACTTGTGATAAATAAAATAATCTGGATTGAAAAATAAGAATTTGATTTTATTTCAAGCTTATTTTCATTTGCTTTATTTTATTTTCCGTAAAACATATAGTGCGTGACAATAGATTTTTTATAACATTCCAACAGTTACTATATAAATAAATCTATTAAAATCTAGCTCATCTAACAAACGTTGTCCTGGTGAATTTGAATTAACTTGAGTTCATACAAAAATCTCTTAGAAAAAAAACACTGTTAGTTTTTCACAGAATTTTCCAAATTTTCAGGCATTCTTATCCATTTTAATGCCTCAAAATGCTAATTCGAATTATTACCAACACGAAACATATTAATTTGGCAAAACGGACCAGCAGTCCTCAGTTATGCGCTTACCAACACACAGCATTTTATTTTTATTTATATAGACAATATAGATAAATGTAAAGATTATGTTTCTAAGTAGATAAACTTGATATTCAAAAGCAATAAAAACTCCCTCAAAGCACACTCGACAAGAATTGTACAAACTTTCCAATGTTTTACTAACAGAAAAAACATAGGCGTGTTAAAATAAGCAACGTTACTGAAAGGCATTACCTATAGCAATACGTTACCTTAACGACAGCCGCCGGGAACGTAAACCTACGAGTACATTCGCGGTGCGGCCTAAAGTAATGGAATAAAAACATAAAGAGCATTAGAGTGAGCCGTGCGGAGGACGCAAGATAATACAGTGGGCAACCAACCTTATCGACCGTGGTTAAGCGCGCAAGCGATGTTTGATAGGGTAAAAAAACCTCGGCTGAAATATTACAACCCTTTTTTTGTTAAAGAAGGTACGACGGGGTTAACTGACAAGATTTTTTCGTGTTTTAAGGGTTTTTGTGAAGGATTTATTATAGACGTAACAGTTCGTAATGTGGATACGGCTTTTTGACATTATATTTAAACTAATATAAAGAACCAAATTTAAAAAAAAACCTTGACCCGCACTAGGATTTTCTCCTGTATCGTGGGTGTGTTTACAAACACAAATTGTCACATACACAAACTCGGAACAACTATAGCTCATACAAATATTTGTTACATGCTGAGATCGAACCCACAACACGCAGCGTAAAAACTGATTGATCATCATCGCCCCAAATTACATGGGACCTAAACATACCGGCGAACTGGGTATACCATAGTACACGTCTGCCCAACCCTTCGGGGAATACAGGCATGGTGGTATGTTGTATGTAAGTAGGTACTACTTTAAACAAGTATGGGCTAGGTTTTTAATTAATCTCATAACATCTTGTAACCAAGTTTAATATTTTAGTAGTGTTAACGAAATTTATTTTGAATTGTGTTCATTATAACTATTATGATGATGAGAGAATTCCACTCCAAAGATAATAGACAAAGGTTGGTTGGTTTTTCAACTTATTTGGTTTTCAACTTGGTCGATTTTTAATCAGCTGACGTTGGAAAATGTCCAGTTGCCAGTTATTGGAAAGAGTTTTAATCAGAACTTTGGCGTGTGTGCGCTGGGCGAATACCTATTCGGCGTATTAAAACGTTTAATTTAAATTTTGTAAATTGTTGCCAGATTAAAATATTTATTATGTATTTTTGATCAGTTACTAGTAGTATTGTTAGTGTACAGCTTTTGAAAAGTCTAGTCTCTATTAGAGCGCCCTATTGACGACGCCATTGGTACTATTTTTAAAATAATCTCTGTTAGGGTGACCTTTGACGACGATTTATGCAAGAAAGATTTTTACACTAAGGGCGCCCAATAAAGCCATATTAAATAAGCATTTAATATGGCTTTATTGGGCGCCCTTAGTGTCTATGCCATTGCTAAATAGCAAATCAAGCTAGAAATTTATTGCTCTGGCTTCCCTCTTACCAAAACTGACTCTCCAACACTGATGTACAGAAAATAGTTACTGACAATTTTTCTTCCATCGAACCTTCTCCGTGCATCGCAGAGCACATGAAGCTATCGGTTGCCGTGACATGAACATCCATTTTACGGATTTTATCGCGGTATATTGATATTATTTAGTCCTCGACGTTTCGGATCCTTTACAGCATCCATGGTCACGGGCAGACTGCCCGTGACCATGGATGATGATTGAATATCAATGTACCGCGATAAAATCCGTAAAAAGTAGTTTCATTTCAATGTCTAATATTCGCGTAAGTGTCAGAAATCAGTACCCATCATATTTGTTAGCTGTAATCAGAAATCCAAATGCTTGACAACCAGTTTATTTCTAGGATATTGGTTTTGCTCAAAAATTGGATTGCTGAGGTCATGTGGCAGGTAAGGGTAGAAATAGAGGACAATTTTTATGAAGTCCATGGAAATCCACGCTATGTTGTCTTAAAATTTTATTAATAACGAAAATAAACTCTATCATTAGTTAAGAATAATATTAATTACAAATAATTCGAACAAACTATCTTATCCTCTCGACAATTTAATAAACAAAAGCTACTAATAGATGAACAGTCCATTAAAATACAATAACAATATCCATCTAAATATCAAACTCAAATAAATGATCCTTGTACAATCAATAAAAATGAATAAAACAAAGCTTTGAATCTCTGAAAGTACAGTCAGCAACAGATATAAATCAAAAAGTATAAATATTACAAAACTGAAGAAGACAGAAATATCGTAGATAGAAAAAAAATAAGAAGATAATACTTATATAAAAAATATATATAAAATAAGAAGAAAGAATTCTCCAATATAATTATTATTTATTAGAGAATTATTTCAATATCATTGGCACAAAGTCTTGGTTACAGTTTGTCAACTTTTTTTAAGAGTTCTAACCTAATGTGTAGTTTACACTAGATAAAAGTTAACCATAATTTTCCTTTCCCTCAATACAATAATAATTTACTAGCCTTTGGCGTGTATTTGAAGACTGTAAGACCTATATTTGGAAATAGAATTGTATCCAGCAGATGCACCATAGATTATGCAATTTTTTATAATTATGTTGTCATTCAATTACTTAGGAATCGATAATTTTTGTCAGTTTTCTCTATGAAACATGTCATTCCTGTATCATTTACTTTTATTGAATAAAATTAAATACTCTTATACTCACATGAATTTGATGTAGTAAGACTTGTCATTCTAACATAAATTCTATGCCATTGAGATAAAGTTTGATTACTTACTACTGTAGTTAAATATAAACATTCTGCTCATCGTAATAATATTTGATGGTGACTGTACTGGTGTGTAGAGACTTAGCGAATTCCATTAAACAATACAAAAGACTGATCACCGCTGCCGTACGCCATTTGTTATTGTCGTGAAGATATTGAGTTTTAAGTAACATAAATAGGTGCACTATCTATAATGTCCATGGCGGAGACACCTGGGTACTGGGCTTAATGATTGGCGGCTGTATCGATTTGGTGAATGTACATTGCGTTTGATAATAGAATATGGACTTGTGATTATGGTCTTTCTTTAGTTGGTTCTTTTTTGGTGATGTTTCATTATGTGGTTTTTTTCGTATATGTCATTTATTTTTGTAGTTATTCTATCTTCTCCTACAATTTGTTCATCTATTTCGTCACTTGAGATATCCAATCAAAACAACATGATGATTTCCTGTTTACTTCATCACACGTGGTTACTTATAAAACGCTTAAGAGACGGTAGGTCATATTAATATTGAGAATTTTATGCTCAAGTTCAGACAATTTTTATGCTATATTTTCGCAATAAATAAACTGCCTTCCTTTCTTCTTCATAACTGATACATAGGTACTTATAGAATACAATGATATTAGTCACTTAACACCAGACAACGCGTATAAAGTTTACAGTTTACCTAAAAACAAATATAGGTACCCACTATAAAAACAAAACTAAAATCAATGTCAACCCACCCACTTCCCATCAGCCAAATAATTACAAAATTGTCCCTCCAATTTTCCTTCTTACACGTAAAGCGAAAATATCGTAAAGTATAGTACAACGAACGCTGCATTTTCGATTCCCGTCACGAACGTCGGTACTCAGGGGGCAATGTACCTACATCAAGCTTGTAATCACCGTAATGTCTCATTACTCGGGGGGGTTCTATATTGAAATATGATAGGGTCCCAGCTGTAAGTCCCCCCGCACTAATTCAAGTGTTTAATCGACCGACGACTGGCGCGAAGTCTCTTGGGTGGTCACGTGAAATGATGTGATTGAATGGTTTGGGACGTTTTTATAGAGTACGTCGATGGTGATATTGGTATAAGTAACGTGTTTTAGGTAGGTATATTAGTATAGAAGTCAGTATTAGTTTTTTTTTATGGAATAGGGAGGCAAACGATCACCTGGTGGTAAGCGATTACCACCGCCCATGGACACACGCAGCACCCGAGGAGTCAGAAGTGCTTTGCCGGCTTTTTAAAAGGATTTGGGCCTTCGGTATCGTCACTCAGTTGGCGAAACACAACGTAGGCGTTGTTTCACGCTGGTTTTCTTTGAGGTCGTGGTGTTACTCCGGTCGAGCCGACCAACTCGTGCCGAAAGCATGGCTCTCCCACGGTATAGTTAGTAGAAGTTGTCTGTTGTATGTAGTAGATACGGTTTATATCTTGTTTATCCCGTTTGTAAACATGATCTCTTGTTCTAATAAGGGTCTAATTACTGTCAGTCAGTTCTTGTTTCCAATTTATTTTTTATATTCTAATTAATTTTAACACGCATTCTAAGACGTTTCCGATTGCTCTATTGGGATATTTACGGGACTTGCTGTAATTAATCGGGCTGCTCCTAAAGAACAGGAATGATAATAATTTATTTTTGAATCATATTAGTACACGATAGTATTCGCTCAATGCTCAAATTTTCATGACTTTATTATGAATAACTTACAAGTATCATACTTTAACTGATGGTTTGTAAATATACAAAATCCTTTTTGTATCTCCTTACAATGTTTGTCTTCATCTCCCAAAGTAAATTCAGTTTGCTTCTCATAATTCAATATTATAATCGTATCAACTTTGTGTCTGATGGAAAATTCATAAGGCACGTTCCAAGTTTGATTCGACGCAGTCTAATAGAAGCACCGGATCTCTGTCAAAACAGACCTCAATCAGGGCTTGATCGTATAAATTTTGATTACAACCGCCGTCACTAGAATACGAAATTGCCAAAACACGGGATCAAAGTGTTTCACGTTGTTTTTTAGCGAGAAAGTTGTGTACATTATCAATATTCCATCAATTTGGCAATAATACGTTCTTCAAAGAGAGTTCTGGCGTTTGGGTCAGAAACATACAGCTATTTAATTTCGTTTTTATTTTATTTAAAAGCTAACAGCCGGCTTTAAATGAATAAAGTCCATCAAAAATTAAGATAAGAACATACAAACATACGACTTCCTTTTCTTGACTTTCTTGTTATTTTTACATTAGTCTTAGAGCTTACACACTGCCCAAAAACATTATTTATCTTCATCTTTATTCGTGATGGTCATAATAACCGCATGCGGTCCTTTCTTTCAACTTATTGCAACCGGGAACGTTTATTAACCAGCTGAAAAAGAAAATACTGAGCAATAATTATTATTTTCTTGCACATTACAGACTGAGGAGATTCAATTCTCAGAATTGACATGTATTTTTTAAAGCTAATATTTAGTGCTTCAAGACTCAATAAGGACAATAGATTTTAAGCATGTCTTAAGCTCCAGATGGTCGCTGTATTTCCAATTACTTTATTTTTCTTACCCAGCGATTTCGTAACAGCTAATCCTTGTAGAATACCTATCAAGTACCGAATCATGATTATATTGTACTGAATTTCTCAAGAGATGAACACTGACATATTTCGCTTCGTACGTTGGGCGTGTGTATGAATCATGATGGCAAAAAACATGCCTTTTCTTTATTATTATTTTATGTTATCCTTATGAGTAGCTTTTGGGAGTAGCGTAATTTTATACAGCGCTGTTTTTTCCTCGTGACATGAGTATTAGGCTACAATAAAAATGTTGTTAAGATAAAATAAAATTTTATGAGCTAGGTGTACCTTTTTTCGTGAGAGTAATGATGAGTATATAGGGTCAGCCTTATCCTTAGGCTTTAAACGAACAGTCAGGCCATCTTAATTTTGATAGAAACTAGGTAATAGAGATAACTTACCTACTTAAGACAGTAATTGGGCTTTAGTTCAATAAAATAACTTCAGTATAGATCAAGCAGGATAGAGGTGTTTCGTAATGTGGGTAAATCCTAGATACCTTAATTACAAGGGAAGGACTCATTCGATGTTAGCAGAAAAACATAAGAAATTATAAAGAATCGAAGAAATACCCCATAACATTCACGTCGAACTTAAAACTGAATCTGTTCGTTTTAACAATCCGCACGTCGACGGAGCGGGCAGACGCGTCTTCTCCACAAAATTTACATAAATCAATTTCAATACAAACACCTCTTAGTGAACTCTGTCCGCGGTCTTCATAAATGTGTGGTGCCACTTCTAGAGGAAAAAGGTATAAAACTATCTTAACTGTAGATGAAAATATTCGAATCATTTGATACATTCTGGCTATGATATATTGACATCAAATATTACAGCATCAACATCATTTATAACGAATGGAAGTGATACAGTGAACAGCTGAAGTATAGCGTCGAAAGTGTCAATTCCCTCTATGGAATATTTGCGAATGCTGTATTCGACCACGTTATAAGTAAAAGTCTAGAAATAAAAAATTTGGACCATAGGTTTATTTCATAACGTAAACGTCGACTTACGTTATGAAACTGTGGCCTTAGCACGAAGAACTATCGAATTCATATCGTAAACGAATATGATTTTTCTACAAATCTCATAAATACATATATATTTTCACACCTGTCTCCCATTGGGGTAGGCAGAGACTAATCTTGCAACGATCCTGGCATATCACTTTCGATTCATCTAAGTTCATTAACGTCCTTCTCATACAAATTGTTCTTGATTTTGATATGAATCGTTTTCGAAAGTGTTCGTGCTTGGGCATGCATTTCAATTAAAGTTCCTTATTTAATACTAGCATCTGCCCGCGGCTTCGCTCGCATGAAGCTCAAAAACCAACAGTGATGATCTCTTCTTTGTATGGGTCTCTATACATTTGAGAGGTCAAGCTGTATCTCAGGTTCCATTTAATTATAATAATAAGTATACCAGTTTTTAATTTGGACCAATCCTTTCTAACGGTGATAATAAAATTAAAATCTATTCAGTAGTTTTTGCGCCAACCCGTAACAAACAGACAAACAGACAAGAATTTTAAAAATCACATTTTTGGGTTCGGAGATGTTTATATACCCTAACCCACTTGTTTTTTTTTTTAATATCTTCAATGTACATACACAGCTTTTTTACAATTTTATAATAGTAGAGATTTCTCCTATCTCCGCTGTCACTGTGACCTCACCCTAGTCCGTGACTTGGATGGCGAACGGGCCGCGGTTACTGGGCGACAGTTGGAACGCAGTTAGACTGATCAAATTGAGTCAGTTGCTTCTGAAGTAACGTTGATGTTGGGTGCGACGCGATTTATATCGCAGATGTTGGCGTTAGAAGGTTCTACTTCTTTACTTTTTGAAATGGAGTTTAGAAGTGACAGGTGCGTTCCAAAATCGTTATTTCAAATCAAACCTGTTAAGGTAGAGGACAGACTGGTCCCAATTATCGTGAAGTATGCAACAAATTATGATTTTGGTTTCCTAGACTTTATAAGAAAACTTATAAAAGAGAGGGAAAAAAGTACTCTTTTTCGTCGGAGGTTATAATATATTTATTTCTATAAATAGATCTTATAAAGACACTTTTACAAGTCGTTTTCCATTTTTTTTACTATATGGCGCCGGCATTTCCTATCTGACGACATCTGAGAAAAAATGCCGAAACAAACTCAGAGAATCATGGTCTCTTAAAGACCAGACAGTAGTTGTAGTATTATAAGATATGTGTGTTACGATAGTAGGTACATAATGCGTTGCATACAATTAGTTATCGTTATAACTAAAACGACAGAACCAAATTAATAGATTAAACAAATCAAGTACCTAACAAATTACAGACAATGCTAAATCTATTGTTCATGGGCGCTGGGGTCTATCAAATTCCGGACTTAATACAAAACAATCGAAAGGGTACTTAGGCACAATCATGACACATATATTGCGACGCATCTTGGTACTCAATTTGCTCTTTGGACTGCCCTTATACCGTCTCCATGGTGGTGATTATTCATCTTTTAAAAAAAAAACATATAACATACCATCACGCCTATATTCCCCGAAGGGTTATGCAGAGGTGTACGAAGGAAGTTCGCCGGTATGTTTAGGGCCCATGTAATAGGGGGCGAGCCTATATTGCCATTAACCGGGCACAAATTTCTAACTCCGAGCTGCTACTGGGAATTTTAGAGAAAAACCCAATAACACTTTGCTCGACCTGGGAATCGAACCCAGGACCTCTAGCGTAGCAGTCGCGCTCAGGACCACTTGGCTAATGAGGCAGTTTTTTAAAAAAAGCTTATTAGTAATGTGTGTCGCACATGACTAGTAATCTTGTTCACCCCTCGTGCTAAGCTAAATGCTTGTGTTACGAGTGGGTTCACGTGGGTAGTGCAATGGGTGGGTTTCCAACCGGCAACCACATGATCGCAAGTCCGATGCCCTAGCCATTAGGCTACAACCCGCTGAATTATTGTGTAGCTTGAAGTGTTATAGTGAATATATAAAAAACATTATACAGCTGCACGCGCAGATTTATTTGATATTGCTCTCGTGTATATTTCACACACAGAAACTACTCAAAACTGCAGATATTTTGCATACAAATCATACTTTAGATACTTTATGCCGTTGCCATAACAACAGTCAATCAACATCACAGAGGACAGTTCGTCCCAGTTTGAAAAAAAGTAGGTACTTATATACACGGAATATTTTATATACCATCATACCATCACGCCTGTATTCCCCGAAGGGTTAGGCAGAGGCTTACTAATGTACACCCACAGTTCGCCAGTATGTTTAGGTCCCATGTAATAGGGGGCGAGCCTATTGCCATTAACCGGGCACAAATTCCTAACTCCGAGCTGCTACTGGGAACTTCATAGAAAAACCTCATAACACTGCTCGACCTGGGAATCGAACCCAGGACCTCTCGCGTAGCAGTCGCGGTCAGGACCACTTGGCTATTGAGGCAGTTAATATTTTATATTATTGAACAAAGCAGGATGAATTGATAAAATTCATCCCAATTTGTGTACTTTTTTATAATTATTTAAGATTTTATAGGGTATACATTCCTATGAGGATAGGCAAATAATACCCGTTCGTACCACTTAGCTTTTTCCACTGACAGTCACACTGAAAGATCTATAGAAAAACGCAACAAAAACACTTTTCTCGATCTGGAAATCAAACCCGAGACCTAGCGTAGAACATTTGGTTAAAGAGGCAGTTCTAGGCTAATAATGCAGAACCATCTATACAATGTTCTTTTAAAAAAAATACCTTTACCTAATTTATATAAGTATTCAACGGGTGCACTTGAGCTCCTCAAACATTTTTCTCACATTTAGCAACAAAGGAAGAGACAAGAAACTTGTCAAGAACAGGTGACTTGACTACCGTATTCATAATTTGCAGAAAACTCCGCTTCACAAAAAATGTTTCGCTTTGATTTATAACATGACATACCATCTCGCCAGTGTTCCCCGAAGGATTCGGTAGAGGCGTACGAATGTACACCCACAGTTCGCCGGTATGTTTAGGTCCCATGTAACAGGACGCGAGCCTATTGCCATTAACCTGGCACCAATTCCAAACTCCGAGTTGCTACTGGGAATTTCATAGAAAAACCAAATAACACTTTGCTCGACCTGGGAATCGAACCCAGGACCTCTAGCGTAGCAGTCGCGCCCAGGACCACTGGGCCAATGAGGCAGTTGAAAGTAATCAGGCATTGATTTATTTCTCGCATAAAGCCTCCGTTGTTTATTTATCTTACTTAAAATACTAGCACTTGTTCTTTCTTCTCTGTCCTAGGGGGCAAATGAGCCTCATAAAAAATACCGCGGTATCACTATGGTCGAGCCAGCCCATTCGTGCCGAAGCATGGCTCTCTCGTGGTAAGATCTCATGGTAGAATCTCAGCACTAGAACAATATTGATCTCTTAATTAATAATTTTAATTTAAAACACTATGACATACGAAAGAGGAGAATAATGTCAGCAAACATGGATACAATTTATCCACTAAACCTTTAACCAATCATATAACAAATTACAAACTCAATAAAAAAATATTATTCTCAGGCCCCAGAATTCTAATGAGGTTTGTTGTATTTATTTTTATTCAAATACCTGAAAATCCTGCTATAATTGAATTACAAACTTATTCAATTTCCCAAAATCGGACATTCAAATTCCGGATCCCAAACTAATATTCTAATTCAACTCCGTAAAAACGTAAATTAATACCTATTTCAACGTCAGAAACAGATTTGGTGTGTCTATCCCTTTCATGCGCATAGGCATAAACTCGATAAACAAAAAGCGAGGTATCCAATCAGAAAGTTCTGTGAAATAAATTTTGGTTTCACATGAAGTTTAATGGACAAAGGCCCTATTGTTTTATATTTATGTATTACCTTCGAAGACTAAAGAGCTCCGTAATTTAGCCCAACCTTAGGGATGGAACAAACGTACGGGATTGAGAGTTAACGCAGATTTTACCTGGGAATTCTTACATATAGGTAAAATCGGGCTCAAAAGTGTTTATACATGACATCGGATGAACAAAAAAAATATCAATTAAACTGGTATTTAATTAATTTTAAAAATTGCTTCATATTATTTTGTCCTTTTTATTTGTAACCTCAGAAAGACGAGATTATCTTAAATCTTCAAAGTAAACAAACAAAAATAGAAATGTCGACAGATTCCAATTCCGATAAAAGCTCTAATGTCTACGTTCTTACGACATTAATCAAGATTGTATTGTTATTTATTAAGTTAAACTTATCTTACTGTTATTAATATTCCGTAATTGGAATAAGTGCACCTAAAGTAATTTACTTAGCTATTTATAAGAATTAGAAATAGGGTTCGTTCTCGAAATCTAATTTTAGTATGGAATCGAAATGTATACTGATAGTAAATTTGATCAATTCGAATACATTTATTTGGTTAGAAATTCAACAACGGTAGGTAATATTCCAATTGGGCTTTGTGGCGTTCACTAGAAGAGGTCTAGGTCCAGCAGTGGATGAATATAAGCTGATGATGAAGATGAATTTTCCTATTAGGCTTTTCTGGTCAATAATAAAAAAATACTAAACATATCTCCATTTGAAACCAAAGACACGGTAAAGAGGTTCACGTCTAGCAGGTGGACGGAAATAGGCTGATTATGATGATGATGATCTCTTCAAAACATTTGTGAGAACAAGTAGTGATAATTAAAGTGTACGATTAGAATTAATTTATAGCTATATTTATTAAAGATTAATAATTCTAAAATTAAATTAAGCAAAACAAATCAAATTTTAAAAACTGAGGAAAAAAAATAATGCTTAAATTTTCGGTAAAAATACATTGCGCGCGACTGTACCAATTCAACCCGTGCGTTGCGACCTCATACTGATTTACATACATAAAGTACCGAGACCAAACCAGACATTTATGTCGACCCGAAGTCCATAACTTGGCCGATAGAGCAATTTATTGATAACGAGATTTCTTCACCTACTGAACCACTATTATTTACTTCCTTATACTACTACTATCATATAAAGTGAAATAGGTTTATGTACTCTTAATAATATATTCCTTAAGTTATAAATATTTTCAAAGAAAAATTTGACAGCCTTTTGTTTTGCGAGAAGTTCTCATAGACTTTCTGGAATCCTCATGGTATGTCAAGCTCGTACCGACTGAAAGTTGCATTTAACTTCTCTTACCCTATGACGGAAGGTTTTGGAATTTGTGATTACATTCGCCCCTATTCCAACTGGCTGTGGTCCATCCATTGCTTAATCCATTGTAAAAGCTGTTCTTTCCAGTGGGGTATAACAGACCTCGTACTAAAATAAACCATTAACCACTGCAGCTAAAGCATACCGTACTGTACTAGTAGTAGGGTTACATATTACATGGTAAAATAGAGAAAAATATATTTAATCAATCAACTAAAGCTACCTGACTGATTGGAAAAGTAGCGGTCCTAATCTAATATTTACGGAGGGGGAGGACCTAGGCAAAGATTACTCTTGATTGATTAAACCAGCAACAGGTTAGCGGCTTCTGTGGAACTTGTATTTTTCATTCTGAAAGTTATCTGTGTGGAAAAGTTAATTTCGAAATGTTTAATGAGTTTTTTGTTTGAGCTTTGGATTGGGCCTTGAATAAATGAGAATTTGAATGTTTTATTGGTTTTGGGTATTCTAATTATTTATCTACTCTTTATTTTTATTTTGATAGCATTTGTACTTTGCCTTTGAAAGGGTACGTCTGGCCTATTATAATTTTTAATAAAATTTAGATGTTTTTTTTCGTCGTCACTATTATAGTGATGATGAAAACACATGATGTGTACAAAAGCTCTTATAGGTTTGAATTGTAGTATTCCTTAGTGTCTTAGTCATCAATATATTATACATACAACATTATTACAAAAATCTTTAAAAGTTGAATCGATATTTTTACGAGATTTTAATGTTTTTAGATACAAGGTTCCAAAAAGTTAATACTATTAACACGAATAATTACTAGTAATTATTTAAAAATATAATATAAATCAGTATCTTTGCCTAATCAATCAGTGTATTTGTAGTTAAATTAACTTTAATTGGTCGTTCCAGTATCACAAGAGTGCCTGGTGTAAATATAGAAAATATTATGCTATGAGCGCTCTTCTAAATCTTAAAAAACGGCAACCTATAACATTGTATATATCTTAAGCAACACTGTATTTCAGTCGAGTACATTCTCTTGAGTAAACATACCCGTCTAAAAAATGAAATGCTGTCAATAAATTACAGCTGCAGCAACAGGGTTGAAATAAAAAATAAAACGGGTTTGCGGTGAGGCGTCAGTGTTGCGACTGACGTAGCCATAGTAGTGTACCCAAACTAATTATTGGACGATAGGAAAAACCGAGCGAATATTTTATTCTGACTTTTATATAAGAATTGAAGGCTTTCAGTGGTATTTTTTATTAGAGAATCACCATTCGCGTCATTTCATGTTATTAAATAATATTAAACATGGACAACGAAGGATGGTAAGGCAGGGATGTGTAGATGTAGACCCATAGTTAAGAGGTTTGTTGCTGCATAGCTGGCTAGGGAAGGTTCTGGAACCTTACTAATTGGACCGGAACCATTTGTAGGACTGGCCCCGAGCACAGTCAAAACGGCATTTCGGGAGTGCGCAAGGGCGAGGCACATGGATGAGTGGTTGAGCCTCACGGGACTTGCTCACTCCAAGAAATTCATAGGTGGACTTGCTCACTCCAAGAAATTCTCAGGCGACAGGCCCGTCACTTGATGGGGGCGCTGACCGGACATTTCGGGACTAACGCTCTCCTTCAAAAGATGGGTCTGACGGAGACATCAGCCTGCAGGGCCTGTAAAAGGGAAATTGAGAGCATGGAACACCTTCTGTGTACATGCGATGCACTGGCTAGAAAGCGAATGTGCCTCTTGGGGCAGGGTTACCAGAGGACTATAGACTCATACCCCCAGGCCTCATTATAAAGCTTATGGAAGAGCTGTTTGAAGAACTGGGGGAGGATGAGGATTAGGTATCTAGGGGAAGCACAAAAGATCCCATTGGGTCGAAGTGCTCTGAGGCCTTGCTGCCTCGGCCCCACACAAGATAAGATAAGATAAGAGGTTTGTTGTAGGTTGGGGACGAGCCTATTTATCATTTATCAGGCACACAACCAAATTCCAAGCTGCCGCTGAGAATTCCCTGATGGGAAAACCCCATTAACATTGATCAACCTGGGCATTTAACACAGAATCTCACATCTGAGTAGTGAACACTAGACCAATGGGTTAGTTGATATTTCACAGAATATTAATCTTCTCTTTTTCTGCTACCACTGAAGGTTAGACAGCTCCGTAAATTTCTGTCTATCTCTAGATGAGCGATCCCAGTCCTCTCAATTTCTAAACCTAACGTATTTATTACTTAACCTCGAGTCTCTTCTGCAGAGTTATTATTGTTGAGAGCAATGCCTTTGAAATTGAAAACGACGCCATATTTTCCACACGGGAGATCAGAAACGATTAAACGCAGAAACTCGAAACAACACATCACGTACAATCGAGCAGAATAGTTGTAGATAGGAAACTATCGGGGCACAGCTGAGCGTATATTACCTACTGTCATACGACGTTATTTACGACTGCGCTCAACTGTACCGCACGGCTTCCTTTGTGAGGCTCGCACTCTAAAAGACACGTGCTGTTACAGAAATGAGATATGACATTACTGTGATATTTTTTGATATATGTTTGCTCTTTTTTATATAAGTAGGTACATCAACATATTTTGTATATTAAAAATATTTCAATATTAAAAAATGTGCAATAAGAATAAGTATGATGTTGCGATTTATGCATCCTGGGAATTCACACGTTTAATTCTTAAAGGAAACTGTTTTACCGTGGGAGTGCTCTATGCTTCGGCACGAATGGTCTGGCTCGACCGGAGTGATACCACGGCCTAACAGAAAACCGTCGTGAAACAACACTTACGTTGTGTTCTGGCGAATGAGTGAGGTTACCGGAGGAGCTAACAATTTACTAACTTACACCGGATTTACCAAATAAACCCGCGTCATCCTCAGAAGAGACCCTTACTCTGTGGGTTGATGCTGACGACTTTCTGTAATTTAAGAGAGTTGCGAGAAGCTTGTTAAGTTTTTAATTATTAAACCCTTATTTATTGCTTCTATTAGGTTTTTATCTACTTATTTACTCTTCCACTAGGAGGTGTATGTCTCTTTTCAGAATTAGAGGGGTGCGGTCGACAGATTTCATTCGCTGCTGACAAAATCAAGCATAGATTTCCTTTCGATGTTTTCCCTCAAAGATAATGATATACAAAAGATTGAATGAATTGACTAACTAAGATCTAAGAAAGGTTATTTTTAATTAAGTACCAGAAAAGTCGAAAGATGACAAAATCATGTGTCTAATTTATCTGATAGTTAAAAACCCGTGGCATTTTGTATTTCGTTCTTTGAAAATCCAGCTTTGACTCTCAATACTACTCGAGTTTCAGTGATCGCTTTGTACGTCTGTCCGGTGCACGCTCAAGCACCTGAGCCGTCGGACTGCTCCGGACAGATCAAACGCGAAAATACGCGGGATATAACATATTACGTTCAACTTCACAGAATAGTTACTGTGAGGAGAGTTGACTGTTAAATTTTATAGCGGTATTTACATTAGTGTTTGCAGGGTTGCCATTTCTTTTGTTGGAACACTGTCTCATTTTATTTTTTTAGACTATTGTCTAGTCCAATACTTTTCTGCTAGAGAGAACTGTTTCCAATATGACCTTATTTATGACGATCTATTTTTAACTTATTTATATGCGATATGATTGTATGAGTTCTAATATTATTGGGAAATTAATCGAGCCAAGTATTCAGGTATCCTCTTCCTCTTAATCTGTATTAAGGGGTATTAGAACTCAAAATTTAGTTCTTAGGTTAATGAACTTTGGACTGGACTGTAAATTGAAAGTGTACCTACGCAATCGTTCAAAAACTTGCTTCAAAGACACGAATCTTTTGTGCCTCCAGTATCCTTACTCACTCGGCGAAACACAGCGTAAGCCTTGTTTCACGCCGATTATCTGTGAGGCCGTGGTATCACTTCGGTCCGGCCCATTTTTGCCGAAGCATACCTCTCCCACGGATAGTTGAGAAAAGGCTCGGAGGAGGGACTTGGGTGAACAATGCTCAATGTCCTGACTTACTGATTCGTTCACTGACCGACTGATATCGGCGATAGCAAATACAACTAACACATTTTTTTCTTTTATAGGATAGGGGAGCAAACGAGCAGATGGATCACCTGATGTTAAGCGATAACCGCCGCCCATGGACACCCGCAACACCAGAGGAGTCACAAGTGCGTTGTCCGCCTTTTAAAAGGGTTTGGGCCTCCGGTTACCTCATTCACTCGGCGAAACACAACGCAAGCGTTGTTTCACGCCGTTTTTCTGTGAGGCCGTGGTATCATTCCGGTCGAGCCGGCCCATTCGTGGCCAAAGCATGACTCTCCCACGTCAGAAAACAATTCTAGGCACATGAGACGTCACATCGGCACGTAACGATTCTGTGTCCCATCGTGTGACTGCCTAGTGCCTACCGGTACAGCAATTTTGCTCTCACAAAGGCGGCAACGCATCGAACAATTAGGTCTACAGCATGTAACTAACGTTTTCACGCACGACGTGCCCTCCTATCTATTCATGTGTTGGTAACAAGGCTTTGAAGGCTTACACTGAAGTAGGTGACAAGTTGAAATTGTCACGGAACTCGATCGCGATTGTGCACTGGAAATAAATCCGATGATATGTTCGGAGTGGACTTCAGAGGGGTTCAAAGCGATGAATCTGTTTTCGTGTCGGCGCTGTTGAAATATTTTGCGATTCGTGTGACTACCACGCGGAAGGGTGTAAAGGGATTTATGCTTTAGAGGACTGATTTTTTATATGATTGAGGAGTGATTGATTTTTTAGGTTTATAAGAGATTAACTGACTGAAGAATGATTGTGAAGAATTGTATTGTCTTTTGAAAATTTACTTACTGCCATCCAGATAGGTATATATATATATTATATCTTATCTTAGCATCTCTCGGGGTTTAATTGACTGGAGACAGCCCTATATGGCGTCTTAAAGCACCTAGTTGTATGTTTCGATTTTAATGCGGGAGTGCCAAATCTCTTTCAAATACTTATATATTTTTTTAATTCTTAAAAAATATATTTTCTTCATTAAATTACCTTTATAATCTTAACATGAAAAATACAAAAAAATCAGAAAAAGATAAATACTTATAATAATAATAAAATAAATAAAAGTAAATTTATTCATGAAAAAAATATTACAGTATAAAAATAATTCTTTATTGACATTATGCGGTTTACAGGTTTGTAAGGCCCTGACTCCAAAGCTGCGTTCCTTCCTGTGTTTTAGGAGTCAATGTCTTCTTTCTTATCACATGGAGATTATTTAATGCAATGAGGAACAAAATTAAATTTTGGTTTACAAAATAATAAATGTAATCAGAACATTCTCGAATAACTTAGATAATAATAACGTGTGTGTGATGTGTGCATATGACAGGTCTTGGAGGATTGAGTGATCGGCAACGCATCGTTAACTCCTTGGTGTGGGTGGTAGCCTTGGGTGGCGATGATTACTTACCATCAGAAGGCTCAGCTGGTTTACCAACATAAACAATAAAAACAAAACCATCGTTCAAACATTTATGATAACGTAAAATTTTGCGAGATCATAAAGAAGTAATTAGTCGCTATAAATACTTTAACCCAGCAGATCTCTTGACCTTAGTCCTATTTCTGCACACAATCACAGCAATGATTAAATTAGCATCATAAGCAACCCAGCCATCACAATTATCCTTCCCTTTCAAGATTTAGTTTGGCGAATTTGAATAATTTCCCCGTGAGCTTTCCATGCGATCCGTGAACAACAAAGCCACGGAAATCACGGAAATGAAGATGGCTCGTCCCTAATTGTATTTCGGTTTTGTTCCGTACTTAATGTAGAAACGCGTTTATTTTTATTAGCGGGAAAACATGGTTTTGATTGGTGTATCTTTTATGAGTAATCTGTGGTAGTCCTTTGCTTTGTTTATTTTGTTTTTTTTTTCCTTTACCCTTGTAACCTTCAAAATATAAAAGTGGTGGACAATAGAATTAATCTATGTATGGGTGTTTCAGTTTTAAATGCTGCTTTCATTAATCAGTTTTTAAGAAAAAGAAACAGTGTTCAAAAATTTTGTGTTATCTTCAAAACCAATAGTCCGAAACTAAACAAACTATGAAGAGACAATTTCGGAAGTATGTTATTTATTATTTAAAGTTGACAATCTGCAAAGTTAGCTAAGTAGTAAAAAAACATCAAAATAATCGAATAGAGTTCTCTATTCTTCGTTTTTTCAAGTCCGTTAAAAATCCTCAGTATTCTAATATTTACATTACTTTTTATAACAAAATACAGAAACTGTGCGGACTTCAAATTGCCGTATAAGTGTAGCAACCCACGTCGGTGCCTGTCTTGAATAATTTAAGTTCATTCGGCCCGCAATTTGAGCATATTATAAACGGACCGTCCGAAATTAGGCACAGCCGCAAGCGTCGGCGAAAAAATGAATTCTTATGCGGGACGTTTTTAATTAAAATACTGTGAATAAATTATGCACGTAATTTATACCACGCAAACGTTAATTCAGAGACACTACTGGCTAATTAAATAATCAATTAGAAATATGCCTGATTGGCACAGAGGCTCGCACCCATTTTTTTTTGCATAAGTATGGTACTACTGGTACTGTGACGTACCAAAATAACTCAATTTATTTTTTAAAGACGCGATTCTCGTATCAAAAAAGTTGAAATAATGCTTTTTTATATACATACATACATATTTTCACGCCTGTCTCCCATTGGGGTAGGCAGAGACTATAGATTTCCACTTGCTACGATCCTGGCATACCACTTTCGCTTCATCTATGTTCATTAACCTCCTCATGCATGAACGTCGGTTTAGGGTGCTCTTAACCTGTCCTTTTTTAAGAACGGCCGCAACTTGGTTGTCGTACGTTCGTCGAGGTCGGCCCCTTCCAACTCTTCCATCCATACTCATCATGTATACTCGTTTCGTCAATCTCCGTTCATCCATCCTCTGTACATGCCCAAACCACCTTAACATACCTTTCTCAATCTTTGTTACTACACCTTCTTTCACACCACACCGCTCCCTTATCACGCTGTTTCTCACTCTATCTTTCAAAGTTACCCCACACATACTTCTCAACGCTCTCATCTCTACAGCATTTATTCTACTTTCATGTCTCTTCTGCCATACCCAACTTTCACTACCATACATTAGTGTCGGCGCTAACACACCCCCAATTACAGCCCGCCGAGCCTTTTCGGACACATTTCGGCTATTCATGAAAGTGTGCAGCGCCCCATTCACTTGATTACCGGCACTCACTCTCCTTTCAATGTCACTCTCATGCTTACCATCCCTAGTAAACAAAGAACCCAGATATACAAACTCTTTTACTTGTTCCACTCTTACGCTACCTATCAAAATATAGCACACTGTCATAATTTCTTCCCTTTCAAAAATCATAACTTTCGTCTTACTTACATTCACTTTCATTCCCTTATTCCTAAAAGCGCCATCCATAACTGTTACCATCTCCTGTAACTCCTCCTCCGACGATGCAAGGATAACTTGATCATCGGCATAGAGGAGACATTTGACAAGTAACTCATTCATTCTTAAACCACATTCACTGTCTTTCAAATCTTTCAGACAACTGTCCATGAATAAGTTGAACAGCCACGGTGACGCTACACATCCCTGTCTAACACCCTTATCGATGCTGAACCATTCAGTGCATAAAACCCCTTACCTATATTCTTCATCAGCTGTTGCGCTATTGTGCCCTAGAAGTATGTTGTATATTTGGGGTGTGAAAAACGTAACATACTATCACGCCTGTAATCTCCGAAGGATAAGACAGAGGTGTAATAATGTACACAGTTATCAGGTATGTTTATGTCCCATGTACTAAGGAGCAAGCCTATCAAGAATTAAAAAAAAAACACTTTGAACAGGTTGAATTTGCTATTACATGACACCTAAAAATACTGGCGAACTGTGAGTGGTACATTAGCACACTTCTGCTTAACCCTTCGGGGAATACAGGCGTGATTGTATGTAATGTTTTATGTTTGTATGTTTAGGAAGAGTAAGTCGTAGTCATTAATATACTATAATGACCAAAGCCTACAATTTTATTATCATCAATAACTTATGTCAATATCAATATGTAACCCTCCATAGCGGGGTTCATAGTTGTATTTGTAAATTATTACGCAAACAGCCATAAAACATTCAGGCAAAATTACGTCAGTATAACATATCATCTCGCCTGTGTTTCTGAAGGGTTAGGCACAGATCCAGACTCGATTCTTCTCTCTATATCAGTAGAAGCTTAGATTTTAGATTTGTTTCCGGTCAATGGAAATAAGTTCTTCTTCTTTTTTAAGAGCTCAGCTCTTGTCGATAGAGTAATCGCAACTGTTCTCTATCTTCTCCTTTCCGTTTTAGCTCTTGGTACGACTCGATCCCCACCGTTTCTTTCACTTGTTCCACAAAAATTCATTTAGGTCTTCCCTTAGGAGTCCGGTAGACGGAATTGACGGTACAAACATAATACCAAAATAAATCGTAATTCAAAAAGAATTTAATAAAATTTTGTTATTAATTGGATTCGGATACCATTAATTTAGATTAGGGCTCTCTCCTTACGCGTAGGGGTCCGCGGCCCGCCACTGCTGGGTCCGCGGACGAATGCTACTGCGCCCCCGTAGCCCCGGCACCAAAGTGGTGACGCGAAACGCCGAGGTTGGTTTTAGTCGGTAGATCGCTCTTTTCAGAGCGGAGTCCGACACACCCCACCGCTCTCTCCGGAGTGGTGGATAGTGCATAAAGCATTTCTACACCCGTCAACAAAAAAAATATATCAGCGTCCTCCGGACCCATAAGAAATATTCACTTCCTGTTAAATTTGACAAGCATACGGATTTGTACGAATATGTTAGGTAGAGATAGTAATATTTCCTAAGTTAAGTTTTAAATATGGCCGAAATTTTAAAACTATCCTCATGTTTTATTCGGATAAAAAAGCTTATAGGTATTATTTTGTAGTTCATAAAAGAAGGATGCGAATATTAAAAACACTGAGCCAACCCAAGGCTTGAAACATATGCAATACCCAAAGGGTAACATAAGAAGCTTTGGCCCTGTTTTGAGTAAAAAAAGTTCAGAATGGATAGAAATTCCACCTAAGATTATGGATAGAACTGTGTGTGTGTGTTCTGCTACCTGAGGGGTTGGAAAGTAAATGGTCAGTTTTGGTGGATATATTTCAATAGAGATTTTTTGATAAGTACTTATGTTTTCTCAAAACGAGGTTAGTATTGTTATTTAGAAAAAGTTTGAAACACAGTGAATGTGAAGTGAAAAAAGGCATTTTTTTTACGGATTGCAGATGAGTAAATATTAAACATATGAAATAGGTACCTATATAATAAAAATATTAAACATATGTTTATGTTTCTTTATTCACATTTTAATCATTCATAAAAAAACTAATTTCAAAATTGTTTACCAATTGTTTAATGAGATTTTTAGAAAAATAAATCATTTTTTTAAGAAATAGGGGGTCAGACGAGCAGACGGATCACCTGATATAGTAAGCGATTACCGCCGCCCATGGACACCCCCAACACCAGAGGAGTCGCAAGTGCGTTGCCCGCATTTTAAAAGGGTTTGGGCCTCCAGTATTTTAATATTCAATTGGCGAAACACAACGTAAGTGTTGTCTCATGCCAGTTTTCTGTGAGGCCTTGTTATCACTCCGGTCAAGCTGGCCCATTCGTGCCGAAGCGTGACTCTCCCACGGTAAATTAAAGTATTTCGTGGTATTTCTTCAAAATTATTGTTCAAATTCCATCATTTATATAACCATTTAGCAATTAAATATCTGTTAATACATAAAAAACTAATAATATATAAAAATGTAATAGAGTTTTTTTTTGTCAATGTTGTGTTTGCCCGTAATTGGCATATATATTATATTGAATATTACCATATGACTCAATGTATCTATGTCCATATAAGTGCTGTGGGCGAACCTTAAATACCTTACTAAAAAAAAGACAAATACAAATAAGTTTTCCATTAAAAAAAAACACTATATTTAGGAACTGAATAACTTCTAAAGTACCTTTTTAAGCTTTCGATTTTTTTGACATTTAGATAGTAAGTACGTACATATAGTTTTTTTTTTCAACAACAACATTCATATTGTTGTTGTTGTAAAAAAACTATAATATATATTTTACTCAAAAATGCATGTAATGTGGTCATTATTTTGACAACCTTGTTTGAGCAAAGTCGACCTTGCCGTTCTGTTTCAAGGAGCGGCCGGCAAAGTTTTGCTGGCCGCTCTAACAGGCCGCTATTTTGACGTTTCAACGTTTTAAAAAGTCAAATCCAAAAAGATTTTATTTAAAACTCAGCTGTGCGTTACAAATGCGCGGTTCAGCGTTTATTTAGTGACTTTTTTGCAAAAAATGAAATTGTTTGCTGGTTTTATTTAGATTAGGTACTTGCATTTTTGAGTAAAGCACTATACAAACCTTTGCCCACAATGACTGCTTCGCTGGTCACGCTATGATTGCCTCGAGCTAGCCTAGCTACTCTCTAGGCCTTTCAGCTTGGCCATCATTGCAGCCCTTGCTGTCCTCGCTGTAAACTGTATCTCAGCTCGTCCATCAAGTGCTGCACGCTGACCGCGCTGTGTCGGTCTGAAGCTGCGCTACGCTGCGCTGTTGGCCATCATCAGTGCGACCAGCAAAGTAGTCATTATAGACCGCGGCACTGAACGACGACGACAATGTACTATTATAACACATTTGCTCGTAAAGGGTCTCTTACTTCACCAATTTCAGTATCGTAATGTATTTCATTGTAATGTAATGAAATGTAAAACGCACAGTTTATAAAGATGTTCCATCTAAAACGAACGGTACTTTTTTAAATCTTATCAAAGAGTTTTTATGTCAGAAAAGTGGTCAACATTTTATGAATAAAATTAATTTTGGGAGATGAAATATAATAAAATATAAGTATTTAATTCTTTAATTTAACTAATTTTGACAATAAATTACAACCATATAACTGTAACAAAATCAAAAAAATATTAATTTACTGTATAGTAATACTGGCTGTTCTTTATGCCTTTGCCTTAAAAAAAGCGCTGATGCACGCGCATCGCTAATTTGTGAACAAGTAAAAATTATTCCACGCGCTTTTTCTTTTCGCTATATTGTTTTTATCATTTCCTCGCAAATATGTTATAAAACGTCGTATGACATACGTGCGCCTTTATAATTACAGCCTCTGCTTTCTTGTAGCGTAATATCGTGTAGTGTAATATCGCCTCGGCTGTAATTTTCAACTTACCGCACTTATATCATAATGTACTTACTATTATTAACTTAATATCTAATATATTTACGCGATGAAATATAAGGCCATCTACACATTTGCGTACGTAGAGTGACAGCGGCGCGTCCGCGGCTCGCCGGTAAATCGATCGCGCGTCATCAATCACCCGTGTCGCGTCGCACTGTTGCCAGAGACGGTTTTGTGCGTTTTATTAGCGGCTGTCCATCGGCTATGAATATTAGTCATCGTGTGTGGACGGCTGAGTGGGTGGCGATTATGAGCTGGTAATTTGTTATCGTTTGGATTTAAAATAAATTTTGGGACACAAATAGGGCTATTTATTCCAAACAAACCTTTTATATATATATTATGATTATATATTAAATCCTCACTATCACAATGATATCTCGAAAGGCGGCAGGTTATTCCAAACTCATACCGACTAGAAGTTCCTTCACCTGCTATAATGTCACGGCAGTGGGTTTCGCGATATTAACCAGGATTAGGACAGCCCTTTCAAAGATTGAGACCTTGCATCGCTTGACGGCATGTGGCGCCACCTACTGAAATTTCACACATACCTACGTTTTTTGCTTTACTTTATATATCTATTCAGTAGTTTTTGCGCCAACCCGTAACAAACAGACAAGAATTTTAAAAATCACATTTTTGTGTTTGAAGACGGTTATATACCTTAACACACTTGTTTTTTTTTACATCTTCAATGTACAGGCACAGCTTTTTTTACAATTTTATAATAGTAAGAGATGTAATATAGATTGTAACTATTATTATTATCGATACACCTTTAGATTACAAATTAACCCGACCTATCCCAATACAGCAGTTAATTAAAACGGCTGCGTCGCACGGTTGACGCGCGGCGCGGTATGTCGCCCGTTGCTAAGCAACCGAACGCTTTGAAGTGCACACGAGGTAGGTACTCCCCACACTCACTCGATTGTCACTCGGAGTTTGTCGCGTGTTTTGTTTAATCAAGTGTGCGTGGAGCTTATAAAGAACGGGTGGGGTAGAGAAGAGTTCATTACATTGGTTTGGAGAGTATAGAACTTGAGGACTTTGATATATATGATAAGATACAAAATAGGATATCAAACCCTGTGTCATGTACTCTTCAGACTTGAGTTTATTCACACTTGAAATATGTAGGTAATGTCATCTGTCAAATTAATATTTTGTAACTAGGTATTTTAGGATATTAAAACAGGCTTAATAGTGTGTTTTTGTAACATTTCGACTTATGACGCGATTGTGGTTCCAAAACCATTAAAATTTTATGGTGTTTAGATAATTGAATTGAATTCAATTCAACTTTATTGCAATTCAGCTTAATCTATTGAAACAATTATGGACCCTGTCGGGCACAGCATAGTGTAGGAAAGAGGAAGAAACGGTTAATTAATATTATATTATAATTATGTTTATTATTTCGATTCATATAGTATATTGGTTTTTATTTGTTATTATGTTCATGTTATAATAATTTATCATATTTTCGTTAATTATTATATTATTATCACAATAATATAGTATGTATGAGAAGATGTATGAATGTGGAAGGAGTATGCAAAAATCGTAGCTAGTAGCGGTCTTTAATCTCTGCCTATGAGAGAAAAGCGCATGTCATGTATGTATATTATTTATAGTAAAGTATTTCTACTTAATGTATTCTATGTATAATTTGTAGTTTGGGCTTTACTTCGTCAGCAGTACTTCCATTATCTCAATCCCTATTATCTCCTCAAAGGTGTGTCCTTAATGTGACCTAATTTCTAATACATGACAGGTAACATCTTAACAAAACACATTGTGTCGACGCGTGGATCGTTTCAATTCATACATTATTCATTGACGAGTGGCTACTGTTTCCACGGCAGCTGGGATAGGGGACACCTGTGAACGAGCATTCTACGGTGATATATGAGAAATTCCTCGCTAGAACTATAAGTGTTCGAAACCATACAAAATCATAACGCCAAAGTTGTCATCGAGCTCGATAGATGGCGTTGGGGTAGAATTAGATCGCGATATGGTTTCGTTACCAAGATTTGGTAGGGTCTAGAAATTGTTTAGTTCAATAAACCAGCTTAGAACAGTATACAGTTGAGGTTTTATTTAATTCCCTTAAACTAGTTTACACATCAGGTCAACCTACTAATTATTGTTGTTATATACTTGTTGTTAATTAAACAATAAGTGACGCGTGGAATATAGTAAGTAAACTATCTGTATGATGGGTTGTGGTTTCGAATCCTGCACGAAACAAATAATTTGTATGACTATGCATGTTCCTGATCTGGTTATTTGTGAAAGTGTCATGGGCGGCGGTGATCGCTTACCATCAGGCGATCCGCCAGCTCGTTTGCCTGCTATCCCATAAAAAAAAAGTTTCAAGTTCCAGGTAATAAACAGAATGATAAATAAATTATTTTTATAAATCATCATCGCCAGACATCCATCAAAGACCGACATCTTCAGTATATAAGCCAACTAGCTTCCGCCCGCGACTTCGTCCGCGTGAATAGTTACTTAGTCTTAACATATTTATTTTTCACGCCTGTCTCGCATTGGGGTAGGCAGAGACTATAGATTTCCACTTGCTACGATCCTGGCATACCACTTTCGCTTCATCTATGTTCATTAACCTCCTCATGCATGAACATCGGTTTAGGGTGCTCTTAACCTGTCCTTTTTTAAGAACGGCCGCAACTTGGTTGTCGTACGTTCGTCGAGGTCGGCCCCTTCCAACTCTTCCATCCATACTCATCATGTATACTCGTTTCGTCAATCTCCGTTCATCCATCCTCTGTACATGCCCAAACTACCTTAACATACCTTTCTCAATCTGTGTTACTATACCTTCTTTCACACCACACCGCTCCCTTATCACGCTGTTTCTCACTCTATCTTTCAAAGTTACCCCACACATACTTCTCAACGCTCTCATCTCTACAGTATTTATTCTACTTTCATGTCTCTTCTGCCATACCCAACTTTCAGTACCATACATTAGTGTCGACGCCAACACACCCCCAATTACAGCCCGCCGAGCCTTTTCGGATACACTTCGGCTATTCATGAAAGTGTGCAGCGCCCCATTCACTTGATTACCCGGCACTCACTCTCCTTTCAATGTCACTCTCATGCTTAACATCCCTAGTAAACAAAGAACCCAGATATACAAACTCTTTTACTTGTTCCACTCTTACGCCACCTATCAAAATATTGCACACTGTCATAATTTCTTCCCTTTCAAAAATCATAACTTTCGTCTTACTTACATTCACTTTCATTCCCTTATTCCTAAAAGCGCCATCCATAACTGTTACCATCTCCTGTAACTCCTCCTCCGACGATGCAAGGATAACTTGATCATCGGCATAGAGGAGACATTTGACAAGTAACTCATTCATTCTTAAACCATATTCACTGTCTTTCAAATCTTTCAGACAACTGTCCATGAATAAGTTGAACAGCCACGGTGACGCTACACATCCCTGTCTAACACCCTTATCGATGCTGAACCATTCAATGTAGGTCCCGTTTATCCTGACACATGCACTGGAATCCTCATAGAGAGATTTCAGTGCACGAATCAGGCCGGCATCCACCCCATACATAGACAGTACTGACCACAATTCATTCCTTAATACTCTATCATAGGCCTTTTCTAAATCCACGAATGCGCAGTAGATTTTTTGGCTTTTGGCCAAAAATTTTTCAGCTACGCATCGCAAAGAAAAGACCTGGTCCATACACCCCATACCTTTCCTAAATCCCGCTTGCACATCCCATATTTTATCATCTGTTCCTTTTACCACTCTTTCAATCAACACTTTTGCATATAATTTACCAATTTAGTCTTAACGTGATGATATATAGCCTATATATACCCTTCCTCAATAAATGGGCTAACTAACACTGAAAGAATTTTTCAAATCGGACCACTAGTTCCTGAGATTAGCGCGTTCAAGCAAACAAACAAACTCTTCAGCTTAAGTAGCTTAAGCTTAAGTATAGAGTATAGATTAATGTTCACTGCTGAACAAAGGCCTATTCCATAGACGTCCTCAAGGACCGGTTCTATGCCACCTGCATTCAACAACTCCCAGTGACCTTCACCAGATCGTCGATCCGTCATATTAGAGCTCGTCCTAAACTGCGTTTTCTGGTGCTCGGTCTACACTCGATATCCTTTCTGCCCCAGCGGCCATCAGTTCTACGAGCTATGTGCCCCATCCACTACCACTTAAGCTTGCTAATCCTTTGAGCTTTGTCGGCAACTTTATTTCTACTACGAATCTCCTCATTTCTGATTTGATTGCGTAAAAAAATGACAAGCATAGATCACTGAGTGATCTCGAGCTTTCATAAGGGACCCATATGATGGAGAGCGTATTTCTAAAAACAGTATTATTTTCAATCGCTATGTTTTCAAATTTGCAAGCAAGACTGCTGTGTAATAGGTCTCGCGATTAACTCTCAGTTTGAGCAGTGTTATCATTTCTTTCTATCAATTTCTAAAAAGTAGCTCGAAGTTTAGTTTTGTGCCTAGTAAATGCAAGGTAAGGCTCGCCCTTTATTACAGGGGACCTAAACACACCGGCGCTCTATGTGAGTACATTAGTACACATCTACATAACCCTTTTGGGAATACAGGTGTGATAGTTTATTAAATAACTAGCTTCTGCCCGCGACTTCGTCCGCGTAGCGTGATGATATATATAAGCCTATAGCCTTCCTCAATAAATGGGCTATCTAACACTGATAGAATTTTTCAAATCGGACCAGTAGTTCCTGAGATTAGCGCGTTCAAGCAAACAAACAAACTCTTCAGCTTTATATATTAGTATAGATTATAAACTTTGCAAAATACCTAGAATACGTTCAATCACGTTATATGTAAATATTCACATTACTACGGACAGCCGACTCGTTTCTGTGTAACAATATTTAAATTAATTAACTGATACCGTATGAATGATTTCCTGTGAACTGGAAATTAAAACATAATATTGAATGTATTGACATTGGCCGTCAGCAAATATGCTTTGTAATAAATAAAATTGGTTATGATATATAAAAAATGCAATACAAGTAACGTGTAAATGTAAATTTGGGAATTTTAGTATTTTGCTAGTCAAAGGTACCAATTGGTATTGGTAAAGGTAAGGTAAAAATTGGGGTTTCTGACAGTTTAACATAACATACCATCAAGCCTGTATTCCCCGAAGGGTTAGGCAGAGGCGTACTAATGTACACCCACAGTTCGCCGGTATGTTTAGGTCCCATGTAATAGGGGGCGAGCCTATTGCCATTAACCGGGCACAAATTCCTAACTCCGAGCTGCTACTGGGAATTTATTGGAAGTATTGAATATTTTTTTATGAATTAAGTCGGCAAACGAGATGATGAGCCACCTTGTGGTAAGTATTCATCATCGCCCATGGACACCAGCATCACCAGAGGAGTTGCTGATGCGTTGCCGATTATTGAGAGCCCCTGCAGACTAGCAGAGCCGCAACAACCGGTAATTGGTAACTACGCTGGTACAAAATGCGGTAACTGGCTCTTACACGCAAAAGTCGAAACTTACACCCCAAGAGGTCATATCAACGAGCAAGTCAGATAATTTCTTGCCTCTTACGAGATGTTTATCTTGATCTCCTTGAAATACAGTGAGGAGTAGTGTTCTACACCCTCACCTACGCAAATGCTTTGATGATCTGGTATCGTCGTGCGTCAGGTCGTTGAACTCCGTTAATGGTTGAGCTACACGATGGCTGATATACATAATTATATTATGTGTCAGTTAGAACTTGAAGCTCCTTTGACTCTGTGTTCAAAATGAAAGCTCAGATATTACTATTTAAGAGTAAATACTGTCAATTTATCTAAGGGGAAGACAGGGTAAGATGGGGGAATGGCGGTCACTTAAGCAGTAATTCATTTTTTATTTTATATTTGGGATTTACGGTATAGGTAACTGACTTTTTACATAGCTTATATAGTGGGCTATAGATATATATGAGGCACATTATCAATCTATTACAGGTTTCTTATTTTTTAATCATTTTGTAAAACCCTTAGTTGACCGCTATTACCCGCAGGTGCGGGTAATAGCGGTCTGCTGTTGGGGTAATACCGGTCATTCAAAATTGACTCAGGGTTGCTTCTAAAATGTACTAAAACGAAATAAAACGACATTTAATTAATAATTAACTTTATTTATTATATTTTAACCAAAATAAACCAAACATTTTTATATTTTAACCAAAAAAAACAGACATATTATTAATTATTTATAACTGTATGCTGATAACTCCACGTTTGCTTTCACAATAATCGCATACATAGGACTCGGGGGAATCAGCACCACTGCACTTTTCATGAGTCCACCGCCCACAACATCTATACCATACTTCATTCTTTCCGAACTCTTTACAAATTGAACATGTTTCTTTATTTTTTGGAGGAGCTTCATCTGTTGTACTTGACTCAGGAGACTTTAAATGGAGTTTTTTTCGCATGGTAGACAAAATTTCTTCGTCTGAAGACCATTCGGTAATACTGGGCACTGACCGGTAATGCCCGCTTAGAATGATTGCCATTACCCCAAAATACCAAAACGGTTTATTTGGTTAATCACAAAAAACGTAAATAACTTTCATAAAATCCAACAAGCACATGGGATACATTTGTAAATGTGTAGTAATTAACTTTAAGAAAGATATTGATTGGTATAAATCACTTTAAGATAACTTTTCAGCGAATTTTCGATTTTATTACAACAAAATACGTCTGAATCTGTAAACAGCTGTCAAACTCACTGCGCGCGAAGTAAAATGCCGCCACTTGGTAAATAAGTTTACTCGGTCGCATACTAGATGGTAACACTAGTAGCGATTGCATAATGTTTTTGGAAGTTTTAGATTTTAACGCGACCGGCATTGCCCGCTGACTGCCATTCCCCCATCTTACCCTAACACCTGCAACACAGTCTTTACTAGCGCAGGTGTTAGAGAATCCAATACCATAAATAAAGATAACCAATTTATATCAATAAAGAATATTACTATTACTATTACTGCTCCACATTGTCAAACTAAATTAGATAATCTAGATCCTAGCCGAGTCGATGATTCTTTAGATTATCTTTTTCTAAGAGGGTGTCGGGTAGGAAATACTGGCAACAGAGACAAAAGTATCGTCAGTTTTCCCGATTTTACCAGTTTTCTGAATCTCAAAAATCATATCATAACATTTTGTTAAATCATGCTAAATTGGAAAAGCTATTTCAGAATTTAATTTTCACTAACCACCGAATAATAATTTATAACAACAAGCCAATGACGAATTTGAAATGTTACCTACATACAAATTGGACGCTCCCTCCTCACCCCTCCAGCAACGGTGTGGAACATGATTAATCAATTAACCCGTGGGAATTTAATAAAATAACGTCGATTCGATTATTCGTTGATAATTATATTAGGTAATGGTGGGTTCGGATTCAGAGCCCGAGAGGGCTTTCGTTCATTGTAAGCTAAGCTTTAGTATTATTTACATACATACACATATAATCACGCCTGTATTCCCAGAAGGGTTATTGCTTGCTAATGTACCCACAATTTGCTAGTATATTAAGGTGTAAATCCAAACTCCGAGCTACTGCTAAGCATTTTATACAAAACCCAATAACACTTCTCGACCCGGAAATCTGGAAAAATACTATTTGTTGAGGGCATTTATTTAAAAATATATATAAAACTAGCAGGCCCAGCAGACGTTGTCTGCCCTAAAAATATATAAAGTTCTAGAACCCGACTGCAGTCCCAACTACCGAGTTCAATTGTATTTTCAAACCATCCAGCGATCCACTCAAATATACACACAATATTTCATCCAAATTGGTTCAGCCTTTAAAGAGGATTTCGGTGACAAACGAACGACACACGCAACAGAAGAATATTTATAATAAAGAATATAAATGTACCCTAGCCTTAGTTATTTGTAAATTGAACCTGATAATAAATTGGAACTCTTCAAATCACAATTGAATATGAACGAGAGAGGTTTTAGGTACGTGCACCAATATTGCCAATATTTGCCAATTCACCTTAGATGCAATAATTACCTAATAATAAGGGCGATAATTAATTGGGACATTAGTTAAGATGCCAATTCTGTATTGCAAATAAGAGCCTAGGAATTATAGCGAGCGCTGGCTTGTCGTGCATAGTCAGTTCAATTTCGACCTACATAATTATGTCTAGGAATAAATAAAATTTCATGTTTGTAGACGTAAGTGAAATGGATGGACCACTTATACAAAAAATACTAGTGGACATTGAAACAATTTTATTGCCATTTTAATGTTAAATTACTATTTAAACGAGCTCCTGTATATTTTTTTGTGATAAAATAGCATTATAAAACAAGACAATTTATATGGGTAAACCCCTTCTCACCCTCCCTTACAAATAAAACACTCACTAATTCGCAAAAACAATTATCACCAGCGAAATTGTTTCGTCACAAATCAATTGACGAATAAGATCACGGCACACGGAGATTTGTTTAACACGGCGCGGGGGAGCCAGGGAAACAAAGAAAGGCCTGTAAAGGGCGGGCGGGGGCGACGCTTTGGGCGGCCGGCAGTGCTTGCCGAGCAGTCGGCAGAAACAGTCGCGTCATCACGTTCGACGCTCCTGCTCATACGCTCGCGATAACAAGTGTTTGTGTTTATCAATTCAAAAAACGAAACCATTTTGAATAAAGAATATAAATAATAGTGACGTCATTGTTGCGATGTTTTGTTTCACAATCACGTGGTTGCTTGTTGTGTTGCATGCTAAAGCGGCCGGCTTGTCAGTTGCAATAAACGGTGAGTGAATCGTTACTTAATTAATAGTTTTAAGATACTGTATTATTGTAAATTGTTACAGCTACTTAAAATGTTATAGTACACCCGAATTGATCTTAAAAAAAAACGTTTTTTTTATAACAGAACGCTCGATATAATTATGAAGATTACACCTTTGTAATCTAAACTATACGATATACCAGGAAATGATCTATGTTAATACCTATATCTTCCTGATCTATCTTCAAAAAATGTATTAATTTAGGACAGAATATAATAGTAATGCTCGTAAAGATTCGTTTGCAAGATCAATCTAATCAAAAATTTAATTAGAGCAAAACTCTTAACCACGAAATTCATCGTAAGATGGTACGGACGATTAACAGGATGAAATTGAATGTACTAAGCTGATGTAAATATAGAATCATTGCCAATATACTGCATAGAGACAGCTTGACACTGTCTTTGGCATGGAACCATAAAAATGGAGCTTGAGAAATACCCCCTTGTCTCGCTTGGTTATAGTTTATATTATATTTTTTTCTCTTATTTACGAGCTAAGTCAAACCTCTATGTCGCTCAATTGGATTATTTCATATATTATTTTATTAATATGATTGTGAACGCTACCCATCTCATGCCTATTTCAATAATTTTGTATTATAACTTACCGGTTCCAGACAGTGGATATGTAAAAATTGCTGTTACAACCACCAATAACTCTAAAATCTATCGTTTCATCATACATACCATCACACCTGTATTCCCCGAAGGGTTAGGCAGAGGCGTAGTTATGTACACCCACAGTTCACCGGTATTTTTAGTTCCCGTTAATAGGGGCGAACCTATTGACCGAGCACACATTCCAAATTTCGAGCAGAAATTCATAGAAAAACCCAATAACACTGCTCGACGTGAGAATCCAACCCAAGACTTCTAATGTAGCAGTCGCGCTCAGGACCACTAGGCTAATGAGGCAGTCATTATATCTATACTTATGTTTTATAGAGGAAAGATTTGTGCGTATGTAATGAATAAACTCAAAAACTACTGGGCCGATTTCAAAAATCATTTCACCATTTGAATGCTATATTATTCCAGTTTAACATTGGCTATAGAAAATTTTGAAAAATGTTAGGGATTTCTCCACCCGTCCGAAGCCGGGGCGGGCCGCTTGTTAATAATATGTTAATATTCGCTACGTTTGGCATAGCAGCTGAGCGATCTGATTCTGCGCCACGTATTTTGGGTTCTATCCCAACACGGAGAAAATATTTGAATGACCTAGCTAGTTGTTAGCTTAGCTGAATGACGACCTTATTTTGGATGGACCACTATGGATGTGACGCACACTACTCCTGTTATGATATTTACTTAGACATAGTAAAAATGTCTTCAAAATGTGTGTGCCTTCCTGGTATGAAATAAAATACTTTTCTTTCTTCTTTCTTTCTTGTTCCGGGTCTGGCCGTTTGTCTATGTGAGAATTTATGTTTATAAAAGCACCCAACGATACAGAAGTAACACGTAGTTTGAGGCAACGTGTTTTAAAAAAATACGGTTAATAGAAACAGGTACCTTCAAAAAGAAAACTTAGTTTATTTCAAGTCACAATACAAGAATTCGTCGAAGCATTAATTACAATTCTAATTACTTTTCACGTCGAACAAAACTATTGTAAGTTTTATAATTGTTTAATTAATTTACTTAGTAACGATAAAATGCTTAAAACAAATTTAATTTAATTTTAATTTAATGTAATAACTGCCTAATTAACCAAATGGTCCTGAACGCGACTGCTACGCCAGAGGTTCTGGGTTCGTTTCCTAGGTCGAGCAAAGTGTTATTGGGTTTTTCTATGAAATTCCCAGTAGCAGCTCGGAGTTAGGAATTTGTGCCCGGTTAATGGCAAAAGGCTCACCCCCTATTACATGGGACCTAAACATACCGGCGAACTGTGGGTGTACATGATACATGTCGCCCCTGCCGAACCCTTCTGGGAATACAGCGTGATGGTATGTTATGTTAATGTAATGTTTTTTATAATACATTCTGAGATAGCTCAAGGTTTATGGTTAAATATTCTTAAAATTACACGTTAAGTTAAACCTGAAATATTAATTCAATAATAATATTCATAAGATCTCAAAAAATATATTATTATAAACTTATATACGTTTGATCTAACATTTGCTATCTACTAATAATGTATCACAAACATTTTGATATGCAACTATTTTAATCTAATATTTATATTTTCATAATCAATATAGATTCTATAGTATGTAAATCTAATACTACTATAAAGGTATGAGCTTAATATGAGATGAATGCGTAGATTAAACACCAATATTTTTAAAATAATATTTATTGATAGGTACAGTTGTTTTCTCACATTTTAAAGTTATGAATTTGGTAATAAACAACTTATATGTTTATGAAAATGTAGTCGTTATTCAAACATAATCATGATAACATTCCATCACGACTGTCAAATGTATTCAAAAGGTTATACAGAGATGTTCAGTATATTTTTAAGGCCTATTGCTATTTAACCATTAATTGTATACCTACGACTAAGCCAAAAATAGTTGATTTAGGTTATCAACTATTTTATTAATGTTTCATTCAGTCATCACACCTGTATTCCCTGAAGGGTAAGGCAGAGTTGTACTAACAGTCGATCTGAGGATGAAATCTAATATCCAAGCTGCTACTGACCATTTGATAAAAAGACCTAACACTTTTCTCGATCTGAGAATTGAACCCAGAACCTCTAGCATAGCAATCGCATTCAGGACCACTAGGCTAATGAGGCTATTAATCTGAGAATCAAATCCAATCTCCGAGCTTCTGCTGAGAATTTCATAGAAAATCCCAAAATAACACTTCGGTCACCTCACTAATTGAACCCAGGACTCCAAACGTAGCAGTCGCGTTTATAACTACTAGTATACTGACACAGTTCTCAATTGAGTTATTCATAGAATCTAAAAAATATATTACATACTTTTCTCTTAAACTGTCTAGCTACAAAATATACATGCAACAATCTTGGCTCAATCCATCTACGATCTAAGCTCACTGAACACTATGCATAACTTACTTCAGGAGCAGGTAAACGCATCCAATCAAAAGCCCGAGATAGCAGCGAACAACCGTTTGCCTTTACAATCATCTCAGATAAATATCTTTATGTCATACCGGTATCCGTCGTTAAAGTGTATTGTTCTCGTTTTCCCAGAAACGAGAAATGCCGCAACATTGTCTTTATATTAAATGTGGTATACACTGTTTTGACGTGGGTTAGTGTTTCGCTCTTTCATTTTAATCTTGTAACTTGCAGTTCGACAAAGTTCGATTTCTTTTGTAGGTGGTAGGTATCAAAACATTTCTACTTTTTTTATGGGTTAGAGGGGCAAACGAGCAGACGGATCACCTGATGGTAAGAGATTACCGCCGCCCATCGACACTCGCAACACCAGAGGAGTCGCAAGTGCGTGGCCCGCTTTTTAAAAGGGTTTGGGCCTCCGGTATCCTTATTCACTCGGCAAAGCACAACGTAAGTGTTGTTTCACGCCGGTTTTCTGTGAGGCCATCATCACTCCGGTCGAGCCGGCTCAGTCGCGCCGAAGCATAGCTCTCCAACGTTCTATGAATTCAAATATGCATTAAATGTAATAACTAGGATTGTGATAAGACGTTTTATTTATATTTGGAATGAGGTATATAATAGGATCCTAATCTAATGCAACAGTATAACGTTTAAAAAATCAATCCAAAAGATAAAAAAAATCCTTTCATCTTAAACAAATCGTTCGACAAATCGTTTAACGTCTCATTTTACTTTCAATGGAGTTTATCCTGAATGACGGAGTGCTAACTGCTACTTTTTTCCTCCAAAATCCGCTAATCTGTAACACTGGTAGAACCGAAACATTCTCAAAACATCAAAGTGTTTATATTTTATGTCAATTTTGCTACGAGTTTACCCGATATTAATTGAAAAATGCACAAATGGAATCGAATTCTTATTTTATTCCTTGTAATTTTTTTGAGGAATTTAATTTGGATTCCAGGAAAGGGGACGCTCATTTTACGTATTGAAAATACACGTATTGGCTGCTTTTTTGGTCATGAGAAATTTACTCGTATTTTATTAGCCTATTGCCTGCTTGAATACTACGCTAGTTAGCCTGGGTCCGATTATATCACTGTACTGTATGTTAGAATTCAGAGCCCTACTTCAATAGCGTGCCATTAAACCATTTTCGTCCTTTCTAATAAGTGAAAATTCACGTACAAACGCGTACAAGTAAAAAGTACTGAGGCCGTATTATGATATGTTATTACGATCGTTTTGCAATTGCTGTAATAGTGCCATCTCTTTCTCACAATTTCTATCGTATTAGAAAGGACAAAAATGATTTTTAATGGCACGCTATTGAAGTAGGGCTGTGACTTCTAAAATTTCATGATGGCATGCAGTAAAACGATTAATAGCTGCTTTATAGGGTCATGAGATTCAACCGTGCTGGATTTTGTTTACAATACGTTTTTTTTTCTAACAGATTCCTAGTAGTTATCGCACGGGCAAAATTATAACATTTGCTTGCATTACCAATCCGAGCTGCTTCTGAGAATTTCTATAGCTTGGCTTGACTTGGGAATCAACCTCAAGATCACTAGCGCAGAAGTTGAGCTCATGACCACTAATGAGTCCAAAAAAGATAACTGGCTCCTATTTTATGGGATTAAGAAAATTTTGGGTATACCGGTATATAAGTAAAACTCTGCCTTACCCTTCGGGGAATACAGGCATGATGGTATTTATGTAAAATACTGTACAAAAGAAACAAAGAATTATTCTAAACATGTATTATTATTTTAACTGCTGTTTTAAATATCGTAGATAACCATTAGTGGTTTATCGAGCCACATTCAGAACATTCAAGTTCTTTGTTTCAAAACAATCATTGCATCGCAACACGAAACCATTGGCAAACAAAGAGAACGGGCAATTGCAAATGTGGCTACTTTATTTGAGTATATAAATAGAAACTAGTAAAGAAAAACTCGTTTTTATTTAAGTAATATTTTGGTCGAGGTTGGAAATGTAAAATTTAATGTACGGTCGGGGTCATAAGTCCAGTAGCAGTTTTACAAATCTATCGCCTTACAACAAGTCGCACTTGCGACCTTTTTCTATAACAAGCAATTTGCACACATACACGATCTCGTATATCGCACTCTTTCATCATAATCTAGACAGAAAGAGTGCAATATAATCATTATTTGCCTGAGTAACAAACCTGTTATGTCACAACGGCGTATTAAGATTTTAGTACTTAATTTCAATTGAGAAAGTATGTGTCTATCTGGCTTTGCGGTTAGCGGCATAGATATGAAGATTAGCACAATGCATGCCTACGTTCGAACCCTAGTAAAAATTAACTTTTTGTGTTTTAATTATGAATTCTGAATATCTACAAGATGTTTGTTCTTTAACTTGTTATTACAAAAAATAAAAAAGATGAGGGTGAATGTGAAACAAAATAAACTTCTTACTGGATTGAATAAAGTAGTTACATGACGTTGTTGGTTGGTGAACTCTGTTACAAGCGTTTGTGTTATTATTGTGATTAGCGTGTTGTTTGATTATCTTTATTCAAGATGCAAGCAAATATTAGTATTGATGCCAGGGCGAATATTGTCGCTTTGCATAAAAATGGGCTTAATATTTCTCAAATTTCAACTGAAACCGGCTTATGTGTAAGTTATTTTTAAAGATTTTAATTATGATAGTTGTGGTGTATGATTTTCTTACCTAGTAAATAAAACGCTAGTTGCAAGTGTGTAATAATATTTTGTTTTTTTTTAGAGAAATACTGTAAGCCGTTGGGTTAAGAGGTTTGAGGAAGAAGGTAGTCTGAGGAGTCGTATTAGAAGTGGAAGACCGCCGCTTATTAACCCAACTCAGCGACGTGTCATGGTGGAAGAATATGAAACAAATGGTTTCATTCCAACGAGAGTATTTGCAGATCAATTTGATACATCATTGCGAACTGTTCGCCGTTGCACTCCATGCTGAAGGTTTACATCATCGGAAACCAGCTAAAAAACCATTTTTGACACAAAAACACAAACAGGAACGACTGCGTTTTGCTCGAGAATATTTAGATTTTAACTGGGATACTACTATATTTTCTGATGAAAAGACTTTCAAATCTTGCCAAAAAGGAAGACTTCATTTATGGCGAAAAGACAATACTCGCTGGTCTGAGAAAAATATTATACCGAATACAGAATCAGGTAGAATAAGTGTGAATATGTGGGGGTGGATTAGTGCTCAAGGGCCGGGTGAGCTGGAATTCATACCTACGCGTGCCAACAGCTCTAATTACGTCGAAGTTTTAAATGACATAATGTTACCTACTGTGCGTAATGTTTACCCCTCTGAAGACTTTAGTGAACTAAATTTTGTTCAAGATAATTGTCCGATACATCGTGCCAGTGTTGTAAAAGAGTGGTTTAGTCACCATGACGATATCAAAGTTATTCCGTGGCCAGCACGATCCCCTGATCTAAACCCCATTGAAAATATATGGGGTTTAATGGTTCAAAGATGGGAAGCACGAGATGAGAGATGTCCTGAGATGCTTAAAACCCATTGCACCCAATTGTGGGAGAATTTACGTGGCACAGACATATGTGCAAACGTTGTGGCCTCCATGCGTCGACGTCTGCTTAGCTGCATTGACAATAATGGAGGTCATACCAAATATTAAATATTAAGCTGTTTTTTACAGGGGATGTGCTGGTCCTAATAAAGTAATACAGTTAGTTTAAGATTGTAATATTGGGGTTAAGCTTCAATCTTCTTTTCTCTATGAGAAAATGAATAATTAAGCTATAATGTCAATAAAGTTAAAAGCGAAAGAAAAAAATTTTTTTATATCAACAAACTGAATACATTTTTTCTTATTTAATAATACCTCATATAAATAAATGTTACTTGAAATTACCTATTACTTAGATATTATTTTATTTCAACCGAAAATACTTATATATTTTTTTTATTTATTTATTTGGTCAACCAACAATTGTTATCACTAATACATGCATATTTAATATAGAACTATCAAGTAACAAGTGTAACAATTAATTATAGGTTAACACCACATGTTCAAGTGATTGAGTACAGAATTAACAAAAAATAATCACATTATAAATATCATTGGGACATAACATTAGTTGATTAAATTATTTTATTATTAAGACAAATTAGAACAATTAAATATTAAAAAACAAATAAAATTTAAAAAAATATTATTCTTTTTTATTTGATTCCTTTGTAATTTTATTGTATCAATTTTAACTACATACTCAAAAGTTTAATATATATCTATTATCTATATATATATATATATATATATATAATAGATACAAACAAACAAACTCTTCAGCTTTATATATATATATATATATATATAAAGCTGAAGAGTTTGTTTGTTTGCTTGAACGCGCTAATCTCAGGAACTACTGGTCCGATTTGAAAAATTCTTTCAGTGTTAGATAGCCCATTAATTGAGGAAGGCTATAGGCTATATATCATCACGCTACGCGGACGAAGTCGCGGGCAGAAGCTAGTATAATATATAATAATATAAATAATATATAATTTATAAATAAAACTTATTATAAATAACATTCATTTAAATATTAAAAAATAATGATTAGTAGTTTATTATTATAATTATTATAAATAACATTCATTTAAATATTAAAAAATAATGATTAGTGGTTTATAATAAAAAAAAGTAATTAATAACAAAATCGAACCAGCCAATACCACCCGGATTTGAACCGAGTGGCACTTGTTTCCAAGTCATGCATTGCTGCATTTAACCACACGAACTGATGACAATAAGTCTAAATTCTTGCTTTACTTCCGGATTTGCTCGCTGCTAAAACTAATATGAAGAAAACAAAAGTATATTGGTATCTTTGTCTCGTATTGACTCCACACACTATCACCTTCTCGTAGTTATACTATTTGACGTAAATGTAAATGTAAATGTTTGTATTGCAATCACTCACACATGTATGTGTACACGCAGCACCGTGCAGGCGAATACGATCGTTGACGTGCTACTGGACTTATGGCCCCACACTGTACATTGTTCGAACACTTGTGGAAGTAGATTTTTTTATAATAATTATTATTAATTTAATTTATTTATTTATTTCTGTGCAAGTGGAAATATATAGTCTACCACTATCATGAAGATATGTATGTATTAACGTTCAAACACATATTATTACACACGTGAGTGATATAACATATTGGAAAGTTAGACACAGACAATGTGATTGCAAACCGCAAATAGGGGTACCAGATATGTCTTTAGATTACAGGAATAGGATAGAAGGTTTCAGGCGTCAAGGCAGTAGAATTTTATGCTTAGGTTTTCCTCTACATAAATTCACCTATCCATGTCCGTTTTGAAGGAATAAGTTGGAGTAGATTTTTATATTGGGCATTGTCTTTTCCTCTGACAACAATTACCCTTTGCGTCTACAAAATAAATACTATATAAAATACTACCCTTACATCGAGACAGGTAGTCGATAATCGAGTTAGAGATTTATGGCTCCAAACAGCAGCTTCTATTTCAGCTTTGAGTTTGCACAACTTGGTCAGAGTGAAGTGGAAAGTGTTGGATTACACAATCAAGGGTTGTATGAAACTCGAGACTTTGTTTCATTATGAGTAAAATATATATACAGGTAGAAGGGACTAGCGTTCACACGAGTATTTAATAGTGAGTTTTTGACCTTTGTGTAGATAAAGCTCTTGTAGTTAGATGTAACTAAAATCATATGTTATTTTGTTTAGTTTTGTTTACATAGAAAGACATTTGTTCTCTGATCATAGCAACAAAAAAACAGATTTTTACGTTACATCAAGTCTCTGCCAGTCGCATCACTATCACGTTGTCATCTTGATACCTTAGTTCATAATTATAAGTCACATAATTATGCCCAGTAATGTCACTAGCTACATTGCTCTTTAAGCCGGAACACAATAATGTAAGCAGAATATTTGGAAGTGCAGTGATACTCAAAACGGATTCCGGTAGTAAAGTCCTACCACCTTCTTCTTGTGGTTTTTTTTTTCATTTTTCAAGATAAGATTATAAGTTATTTTAGTGGAGGAAACATTCGACTACTGCCTGCGAGTCGAATCCGTCCTACCGCCTTGTCGGCCGTGATGATTACACAGAAATATTTTTATCATATTATGTCTTTGTTTGACAAGTAAGGCCGACCATCCGTAGAGAGACCGTGAAAAGCATAGCTTAAGATTTTAAATTGATCACCGCAGTTATTACATAGACGAGTGTCTCCAAAACCATGTATCTTGTAGATATAGCATTCATAATTTGCAGCGATATTATCTAAGTTTGGCCTCAACCTAAACGTAGATGTATGCTAAAGCTTCAAACACAATGACGTCACTTTGTCCCTCTAACTTAAGCCATTTCCCCTGAAGCGAGTGCAGTTACACTTAACGGAAGTTAGTTAACGTGTGGACTTGGTTGAGTTTGTGCTTATTTCTACCGCTAGGCGACATTGCTACTCTGGTTTACAAGGTATAGATAGATAAATAATAACTAGAACTACGCATAGAACGATTCCCTACGTTCCTCGAGTATTTTTAACTGTGGGAGACGAAGGCTTCGGTACGAATGGGCCGGCTCAACCGTAATGATACCACGGCCTCACAGAAAACCAGCGTGAAACAACTCTTAGATAGATAGATAGATAGAATATACTTTATTGCACACCAAAATAATGCTAAGTACAAGCTCTTACGTTGTGTTTCGCCCAGTGAGTAAGGATACTGGAGGCCCAAAAGGCGGGCAACGCAACTTGTGACTCCTCTGGTGATGCGGGTGTCCTTGGGTGGCGGTAATCACTTACCATCAGGTGATCCGTCTGTTGGTTTGTCTTTCAATCCCATAAAAAAAATAGGTACAATCTATAAAAAGGTATGATATGAAGGAAAATTAGAGTCAACAATAATTTGAACCTAAGGATCATTGGCCGTCTTTCGTAGGCCTTAAATCCTTAAAGGGTTGAAAACCCAAGCTGACACGTGGTTAAACCTGCCGCCTTAATTCGTTTAATGGCCCGAATTATGTTGATACCACTTTGAAGATTAGAGATTACGGTAATACCTTTAACTTAACGTAAATTAAGTTTTGAACTGTAACAATTACCAAAATGAAAAGTACTTACATATAAAGTTATTTAGTGAAGGAAAAATTCGACTCGCAGGCAGGATTCGAACCTGCGTCTTCTGGCTAGGTACGCCAGACGCTATGACCACTAAGCCACCGCGAGTCCCACTTTATATAACTTTATAAAATATTATTATAACTTTATAAAATTAGCATGAAAAATGCAAAAAAATCACAAAAAGTTAGTACTAACTTTTTGTGATTTTTTTGCATTTTTCATGTTCATTTTTCATGTTCATCATTCATTTTCATTACATATCTTTATTTATTTCTTTCTTTTTAACAGCCTTTTACACTATTTTAACTTTGTTGGCGTCAATTCTCTATCTAACGAGATGCAGCCGAATTGACACTATTGTACATGAAGCGACTGCCATCAGACCTCCGTATAGTCAATAACCATATTGTACGAGTATGAAGATACGTTGGGCATAGCGTTTGAGCGATCAGCATTTGCGCCACAGGTTGTAGGTTTTATCCCCGCACGCAACAAATATTTGTATGACCTATAGGTAGTTGTTCCAAGTTCTTGGTGTCAATAGGCTCACCACATTTTACATGGGACCTAAACATACCGGCGAACTGTGGGTGTACATTAGTACATCTCTGCTTAACCCTTCAATTACAAGCGCGATGGTATGTTATGATGTTAAAATATTATCGACTGTTTCTGACTAACAGACCCACAAAGAGGAACCAACATGACAGCAAGCAATAAAAACAACTTATATATACGAGAACTTCCAGGAAAGCATTTATCATAACTCGCAGAGTAATTACAAAAATAACTAGAATATTCCGCATCGCGGTGTCGCTATTTATTTTCGATAGCATTGCATCCACACTGGAAGTCGACAGTTTTAATAATGTACGTACGCCGTCCAATTAGGGCTGGCGCGATGCGGATATTATACGAATTGCGTTTTTGCGGCGCGGTTATTTTATTAGTTTTTCGTTGAAAATTTTGAATGAGTTTTACTTTTGATGGCGTGCGTGGATTTGAATGGAAAATAAGCTTCGGTTTTCATTATAATTTATTTCGCTTTTCAGAACTATTCTGGTAGTATACGGGCTTGTATGGTAAAAATGTCATAGAATCATATTAATTTTAGTTAAAATTTAACTGAGATTATAAATCAATTTAATTTAAAAGAAACCAAATTCTATGTAAATCAAGATTTTGTACTCTTTTTGTTGATTGCTTTACTTAGCAGCTGAGCATATTAACATATTATTATTTAAGTATGTCACGAGCACACATATACATAATTATACATTAGCAAAATTCAAGAACAATATTCTCTTAAGGGAAAATAATATTTTCGGAGCAACACTAAAATTATATTCGTGTTATCCCAAAGTTGTGATCGCTTTTTCACGAAAAAATTACTTGGGAATTTCAGTAAGTGTATTCGTATAAAATTTATAAAAACATTTAAAGAATCTTTACTAAAGTGAGTAAAGTAAGCGACTCTTTAACATAACATTTGCCATCCCTAATGTTGCTATATCCGCACTTAACAAAAAAATCTTAGCAATTTTAATAAGTTGGCAGCCCTAATGTGGGTCGCGCGGCTAGCCACCGAGGCGACGTAATAGTATCGCGAAATAATAACACGTCAGTGCCCACCCTTACATGACCACTAGTGTAACAAGAGAATTTGGTGCCACACTCACCGCCCGAGTAATTTACCGCGTCGCTTGTGGTAAATGGTAATAGGCGCAGGTATTATATTTAATTTGTTTCAAGAATTTTGTTTCTTATTGGTCAGACGAGAAAAAACACTATTCATCGCGAGTATGACACTCGCACAGCGTGGAGTTGGGATTTGTGCCTGCTTCGCAATAGGCTAGCCCTCTATAACATGGAACTTAAACGTACCGGTAGGTAACCTAAAAATACCCTTCGGGGCATCAGGCGTGGTGGTTGGTATAATATGTCTGTTATCACTTCTCTACTATTATAAAACGTAAAAAAAGCCGTGTCTATACATTGAAGATATTAAAAAAAAAACCAAGCGGGTTATGGATTTTGAATATTCTTGCCTGTTTTTCTGCTTGTTACGGGTTGGCGCAAAAACTACTGAATAGATTTTAATTTTGTTATCACTGTTAGAAAGCTAGCTCCAACTAAAAAACTGCCGAACTGCTTATCTCAATTAATTAAATGAATCCTGAGATATAGCTTGACCTTTGTGTACGTCACAAAGGTCAAGCTATATCTCAGGATTCAGCAGGCACAGATGTTGGTTTTACCAACAGTAATGATCTCTTCTTTGTACTTTATATTGTTTTGTTGAAACTATTTTTGGGATCCCATTATAATCCTAATAAGGCTTCAGGTGAGCGAAGCTAGTTATCAATATAAAGATAATAAGTCAGTGATTATTGTTACAAATTTCCATAGCCTGTCTACCTCTAAGAATAAGGTAGTTTACTATCTCAATATAAAGCCAGCTTAAGCTACCCAGCACGCAATCAATATAAAAACAATTTATAAAACATGAACAGCTCCTGTGCCACGTAATCTAGGGGTATCATTTTAACATAAAACTAATAGCTAGAAGCCAGTCTTATGTTCCCACATAAATATTGAATATCGAGTGAACAATCGATTATTCATTATTACTATGAGAATGGCGCATTTGTTACACTGTAGCTGGTCATTTATTAATCGATATGAAAGCCAAGGATAGAATGGCATTGTAGGTTTATATTGCTCGTTTTAATGTGTCAAATCGTTTTTAAAAATATGTTTTAATTTGAAATATTGATACCGAGTCTGTTACTTTACTTACTGAATGACAGTTAAATAATATAAAATACCATTACGTTATTGTATTCTCCGAAGGGTTAGACAAAGGTAGAGTCCCATGCAATAGAAAGCGATTCTACTGTCATTTACCGGGTACAGATCCAAACTCCGAGATGCTATTGAGAATTTCATAAAAAAACCAATATCACTTTGCTCGACCGGGTATCAAACACATGACCTCTAGCATACCGTTACGCTCAGGACTACTAAACAAATGAGGCAGTTCCCAAAGTCTCCTATTTCTATAACGTATTTTAATATGATAAAACATTATTGGACGTATAAATAAAGCTTATGTTATTCGCTCAATTTCCCCTAACGAGTCTAGGTAACAATGGCGTCCAGTTCACCTCTAAGATCGTTTTACTAATTGCGAGCCTACCTCCATCTAACAACATTCAGAAGGCTCATGAAGAAAATGATTTAAAAAGGTTACAGAGTGAACATTGGGTATTTTAATACATAATTTTTGATCTAAATTTGATTCGATTTATCTCTTTGTAAGGCTGACACAATGACAGAGGCATTTAGATAAATTAATTTGTTTTCAACGGGAGATAAGTAATAAATTACTTAATAGCTGTAAAAATTAAAGGAATATGATCTATATTTACTTAAATAATGTGTCCTATCTTTGACCTTTTTTTAATTCGTGATACACTTAAGCTTTCCCGCCAGTTCGCCTGATGTTAAGTGATACTGCGATCTACGATCGAGCGCGCTTGCCTAGAAGAAACCGATTCACTCGAGATTCTCGACACTCTGACAATATCTATTCCACTTAGGAAGCGCATTCCACATCTCGGTGGTACCCTTTATTAAAACTGCACTAAAGCATTTAGTTTAGGTTTTCAGAATGCCCAAACCCATGTGTTATTTCTTTCAGTCAAGTCTCAATCGCATTCAAGGTCACATTAAAAAGTGTGTATCCATATAATATTACATCCACCTATTTGTCGTTATGTTTTTACGTACTATTTATAAAATCTCTTGCCAGATTTTCTTCCATAGGATCAACTTTTTATACATAATCAAGCAGCCATATAATAATCGTCTAATACTGTAGAAATGCTTGCATATAACTTCCTTCACGTTAGTGAGATTACAATAAATCATGTATTTCATTAACAGTTTTTTGATCCGCGAAATTTAATATATTTTTGCAACTTGTACATACTGAACCTTTTGCTATTTTTTGTTTAGTATGTACTATTATTGTACAAAGGTGATGATGTGATGTGAAAGTGATGTTAGCATATTATTGTGGTTAAGAGGATTTCATTTTGTAGGTACTAGTCTGTCTAGAACAAAAATCCCATTGCACGTTGTTTAATTTTATATAAATTATATTTACATCTACAAATAGAACTTCAACTTGATTTATGCTAGGTTAATGTAAATAGATCTCGCTCCCATATTAAATGGTTTCTAAAAACAGCGGATGCATAACTCTGCCTAGCTCTTCTGGAAATATAGACGTACCAATTCAATCGATAAAGCCTTAATCAATTATTCAAAAGTTTCCAGACATAGTGGAGCGCAGGCTTTTTTAAAATTGTTTTTTTATTTGCTCATAAGTACATATCAAAAGCTAAAACTTTTTAATTTGGCCTTCCCCACCGGACAGTGCGGTGGCGCGCGGCATAGCATGTAGTCTACGGCGTAGTAGGATCGTAGACTCTCTACGGCGTAGAGAGGCCGTAGGTAGGCTACGGCGTAGAGAGGCCGTAGGTAGGCTACGGCGTAGAGAGGCCGTAGGCTGGCTACGACGTAGAGGTCGTAGCACCTGTACACAATATCGAGATGTTATGTTCCAGAAAATTTCATTTATTTACATAATATATTATAAGAACAATTTACAAAATTTTAAAATGATGTGAAATAAAAACTGAGGGCAAAACTCGTATCTTTGATAAAAAAAAATATTAATCACTTCAAATAAAAACAAATATTCGAAATCATCCACTATTCGTGAATATAAATTAGCTAGTAAATGAAGCTATCAAAGCATTCAGTATTTTTTTATGAATTGATAACTATTTGAAACTTTTAGTTTACTTTAAATATTGCGTTTATGAATTTAGAAAGTAATTTCGGCAGTCTAAGAACTTCTTTAAATATTCTTTTTTCTATTTGCTCGTAGTTTCTTGTTTCAATTTCATTGGTATCTGTTATTTAAACTGGTTTTGATTCAAAGCTCCAAGATTTATCGTGTTTACAATGACAATAATTATCATACTAATAGCGGACAACCTTTTTAACTACTACTACTTAATTTACTTTAGATTGCTGTTTACATGGATTTCTTTTGACGGCATAGATTGTGCAGTGGCTGTGCGATCAAATACGGTCACGGGTTCAATTCCCACACGGAACAAAATATTTGATAGATCATCACTTGACGACGGCTCGACCGATTTGGCTGTTTTTTTTTTGTGTCTGTTTTTCAAGACACTGTTTGATGTAAACATTTTTAATCCTCCCTGAAAGTTGCAATATGGAACAAATACTGAGTGCAATTTAGTGTGACATAATTAAAACATAAAATTACTACGTGTACTGCTAATCTCATCAACAGATAATTATTATTTCAAATCTGTCATCATATTCAACGCAAAACAAATTAAATTGCAGACCAAATCGATTGAACAATCGAATTAAAATTGATTCAACGCCGCGTCACACCGACTTCAATCTTTCAATCCATCATTACAACTGACATCGTAATGCTGACACGCATATTTGTGATGAGGTATTGATCTTTGGTAGGGCTTGCGCGCACGCCATTTTGTAAGCATGTGGTAGTAGTAATAATTACAGCTTCACATAAAGCTACATGATTCTTACATTGTATGAATAAAATTGTATAAAATAACATAGAAATTTTACATGTTATTACGCCTGTATTTCCCGAAGGGTTAGGCAGAGAGGTTAGATACTAGTGTACACCCTCGGTTCCGCTATGTTTAGGTCCTATGTACCCCTATTACATAGGACCTAAACAGCGAACAACGAGTCTATTGCTATTAACCGGGCAAGAATTCCAAAAAGTCAAACCGAAGAACCGCAAAGAAACTCTCTAGACACTCCTTCAAATAAAAATTATAACATTTTTATTTTACAACAAGCTGCTTCGTTTGCCTAGTCGTCTTAGGCGCGACTGCTTCGCTAAATGTCCTTGGTTCAATTCTCAGGTCAAGCAAAAGTGTTATTGGATTTTTCAACAGCAGCACGGAGTTTGGAATTCGTGCCCAGTTAATGGCAATAGACTCGGCCCCTATTACATAGAACCTATGCTAGTATGTGTCTGCCTATCCCTTCGGGGAATACAATCGTAATTATGTTTTATGAAAATCTGTATAAATTGCGAAATTTGAAACTCACGTGCTAACCCTATCAGTGATCTCTCGCCGCGTGCGTCGAAACTTGGCGCTCGACGTCATACCAATTGCATGAGACTGAGTCTGATCTTGCGCATCTATGTCGACAAGATGTTGAGTGATTTACAATGTTAAAAAGATTATTACGTATGCACTTAAAACACCTTGGTGTCTCATTATATTATGGGTTACCTACTTTTAAACGAGATAAATCATAAAAGACTGTTATGAACTTTTTCGTCTGCGGCGCTTGCCGAGGTCAATGTGAGGATGGGTGACATGCTCAACACACTGAGACTCCTGCCTGCCTTAGCAACGACCATCTATGGCAATCGTTAAGAGGGTAGTCAGAAAACCACAAAGCTTGACAACCAATATATCCTCCGCGTATTGGTATTATCCGGATTTTTTTCAATGAAATACACAGTAGCAACTCACATTTTGAAATGTGTACCCGGTTAATGGCATAGTCTCGCCCTATTACATGGCACCTACATTTTCCGGCGAACTGTAGGTGTACATTAGTACAAATCTGCTTAACCCTTCGGGAGATACAGGCGTAATATTATATTACTTTAATTATGTTACAAGAATCATAAAAGAAAATATTGAAAATTGACCAAAAAATAGTAACTATTTATATATACGTCTCTACAATTTGTCAACACATAACATCGCCCCCTTATAAGCAATAAAGTTTCGCACATTAAAGCTTACGTCTATTTACGGCACATTCAAGCCACCATAATGCACGATTATTTCGAAATTATGCAAAATGCTGCAAATTATATTCAAATATGGCCGCCCGGCGATAAAACACTGATCAATTGGCGATACGGGACACGAGAACACATGTTTTTGCCACGTTATTAGTTTGATAGACAATCGCTTGATGGTTTGATTCATTAAAATAATATTAAATCTTTGTATAAAGTCGTCATTTAGCTAAAACATAATAAACTCATACATTTTCTTAAATATCATACAGAATTTAATAATTTTTGATATAATTATTTAATTTAATCGTAAAAGAATATAATAATTAGAATATCAGACAGTGATATAAATACCTGGTCCCGTTTATTTTCATCCTAAGATTGTTTCCATCATCTTGTTTCCTCCTCCAAAAGTTTAATCGTCTGCAGTGTTACACAACCTGCCGGTGTCTATCCGTTGGTCACTTTATCCTCCATACCTCGATCCTGATTTAGCACCGAAATGCGGTAGGGTGAAGTAGGGTTGCCAGCAAAATAAACGACAGAACTTGGGTTGCCATAGTAACAATGAATTTTTAATACAAAGTGACTGAAACTTTTGCGGTTCCTCCTTTTGTATGGGGCAAACGAACAAACGGATCGCCTGATGTGATCACTTCCGCCCATGGATACCCGCAACTAGGCCAGAACCAGAGGAGTGTCAAGTGCGTTGCTCGCCTTTTAAAAGGGTTTGGGTCTCCGGTATCCTCACTCATTTGGCGAAACACAACGTAAGCGTTGTTTCACGCCAGTTTTCTGTGAGGCCGCTTACTTATAAGCTGGATGTTTATTTCAGCAGTTGTTATTATTGTTGTATTTTTTATACCTATAATGTACGTGTACAATCACTGAGATAATCAGAATGTACAGATAGGCAATGTTCCCCATAATCACCATCATCCTGAAAATATGCAAATTACATAGAGCTCCTTGGAATTAAATTTTGAAAGCGTAGCAGCCCTAACAAGGATGCTTCTAAAAGTGCATCGTGCCCCCGCCACCCTTCATGGCCCATTAGATGCGTCCGCGGGAAATCGTCATTTGCATAAGCGGCTTGGCTCTTTGCACATAGTAATTGGGATCACATGAACGCGACCAATTCAGTTAGACACTTGTCCCCTCCCTGTCACCTACGATATTCGGGATTATGCGGGGCCAACGCTCCAGGGATCACGGCTCTTGGTAATCCGAACTGTCCAGCGTAGGTTTAAGTTAGCCTGTACCAATGTTTGTTCAACACTTACGCGTTGCTCTTAAAGCTTTTAATCGAAGTGCGAAATTTGAATGTGATTTAATTCGTTGGTTCTTGTTTGGGGAATGAGGAGTGGGGGGATAAATGACTGTTCAGAGCTGCCGTGTCGTGAGAATGCTACTTGAAATTTGCATTAACTTTGCAGCGTGCGCCTTGTATTGTTTCTTGAACGTCGACATCTGGTTAAGTTTAGATTCGTGAATAAAACAGTGATATAGAATGATGAACAGACAGGTTCAACGTTGCTTGTGTTATTTACATATTTAAACAAAGAATTAAACGAAGTAGAAATTGTTCAATTCAAGTTTCTAACCGATTTAAAAATGAGGTTCTGTGTTTGTCGGTATGTATTTTTCTTTGTATGTTCACCGATATTTTCGTTAATTGTTGTCTAATTTCAATAATTATTTTTTTTATGAAAGAGTATAGTCCCGTCCTATTCCAAATTGGTGAAGACCTGACTACAAATAAAAAAAATGACAATAATAAGTACCGACCGATTAAATGACAATGTCGTCGACGTACGACCGATTATACTTGTCACTCAAAATGTTGAAATAAAATAACGTTAAGTTTTTACCAATATACAATTACACCTGTATGTCTTAAAGGGTAAGGTAGAGATGGACTCCTGTATATACACATTTATCTGGTGTGTTTAATGTAGTACCTGTTATTTCCACAGACATAAAAAATAACACTGCCTGACCGGGGATTCGAACTTCCTGCGTTCATCATCTCTTCATTAATTAGTTAAAGTAAAAGTCTCGCATTTTGGCTTTACCCCTTTCCAAGCCGCTCTGTCTGTTACTTTAGTGATGCAATCTCTCTCTCTTTGGAGATGCTGAAAGTGAAATCAAAAATTTTTACAGTTATTGCATAATATATAAAAATGTTTTGCATACATTCTTTGGGATTTTTTTGCTCAAGTACAACAGCCAAAACCTTTAAAAATGAAACGTGTAATAATTATAGCTTATTCATCATACATTATGACATGAAAAATCACACAAATTTGACGAAATTTATTAAATAATTAATTCAAGCAACGCACCGGCGCAGACAAACGGCCGGTTCAACGGGAGGCACAGATTAAAAATCGCCATTTTATTTCTAATTTATAAATGCGCAAGAGGGGTGGTTGTGCGCGTGTTGGGTGCGTTTTATGACCACCAGAGGGCGCTAATGACGTCAAATAATTGGTGCTTTAAATGTAAATGACTACACACGCCAACCTCTCTGGCTTTATTAAATTTTGCGATTGCTTGGCAACTGTATGGCGTGTTATTGCCGTTTGACAAGTAATGGGGAATCTGGCAGAGGCAGTGAAGTGCCGTCACTGCATAGTAAAAACAAAGTTAAACCTTTTCGGATATCTCCATCCTGTCATTTATTGTGCAGAATACCTTCATAGTCCAACCTTCACCAAGTGCCTCCATTGGTAGGTTGAACTCATACCTGACCCTGTCCTATGATAGGCCATTATCGCCCTAACCAAATAATTCAAGAATGGCGCGGCATGGCCAATTCTTTGATTCATACCTGGCCTGTCAACCATCACTCTACATACATACATACATACTCTCTCACCTCACTCACGCCTTTTTCCCACAGGGGTAGGCTGAAACTATAGACCGCCACTTGCTACGATTCTTGCATACTTCTTTTGCTTCTTTCACTCTATTATTTCTTATTATTAAAGGATGATGAAACTGCTCATTGGCGTAGTAGTCCTGAGCCTGACTTGTACGGGTTCGATTCCCAGGTCGAGCAAAGTGTTATTGGGTCTTCACAAAATGTTCAGTAGCTTGGAGTTTGCGATTTGTGTCCGGTAAGCTAAACATACCAATTGTAGTAGTACGGCTCTGCCTAACCGTTCGGGGAATGCATGCGTGATGGTATGGTATGGATTGTCATGAAATTAGAATTGTGAATTATAAGACCCAGTTTATAAGTTACAAATTGGATACGTCCTTTTAATCTACCGAATATATAGCCAACAGTTTAATATTAATTAAAATGACTTTAACGTGCTCTAATGCGAACGGTTGCATATGCTTCTTGCTACATTGATGAATGATAACTCTAATTAGCAAACTCAGTGTTAAATAAAACAGATTCGTTATTTTCGGTTAATCGCTGTAAATGAGGGTAGTCTATTAATAGCTTTTGCTATACATTTAATAAAATTGTAGGCATGTAACATAACATACCAATACATACGCCTGTATTCCCCGAAAGGTTAGGCAGAGGCGTACTAATGTATACCCACAGTTGATATGTTTAAGTTCCATGTAATAGGGACCGAGCCTATTATCATTACCGGGCTAATCCCAAACTCCGAGCTACTGCTGTGAATTTCATATAAAATAAACTTTAAAAAATATATACGAGTTGTGAATGAAAAAAGATCTTTGATCATCAGAAAGCATTTCAATTAAGAAACATTTTGAAATTGAATCTCCCTCCACCAATATTAATTCTTTGAACTTTTTCCGAATAATAGAAAAGAGTTAAATTAAATAATAATCATAACAAAAATGAAATATTACTCATCCTAAATGGCGTATCCATGAATTGTGATATAAATTACCCGAGTTCAAATTCATATTGTAATTCCAAAGGTGCCATTTTCTAATTGTATAACTACACTTTGCCAAAAGGCCGATGTTTGCGCGCTAATATACCTGCTTTGTTTGTTTCTAATCTGCTTACGCCCGATTTCTGAGGGCCTAATTAAGTCGATTAAACACAAAAGGGGAAGTACCTGAGTACACAGTGAGTGTTATGCACCCGTTTGATTGAAGTGTACCGTTTTGTTCCCCCTGTTGCGGTGTGAAGAAACAACGGGGTCCTAAACTTACCCTAATAATTGTGAACTTTGGGGATGAAAGGTAAAGATTTGATGGGTGGGAAATAATATCCATGGATATCATTTGCTTTTTATCAAAAGGCATGCCTCAACCCACTGCCATTAACAGCTCAGGCATAGATATAGTATACTTATACGAGGATAGTATTATTTATTTTGCAATGAAATTCTCAGTAGCAGATCGTAGTTCCCCCTATTACATAGGGCCTACTCACACCGGCTTAGCGGCGTGACTCTGTAGGTGTAAACCTCTGCCTAGCAACGAGGATACTTGGCGTTATGATTTGTATAATCATTTATTTAACACTATTGTACACTAAAAATACAAATTGAAATACTTATTTATCTATTTAACAAACAATGTACAATGGGCGGCCCTTACACTTAAAGCGATTTATTATTTGTCCAAGTAGGTCCCTATCTTTTTTTATTAAGAAACCCGAGCTTTGCTTTAAAATACACTACGTTTGCACAAACATTAGCATATAAACATGCGTTCTGAGAATTACCCCTGGAAGTAAACTCGTGCGTTCTGAAAATTACCCTTAATCCTGTGTAACTAAAAGTTGCTGGTATATCACTTCAAAGGCACACGTTGCCTGATTCAATCCGAGAATTCCCCGGTGTTTGATAAATCAACACCAAGGATCTGAGTTTATAAACATCATTAAGTTTTCTTACTGAAACGTTGAAAATTCAATCGAAGTTCTGTGAAGGTAAGTTTCATCTTTGATTGAAACTGTTTGTCGTTGAAAGGCTTAAACAAATTACTTAGCTATATTAACATTACCCTTATTTAGCTTTTACTCAGGGTCTACTGCTGAACAAAATAAGGTTGAATATTACATTGATAACAATATAATATGACCAATTTGATATGATCACCCCTACTACATGAAATCTAAATGTCGGTATTTGTAAGTGTGCAATAGTTCACAAATATTTGAGATTTCGGAGAATACAAGCGTGATGGTAAATGTTTAATTTATTAATATTAAAATACATAATTCTCTAACTTTTTGGAAATGCTTTAGCTTTTGCCCGTGGCTTCCCTCACATCAAGCTATATGAAGAATAAAATGAATAATTTAAAAAAAAAATGACCAACAGTGATTATCTCCTCTTTGTATGGATCTAAATATATCAGAAAGGTCAAGCTGTATCTCAGGATCCGTTTATTAATTGAGATAAGAAGTTCATCAGTTTTTAAGTTGAAGCATATACTTCCTAACAGTGATAACAAGATTAAAATCTAATCAATAGTTTTTACGCCATCCCGTAATTAACAGACAAATAGACAAGAATTTTAAAAATGAAATAGTTGGATTCGGAGATATGTTTATACCTTATCCCCATTTGGATATTTTTAAATATCTTCAATGTACAGACACGGCATTTTTCCGATTATTAGGTACTCGTACATGTTAAGATAATCAGCCATATTCACAGTCTGAACTCACCTTTACAAACTAATATCGCTTAATACATACATCCTCCAATGAACAATACCGTTTCATCTATACAGGATGTACTGGTCCATATTAATAACGTACCTACATATATCAATTTGCAATAATGATTTATTACAATCAACGCTAAACGCTCCACCAGATATAATCCTGAACGTATAATTGCACACACTCGACTGGATATTCATAGGTGATTAGAATAATCACTGTGATATTAGGTATTTGTGTGGACTAGGGTTGCCGAAATGTTTGGTAACAGATATTGATTGTATTTTCTCTGTCTAATACAAATATTTACTTTAAATCATGTTTCCTATCTTATTGACAAAGTATTGTATTTTTTCCTTTTGTAGTATTATCATTTTAGAAGAGCGACTGCTACGCTACAGGTCCTGGGTTCAATTCCCGGGTCCAGTAAAAGTGTTATTGAGTTTTTCTATGAAGTTCTCAGTAGCAGCTTGGAGTTTAGGATCTGTGGGGACTCCAACCTAAACATACCGGCGAACTGTGGGTGTAGGTACTCCTCTTTCTAATTCTTCTGGGAATACACGCGTGATACTACCTATGTATGTTTTCCTTTTCTTTAATTCTTTTAAACACGCAAATGTTATTTTAGTACCTATTCAATTTTTCCCAGATTGCCCAAATTTTAACTTGAATCGATATTACTTGTTAAAATACTAATTAGTACCTACTTATTAGTACTAACAACGCTTCAGATAATCTATATTAAATCAGAAAATTACGCTCAAGGCAATCCTACTGACTGCTTAAGAACATGTTAATATACTATTTACTTTGTGTATAAAATTAATACTGAACGCTTCAAAAATCCAATTATTAACATCCGAATATTTGATACCGTACGAAAATTGACGCTTGAGGCAGCCCTACGTCTGTCTTTATTGAAACGATATTACCTTTGCTCATCACTATTAAGTTACATACAATGTTTGTTAAATTGGTAGGGGCTGTGTCAGCATAATTATTTATAAACTGGCTTTTGGTATATCATACTATGCTCGAGTTCGAGCTCGAGCATAGTATCTCGTGCTCTCGTGCTCTCGAGTTCGTGAGCTCGAGTTCATGAGCTCGAGTTCGTGAGCTCGAGTTCATGAGCTCGAGTTCATGAGCTCGAGTTGCTTAGTTTTGAACTGTTTTAGATATTTTGCTTTTGGCAATGATATATATTTTATGTATTGAATAATGATAGTTTTTATTTAAAAGGATCGCTTAAGGACATTTTTCCTTTTTGAATGTTTTAAATATTTAAGGGTCCGACAAAGCCTGAACTGTCCTCAAAAACGTAATACCAAAATAAATAGTCATCCAAACTATATTTTATAAAATTGTGTCCGTATTCGGGTTCGGATACCGTTAATCTAGGTTCCTACCGTACCATTTCATCTATTACTACTTCACTGGGTATAAAAGACCGGAAACTCGTTCCAAACTTGGTAAAATTGACAAGAATTGCATTGCTTACATTTATTTTCAGTGAAGTATTCTGGACGAAATGCTAGAGTAGGAATCATAATTAACGGAATCCGAATAGTAACACAATTTGATTAAATTGTGTTACTATTCGGCTATTATGACTTATTTGGTATTAGGTACGTTTGTATGGAAAAATCGGATTTGCCATACTCTTATTACTAGGCGGTGCCGGCTTTTCTCAACTAACATCTCTGATCAGAAACACTGACACTAACTCAGCAAATCATGGCCTCTCTTAAAGTCCACACAAACATACATGCATACATTATTAAATATTATGTAAGTTATATAACTGATATTTATCCCAGGACTAGCTCGTTGATCCATCGCAAACATAACCTGTTAATTAGTAAAGTTAGCTAACTTTGTTCAAAATAGACATAAGTAGGTACTTACGTTATTTCTCAGGCACGTGTAACCTGATTCTTAGGAACACCACCTCACCAACACACTTGGAATTAATTAAGACTTGTTGCTTTTAAAAAGGGAATCAAAACCCACGCGTTCTAATAATATTTATAAGTAAATTAATAGAACCGTTTGCTACATGTTATTAGAATGAAATATGTCAGAGGATGCTAAAGGTAGAGGGAGAAAGAGAACATATACGCGGATTATCACACCATGTTTCTCATTAAGGTAAGCAGACTACAAATTTTAACTGTTCATTCCGGGATTAATATGCATTTTTATCAAACTAGGTTGTGAGCAGGGAGCTCTTAACCTAGGGCATTTTTACAATATTCGCTATTGGATTGCGTTTGCACAGGTTGGGCTCTTACGATGATCTTACTTGTCATGCTTCTTCAGTTAATAAAATTCATAACAATGACATGTCTAAGTGTTATCACGCTGTTCCCTCTGCTATCACGCCTGTATTCCCCGAAGGGTTAGGCAGAGGCGTACTAATGTACACCCACAGTTCGCCAGTATGTTTAGGTCCCATGTAATAGGGGGCGAGCCTATTGCCATTAACCGGGCACAAATTCCTAACTCCGAGCTGCTACTGGGAATTTAATAGAAAAACCCAATAACACTTTGCTCGACCTGGGAATCGAACCCAGGACCTCTAGCGTAGCAGTCGCGCTCAGGACCACTTGGCTAATGAGGCAGTTTTTGTAGAAATGTATTGAAAATTATCCAATTTGCAGTACAAAAACGTAATCTATGCAGGTTGCCATTTAAACAGGCCACCCTGACGCATCCCGGTACCCACGCGTGACGTAGCACTCTCACCCAACCGTAAAAAAAGCGAAATCAATTATACCGAAATGGCAAGCGAGCCACCCAACATAACGCGACCCACCCCGCTTTTCTTATTGTTATAAAAATCTAACAATGAAAGCCCATATCACCCATATGAGGGGTCAACTTACAATGGGGGTGGCAGGACCTTTTGAAAGAACACAACATGTTGTCTGGTCCCTTTCAAATTGATTCCTAATTAGTGTGGTAGGCAAATTTGTTGCGACATTGAAAAATATCTTGTTAGATATCTTGTCGGGTGTTATTTTGTCCGCAGGAATGAGAGCGGTAGGGGAAGTATAATATGTCTTGTCTACCGAAAAAACGAATAATTAAATAAGTTGTCTTTAATTTTGCAGGTTGCCTAATTTTGTTACAATTTCGCAAAATTGTTTGTTACTTAATTATTTAAATTGAATAATTTCTTTTCGGTTTGTTAGGAATTCAAAATTATCGAAATGGTTTAAGTAGAATATGATATGAGGCAAGGCATCTGATCAAGTGACATACTATATGTACTCCTACTCTGCGCCTCCCGATTTATTCCGCACAATTTCGTATGACTTGAGCAGATTGTTAAAAAAGTTAATTCTCACTTTGTTACAGTTTCTAAAAACAATATTTTGTTGTTTTTATTTCATAAAAATATGCGTAGGTATTAGAATTATAGAATTACTAACTATTTTACCTACTTCTAAATGGTGATTGGGTTATAACAGTACAGGAGTCTCTATAAAATATTGCAGTCGACTCAACTCTGCCCTCGAGGTTAGGTTCCCTCGTTTAAAATCATCACATTTTCTAGACGTCTACACTTACGATCGGTTTTATGTGTAGGTACTCGGTAACAATTTTGAGTAGCGTGGCTTCGTAGTGTTTTCGTTGTGGAGTATTTTTGTTTTTGACTGTTCTTTTCCTTCAAGCGGAATTGATTGAAATTCATATAATTATTGTTGCTGAGAAGTGTATTGAACAAAAGTCAACTATCCCTTACAATCTAATAAAACATATTTCGTTCTAATAGATATTTTTCTGTAGGTATTTATTGGTTGTTCTATAGTTTAGAACGTTAAGTACCTACATACTGCCTGTACCCAGCAGTGGATGACGTCTGGCTAATTGTATCATAGTCTAATCAGCGTATTTCTGCAGATGAATTTATAAGAGAAAAATCCTATACTATATAGTTTTAAAAAAGTATTTATTTAATTTGTAATCAATTGAAAATTCAAACATGGAATATAAAACTACCAGTGCATTTTTTCACACGACAACATTAACGTTTAGCTGACGTTTCACCAAATTAAATTTCGAAGCAAAGCTCGATTAGATCATGGACCTCGAACGTTCTCCGGCTCCGAAGCGAACCGAACTAGTCTGTGTACTTTTTCTCGGCCTCGTGTGCACAAACAGTGTTTAGTTACCGGAGGGTGTATTTTATCTTGTTGTTGTTTTGTAGCCGTGGAGGGGGTGGTGTGGGGCGGGGGGTGGCACCTGTTGCCCCGAGTTTCGATGTGGGAGAGCCTAATCCTAGCCGAGATGAAATAAATACAACATTGGCTCAACGGAAACGTTCTCGAGATGTCGTTTGATGGTATTCACTAAAGCCGTGTGAGCTCGCGATATTCGGGAGTTTAAAGGAATTTCTATCTTTATTTTATGTTTGCGACAGTGTTTTGTTGAAATTCTTTATGCAACACGTGTGAATTGGTAAAGATAACGAGGCTTTTATTTTTCAATCTGTTCTTCAACAAATACTCAACTTCTTCTACTTGTTTTAAAAATCGCTGAAATTACTTATGGGCTAATACTATTTTGTCTTTTTGTTTCAGGTAATGGCTGTTCTAAATTTTTACAATCGAGAAAACTATACAATTATATTTATTGTTACAAGTAAGTGGTATATTATTTACCTAAGGAAAAGCAGTACTTTAATAAAACTTCCAGTTTCGGATCAATCTAGGATATTGAAAAAAATACGGATGTAAATTGTACATGCTCACCCAGTAATTTAATTGTGGGTATCCAACTTGGATATAATGAATATAGTTGAATGAATGTGTTACATTTGTTTAAACGGTCTGATATATTTTAAATTACCTTACATTTTAAATGAAATAGGTACTAGACGACACTACTAGTACTAGTACGACAGGTCGTGAAGACTCTAGGCACCTGTAATGGTTATTTTAGTACTGTGGCTCCGGAGCCACAGTACGTTTTTATGGCTTTTTTCAAGTGTAAAGAACTATCCAATAACGCAAAGAAAACCCCTATAAGACAGAAAACTGTACGAGACCAACTTATTAAAAACTACTTAACATTTCTCTCATGAAAATCACAAGACAAGATAGTTGAATACGTTTTTAACCCTTTCACCGCATACTTAGACTGCCAATACTTGAGTCGGCCGCAAAATAGTTTATATTTTGAAGTCGCCCCTATTTCTACACAGGCAGTCCACGTTTCTATTTCCGTTGGTAGACATTGACATGAATATGTTTTCACGTAGCGGATTATTTTGACGTCGCCAACTATTTGATACTCGCCTACGTAAACTAGAAACTAGATGTGTAAGGTCTCTGAGAGATATCTTTTAGAATTTTGGCTGCATTGCAACATGTAGTTATTATAGGGGTTAATGGGTTAGTTTTGATGTAAATAAAAGTAATTAGTCAGTTGACTGTTATAGTATTATTTGGGGTACCTATACAACATTATTTTTAATACATACGAAACCTAAATATTAGTTCAGAATAAGTAACTGAATCGATTCCATTAATTTTTAAACCTTGTTATAATATATTTTCTCCTAAAAATATTAAAAAAGTTACAAGTGCGAGCGAGACTAAGGGCCCGTTTACACCGCCTTCTGATAAGTTCCCGGTAAATTATCTGTCACAAAAATACATACAATTTCTGTTCCAATTTTTCATTTATCTGTTAGATAGTGCTTATCCATAGGTGGTGAAACATGCCCTTAGTATCTTTCCGCAATCATTCGCGGACAACACAAGTCGCGGCAGGTCATAGCAGTACTAGGCGTGGGCGCACAGCAGGGCGGGGTTAATAAGAATAGATTCTTTACATAAAAATACTAGACACGTGTCTCGGGTTTCACTTACACTAAAACTAATGTTGAATAACTTTGGAGTTTCTTTTCCATAACGTGTGCTATTCGGAACCATATAAATAGATTTTGATAAATTATTTCTGACACTTACGCGAATAGTAGAGCGCGACTCTAAAGGACGGACGTTGTAAATGATTCGAAGCGTCGGCTTAATATAAATACGCGATAAAATCTGTTTGGTTTCATACAAGAGATTTTGACAATTCAAAAGTATTTAGGTATAACAATTAAAATAAAATACATAAGATAATGCCCTGTGCGAATTACAAGATTATATAAATTACTTATTATTTTTCTATGTCATAATATTTAGTTAAAAAGCGGAGATTATTCCAGTGTGTTCTGGTAATAACAAAGTTCTATCTTTATAATAGCAATCACAATAGGTGACCGAATTACTGAAACTCATTTTTAATATCTTAACCCTTCTTTCTCAACGCTTTCATGACAATAAAAAAGAACTTGAAATTGTTATAAATAACGTGACATTTAGCAACTAATAAAGTCGTAAGCCCGTAAAATGGTGCCATGAATCATACAGCGGCATAACATTTAGGCCAGGAAGGAAATAATAAAAACGAAACATCTCTGGAATCGTCTGATAAAAAATATAAAACGCGGTGATGAAATAGTGCTATTAGAAGTTTCCACAAAAACAAAGGATGACATATTATAAGTGGGGTAATGGATATACTGAATCTTTTTCTAAAGGAAACAGCGAAAAGGGTCGAAAAGGGGGAAAGGGTGAAAAGGGGGTATTCATGAAAATGAACAATTATTATTACTAAATAAATTAATATTCATTTTTTTTATTCAAATAAATATAATATTCTTTTAAAAAATTGCAAGAGTTAATCTAAAATGTAAAAGGTGTGACAGTTTTTGTTTTTATGTATACCCGAAAACTTGTTTTACACGGTATAAGTATCAATTTATTGCACGTAATAATAAAAAGGACAGGAAACGATAAAAAGGAACGTGTCTCTTGAAATTTTTTGGCAACAAACCTGACACGAAGAGCTCTGCTTGATGTTGAGATTTCTGAGAATGTTGCCAGTTAATTTTATCTTTTTTGACTTAAAATTTTAACTGACTTTCAAAAAGGACGTTTCTAATTCATCCAAACATTATATTATTTTGTATGCATGTTTTCGACTAAATCTGTTTGATTTACAAATATTTTTCTAAGAATATTTTTTTTGTTATGTTCATAATAATTGTGAAGACAATGTTTTTGTGATTTGTTTTTTAATTCCTTCCGAAAGGTGAGGAAAATTCAAATATCAATAATCAAATCATGCAAAGCTGTATATGGGTCGCTTGTCACTAATATTAACTGGTTTTAGAAAGCTGACATAACATTATTATAGCTATGTAAGTTTTTTTATGCTAGACTGCCTCAATAGCCTAGTGGTCCTGACTGCGACTGCTACGCTAGAGGTCCTGGGTTCGATTCCCAGGTCGAGCAAAGTGTTATTGGGTTTTTCTATGAAATTCCCAGTAGCAGCTCGGAGTTAGGAATTTGTGCCCGGTTAATGGCAATAGGGCCCCTATTACATGGGACCTAAACATACCGGCGAACTGTGGGTGTACATGAGTACGCCTCTGCCTAACCCTTCGGGGAATACAGGCGTGATGGTATGTTATGTTAAGTTTTTTTATGGAATTTGCCATTCATGAATATATTCTCAATAAGTTCTAAACACATTCCTACATATAAAATGTTTAGCAATTCAAATCGATGAATAAACCTACATCGAGAAGCCTTCACTAGTCACGTCAGTTCGCTTTAGACTCGAAACGGAAATATTGCCGGTGGCGCCCTCTCGCGTCGGATGCTGCATGGGCGCCAGCGAGCCGCTTCCGGCCCGCCCTCGTTACGTCCGCTTTGTGTGACGGCCGACATGGCACACCAGCGCTAGCGGGCCTCCGAATGACCCATTGTCAACGATATTACACTTTAGTTTGATATATTCAGTGTGTTTAATGTCAAGTGAAAGTTTGGATGAAAAAGAAAACTATAATATGGATGTCTCTCTCTTTCGCTCTGTCCGTCTCTTTCTTGCGCGGATTCGTGCGTTTTATTTCAAAAAATAGTTATTCCTTAATCTATTTGAGCGCATGTTGCTTTGTTAAAACTAGTTCTTTTTCTCGGTTTTTAGGGTTAAACAATGAGCGTTGTTAATAATATTTAAAATGCTCAAATATTAATAATCGATTAGCGAAGATATGGTATGCCTTTTAAAAACAAGTCTTGTGTTTGCAAAATATTACTAGTACATGGTTTGGGATATTATTGAAAAAAAAACTTTTTTTTTTTTATAAAAGCTTACTATCAATGTGGGACGCACATTACTTACTAGTATTCTTGTTAACCCCTCGTGCTAAGCTAAAATTATTATGTTACGAGTGGGTTCACGTCGGTAGTGCAATGGGTGGGTTTAGAACCGGCAACCACATGATCGCAAGTCCGACGCCCTAACCATTAGGCTACCGCCGCTTCAATTGTCTATGCCTTAGATAGGTATATATTATAATTTTAACAGTAGAAAGTTTGGAGTGGATCATTCACTTTAACTGAATAGTAACTTTACTACAACAAGAACTGATCCAAGACTTTACATAACTTTTCAGATAGACTTAATTTATTCGGACCCATCCGTAAAAGTCCAAGACTAATTGTTTAGTCAGATACTTATTACTCCAATGTACTTCAATTAGTGTCTTGTTTGCTCGAAGAAAATTTGCTTGAAACAACTCGGGTTTCATTTCACTGCTCGAAGTAGATAGTTACTTTTGTTTTGTTTCGGTGCTTGATAAGGGATTTTGCGGTGGATTGGCGGTTTGGCTTTTGGTTGAAATTAACCCCGCCTTAAAGAGATTTGCTTAATTCCCGGATAATTTATTTTCTGCATTAATAGATTAAGAACGTCATTGGACGCTATATTTAACTGCCTGTGTTTTATGGTACTAAGTGCGACTGCTGCGTTAGAGGTCCTGAGATTAATTCCCAGAAGAGCAAAGTATTATAGAGTTTTTTCTATATAATTCTCAGTAGCAACTCTAAATTTGGATAATAATTAATTAAAGTATTGAAATAAAACTGCTTTTTACGGTATTTATCGCGTTATTAGAATTTTGATTGAATTATGACATTAACAGCAATATTAGGCTCGCCCTTTCTTAAGGGAACTAGGTATATATACAGGCGAGCGTGGGATTAAAAAAGTAAGTAGGTATAACTGTGTGTAATCCTTCAGGATATACAGGCATAATGATATCTTCATAGGCCATTTCAGACATTGTCTTGCATTGTTACACACATATTTGCTACTAAGTACTGTGTCTGAGACCACGATTCTCTGAGTTTGTTTCGGCGTCTCTTGTCCGGAGGTAATCAATTAGGAAATACAGGTGCCCTCTAGTTAAAAATCATTGACTTGTAAGTATCCTTAAAAAGCTTTTTTTAGAGAGTTTTAGAAGGAATTATTCTTCTCCCTGCCCATGTCCCAATCTACTTGGAGTCGGCGCAGCATGTTCTTTTCTTCCATTCATCCCTGTCAGCCGTCATCTCACTTCACTCCCTTTCCTATCATATCGGCCTTAACACAATCCATCCATCTTTTCCTTGGTCTCCCTCTACCTTTCTGTCCCTACACATTCATATTCATCTCTCTTATTTTTTTACAGAAATAAACGACATTTTATCAATTTTATTAAAATTTAGTCCCTCAAATAAATAATAACCACAGTAGTATTGTTAAAATTTTATCTTTACAAATGTAACAACGATTTTTAACGTAATTAAAACTTTGTTCAGTACATTTCTCAATTAAAAACTGTAATAAATTTTAAATACAATCAACACTTGCTCTTGTTTCATGAAATTTGATTTTAGGCAATTTGATTTTAGGCAATTTGTTTTATGGCTTTGAGCGTGAAGTTTGTCTGAAAGTTGAGTTTTATTTTATACGAGTATGTGTATTTTGCTGGCCTAAAATATACAATTAATACAATATATACATAAAACATACAATCACGCTTGTATTCCCTAAAGGGTCAGAGGTATATAATTGTCGACTCGTAATAGGGATGATCGAAAAAAAAACATAGAAAAACCCAATCCTACTTTGTTTAACCTGTGAATCGAGCCGAAGACTTCTAGTGTTGCTATCGCACTCTAAAAGATATTATACGTTACAGACTGCCTTGTTAGCGAAGTGGCCCTGAGGGCGACTGCTACGCTAGAGGTGCTGGGTTCGATTCCCAGGTCGAGCAAAGTGTTATTGGGTTTTTCTATGAAATTCCCAGTAGCAGCTCGGAGTTAAGAATTTGAGCCCGGTTAATGGCAATAGGCTCGCCCCCATGGGACCTAAACATACCGGCGAACTTTGGGTGTACTAAAGTACGCCTCTGCCTAACCCTTCGGGGAATACAGGCGTGATGGTATGTTATACGTTAATACAAACATATTCATATTTTTTTTGTAATATATTAATACTTCTTAGTTTGTCCTGTATAAAGGGTCTAGCCGGATAAATACGGCGAATCGGCCCCTAAATTACAACCTATACTGAAACTTAGTTTATAAGTAGGTAGTAATGTACAAAGTTACGTACCAAATATACTCGTATCTACTTGATGTAGGAACACGATTTACCTATATATGAGTTTCAGCGCCGCACTCTGCTTTGAGCTTGGGGTATGAAAACATAGCGTTACTATGGTTTTCACTCAAAGTGACATATTTCATAAACTTTTAGAGCTAGAAACTTAAGACTCGAACGGATACCACGGCCTCACAAAAAACCAGCCGACCAGTTTCGGCGAGTGAACCGGAGGCCCAAACCCTTTCAAAAGGCGGGCACGGGGCAACGCACAACGTGACTCCTTTGGTGTTGCGGGTGTCCATGGGGGGTGGAAATCACTTACCATCAGGTGATCTGCCGGCTTTTTTGCTCCCCTATCCCATAAAAAATAACCAACGCAAGGTCCACCATCAGTTCTGAAGATACACTAAAGTCAATTTTTTTTCTGATATTAGTACGACAAGTAATACAACTAATAGCACATTAGTTGCATTACTTGAAAACCCTCTCTATAAAATGTTCCATGCACTATAATAACTTCGTCTTTTCGGATTATATCCAGTTCTCATGAGGCATTTTACGGTCACGGGTAGTGATTTATACATGTCGTAGTACTTCATTTAATCTCCCCTTGGTCCCCTGGAGTGGGGTTACGTTTTGAGTGCAGTAGAGATATTCTGGTTCAGCCTTCAATTTCCTCTCGATTGAAAGGTCCTTTTTATACCCTCTTTACTATTTTGATGTATAGAATTTTGTCATGTAATTGTCCCACTGGTACATGGCGGGCATTTAGTTGCACAATACACATTTTAACATTTTTAGACTACATTGTAAATGAAATTCGGAACAAAACTGCAGCCCCAACCGATTTTCTTGTAGGTAAGTGAGTACTTATAACTGTGTAGGTGTCATTTAGTCGGCAGTTTTGAATTGTTATTTAATCCTTTTACAATTACAGGCATCGCGCGCTTATTTATATATATTTTTTTATTTTGTGATTTTTACATTGAATTGAATTTGAATTAGATTGAAATTGAATTTTAGTTTGATATTATTCATAATAGCCTGTATTATGAATAATATCAAACTAAATTTAATTAATTTTGAAACAAAGTTACATTTGCATGCATGGCTCTGGCCAGCGTTCAAATTATGTATGATTGTATTTCAGTGTGGTAGTCAACATTCTAACTCAAGCGCCCGTATGAATATTTTGGACTGTGTTATAATTGAACTGCGCGTGGACTTTTGCATTGGGTTTTATTAAAATATTGCCCCTCTAGATATTGAATTATGAATAAATTTTGGTAGAAATTTAAAATTCTATTAACAAAGAATAACATTTTTTTTTTTAATTTTTATTACTTAAGTTTTTATTTTAGAAATATAATCGAAACAACAACATTCGTTGCAGAATGTGTCGTTCAGTGACAGCCATGTATCATTATTTCTTCCTTTTTTCAAGTTTTCAAGCTATCAATTAAAGACTAAACTAAAGAAACAAAACATTTCTGATTGCTTCAAATTTATTAAAAAAACATACAGAAGGAATGTTTGCAAAGCACAGATTCATATTTCATTGTTAGTTACATACCCTTTGTTTATGATCACTACTGTTGGGCAAGGCTTTGTTGATGCCAAATAAATATCTATAATTGGCTCTGCTACCGGTCGAAACGAAAACGGAATATGAATGGAGTGTTTTTCAGCATTCCGGATCGGGAATTTTTAATTTGAACTTTTGAGGAGCAATGATTATTTTCTATTTAATTTCAATTGAGTAAAGTTTTTAATTTTTTAATGCCTCATTGGCATAAATAAAAAAGGTTTTTATTGTACCAAAAATATTAAATTTACAGTAACAGATAAAGCCTACAGATCAAAATATAACAGCATAAAACGTGTTAAAATATATTTTGTCCAATCGGATCAAAGAATCATAACTATTATCACCGTTTTCGGCACAATGTAGTTTTAAATTCACAATAAAGCCGTTATTTTAATCCATGACGCGGCACAACCTCGTCTCTCTCCAATGTTCGGTTTCTAACATTTTTGATTCTATTGCCGAATTTTCTTTTTTTTTGAGCATCGACGCCGGTAACCCGCGCCAGTCAATTCGTTCTACGATACGCATCTGCAACGAATTTGTGTGTTCGACGGCCTATCATGTTCCTTTTTTCGATTTTTTTATTTGGAAAAAGAAGAAAAAATTGTGACGAGCCCATGTGGGGAAAATATTCATGGAGTTTTCGTTGCACGTTGTTTCCATTTGAGGCTAATTTTACCTCAAATATCGAGTTGCATTGTGTATATTGTATTTTTTTCTTGAGTCACTTAGTATAATTTCATATGAAATACTTTTTGAACAGAGGCTCAAGTCAGCTATCCAATAATCAAAATATACTGTCATAAATAAACAATTTTGAAGTCATTGATTGACGATTTTGACACAAGTAAACAGGAATCTCACCTTGCAAGTCTGAGCACAGAGAGATTTATTTACGGCTGAAATTAATAATCTATCTCTGGATTGCTTTTTGAATTTGGATTTTTTTCGATCCCCGGTAGGGGAAAACAATCCAGACATATTGGTTATTAATTTCGATCTGTAGTCTTTCATATAATAATCGGATATTTGCGTTTTACAAATAGAAACTATTAGACTGGGTCTGTGAGTAATAAGCACGATTTCCTACGCTTTATGAAAGTTCGTTACCTTTATTTGCAAAACGAGTACACTCCTAAATAAATAATACAATTTCACGAATGTATTCAGCGTGTTCGTTGTTATCGTTTGCTGTTCAATTTCAATTATTCAATTACTCCCTTCGATCAACACAGGCTTTACTGACAAAATCGGAAAAAGTAGTTCAAACACGTAATTCCTACATAAATTCGAGCCGTGTCATAAATTATACATACCGCTCGAATAATCTTGGTAAACACACCCTTTGAGAATTCCACATTTTTGTTGCTTTACAAGAAACGTATCTCAGTTTATACAAATGTGTCTATAACTACGCTGATCAATCGATCTGCAAGGTTAAGTTGCGCTTGCCGCGGTCAGTCCATGGATGGGTGAACATTCTGAGCATTTTTAGCATTCCATTCCATTCTTAGCATACCTAGTACGGCATGAAAGCATACGGCAAAAAAAAAATTGTCTGTCCTCCTGGTCCGCCTAATCTCCGAAACAGCTGAACCTATATTGACGGGACTCTCACTGGCAGATAGCTGTTATTATAAACAATAATTCAGACTTCTTTTAGAGTACAAAAATACTTTTTCAATACGAGTGAAGCCACGGTTAACACTTATATACCTACTGCTAACGTTTCAACCCTCGCCGATATGTTGAGGGTACAAAAATAATTGTTTCCGGTATTCCTGATGCGTGAATGGACGGGGATATGATTCGTTATCCTGGGCTAATGGTGCTTTAGAGTATTCTCATGGCAACCTATCTTTCAATGATATACAGAGGTCTTTATTCATAGAGGTTGGTGGACATACTATACGATGGATGGTATAAGTTTGATTTGGTTATAATAATATGCAATTGATTTAATATTTACTAAATTATCTTAAAATTATCTATAAAGCTGTGTGGTGCCGGCGGCGAATAGTACCAACCCATTTCATCCCGTGGGTGTCGTAAAAGGCGACTAAGGGAATAAAGGAACACAGAAGACGGGCAGCAGCGTCTCTGAACCGTTTGACATCTTACTGCGATTGCCAACCCGCCTGCCAAGCGTGGCGATTATGGCAATTCCTCCCAAATGTTTGGGAGAGGCCCTTGCCCAGCAGTGGGATCCATACGGGCTACTAAAAAAAAAAAAAAATATCTTACGGTTCCCGTATATTTAGATTCATTCATACAATTTGAATGTAAGTCCCCGGTTGGAAGACATTAAACATTCATGCACGTTCCTGATTCCTGTCCTGAGCATGGGATTCGATTCTTAGGTAGAGATAGGGTGAATTTTATTTTTTGAAGTCTGCACAAGATATAATAATATCTCACATCTGACTTTTAAAAACTATTCAAAATGATCTGAATAACTAAGAAAATTAAACTACTAATACTAATCAATAAACTGCTTCATTAGCCTAGTGGTCCTGAGCGCGACTGCTACGCTAGAGGTACTGGGTTCTATTCCCAGGTCGAGCAAAGTGTTATTGGGTTTTCCTATGAAATTCCCAGTAGCAGTTAAGAATTTGTGCCCGGTTAATGGCAATAGGCTCGCCCCCTATTACATGGGACCTAAACATACCGGCGAACTGTGGGTGTACATTATTACGCCTCTGCCTAACCCTTCGGGGAATACAGGTGAGATGGTATGTATGTGTACTAATACTAATATATCAATGACAAAAATTATGTTTTAGAATTAATAGTAGTAGGTAGTAGTACAGTAGCTGTTGTTCTAACATGTACTTTATCCCATTAAGATAAAGTTTAATTTCTTTATTAGTGGCTTTTTTTCGATATATTTGATGCTGACTGTACTTCAATGATTTTGCAAACTTTAAAATATTTTGCAATCGCACTAATTAATAAAATTGAAATCGGAATTTATTCTCCATGTCCAATGTAAATTGAGCCTCGTACACGCAATAATTACAGATAATTGTGGTTTATTTTGTTTCATTATTTCGATTCTGTTTTAATATTTCAAGTGTATACCCGCATTTTTAATGGAAACCTTTGTTATTGGTATTGTGTTCGGTTGAAAAATGTTTTGTTGTTAATGAGAATATGATATGTTGGCGCTCATTATCAATGTCATTTGTATAATTTACATTTTATATGTATTACAAAATATAGGCCTTTGAAAACTGACGTAAAAAATATTTTATCAATTGTATTTGTTTTACATTTTTGATGTTTGAATCTCTTCAACCTTCTATATCGGTAGATAAGACTACCTAGAATTTTTTTTTTGTAAAACTCGGATTTCCTAAACATCAAATTACACTCGGTCACACCATTGACCGATGCCTATACCCACTAGAAAGAAAGAAAAAATAATAACGTACTCTTTGTGACACATATGTACTTAAATATATAAATATGAACGAACATTTAATCATCATTTTCCTAGCGACATAGGCAAAATTACATACATACACGCGCCAATGTATGCTTAAAGAAATAGGATTGTCTCAATGTTGCTTCACCTACCGACCCCTGATTAAAGACAACAAGTAGTACAACAATAACTATATCAATAAAAAATAAGCTCTTTACTTTACAAAATACCGTGTGTATTCCTCTTTCCAAATAATAATAATTTACAAAAATGTAAAGTAGATAACTATTAGTATTTTAATATTAAGACGTCCACCTCCTCAGTCTACCGTGACTATGGATGCCGTAAAGGATCCGAAACGTCAGGAATTAAATAATACTTATCAATATAACGCGGTAAAATCCATAACTAGTAGTTTTATTTCAATATCTAATATTCGCATAATATGTCAGGAACCATTGTCCCTCTTTCCTATTTATAAATTCTTTTGTAAAATCAACAGTTATAATTTTCCGAAATGAACCAAAGAACCGTCCGTAACTTGAGACGCCAATTTCAACAAAGCGTGTGACTGTTATAAAAGTAGAATTATGCAAATCGCCCTCCCTGCTCACCCCGCATGGTGGTAGTTTTATTGTAATCATTTACGGAGGGACGAATCTCTTTATGCGTCACCACGCTCTACTCGGCCCCTAAGGGCAGCATTTTTGACATTTCGCTTTATTCATAATAATAATAATAATGTTCACTTTTCAACCGCCTGTATTAGGGGGTTGGAAGCCCAATATTTTTCGTAATTGGTAGTCGACAAAGGATTTGTTACGTATTGATGCTAATGACCTACTTACTCATACGGTACTTAATTTTAAGACAACGTGAAGTCTCTCAAGCCGCGAGAGCCTAGTAAAGCCGCGATAGCCAGAAGATATGACCATTGGACTGCCAAGTTTTCACTTGGCAGTCCAATGGTCATATCTTCTGGCTTTCGGTCTCGAGTTCGAATCCAAGGCACACACCTCTGACTTTTCGAAGTCATGTGCTTATTAATAGTTTATTATCACGCGCTTAGACGGTGAAGGAAAACATCGTGAGGTAACCTGCACGTCTGAGAGATTTTCTCGTCGGCGTGTGAAGTCTGCTAACGCGCACTAGGCTAGCGTGGTGGACTATAGCCTAATCCCTCTCATTGTGAGAGGAGACCCGTGCCCAGCAGTGGGAGATATAATGGGTTGATTATGTTATGTGTAGTCTCATGCTATTTTTATCACTTTAAGATAAACTAAATTGACTTTTAAAAAAGATACGACTAATGTAAGTACTTCTCAGTATCTAAGACGTAAGTGTATGTTACTGATTTTAATCTATACTAATATATAAAGCTGAAGAGTTTGTTTGTTTGTTTGTTTACTTGAACGCGCTAATCTCAGGAACTTCTGGTCCGATTTGAAAAATTCTTTCACTTCGAAATTCGAAGGCTATAGGCTATATATCATCACGCTACGCGGACGTGGGCAGAAGCTATCTTATATAACAGCAAAATTAAATTATAACTGACACTGCTTTTATTAGGTACGCATTTAAAACTACAATGTTCTCGAATTTTCATGAAAACTGATTCTATTACGTTTATCTTGAAACAAGCAGCTTATTAAGATACATTCGTAGCCTTGAATACTGCTCAATTACGTATGTAATTTTGTATATAAATGTTGTCTACACAATTCGAGGTAATTTTATCAGTGAAATAAAAGGCAATCCTAGGTGCTGGCATTCAACACTTGTTAATTTAAGCAAATAAATTAGTGGTTATTAGGTACGATATTTCTTTGAACGTAGCAACAAGAGCACAATAGCAAAATTAATCAAAGTAACTTAGAAGCTGACTAAACAGATATACGAGATTCAAGTGAATGGGAATGTAGGAAGGCCTAGGCGAACGTTCCGAAATCAGATTGAGGACGTTTTGAAAAATGGCTTGGTCAAGAGTACCCTAAACCGACGTTCATGTATGAAAAGATTGATGAGTGTGGATGAAGCTAAAGAGGTACCTATGTCAGAATCGTAGCAAGTGGAAGTCTGTGGTCTCTGCCTACCCCTACGGGAAAGAGGCGTGACTTTATGTATGTATGTATGTAACTTAAAAGCGGCGGTAGCCTTGGCTAGGGTGTCGGACTTGTGATCTGGTTGCTGGTTCGAACCCCACCCATTACACTACCGACGTGAACCCACTCGTAACACAAGCATTTAGCTTAGCACGAGAGGTTAACAAGAATACTAGTAATGTGCGACTCACATTGCTAGAAAAGCTTTAAATAAATATGTATTACTGTATAGTTTGGAATGTGAAACTGATGTACAAGTAACGGTCATAAGTTCGGTAGCATTTCGATTATTTTCGATGTTCCTATTCGCTCGAAACGCTTTGCGCATATCGCTGTGTGTTATGTGATGTGATGTTTCAATGCAAACAACATGTCACACAGTATACCGATGAAGTTAAATGTTAGTAAAATGCATGTGCAAAATACTAGACAAAAATTACAGAATAACTTATTCATTTTCTTCGTCAAGCTTATTCAAAAATAGTGCTAAAATCCGCATGCGAGCAAAGTTCAAAATGACCACTCACCTTGAAGTTTGACAGAAAATAAATAATATATTAAAGGTATTAAGTTTAATGACTGAGACACGGTGAATCGTGGCCAGGTTAATTAGTTTTGTTGATAAAAACAGTTATTGATTTTGTGATAGCTCCATAAAAAAAAATATAAAGTGGGGGATTACTGAAAGCTATTTTTTTTTAATATGTGTCTCGATCGCTTTATTTTTTAGATAAAATCTTGAGATATTTTTTACGTAAAAAACACAGTTGATGGTTATCGTATCGTACCCTCGGCATTCTTTGTTTAATTAAAAATTACTTGGGGTGCACTGTATCGAGGTTCCGTAAAAATAAAAAAGGGAAATTGAAATGCCCAGTGCAGCAGGGGAGCATTTATTGTTGGCTAATAATATAAATACCGCTTTTTTTAAATTTCTTACTTGGAAACAAGCATCCAAATATTTATACAACCTATAATAGACAAGACCTGAAAGTACCTAGTTTGTTCGACTACTCAATCGATTACAATAAATAATAGATAATAATAAATAATATTTATTTCCAGAAAACATTGAACAAAACACTTCACTACTTATTATACTATTTTCCCCAAAAAAAAAATTACAGTACCGAACCTATGGCCCCTGATCCATTAGTGGCTCGAGTTATGGAAAACTGAAACCTTTGCACCGCCGATTTCGTAGTAGTTATAAGTACGGCTGTAGTACAGCCACCATTTTTGCCTATAGCTAGTCAATCGAATTTCTAAAACAATATGCTTTCGTGTCTCAAAATTACTTTAGGGTTTCGTGATCTCTCCTTTGTATGGATCTTTATACATCAGAGAGGTCAAACTGTATCTCAGGATCCGTTTAATTAATTGAGATAAGAAGTTCACCAGTTTTTAAGTTGGAGCATATACTTTCGAATAGTAATAACAAAATTATAATCTATTCAGTAGTTTTTCCGCCAACCCGCAACAACCAGACGAACAGACAAGAATTATAAAAATCACATTTTTGTGTTCGCAGACGATTATGTACCACTTACCACCACTTATTTTTTTTATATCTTCAATGTATAGACAGGTTTTTACATCTTTATAATAGTAGAGATATTTTTGTACTCGATACAATGTTTAGTATAGTTGGTATAGTCACAGGGTGCCGAATCTACTATTTAGTTGTATTTATTTATTTTTATTTAATTTTATTTTTTTAATTTTACAGAAAGCTTACAGACTAATAACAAATATGGATACAGAATATTATCAATGGCAGTTGCTAATGACAAGCTTCTTTTGTGTCAGAATTGTGATTCAGTGACTTCAAAATTGTTGATTTTTGACAGTTTTGTCTACGAAATCTGTCATTTCTTATGTCATTTAGTGCCATTGGACGGTCATTCTGAGGCTATTGAAATAGCAGACTTGGGCCCCAGGTATAGTGTATTTCATTGACCTAGTCATTTAGGAGACAAGACAGTAGAGGGTTAAGTACCAACTTGAATTAATTTTATTGTTTATGTATTTCTAATTTCTATGTCATCTAAGTAATAAATGCTATGACGCCACAACTTTGAAACCTACCACTAACAAATTTACAATACATCTCTTTGTGTATAATCATACTCTTGGTAACCCTATCTCGAAGCGATAAACTTTAAATGCTTCCATCCATATTTCAACCATCACTTCACAACCTTATTCACCAAACAATAGAGTTCAAAATTATTTCCACCAGGGTTGACACCTCTTGTCACGTGTCCTGGAAGTTTTAAATGGTCACCATTGTGAATGTGACGAGGTGTCGTGGATGGTGACGGCCCTATTATTGCTTGGTTACGGTTTCATTTTAAAGTTGTGGTTGATCCCGCTCGAAGCTTTCGAGCCTACCCATTATTCAATGGATGAATTTTGGTTTTAAGGACTGTTAGGGCTACGTGTTTTAAGGTAATATATTTATTATTCACCTAAACTATTTAATGAAATAGTCACCAAATCAACTTATTTGTTAGACTCAACATTAAATAAAGAATGAAGTTCTCTATTTTATGAATACTCTATTATTATGAATTTTGACTAAAAGAAAACTAACATAGTATACCACCACGCCTGTATCCCCCCTAAGGGGTTAGACAGAGGTGTACTTAAGTAAAGCCTACACTAAAGTTCGGTATGTTAAGGTGCCATTTAAGGGCGAGCTTATTGCCATTAACCGGGTGCAAATCCGAAACTCGTATCTACTGCTGACAATTTCATGCAAAAACCCAATAACAATGCTCGACCTGGGAACCGAACCCAGGACCTTGTAGTATATCATTCGCACTGAGGACCTGAGTGAGCACTGGCTAATTAATCAGTTCAAAAATAAAACTAGTATGTTAAGATATGTGTTTTCCATGGGACTTATAAAATATAAAAATAACCGCACTATGAAATATAATATAGATCAGTATAAAATTCTACGCGAAAACTTATAAAAAATATAACAAAGCTGAAAATGAGATCCTTCGTTTTTGAAATCGATTAATGACAAGGAACATTTGGTAACTGACATATAAAATCATATTTAATTTTTACGACAGAATTCTCACGTAACACACAAAATCCAAGACGAATGATTAAACACAAACGAAATAAAATATAAAAAAAGGTACGCAACCTGCCATTTAGACTGCGTAAGCTGATAAAATTCGCGCACGGCACAGTTTTCAAAGCAAAAACGGGCGACACAGCCGGCTGATTACCTTCATTTTCTTGGGGCACGCATATACCCTGGGGGTTAGGAGGTGCCCCCCTCTATCCCGCACAATTTATTTCGCCTCATCAAAACGTCAACACGTTGACGTGTATTTTAGGGATTTTAATCGGGCGGCCCGCGCCCCGGGCGAGACGTCGCCCCTCTATGTAAATCGCTCGGCCCGTTTGCACGCGTAATTGTTTTCGTTGAGAATTGACACGTACCCGGTTTTAGTTTTGACGCATGTAACAAGGTGTTTGCGAAGCTTGAGGCCGTTGGAACTAGCGTTTCGGATTTGAGGCTAGACTTGATTTGTAAACCGTCAACATGGCTTACGAATAATCAATTCATATCTTCAAGCGGTCCTGAACGTTAGATACACAGGTCGCGTAAATACCACATAATTATGTAGGCCGTATTTTTGGTAAATGAGCCAATCTGAAGGTCTATCAGATATACTTTTAAAGTGGAAATATTTCTAGCATCTCTTCATAAACCATCACGCTAGCATTCTTTTGGCCTGTCCCGAATGTACTGTGGGAAATTCGACGCAAATTCGTGACTGAATTCTCATCTACCCAAAGTCATCCTAAAAATACGCAATACTCGATTCTAATCTCACGGCAAAAGCGCATCCAATCTAATTTATCACGACATTAGTTCATTATAAGCTTATTTGCGGTTACATTCGGAGGAATGTACACTGAAACGTGTTTCATGGTAACAAGAAGGGGAGTAAATTAGGGTAACGAAGAAACAGGGTAATTACGTGTAGAAATACGGGTTAAATAAAAGAACAATTTAAAAATACAACTTCGATGATTGTTATCCGTGTATAAAGAAAACGCAAAGCTAAAACTAAACTTGAACTATTGGAAAGACCTTTGGTGTGCTTCGACTTTTTCGCGTGAAAGCCAGTTCTCCGAGGGATGCTGTAGTTCTGGAAGACGTAGGAGCCCATGGACTGCAGACTGCCAGAGCCAGAGGTATGCTCGACTATACATTAGAAAGTCTTTTGGTATTGTATGTTTCCATGGGCGGTGACGACTAATTACATCAGGTGGCGTCAACTTGTTTGACAATAATAGAATCAATACAAAAGCAACCTTACATTATGCTGAAAGAGGGACTATTTTAGGCCTCGCGCAGGGTCACTGTATTGTTACACATATTTTAATTAATGTATAATGTGTGAGTAATGTGCGAATCAAAAATAAACTGTTTTCTTTGTTTTATTTTCACTGTGTTAGGTGTGGGTTGTGTAGGTTGCGTTTATATAGATTTTTTTTTATAAATTTACACAGACTTGGAAAAACTATCAGGCCATCCGCGAAACTTGGCACAGAATGCGATCGCTCAGCCGCCACGCCAAAGTGTTTTCGTTGATGCAAACAAATCCTCTGTAGATTACAAAAAACGATCGTGTTTTTTCTTTGCTAGATTCGTCATACTAGTTCCCGATCTAGGGAATCATCCCGGTATCACGGAAGGACAACATAAACATACAATTAACGGACACAAAGTTTAGACTCGAAACAAAGATACGTGGAACAAAGAAATATTTGGCTTGATTTGGAATGGAACCCACGATATGCAGCACAACGGTAGTGTCGAGGTGACTACGTTCCTGCTATATTACAAAATTAACTGCACTGAGATGCCTAAGAAGTAATAAATACAACCAACCAACCGTTACCGGTTACCCTAAGCCGCTGCTCGCCATTTCATTAACCATGGGTTATGCAAATCATGGCCATGTTAAACTACCCTTTAAAGCGCCATAAAACCAGTAGTAATAGCCGTGAAAATCTGTTTACAGGTCATATACATTGTATGAAGTTTGACTAACATTTATCGGGGATGGAGATTCACTCTCGTAATTCTTAATAGGATTTTTGAAGTACCAATAGAAGTATCCACACTTAAATAAAGTACCTATGCGAAAGTGAAACTGTCTATCTTTCTGTCGTACAAGTCAATGATTAACTTTTGTTAACTAGATGGTGACGTTACCGGCGCCATCTAGTTTAACAAGAGTTAATCATTGAAATAAAAAAAATATTTAAAAAACCTATTTACAGATATAAAACTAATTATTAGGTAATTATTTATTTATTTAAAGTTGTCGTGACATGCAGCGATGAAATACGTGAGTACTTTCTCTAACTGTTTGAACTAGGTATGTTTTTTTTTGTGTGGATTGTGCTTGTTTTTTTTTCTTTCTCTATTTTGAAGGCACTTTAGTTCTTTCACCAAAACAGTCCTATCTTTATTGGCATAAAATATCTCCTTTCCAAATAAAAAAGCGAAATGTGAACGATATTTGATGAAGGATCTTTCCAAGAGCCATGTGACGGTAGTACGTGACTTGGGATATATATGTGTTTGTGGTCGCTTTGAATCATAGCGCAAAATATATCCGATCCTAACACGAGAGTCGAGAGTTATGTTAGATGCCGTATTTATGAATCGGAAAGACGGCTTGGCGAATTCTAATGAAGTAGATAGTGCTGGGAGAAAAAATTGAAATTCGGTCCTTGTTCTATTTGTCATTTTTTTATTACTAGCTCCCCGGTCCAGCTTCGCCCGTTTTCCCGTAGGAATGTAGCATTTTCCTGCGTTAAAAAGTAGCTTATGTTCATCAGGGATAATGTCGGCTTCTAATGGTAAAAGAATTTTTCTAATCGGTCCAGTAGTTTCGGTGCCTATTCAATACAAACAAAAACTCAAATCTTTCCTCTTTATAATATTTGTGTAGATATCGGCAAATGAAGAGATGAGCCACTTGATGGTGAGGAGTCATTGCCAACCATGGACACCTGCAACACCAAACAACTTACTGCTGCTGATGCGTTGCTGAGCTTTAAGAGCTCATAAAGACTGCAGACTGTCAGAGTCACAGCAACCGACGGGGAACTGTTTCTCACGCGTCAAAGTCGAACCTCCCACCAAGGAGCTTTACGATAGACTCCGAAGTGATGGTGGTCGCCAACCGGTCCTACCACCGAGGTAGTCAGATATTCTCTCGGTTCTTACGAGATGCCTCTCTGAATGGCAGTGAGGAACTGTACTATATGAGGTAAAATTTATTTGTGTTTTCGTTTGTAAAGCAATGTAGCCAGAGAATTACTTTACAACTGAAGTCTTCAGATGACCACGCTATAACCATATTCCTCAGTAGCAGCTTGGAGTTTTTGATTTAAGCCCCGGTTAATGGCAATGACCTGGTCGCCTATAGGGACCTAAAACTTTTCTTGTGAAACCCTTCGGGAAATGATGATATGTAACAAAATGTACTCAATACAAAAGTCAGCTAACTGGCACATCGACTGATGTAAACAAATACGCAAAGGGAAATGAAACCCATTTTATTTATACGCCTACATAATGCAGATGCCCACGCTCTTCAACCCAAAACAATACATTACTTATTCACAAGAAGAATCCACTAACACTGTTCTACTTTCCAATTCCTTGCTCCTAAAACGATACGGCAAGATATAATTATCTCTGCGGTTCTTGTACATTAATTATTCATAGTGTTTAGTGGGTATATTAGCCTGGATGTAACGAGCAATGGATGGTGCGATATGCTCTTTTCCCAAAGGTGTTGAACGAGCAGCTACTAGTGTAGTAGAGGTTATTGCCGCACTCTGAATATGCAAATCAATGTGGATAATTGGTGCAAAGTTTCAAATTGACGCTGTGCAATTTCAAGTTTTAGATTATTACCCAAGTTTTAGAAGTTGCGGCACAGAACTGGTCGCAATTTGAATTACAATGAAGTTGGATGTCATATATTATAAGTTAAACTATTATATTTAAACACTTTATATATCTACTTCTCGCTAACTCATGTTACTACAACTGTCTGTGGATATACCATAATAGAAAATATTTTTTTAAGAGAAAGATATGCATCTATTGGCACAATCATCGTTCACATTATAATAACTGATTTAAATAAAATGTACCTACATCCACGGTATGATCTCATTATTTTTTGGACGGACAAAACCGCAAGGCACTGCCAGTATTCCAACATTAAACTACATTAATCTATCCAACACTAATGACATAATGGTGTTCTTTTGCCTGGCAACAAAATTAAGATCCTTGCCGTGTTTCTACAGCAATTATGACAATTTCTGTCTCCCGTCAGGTCGCTATTACAGAACTAAAATGTCGACGAAGTCTCAACTACAGGAGTTTTAAATGCAAAATTTTGTCTTATATTTTGACCAAAATTGTATTTAGTTTTTATAAAAAACTAGCTTCCGCCCGCGACTTCGTCCGCGTGGAATAGTTACTTAGTCTTAGCGTGATGATATATAGTCTATATATATAGCCTTCCTCAATAAATGGGCTATCTAACACTGAAAGAAATTTTTTAATCGGACCAGTAGTTCCTGAGATTAGCGCGTTCAAGCAAACAAACAAACAAACTCTTCAGCTTTATATATTAGTATAGATAATTGACCTCAGACATTTTCTTTCACAAAATATAATATAATTTTAGAAAATCCCTACTAATATTATCGAGCGAAAGTAACTCTGTCTGTCTGTTACGCTTTCCCGCTTAAACCTCTCAACCGATTTTGATGAAATTTGGCACAGACAATCTTTAGACCCTGAGAAAGGACATTGGCTATATATCATAACGCTAAGGCTAAGTAACTATTCCACGCGGACGAAGTCGCGGGCGGAAGCTAGTAGTAAATACTTTGGAGACATGAATGTGTAAAATAATAATAAGATTATTTAATTCGGATTATTTAGCCTGCCTTCGTTTTGTTTTCTAAAGATCATAGATGCAGCAATAGGTTAGTTTTTATAGTCTCATACAAATTTGGCCATAAATAAAGCCAACCGAAATTTAAATCGATCTAAAAATAACGAGGTTAAAAGCATTTAAATTCAAACGTAATATTAATCTACGCTGTGATGTCAAGCTGTGCATGCGTCATACTAATTCTATACTGAGATTCGTTGGTATGATGTCAGGAAAAGAACAGAAAGTCCCCTATCAATCTCAACCAAACACTTTAAAAACTTATATCCTGGAAGTTTATGGAGTTCACTTAGTTTTTCAGTATAAGAATTATAAATATTTGATAACAATGTTCAATGGGTCATTTTATTAAAAAAATCAAACATCGCCTACCGTGTAGGGCTACACGATAGGCAAATGTTTCGGTGTGTTAAAAGTGGTCACCCGTCCATTCCTGCGACAGTCTGTCAATATACACACAAACACAAAATGAAGAAAACAGCTCTCGTCATTATTATAGCAACGATTGAGTCAAACATCATGGCGGGACACTCAGGAGTCACGGTGTATAGCTATAATGAGTGTGGAGCAATCATCACAATGAATGGGGAGCGAGACGAGGAGCTTCGTAGCATGAATGCCGCTCCTCCGCCGGCTCGACGGCTCCCGTAGTGAACATGAGTTTGGAGAAGAAGTTGGGACATATTTGAATGAGTCGGTTTTAAAGATAATATTATTTATCAATACATTATGCATGGTTTTTATGGTATAGGGGGGCAAACGAGCATAGGAATCGCCTGATGGTAAGCGATACTGCCGCCCATTGACATCTGCAGCACTAGGGGATTCGCAAGTGCGTTGCCGGCCTTTTGAAAGTATATTCACTCACTCTGCGAAACACAACGTAATCCATTCATTCCCAGGTTCATTCCTCCCCATGCATAGCTCTCCTCAGGAAAAAAATTGAAACAGCAAATACAAAGGTGGTCTTAACGCCATAACGAGACAATAAAAAGACAGTAGATGCACTAAAAATACTAAAAGGTTGTAAATTCCTTGCAAGCTTTCTATGTTTATTTGAGCAGCTAAAACATTTTACTAAGTCTTTATCTCTCAACAAAGTTTATAAAACAATATTAAGATTTAACACCAATGAGAGTTCAAGGAGTGACGTCAACTTTATTTACTGTTTTTATGACCACATTAAAATTTGCTTTTTGCAAAAAAATTTGCTTTTAAAAGTTCTCCATTTCTAGTACTTAATTAACATCTTGATATAACGCGCTTTTTAAAAAGTAATTACAACCGTCTGATTATGAACGCGATCCTCGATTACCATAATTAAGAGTTTCACATGAAACATGGCGTGTTGCCATTTCATGTTTAGATTTTCTCATGAAGTAATAAAAATACGCAAGTAAGCATTAAAAGTTGGGTACCAGGATCTTTAAATATATAAAATGACCAGCAATCGCACAAAACCAAATATTGACATTGACAAGTATTGTAAATCGCCAAAGAGGAAAAAAAATATTATTATCCTTACTCAGCGAAGCGGCATAGTCACCCTACTTTAGGACTTCTCTTTAATTTGTCTCGCACTCAACAGACTCTGAAAAGATATGACCCCCAACGACTGTAAGAATGCTCTGTTTTCAAGTATGTATGTATGTCTGAAAAAGTTGTGGAATGCAGTCCAGACACTGTGACGTCGTTTTTAGAAATTTAAAGAAAGTGTTTGCAGGAATAAAAATGTGCTTAAAATCGATGTCTCTTTCTGGAAATCGATTTCATGAGTAATAAGGTTCTCTACGAAATCTACCTACGGTGCGTGCAACATAATGTTTAAATGAGGATTATAATATCACTTTATAGTAATTCAAAAGAAGAAGAAGAAAAATTCATTGATCTCAATTTCAAATTCTGCTTATTGAGCTGGTATCGTAGATAATACACACAGTTTTTTCAAACAGAAATACTTTTTGTAAAACTTTTTTTTATTAAAGAGATTTACATACATACATACATAAAGTCACGCCTCTTTCCCGTAGGGGTAGGCAGAGACTACAGACTTCCACTTGCTACGATTCTGACATACCTCTATAGCTTCAAAGCTTTAAAGAGATTTTTCTATAAAATTTCCAGTGGCACATCAGAGTTTGTAATTATGTCACATTTATGGTAATAAGCTCAATGCCACCTATTAAATGAAACGTACTGGCAAACTGCGAGTGTTCAAAAGTACCTACACATAAGCCTAGCCTTTCCATAATTACAGCCAAATATGTATCATAGATTCGTGCTATGATGTATTAACCTAACGGTGAGCTAGGTCGCCAGAGCTCCGCGAGGAAGCGTTGTGTTTAAGCGTGGTACCGGTGGTACTTAAGCATCACACTTATTATCTCCTATGCTGCCAGCTCAACTATTCCTCCTGAATCTTTACCCCACCCTCTCAAAAAGGGTGTTGAAAGATTATTACAGGGCCGGTAACAAGCGAGTGTTACAAGTGTTGCAAGCGTCCATAGGACGGTAACCGCTTACCATCAGGCGGCCATATGCTTGTATGCTACCGTAGTGATATACTCTGTCTCAAAATCGTATATGACCTGCGACTTATACGTTTTAATTCAACGTACAATACAAAACATACAATAAAATCACCTGTATCGTGCAAGGGGAGAACTTTAAAATAGTCTTGCGTGTCCAAAATAATTTTACACCTACATACAACCGTGATTTTCATTTGACAAACTTTTTGTATACGAGGAAAAAACATTCCCTAGAGTAATTTACCTAATTAGGACAACAGACAGAAGGAATTTAATGGGACCGGGTACTCAAAGGACGCAACTCTGAATTATTTACATTTCTCTAGAGGCCGTGTCTTTACCATTCTGACCAAATATGGTAAGTCCACTCTGTACTTCGCATTTTATTCTTTGTTTTGAATTATTATTTTTAAAAAGGTCGGACGTTTGTAAGGCAGTGGTTTCTGTTGAATAGGGCTGTGCCGTTTCTTTTTGTTCATTTATTCATGTCGTAATGTTGTTTGCGGCTTTTTCGGTTGGACGAACGTTTGTCACATTTTTCACTAAAGATGAATACTTATGAATGAAAATGTAGGAACACAATGTGAAACATCCTCTGTAGCAGGGCGGTTTGGCGTAATGTTATGTTGGTGATTGTACATATATTTACTATGGCGATACCTGTTTAGAGGATCTACGGTTAGAGCTTGAAGCTATTTAATTTCCAGGTGTGCAATAAAGAATATTCTATTCTATTCTATTTCAGGTGTTTCATGAGATCCTGGCTATTGTTATTTTTTATATACATATATGACTGAAATGGCGGGATGAGCTTAACACGTACTGTTAACAGTTAAGCAGGATAGCCTGCCCTTTGCCCTGCAGTGCAACGTTCACACCTGATAAAAATAATAAATATTTTATACGTACGTATAAAAACGTTGCCCCACACTAGAATTTTCTCTTGTATCTTGGGTGATTTTATAAAGACAAGATTTCACATACACAAACGGCCAGACCCGGAAAAACTACCAAACATTTTCTCCATGTAGGGATCGAACCCACAACACGTGGCCCATGAGCCGATTAAAAAACCAACAAATGTGTCGTCGAATTAAAGAAAGCATTTTTTTAATACATATGATATGGCTATTGTCCGTTATAATTGCAGTTTTCCTGACCTGACATGACGATTGAATCAAAGTCCATTTTCTAAAATTAAAACCAAGAGAAAATAAACTTTCTTTCTCAGTTTTTTATGAAGTTTCTTTGCTGTGCAAAAGGTTCTTCTATCTTAGTTCACTATTTTCTGAACTACTCCATGCTACCCTAGAGTATTCGGGTTTCTTTTTAAAATAGTCGTACCGAATGACAGATTAATCATGTGGCAATAATAACTTAATAATAATCATTTCGCTATACTTGCACAGGCATAACCTAGTAGCTAGGATTATTCATCAGCAACTTGCTTTGAAATATACTCTTGTGGACTCAGAGGTACCATACTAAAGGTATGTGCCCGACCCAGTTCCGGATAATGGTTCTGTTACTCTGTACTGGGATCGATATATTATCACTGACAGGACTGTTACTGCCAATAAACCTGATATAGTGGTGATAGATCGATCAGAACGCCGTGCAATTATTGTTGATGTCAGTGTTCCGCATGACGAGAATCTCGTGAAAGCTGAGAAAGATAAACAAATTAAATATCTAGACTTGGCGCATGAGATTGTTGACATGTGGGATATTGACTCAGCAGTCATTGTGCCGATAGTTGTGACCATCAATGGTCTAATAGCCAAGAGCCTCGACTCGCACCTGCGGAGGCTCTCGTTAGGCAACTGGGTTAAGGGCCTGATACAGAAAGCGGTACTCCTGGATACGGCGCGTATTGTTAGGAGGTTCCTTTCTCTAGGGCCCTGACCGCCGGTAGCTTGGACCCTGTTCCCGATACCGGTGGACTACTATTTTGTATATTTTTATTTTTTTTGTATATCTTTTGTAAAAATATATTTAAATAAGTTTATCTAATAAATGAATGGAATCATTTCGCTAAGGTTGTGATTTCAAATTCCTAGAAAAATTCTTGGCACGCAACTTTAATCCTAAGAAAGGCTCTCAAGGAACTAAAGCCTGTTCGTGCATTTCTGCTACAAAAGCATCCAGTCTAGTACTAAAATATTCGTCAGCTGACTAAAATACTAACATAATCTGGTGCAGGCTTTAGTTGGCGGCTTGTGTTATCTTGGCGTGGTTTCAGAGATTACGACGGTCTTCTAGGAGTCCTGATCTTGTGCGGGCTTATTATAACAATGTCGGCTATGTGTTGTGTATTTTGCCTTTCCACGTATGAAGAGCAAAATTTATTGAATGTGTTGAATGAATGGCATTGACTAGGAATTAAGGGTTAATTGGCCACTTGATATATCACAATACACTATGATTAAAAAGCGTCCAATCCAAAATTTATTTATAATTCATTGAAGTGAACATTAATCACGTTTAAATTTCACGTTCGCTGTGTCGAAATTACAGCAACTTCCCCAAAATCTAGCAAATTCTTAAAATGTGATCATCCAGTGTGGGGGCGGGCTAGAATAGTGATCATGAATAGAATAGTGTTCATGTTCATTGCCTTTCAGATAGGCATCTCGTAAGAGGCGAGAAAGTATCTGAGTTGCTCGGTGGTAGGACCTCTTGAGGTCTGTCTGCCGACCACCCTTACGTCGGACATGTCGTTTAGTGTGTGTTTCGACTTTGGCACGTTAGAGACAGTTCCTACACGGTTACTGCGGCTTTGACAGTCTGCAGTCCGTAGAGGCTCTTAAGGGTTGGCAACGCATCAGCAACTCCTCTGGTGATGTAGGTGTCCATGGGTGACGATGACTACTTATCACCATGTGGCTCGTTTCATTTGCCTTAATTACTTACTATCCATAAAAAAAGCTTTAGTATGTCTTACAACCGTATTGCCAGTTAAGTTTTGGTTGATTTTATTTCTCAGCTCGGAATTTGGATTGTTGCCCGGTTAACGGCAATAGGCACACTCTCTATTAAATACAATCTAATCATACCGACGGACTGTGTAGATGCACATTAATAGAACTTTAACTCTATAATAAATAAACTATAAATATAAATCAATCATCAAAAATATATGTATGTCTTTATAATATTCAAATAATCAACTCATATTCTTATTCACGGCTCTATCAATATGGGATTTGCATAAAATATTGAACTGAATTACACAAATAATAAAATACCAATAAAAATAAATTGAACTGAAATAACGTGTTTACTTTAGCTTTTTGAATTCAAATTGTTTTGTTTGCCAACGATCATTATTCTAGATTGTATTTTTGCTACAGTAAAATTGGAAAAAAATCTGATAGAATAAATATGTATAATGTTATGTATACTGTTTGAATACAACAACTATTGCAAACCTAAAAATACTTAGCGAGAACATTTTATTTATGCAGTGAGATTATGATCGAACACACAGATTTGCTAAGAAATTCTTTGTATTATTAGACTTTTCTATCTAAGATTCATTCTAAAACATAATATCTTCATTCTATGAATCTTCATTCTTGTGGAACGAGTAGTGTTTAATTAAATAACATGTATAAATTATTTCACGTGTAATGCTAAATAGTCTAATCTAGTTACATTAATTCATAATTAAAGAAAAAAATATTAAGTAGGTATTATTTATTTATACTTATAGAAAAATTACCTTAAACTTTATTATTTTTAATACCTCTCGCAAGGAGGGACCAAGTGGGTACTAAATTGCAGATATACTTCTAGGCATTTGTTCTACACTTAATTCAAATTAATGTGTTTGTTCGGTTTTAGCTAGCCTTTCATCCTTATATAAATTTTATATTGCTGCATGTATGAAAGATTATCACTTGAGAACGGCTGGACCGATTTGATAGTTTTTTTTTGTAGTTGTCAGGAAGTGATTAGAGTTAATATTTTTAATATGCCCGAAAAGTTTTTACGCCGGTGTAACTGCATACGTTTCGCTAATCTATATATATAAAAGAAAGTCGTGTTAGTTACTTCATTTATAACTCAAGAACGGCTGAACCGATTTGGCTGAAAATTGGCGGAGAGGTAGCTTAGAACCAGGAAACGGACATAGGATACTTTTTATCCCGTTCCCGATACTTTTTATTCCACGGGGGCGAAGCCGCGGGCAGAAGCTAGTTTATAATAAAAGCTCATTGCTGAAAACACTACGGTACCTACTTGTTATTTCCATCTTTTTCCTCAGGATCGAAGCAGACGTAGAGCTAGTTAAAAATGGAGTAGGTTTCGACTCCAGCTTGGGCTGTAAAACATGTTGGTATTCCAGTCAAATGTTTACTTTTAAATACGCCTTCCGCAGACATTCGTCTCATACATACGAAATAAGTGACGCTCGCTCGACCCAGTTGAGTTGAATTTCGGTACACAACCGGACATGTTGCGATGTAATATTTATGCAATCCGATTCCTGGTATATGCAGAGTGAGAACCAATGTAAGGGAAGTCCATTTTGTTTGGCTACTCACGGTACCGCACGCTACAACAACAGTTGCAAGTAACTAAATCTACACCCTGTACACGTAACCCCGGTATTGTGTAGTATATCTTTACTTTTTTTTTACTCCTAATAGGCTTACGATTGCCCGCAAGTTCGCCTGACGTTAATAACACTGCGATCTACGATGGAGCGCGCTTGCCTAGAAGCAACCGATTCACTCGTGATTTAAAGGTTATTACAAAGTAGGTATTATCAAAATGAGACGTCCTAATTTAAATTAGTCAATTAGAAACAAGTGTGCCTGCTGAGTGAAAAGTCTATGGTCTCGCTTCCAAGGCTGAGTAAAGTACTTACTATTGGTCTAATAATTTTGCTCCAAGAAAGTATTGAAGCTGGTAAATTTTGAAAAATTTAAAGGATATCCGCAAACTGTGGGTTCCATAGTTGTATGGAAGTTGATATGTTGCTGGTATGTTATATGTAGAAATTATGTTATTTAAAATGTAAGATAACAATAATATAAACCACCAAAATCATATTTACGTAAGAACAAATAAATTTAATTACCTGCTTGAGAAGTCTTTAAGAACTGCCCAGTGTTTCATTACTAGGTAAGTATTAACAGAATTTGTGTTTTTAGCGAGTAAATCTGAGTAATAACCCAAAGTGCAGATTTTCTCTGCAAAAAAGGAAAACAAAAACATACCTGCTCGCTAATCTAACCATTCAACACTTCATCTATCTTTATCTATCTTCTTCTATACTATTACTACTATTATAAAATTGTAAAAAGCTGTGTCTGTATATTATAGATCTTTTAAAAAAACAAGAGAGTTAGGGTATATTTTATAACCGCCTACGAACCCAAAAATATTATTTTTAAAATTCTTGTCTGTTTATTACGGGTTGACGCAAAAACTATTGAATAGATTTTATACTTCTTATCTCAAATAATTAAACGGAACCTGAGATACAGCTTGACCTCTCTGATGTATAGAGACCCATAAAAGGGAGAGATCATCACTGTTGGTTTTTGAGATTCAAGTGAGCGAAGCCGCGGGCAAAAGCTAGTCACTAATAAATTGAGTACCAAAAATACACTTCCTTTACCTCTTTGCGAGATTTTCGTGTTACAAGTTTCTAAATATTGTACAGAATTTCCGCGTATTTTCCGTTTTGTACGTACTTAGTATTGGACTAGGACTTAGAGCGGAGATTAAATCTAAAACTGTTGGTTGTGTTTGTGGCCGCGAGTGCTTTCGGTAAAGCCGGGGTCCAAACACGTCTACTAATGTAATTGGATGTTAAATATAAATACGGCTGTACTGTTCTGGTTGCATTGGATTTTGTCGGTAAAAGATGATTGTTTTTCTGGTGTGCGTAAAATCGTCATGGATCGTTTGTCACCTGGACAGGTAGCAGAGCTGGTAGGGTATAGACTCATATGGATTTAAAACCGCTCTCACTCTTAGAATGTAACAAAAGGAACAGTAGAGAGTACGGAAAATTAAGATGACAACCACGCAAAACTAGCCATCGTGCATCGTTCAGCATAATGCAGTGTATCATGCTCGAGGATATAGTCTTACTTTAAAGTCATACTTATTATTCTTTCCATTAGTAGTCACTAAATATCTGATCCATATGAATCTTATAATACCTATATGCCTACCTAATACCTACTCGTGATAATATTATATTGAAAAAAAAATCAACTACGCTTGTTTGCACTCGCATAACTTTATATATAGATACCAATTGACTTGATATTTTGGCGCACAGTTGCAACAAAATACGCGCGGGATTTTTAGTATAAACCAGCTTCTGCCCGCGGCTTCGCCCCCGTAGAATTCGGTCTGTCATCACATCCCTCGGGAACGGGATAAAAAGTATCCTATATCCGTCTCCTGGTTCTAAGCTACCTCTCCACCTATTTTCAGCCAAATTAGTTCAGCCGTTCTTAAGTTATAAATAGTGTAACTAATACGACTTTCTTTTATATATATAGATAATATAAATAAAGTCCTTTATACCTGTTAAACTCTCTTTCCGCTACTTTAATCTAGCGAGTCTTTTTAGGAGTGCTATTCGTCTGTATTGCGACTTCTATTTCTTCAGCTCAAAGGCTCAAAGTGTCTCGTTAGTGTGTTTTCAAATAGTCTGGCTTGCTCTGACCACTCTATGGACGCTTTTCAACTATTATACCGAAGTTGATTGCCGTACCAGTCTTCGAGAATTTATCGGCTTTATGACATTTTTCCGTTAAATGTTTTGTGTCTGTTGCTTTTGATAGCGATTTGCGTGAAATCATTAATTATTACATGGTTATATTATAGTGAGATCAAAATTAAAATCTCTTCAGTAGTAAGTAGTAGTTTAGTCAACCCATAACAAACATACCAATGTTTGTTATGGGTTGGCGCAAAAACTACTACTTACTACTGAAGAGATTTTAAATAGAATAGAAGTGCGTTTTGGTAAACGCACTTCTATTTTACGATTTTATAATAGTAGAGATTTTATTAGACGTTTATATTATAAATTTTATTACATAGTTTATTTTTATTTTGTCATTATATACATGTTGGTCAATGTTGGCAGCGCAGCTGACCAATGTTGACCAAAGTCAGTTAAGTATTTCTATGAGATTCTGAGTAGCAGTTCGGAGATTTGTGCCCGGTTTATGGCCATGGGCTCGTCCCCTATAGGTCTAATAACATATTACGGGAAATTAAGCATACATTAATACACCCTGGCTTTATCTTTCGAGAAATACAAATATAATAATATGTTAATTTTTTAACAATACCTTTAGTTAAAAGCTTTAAATATCAGCCCCATCAAAGACCTTTCACAAAAGAATCATAGCGGAAGTTTCCCATTAACAACTACTTTCACAGTCATTAATCTTAACCATTGCACCCATTACAATTTATACCAACACCGATGTTATCGGACGCAGGTTACAAACAAAAGGCGAGTTATTGCTTCCGCACTACCACCCCTGCCCGCCCCCTCTCGACGACTGCATGAATATCAATTATAGTGCAAGCCTGAAAACTTTCCAGACGATAATATCTTGAGCACACGTCAAAACACCCGTTGTGTGGTCTTGGCGTAAATGACTTTACTGGTGTTAGATTATAAAGCCTTATCAAACATAGCTTCTGCCCGCGACTTCTATAGCCTTAGCCTTCTTCAATATATGAGCTATCTAACACTGAAAGAATTTTTCAAATCGGACCAGTAGTTCCTGAGATTAGCGCGTTCTAGCAAATAAACAAACAAACAAAATCTTCAGCTTTATATATTCGTATAGAGTATAGATATCTGCCATCTGGAGACGGGAAGGTATGTCGTAAGAGGCGAAAAAATATCTGACCTGCTCGGTTCTAGGAACCTCTTGGGTGGCCGGCTGGCGACCACCCTTACGTCGGAGTCTGTCTTAGAGAACTTTGGTGAGTATTTCTTGCAGTGATCTATATGAGCAGTGATCACCCAGTGATATGACACCAATAATAGACTAATTACAGTCGATTGCCATGCACCAATAATAGACTAATTACTCTTTGAACAGCTGCCAACATGTATCTGTAAAGTGGTCAGTGTAACTTTATACGTTTCTAATTATATTTAGATGATATTGATTAGTACTTACTAGAATAGCGCTTGCATAGCTATTTATTTCCTCGATCTGATTTAGGTTTTTTATGGGATAGGGGGGCAAACGAGCTGATGAATCACCTTATGGTAAGCGATAACCGCCGTGAGAGTCATGCTTCGGCAAGAATGGGCCGGCTCGACTGGATTGATACCACTGCCTCACAGAAAACCGGCGTGACACAACGCTTGCGTTGTGTTCGCTCAGTGAGTGAGGTTACCGGAGGCCCAAACCCTTTTAAAAGGCGGGCAGAGTACTTGTGACTCCTCTGGTGTTGCGGGTGTCCATGGGCGGTGGTTATCCCTTACCATCAGGTGCTCCCCCTGCTCGTTTGCTCCCCTAACCAATTTAAAAAAAAGACATCAGGATGCTCGACTAGATTTTTTTTCATGTTTTCCATACGCGAATAGAACCCGTGACCTATGGAGCAGAATGTGTAACTCAACGCTTACTTTGTTATAATAAAAGTCATGGAAATCGTATTAAACGTCGTCCTAAATGGACATATATAACTATATTGTGTAGGGATGGCTTAAAATACTATTCCGCACTACATTCAGATAGGCATCTCATAAGAGCCAAGTAAATATCTGGCCTCCTCGGTGGTAGGACTTCTCGGGGTCTGGCTGGCGACCACCGTCACGTCAAAGTTTGTCGTGAAGCACCTTGGTGTGGGTTTCGACTATCGCGCGTGAGAGCCAGTTTCCCCTCGATTACTGCGGCTCTGGCAGTTTGCAGTCTGTAGGGGCTCCTAAGGGTTAGCAACGCATCAGCAGCTCCTCTGGTATAGCAGGTGTCTATAAGCGACAATGACCACTTACTACCAGATGACTCGTCTGCTCGTTTTCCAACTTAATCAATAAAAAAGTATGTACCTCAAATAAAATTGCATGAAATTATATTAGTACCTACGCGCGTAAACGCACCTTAATATTAAAAGAACAAGTTGATTTTTACAAAGTTATACTAACCGTTATAATCTAGAGAAAATCCATTCCATTTTTAACCTTTCCGTTTTTAGATAGACGTCTTCAATAGATATGCAAATATGGATTGAAGATAACTCCAGTCCTAGACTTAATTTTCAATATTAACTTTCTTAGCCCAATCGCATATTCATTAGGAGAGCGGTCTTTTCCCCGAGTTATCAATTTACTCGGGTGTCGATTACAATCGGTATTCAATCGAGTACCGAGTTGAATCGATTCGCGAGTCGTTCAATTTAATTGAGCGTTGAACGAAAACTTCTTGAATCGTTTGTCTTTTGTATTGGACAATATAAGATGTTTAATGAGCGTACATTGTTTTGATGACTCGAATAGTCATTTCGAAATAGTCGATATATTTATATTTTTTTTAATAATTAACTGTATAAGATAAAACAAAAAAATATGACCTGATAACACTTTATTAATTTGTCAATATAAAAAATGAAAGGTTGCTGGAATGGAAAATATATGTTTACCGATATTGAACTATATTCCCATTATGGAACTTGAACCCATGACCTCGGGTTTATTAATGTACATCATTTTCATACTTTCCATATAATTATATTCCGCTATTTTCATAAATAATAGATAATCATTCAAGTTTTCATGTTCACATGTGACACATGTGATGGTTATTCAAAGTAATTGTTTTTATTTATGTAAATAGATAAGACTGAATGTTTTACAAGCACTTTAAGACAGGTATCAGGTTGCTAAGTTATTTAGCATAATATGTACTCTTGTCTAGACCCATTTGTTAGTGAAATGTTAGAATTCAACACCCGAAGTTAAGTTCAGAGAATTTATCAAGAATATTTCAAAGCCTCGTATGTATAATTGCTAAGTTTGGTGATTCATTTTCGCTTTTATTATTAAGGAACAAAGTCGAAATTCATCTGCAATCAACCGGCATTTCCTTCATTACTATCATAATATCAGTTGCTTCACAAAATACATAAAAAACACGCCAACATACAATAGGTACTAGTCTTCACATTTGGACGATATATTTTTAGCATGTAATAATGGCGAACCATATTACCATTAACCGAAGATCCAAATTCCTGAGCTGCTACTTAGAATTCGAGGTAGCTGAGCTGATTATGACAACACATCCTCAAAAGACTTTAAAATCGTTAAGTACCTAGCAGTATTAGATAGGTAAGATAAGATACCTAAGCTTTATTGATCCTTACGTCGTTTTGTTTATATTCGTTAGTATGGGTAACCGTGATAGCCTAGTGATATGACCATTGGACTGCCAAGTCAAAGGTCTCGAGTTGAAATCCAAGGCACGCACCCCTGACTTTTCGAAGTTATGTGCGTATTAATAGAATAAAAAATCGTGAGGAAACCTGCATGCCTTAGAGATTTTATCGACGGCGTGTGAAGTCTGCCCACCCGCACTAGGCTTGCGTGGTGGACTATAGCTTAATCCCTCTCACTGTGATAAGATATTGCCCGTGCCCAGCAGTGGGACACATAATTGGTTGATTATGTTATGTAGGGGTAGATTATAAGCGTTAAGTTTTAGATTCAGTTTGTAATGGGTTTTTTTCTCAAATTATTTTGTTAGTCTGTCTTGATTCGGTGTAAGGGCCGCCAGTGACAGTAAAAGCCTTCTCCAAAGCTTTCTCTTTCTTTTTTTCTTTAAGCATTTTTCTCTTTCTTGCGCTGGTTTCATCTACTTTTTTCCGGCAGTTATTGTCAAATCGTCACCCGATAATTTTTTGTGGTCTTCCTACTTTTCTTATGCAATCTATTATCCAGTTGGTTATTTATTTGGTCCATCTTTTGTTTTCTTATTAGTGTAGATAAATAAACAAATATCAAAGGTCTGTACCTGATTTCGTAGTACATTATTTGAGTACATTATTAACTGCCTCAATAGCCAAGTGGTCCTGACCGCGACTGCTACGCTAGAGGTCCTGGGTTCGATCCCCAGGTCGAGCAAAGTGTTATTGGGTTTTTCTATGAAATTCCCAGTAGCAGCTCGGAGTTAGGAATTTGTGCCCGGTTAATGGCAATAGGCTCGCCCCCTATTACATGGGACCTAAACATACCGGCGAACTGTGGGTGTACATTAGTACGCCTCTGCTTAACCCTTCGGGGAATACAGGCGTGATGGTATGTTATTTGATTAATAATTGACAAATGTCGAGCAAGGGATACGCCGCATGGCGTGATAGTTTGTCGACTTAATTTGTCTACCGCTAAATAAACAGACACAGCTATTGACACTAGTGGGACACGATTTGATTTCAGTGTTCAAATTTTCGTTTCAGTGTTGTGGCCTTTGTTTACGTCAAATATCCGTCGGTGTGTAGTGACTGGTGATTATATCCAGACTTGTACTATTATCTATATATATAAAATAAAGTCGTGTTAGTTACTCCATTTATAACTCAAGAACGGCTGAACCGATTTGGTTGAAAATTGGTGGAGAGGTAGCTTAGAACCAGGAGACGGACATAGGATACTTTTCATCCCGTACCCGTGGGATGTGATGACAGACCGAATTCCACGGGGGCGAAGCCGCGGGCAGAAGCTAGTTTAATATAACTCCCGCATAAGGCCAGCGTGGTAAACTATGGTCTAACCCCTCTCATTGTTAGAGGAATCCTGTGGGACAGTATAATGGATTGATGATCATGAATATAACCACAGGTAACACATCGTATAATGTAAATATAAATATAAAACTTGGCTTTACTTCAAACAAACTATTCAAATTACAATATTTGCAGGTACCTTTATAGTTATATTAAGTTACTAGAGACTCGTGTGCATTTTCTCCTGCGTAAGTTTTTCCCAACCAAATTACCGACTTCTTGGATTCTCAAAAATTTTTCTAACATTGAAACCTTCTTTTAACACTAACATTGAAACCTTTTAACACACTTGATCAAGGCACTTGACAAGATCTTTAATATGAAACCGCTTCCTTGTCTCGAGCAGTGCCTCATTTATCTTTTTACTGAATTTAATATTTCCTATTACAGAAACACGTATGTTCAACATAATTATTATACACATCCACGTTCATTGAGACGCCACTTTCAACACGGGATAACACAAAAACAAACTTATTAATAATCCGTCGGCACAACTTGATCAATTAGCACTTTATTAATTCAGAAATATACTGCGCGATCCTTCTTGTGAAGTAACGGTTCCACCGGCACCACTGTGTTATGCGAAGTTAAACGCTTGATTTGCATAGAAATTATATCGTCCGCTTGTTCATAGGAAATTTTCCTAATTAAAACGCCTTCGGTACTGGGATTTTGTTCCAATTAAAAGTTTGTTCGTAGCACCCAGTCGGTCGAGTCAGGCGTGCGATATTGATAAATTTAGCGTGCTGTGAGCCACCCAATCATTAGTTGGATATTGATGATCGGTACCTATCAAATATGACAGAGAAAAGTGACAAGGCTTGCAAAAACATATTGAAATAAAACCACTTTACGCATTAAGTTATTATTACCATCACGCCTGTATTCCCGAAGAAGGTTTGGCAGAGGCTTACTATTGTACACCCACAGTTCGCTGACACCAGCGAACTGTGGGTGTACAATAGTAAGCCCGGTTTGAGCCCGGTTAATGGCAATAGGCTAAACACACGTTTAGCCTATTGCCATTAACCGGGCACAAATTCCAAATTCCGAGCTGCTACTGGGAATTTCACAGAAAAATCCAGTAACACTTTGCTCGAGCTTGGAATCGAACCCAGGACCTCTACCGTAGCAGTTGCGCTCAGGACCACTAAGCCACTAGGCTAATGTAATTATCATTATATTTCTTTAAATCGCCTACACACAGGGAAGCTTAGAACATTACCTCGTCTATTGTATCGTACCTACTTCGGACAAAGAGGCTATAAATCCCAAAAAAACATCTAAACTTGAAACAGGAACGACAGAACAAAGTTTTTATATTATATTTTTAGATACGTTTCGTACCCTGCAGCGCTGGAAGAAAACTTCAGAATTCGGCGTGTCCTTTGAGGCAACCTTTTGTATAATAAATTTATTTAGGTACCGCGACCTTGGATATACACGAATCACTGTTTAGGTGTGACCCTATTTGATTACAGCCACTGACTTTACTGGATCTTGAAACGAAACTTAACCTTGTTTGCATCCAATCGATTCCTACCAAAAAGAAAATATAACATACTATCATGCTTCTATTCTTCGAACAGTTATGCAAAAGCATGATAACTGATACATTATGCACCCATATTCACCGGTATGTTTATTTATGTCTCATGTAATAAGCACAAATCCCAAATTCCGAGCTGCTACCGAAAATTTCATAGAAAATCCCAACAACTCTACTCGACCTGGAAAGTGAACCCGGGATCTGTAGTCGTGCTTGGGACCACAGACTAATACTGCATTAGGCATAGGCTTGCCTCTTATTAAGTACATGGGACCTAAAAATACCAGCGACCTGTGGGTCTATATTAGTACGCCTCTATGTAACCTTTCCTTGAGAATAAAAGTCTTAGTTTCAATTTCTAGGGCAAGCTAAGTAACTGTAAGGGCTGCTTAATGTAAAAATTATGATCATCATACCTAGTTATTTATCTAGTATAGATGATAACTTATTCCGAGTAGGCACCAAAAATGCAATCTACGAATATATTAGTTTTTGGGAAACAATCACTCTAATTCAGATCAAATCAAATCAAATCAAATCAAATCAAATTATTTATTTGCCTGAAATATGGTAGTTACATAAGATGTTAAGGTAAGTAATAGCACAAGACATATTTCACCCTCATTGTGGGCATGCAAAAATTATAGCTAATTTACATCAAATAATATGAATAAAATTACAATTATTGAAACTATTTAAATTACCTACACTTTGGAATATTACAATTATTATAATCATTATTAAATTTATTTCTTTCAGTATAATATATTATTATTTTAATAATAATATATTATATATAATTAATATAATTAATATATATATTCAGTCGGAAATACTTAGAAGCATATTGCTTCTAAGTATTGCGTCTTTCTGACGTGGAAGAGCCATGCTTTGGCACGAATGGGCCGGCTCGACCGGAGTGATACCACGGCCTCACAGAAAACCGGCGTGAAACAACGCTTGCGTTGTATTTCGCCGAGTGAATGAGGTTACGGAAGGCCCAAACCCTTTTAAAATGTGGGCAACGCACTTGTGACTCCTCTGGTGCTGCGGGTGTCCATGGGCGGTGGTTATCGCTTACCATCACGCTTACGATCCGTCTGCTAGTTTGCTCCCCTATCCTATATAAAAAAATTGCGTTAATGCGTAAAATAATATTAAAAAGATATCATAGACAAACACATAATAAACATAATTATCATCATCATGTAAGCGAAGCTTTGCGCGAGCGGCATCAGAGGCATTACTTCCGCTGTATCATCTTCAGACGTTTCAAAATTGTCCCATCCCATAAATCATAGTAACCCCCTTTTGTAGGCAAACTACACTTCTACTCGACGATAGTATGCGTCTGCTCACCCTCAAACTTGCGCGTTTCATATCATGACAACCACACTAAGTAAACACAATAAATTATGCAAATTATATTTTATGACCATCCGCTCCCCCAATTGTTGGCACTTTACAACTGCACATCGCAGGTTAAGTTACACAAGTTTGTGACATGACACCATAAATAGTGTTGCGATTACTGTGTGGGCCATAGAGTCTGCGGTAGTATTTATTAGATTTAATTTTGGATGTAAAATAGTCACTTCGATGAATAAATACAAGGTAGAAACATCTGAATGATGAATTTTATATATGTCCTAATTATATATTTAGATGAATTGATTTTGAGGAATATGTAACAGACCAAAAGTCCATACATTTTTTGGCACCGACACCAATTTTTCTTATGGGATAGGGGAGCAAGCGAGCAGACGGATCACCTGATGGTAAGCGATAACCGCCGCCCATGGACACCCGTAACACCAGAGGAGTCACAAGGCGTTGCCCGCCTTTTAAAAGGGTTTGGGCTTCCGGTATCCTCACTCAATCGGCGAAACACAACGCAAGCGTTGTTTCATGCCGGTTTTAAGAACCGTACAATTTCTTTGCTATCTTGTTATATGGATCATCAATAGTTTCCATTTTACCATAAATAAAATCATCTGTTCATAATTTTAAAAAAAAATTCTTTTCTGCTATTGGTTCTCTTTTTAAATGATAATTATTATATAATGTAATGAAACGCTACCGATTTGTAATAAAACTACATTATTGTAGAGTTCAAAACTGATAAAATTAATAGTAAAATGAAATAATTTTGATATAATATTAAATTGATTCTAAGTATTTTATTCTATTTGATCTGCCTTTTCTAATTACAATTTGATTGATTGATTCTAGCTACTTTAGTTTAACACAGACTTCGTGAAACCTAATATTTCTCTCTCACGTACAATATTCTAATGGTTTCAGCTAGACTTTTCATAAAAATTGTACCTCAAAATATTTTAATATTCTATTGTGCTCGACATATTTTGGATATATTTACTCGCAATTCTATCCTCTAGTGTATTGAGTATCTTACGTAAAAGCCTGTAAGTAAAATAAAAATAAATTTCAAAACCGAAAACCGGCACAAACAACGCTTACGTTGTGTTTTATCGAGTGAGTGAAGATACCGGAGACCCAAACTCTTTTATAAGGCCGGCAACGTATTTGCGACTCCTCTGGTGTTGCGGGCGTCCTTTGGCGGTGGTATCGTTTACCATCAGGTGATCCATCTGGGCCTCAATTCTACTATTTTATTGTGTGAAAGTCTTGATGTTCTATATCTGTCAGTAATTATGATCCTTTAGAACCATTTTGACACAATTGAAATAGCAGACTTCGGCCCGTCTGCTCCTTTCCCCCTATGCCAAAAAAAATACTTAATGCTTGTTGAGGTAAATTTGCGATAGCAAATAAATTTACATATTCTAATGTTTCGCTGTAGTCGACTCCCTGTTTAGATACGATCTTGAGGTTATACTTTCGATTCAACAATTCCTCTTCGAAGACTTGTTAGCTCAAGTACTTAACAGAATATTCATAGACCAGAGATCCTTTTAAAAGGGAGCGTTGAGTGGTTCGGTTAAGATCTAAGTCGATATCGGGAATTAATTGAATAAAACGCAGTGTTGAGCGGGAAAATTCTACGGCATCAAGACGCTGCCCTCATGAATATGGATCCATGTTCAAGTGTTTTTGGTCCAGTAAAAAGTTGAAGTTATTAAGTCGATTGCCATTAAATCGGAGGTCAAAGAACGTACAATTGCTGAATGGGGGCTTGCGAAATTTATCGGTTTCCTAATTGATAATTTATTACACTGAATTGAATGAATTTGAAATGGAAATACACCTTTAAATACTTTGGTGGCTGTAAATTGATAGAAAAATGTTGAGAGTTCGAGATAATTGAAAGTTACGCCGTTTTAAACTTTAGTAAAATTCTGTTTTAAGATGGAACTAATTATAAGGTTATCAATCGTTCGTATTATTATTATCTAGTCTCCCATGAGAGGCTTTATGTCTAAACAAAGACTCAATACGTATTTTAGAAGAGAGGCTTGTGTCGAATCAACTTGGATGGATGCCAGACGTTATCGAATTCATGTAAAAGATGGAAATTGAGGTGAGAAATAAAAGCAGAATGTGCTTTCGTTTCTATAGAATAGTAAATTTCTATAGAATAGTAAATTTAAAATAAAATAAGCAGCCAAGCGAATGAAAAATACAAACGCAATATATTGGAACACACATTTTGAATATGTATAACCAATCTTCACGTTATTTTGACAGAATTATCCACATTATTTTTGTAAGAAAGTCATTTGAGTATGAGGGTGCAAAGTTCACTATTACCACAAGATCTCACTAGAGTTACTATAAATACATCCAGCAATTTGCCTTTGTGGCTCCACATCGCAACTCGAACAAGACAAAGCCTCCATTCTGAAATCTCAGTCTTGTTTTCATATCACAGGCTTAAAACCCACAACTGTCTGAATTTTATTAATTACTTGCAAATACTTGGAATACCGTTATAAATTACTTTGAAATTTAAATGCAAGGTATTTCATTTTCATTTATATTCACTTTGTGAATTTATGTTGATGATTGATATTACCATTTTGAATGAAAACAAAGAGTTATTCAGTTTGTTGTTCGCTCACTGTGTCATAATATCCTGTATAAGCTAAGAATTATGATTTTGATGACAAACGTTTCTGAAAGTTACGCAGGATTGGCTGAAGGAATAAATGAAGGACTGCTCAGTGCCATAAAAGAATATAATTTAATACAGTGTATAGTGACTAGGTCGTGTACTGTACTAAATACACAATACATTATGATTGATCAGCCACCCCAACGGTGTCTTTGAAAAATAATGTGATATTACTTAATAATATCAACAAGAAGAACAAAATCTTAAAAATATATACAAGAAAGAGAAAAAAACTTTAATTTGAATGCTTGAAAAGCTATTTACCAATGCTGCTTGAAAGTTGTGAAGTGAACCAAATAAAAGATAGGTACCTATATATAGGATAGGTAAATATAGGTATAGGTGCTAAAACAACAAAAAATAGATGAAAAAAATATTTTTCTTTGACAACAGCAACACGAAATAGAGGAGCGGGGAAAAATGAACCTATACCACAACAAACGATGGTAATTGGCCCTGAATAAATTTCTATGACAAAGTGTTTGGGTTAATTACTAAAGGTCCGACGAAAATGGAGCAGTGCTTTGTAATCCCAGTGGAGATGACAAATTTGCAAAATTGTTTCGGTTTTGTTTGGGTTCTGAGGTTCAGACCTTACTAATGAGCGTTGGTACGCCGCGATGACCGCCTACGGTTTTTACCTGTTTTTCGGTCACATAACGTTGAATTTGATGGTATTTCGCTCTCTTATGATTAAGTAATCATTAGGCCTTAAAAGGGTCTTACAATATGCCCGTACAAAGCCCTGTTGCGGTGTGTGTGTGGTTTATCTTGTTTCAAAAATAATCATTTTGTAAAGTGCTTTGTTACATTATATCCACAGCTAACTTACATATAGTTTTCTTTGTACATTATTTATCTGTACAAAGCTTACATTATCGAGATATTATTTAAAAACTTTGTTGATGAAAAACGGTTAAAACTTAAATTTCTTGTATGCACAATATATCGTAACGATACTCGTTACGGAAACGCTCATTAAAAACTTTTTAACATCCAACCGCGATCAGTTTTCTATACAAAATACGACGGTACTAAAAATACACTGGCTCAATTACTCCCCTTTCACCCGCAGCTACTTGAAGCTTCTTTTAATCCGGCTCACTAGCTCTGCAGCTTAAATAAATATCGACCTACAAAAGCCAATATATACTTTGAAGTAGGAATTAAGAACTAGCATTTTATAGTGCTAATTTCCTCCCGTGTTTTAGTCCAAGGAATTTTTCAACTGTTCTACCTGAGGTGAGATGGAACTAATTGATGTTGGTTTTCCCATTGTGGAAATACGTACGCCATTTTTCGTTTGTTGATTGAAATTGTATTTGGTTACTTTATATTTAGCATGTATTATATATATTTAGCATATATTATGGAAGTCGGCAGAATTGTCTTATAAGCGATATTTTATCTACTCATGCCAAGTGATGAATTGTTTAAAAAATATTTGTGAGTATTATGTAGTGTGGTGACGCATTAATCTTATCTTATATGTATAAAAGAAAGTCGTGTTAGTTACACTATTTATAACTTGAGAACGGCTGAATCGATTTGGCTGGAAATTGGTGGAGAGGTAGCTTAGAACCAGGAGACGGACATAGGATACTTTTTATCCCGTTCCCATGGGCCGTGATGACAGACCGAATTCCACGGGGATGGAGCCGCGGGCAGAAGCTAGTTTAATATACATAAACAAATGCATTATCAATAGCTTTTGCAGATTATAAAAATTCCAGAAATGTTGTTTTGGTTTAAATGTAAAATCATTTATTCATTAATTATCTCACGCTATTAAATTTTAAGCCCATCATCACCATTCATAGTCTGACTTCTGTTACTGATAATAATATCCTCGCTCAATATGTGTCATCCTGTGCTTTTTTCATAAGTACACAACCCATCTCACTACAAACACACATACACACGCCCGCACGCATCCACACACAAACAGCTCTTAATTGCTCATCTAGTAGGTATTCCAGCGCGATTGCTACTTTAGAGGTCCTGCGTTTGTTTTCCGGATCGAGCAAAATAATTTGTCTATTAAATGCTTAGTAGTAGCTCAAAGTTTTGTTTTGGAGTTTGAGGATAGTTTGGATGTTTTTTTTTCTCAGTTAATGACATTATGACATTAGTCTCCCCCTATTACATGAGAACTAAACATACCGGCGAATATAATTATCGGGTCAAATTAGTACACTTCTGCCTAACGCTTCCGGAAATACCGGCGTGATGGTATGGTAATAAAAAATATTCGTGTATATTAAGTTAAATGTTTTAATTAAACGCAGACTTAATGGCCCCACAACCGTTATATCACGTACAGTTTGTGGCGCAGATTTACGTCGCGTTCTATCCCAGTCACGTGACGTGACGCCCGTCGATACTAATTAGATAAGGTTTTAGTTGCCACCCGTTTTATGGCCCGCGAATTATAGGTATACGTAATAAGTTCTGACCTTTACTTTTACGGTCGGCAATTTTGATGTCTATCAAACTTTTGATAGGGATTCAGTTATTTTTATAAGTAGTATATATTTATACATATTATTATATATAATTCTACTGTACGTGTGTTGACGGTGAACTCCTCCTAAACGGCTGGACCGATTTGAATGTTTTTTTTTGTGTGTGTTCAAGTGGATTCGAGGATGGTTTAGTAAACAAACGACAGTTTGCTTGTATGCCGATACAAATAATAAAAAGAAACTCTTATTGTTTGTGACACAGAAACTGACTGACGTACTCTTTGAACGCTAAATTATATTAAAAAGTATAATTATATCATAGTTAGTTTATCCCATATTGTTACAACATGGGAGAAGTAATTACTCTATTATAGTGAAAAAATCTACTGTAATAAAGCAACTAAAATCTAGATGAAATATTTGTGTCTAAAAAGAAAATGTCTAGCTCTAGAATTAAAGGTGCTTGAGCTCATAACTGCGTCTTGTATTCCTTAATGTAGGTAATCTAGGAGTAAGTATCAATTTGTGAAATAATTCTAGTATGTTACCTTACGGTCTTATTTTTTACGTATAAAATTACTTCTTTTATGTCTTGCTTTGCAAACAATAATTACATTATTTTTACTGATGTAATATTGCAAAAAGACAACAACTGAGGTCTCAAGCTGATAACAGACAACCCGTTTTACAGCAAACTACATAATTCTCACATTGATAATACTAATTTTAAATAGAAGAAAAACATTGTAAGCATTGATATGTTTTTCTTTATTCTTGAAAGGCTTACGCTTGGCCGCTAATTCGCCTGATGTTAAGTAAAACTACAATCTACGACGGCAAACTTGCACTGCGTTTGCCTAATAGAAACCGATTCACTCGTGATTTAAAGACACCCAGATTATATATATCGGGGAAAAGCCACTCGAGAAGCGCATTCCACATTTCAGCGGTACGCATAATAAAAGTGCACTGAAGTGTTTCGTTCGGGTTTTTGCAATGTTACCAATGAATCGAGGTCACTTATTTGTGCTTCTGGTTGTCTAATTTAAAGGAGTTTCTATGCACTTTCTTGTTGGTTTGTTCTGTAAGACTGACACAAATCGAAACCATCCCTATACCGTAAACAGATTAATATCTATTGAAACAATGACATCACAGGGCTTAACAAACATACTATAAATATCAGACAAAGAAAGTGCCATTCCAGACTAAATATAATAATTTAATTAAAATTCCAAAACGCGGTGTTCTCTGCAAGCAATAACAATTAAACGAGAGCCAGACTGCAGCCGGCTAACTGAATAAATTAAAGTATTCACCGGTCCGCCGTGTAACTGTTCCGTTGTACAACTATTTGTGAGTTTTCTTATAGATGCTCTTTGCTGGATAGATAAACTTCTGGGTAATAAAGAAGCAAATACCTAAAGGTGACTAGAAAGAGGTGTATGAGAGTTCTGTGGTATGTTTATAGGTCATATGTAAAAGGAGATTGGTCCATTGCTATTAACCGACCACAAATCAACTCTCCTAGGTACGGCAGAGAATTTCATGGAATAATTCAATAATAATCGAGCAAAGTGGTTTGCTTGACCACGTGGCAGTAGCATAAGGTGTTTTTCATCAGGTGTTGCATCTCATCAGGAAAATCTATCCATCAATTTTTGAAGGATAAAATCCACAACGAGGCGCTCCGACAGAGAACTACAGTGGGCAGTGGGCTGGCTATATAATATGTAGAAGGACCGACAACCGCTGAGGTAGACGTGTTCTTGACTGGAGACCGAAACTCGGCAAATAGCGTAGGATGCCCTTCGGCGAGATGGAGTGATGATTTGTGGAAGGTTGCTGGCAGAAGCTGGATGCGATAAGCCGAGGATTATGTGAAATGGTGCACATTGAGGAAGGCCTACGTCTAGCAGTGGACTGTTATAGGCTAATGATGATGATGATCGATAAATTTTTTGGTTAGTTTCTTCGACCTTGAAATCCATCTACACTCGTCCTTTAAACTTCTTTCTGGAAACATGCAAACGTACACATGATATGTTTACCCATATCTTATTAATACTACTACCTACATTATAATATTTATAATGTTATAATGTCAAAATATTTTAATGTCTATTATGTATCCATCTATAGAAGAAATTATGAAATCAATAGAAGGTTTCACAAACACGGCCTTCGCTGATCCAAAGCAATAAACTCGAACAGACAATCAACAAATACGCCGCGTTCCTCTCACATACAGATCTCCATGGAAATTTCAAACACAATGATCACGGAAGCAAAAGAAGTACCACTTACCCTCTATAGCCGGCAAAGATTAATTTGTACCTTCACCCGACGGCAAAAGAAAAGTAATGACGGAGATACGAAGGGAACTGTCATCTTTGTAATGTACACGGAATCTCTAGTTATTAAGCGTCAGGGAAAATATAAAAGGACACGTCTTATTCGATGCAGAGATGGATTTGGGGATGAATATAGTATAGTGTTTAGATATAATGTCATGGTTATGTTATGGTTTACAATAAAGTGGGAATTGACCACTATTTTTACCGTAGAGTTTCAAGATTCGAATACCTAAATGATTCTTAGCTTATGTTTTTTTAACGGCACAAATACCAAAAAGTATTAAAATTTTCTCGTCTCTATCAGGACGTCTTCAATTGGGCCTTTTATAGGATTTATAGAAAAAAAATTAAAAGTGGTAAACGGAGATATTTAGAGTAAAACAAAGAAATACAGAACGGCTATATAATTATAATTTTTTACAGAGGATTTTTAACCTTATAGGAAAATAAATAAAACCTATTTTTATAAAATGAATGCCTTAAAACATGTCTCTGTCAGGATATTTTTTGCAGTATTCTCATGGCGATTTTTACAAATAGTACCGTTTTACCAGCCCAAATACAGCCCTGCGCTAATATATCTGGTATCCATTAATGACAAAATATTATTAGATTTGTCACATGACTTAGCTGTGACGACATACGTAATGAGATATGTCGTAATTATTCCTTTTCGTTGATATAGAAAATGACATTAATTGTTATTATCATAATTTATGGCATAGATATCTCGAGTTTTTCTTGAGATACATTCCGCACTTGGGAAATATATTCTGTGTCGTGGAGGACTTCGTAAACATAATAATATAATCTGTACTATTATAAAATTGTAAAAAGCTGTGTCAGTACGTTGAAGATAGGTATTAAAAAAAACAAATGGGTTTAGGGTATATATAGTAGGTAAACGTCTAAGAATTTTTGTCTGTTTGTCTGTTTGTTACGGTTTGGAGCAAAAAGTACTTGCTCCAACTTAAAAACTGTTGAACTACTTATCTCAATTAATCGGATTTCTAATCATAATATAGCTTCCGGTGAGCGAAGCCGCAGGCAAGAGCTAGTTCACAATATATAATAACAAAGTACACCCAGGGTTGAAATAAATATCAGTAAAACAACGACTGTCATACTGTTATTGTAACAACCGGGACTAATTATTGTAACAAAGGGACTCTTCTATTCTACAACCAGATGATCAGAAGCACGAAAAATTGACATCAATTCATGGTGGACATTCCAAAAAGCCGAACGAAATGCTTTAATTCCACTTTTATCATGCCTACCGCTGAAATGTGGAATGCGCTTCTCGAGTGGTTCTCCCCGATGGATATAATCTGGGTGTCTATAAATCACGAGTAAATCGGTTTCTACTTTAAAAAAAAAATTGCCCAGTTAATAATCAGAAAATCATAGGAAACTGAATCATCACATAAGTAATCTTTTATAAATTGGTTGTCTCCGAACTCACGTGCGCCTTGTAATGAGTTATGTAGAAGCAGAACCAAATATGTACTAAGCTCATTCCGGAACACAAGTTGCCAAGCGCGCCAAGTTTCATAATCGCTAGAATTCGTCACGTGCGAGACCCCAAGTTAATAACGGCCAAGTGTCGCCCCCGGGCTCTGCCTATTCTGTTATAATTGTAGAACAAAGGGATCGCCAGATGTGGGGGCTTGTGAGGAAACTTTATCTGTAAGACTGTGACTATGGTTAGAAGATGTTTGTCACTTAGATTTGTGTTTATGTAGTGATTGTCGCACGAACTTAATTATTAGATTTCTTCTATTAGTGTATTTTCTATTTTTTTTCCTACTATTATCTTATCTAATTAACGTATAAAACCTATATATTAACGTGGGAGAGCCATGCTTCGGCACGAATGGGCCGGCTCGACCGGAGTGATACCACGGCCTCACAGAAAACCGGCGTGAAACAACGCTTGCGTTGTGTTTCGCCGAGTGAATGAGATTACCGGAGGCCCAAACCTTTTTAATAGGCGGGCAACGGACTTGTGTCGCCTCTGGTGTTGCGGGTGTCCATGGGTGACGGTTATCGCTTACCATCAGGTGATCCGTCTGCTCGTTTGCTCACCTTTCCCATAAAAAAAATCGTTCAAAATCTGTGTCTGTACATTGAATACCACTATATTATATTTAAAAAAAACAAGTGGTTTAGGGTATTTATACGTCTCCGAACCCTATAATGTGATTTTTAAAATTCTTGTCTGTTTGTTACGGGTTGGCGCAAAAACTACTGAATATATTTTAATTTTGTTAGCACTGTTAGGCCCACTTGCACCAAATTCTTAAATGTGTTTAAGTCATATTTAAACAGAATTTTTCATAGAAATTTCGTGTTTAAATACAATTTAAACATATTTCAGAAGTTGGTGCAAGTGGGCCTTAGAATGTATGTGCTTCAGCTTAAAAACTGGTGAACTTCTTTTTATCTCAATTAAATGGATCCTGATATACAGCTTGACCTCTCTGATGCATACAAACCCATACAAAGAAGAGCTCATCACTGTTGGTTCTTGATTAAATTTTTTTAGAGATCTGTTTCTAAATATAGCTTCACGTGAGTGAAGCCACAGGCAAAAGCTAGTTATAAATAATTTGCTGCTAACAAATTATGTGACAGTGACTTTCGGTTTGAAAGATAATTATAGCCTAAAAAATTACAAAACATATAGACTAATTAGACATAGGCTGTGATTGCTTACCCACTTTCAGGCAGCCTGTATGCTTGTACCATCTTATCATCATTAACAAAAAAAAATACAATCAAATAAAAAGGTTCCAACTTATTTTGAATGAAAAAGTGAAATGATAATATGAAGTATGTTGGCGGTATTTCAACCCTTGTCTGATGTCAATCATCAAGTGAAATGGGTTACCCAGTAATAATAAAAAAGCTTATAATGGAATTGTTTTCTTTACAAAACAATAATTTTATTGTAATGCTAGCTGTGCCTCGTGCTGCCCACATTGATCTCGTTTTTAGCGACCTAATTTTTATCTATAATATCAGCATCATTTTCTTTTATCGTATGTCGGAGTAGGTGGGAGGGTGCTTTGGACTCGCGCTATACTATAAACCATGCCAGGGGATCCCTGACATTCGCCATGACCATGGCAGAATATTAGGTACCAGCACCGCGTAATAAGTACATGCTAAATTGCAAGTTCTTAAGTGTTACATTCCAAGCATGCACCTCTGACTCCCCGAACTCATGTTTTCCCGAGGGAGAGCCATGCTTTGGCACGAATGGGCCGGCTTGACCGGAGTGATACCACGCCCTCACAGAAAGCCGGCGTGAAACAACGCTTTCGTTGTGTTTCGCAGAGTGAGTGAAGTTTCCGGAGGCCCAAACCCTTTTAAAAGGCGGGCAATGCACTCGTGACTCCTCTGGTGTGGCGGGTGTCCATGGGCGGCGATTATCGCTTACCATCAGGTGATCCGTCTACTTGTTTGCTCGCCTATCCCACAAAATAAAGTGCACATTAATAGTTAATTATCATGGTGGAGATTTACTCGACGGCGTGTGAAGTCTGCTAACCCGCATTAGGTCAGCGTGGTGGACTATACCCTGATCCCATTCATTTGAGAGGAGACCCATACCCAGTCGTAGGACAGTATAATTGGTTGATTATGTAAGTGTCACATTATATGAAAATAGTAATCCAAAGTACCTCTTTGGTTTAGTGGCCGTAAAAGCACCGCCTGATCCTGCGTTCGATGTTGAGAAGTCTTTTTAGGTTTTTCGAGGACATATTATTCAACATCTTAGATTATTTATACATACATATTTATACACAGTATGTACACCTTAAGACGTGGGTATTATGTAAAGAAGGCCCTACCCAACGACCCTATTGCTATAAACGGCCAATTACTGTGGGATACTACTGAGAATCCTCAATGAATTCCGAAAACTATTTGCACAAATTGGGAATATATTTCAGTACCTCTTACTCAGCAGCTGCGAACATTAGACCAATAAGATACTCAAATACATAATTGAATAGGAAACAAAACAAGTTCACATAAGGGTGATTTAAGAGCCACCTTCTCCATCCATCATCCTATACTTGGCGACCGCACAAACGACTCCGTCGAGCCCCTTGACTCACTAGTTTCCTCCAGTGTAGAGCTCTTACCATCGGATTCTCAAGCATCTAAAATATCAACCGCCTTGTTATTTCACAGACTTTGGTAGATAAATTAATTTTATATATGTTAACAAGTGTAGGTACCTACGCTAAGGTTAATTTTATATGTTTTATGTTAATAATTAACTTTTTAGAAAAAAACACTGATTTCGAATCGAATTCATTTCGAAATCGGTTCTCAAGCGACCAAGATATCGCGTAACATGTACACAAAAATCCAGTCAAATTAGAACCTCCTTTATTGAAGCCGTTGGCAGAAACTTAAACACAATTTATCGTAACTAAGCAATTTTTTTATTATATTTGGCATAAACGATCTGAGGCAAAAATTTGAAATATTCAGATCGTTTTATTCTTTTAAATAAAATAAAATTCTACAGTAAAATATCATACATACATAAAAGTTTAACTTTTCTTCCTTACTTCACATTGGTAATCGATTATCGGCTGCTGAAAACTGCAAAAAGACTAAAATAATGTTCTTGGCTCTGACCTCTAAGTAAAATAGAAAGTACTAGGACAATAGTAGGTCGCAGGAGATTTACGATATTCACTGGCTCTTAGTAAGTGTCCTCTTGTCACACTCTGTTCGCCTGGTAATTTTATCCGTTACGTCGAAAAGATTTTGCGAGATTTACTATCGCGATATTTCTTCACTGATTTTGGGGATAGATGAAAATCGGGGTTTCTTTATTCTCTTGTATGTTGGGGAACAAATTACTACTTCTAGTTTTTTGTGCGTGAAATTGGCGTATCAAAACTTCGTGCATAGTTTTCCCTTGTATTAAACAGGCACTTTGAATCCACTTACTAAACTTTATCAATATCAGCACATCCAATGCTGAACAATAACTTCCCTCATATATTTTCACGAGGGCCTATTATACCCCCTACATGCAAAGACTCCCAGCATCTTATCAGGTCCAACTGTATTACTACTATTTTAGAAAAAGAAACATACCATCACACCTGGATTCCCAAAAGGGTAAGGCAGGAATGGACTAATGTTGTGGACATTATTCCATTCCTACCTTACTACTACTACCAAGATCGCCGGTATATCAGGCACAAATCTAAATTACGAGCTGCTACAGATAATTTCACAGAAAACCCCAATAATACTGCTCCTAAAAAAAAATGCGAGCAGGCACTAATATGAGCTATCAATATACACCTGAGTATCGCGTTTAGTTTCCGAATCGCTACATCCAAAGAATGCATCCTACGCAAGTTTATTGCAAAAACCGCGCAACAACAAAAAATCTCCCTATTTCAAAAATGAACCCTCCATTGCAATGTACAAATCAACCGGCACTTTCGATTAGTACAATACACGAGGGCGATATGTTTCAACGGGGTTCCAGATCGATATCGGCAGCCGGATCAAGCGTGTTGATTGGCTTCGGACTATCACCGGTCGCGACTAGTGTAAACCGGTTGTACGCTCCCAGCTACACTGCTCGCTTTGATTTTCGTTTGCGAAAAAATTTAAGCGAATTTTCGAGGTGTTAGTTTGGTGCTGTGGCGGCGGAAGGGTTGATTGAGAATGTCATCATGAAATTGGTTATCAGGAATCTAGTTCTTAGGCAACTATGGAATATTATTCAATTCCCTCAACCAAGCTTATGAAGATATTAAAAAGAATCGCCAAATGTGTTGCTAACCGCAAAACTCGAGAACGACTCGGCCAATTCGGCAAATTTTTGTTAACGCGTAAGGAAGGTTCTAATGGGCAGAAAAATCGTAAAATTGCGAAAATAACTTTTGACAGAATGAAGTCTGTCGGGGCAGCTAGTTATAAAATATATGTGAAAGATTTGCTTATCTATTTTTAGGCATAACCTCCATGAATTCTGAATCTATGTACTTATATGTGTTACGTAGACAAGCACTTATATTTTTAAAGGCTCCATATGATATAATTATGCGATAAAATCGTATGGACAGACGTGATCGTAAGGCAGTTTTTTATCAGAAAGAAATAGTATCAAAAAAAAAGGAAAGGTTACTGGAAGTGTTCTCACTATGTAATTCAAAACACGCGTCATAAATCCCACAGACGTTCTTAACATATTTAACAACTCCACCCAAATTACCACAAAGCACCTCTAATACACTGCTCCATAAATCTGTCATATAAACTCCACCTATAATGGCGCCACATTAAAACGGAAATTTGTAATAGGAACTCTGTTATAATTAACCCTAGAGAATCGGGCTGTATTTGTAGCTGATCGTCTTAACACTAGGAGTACTCGCGCGTTCTCGCGAGCGGGATTACACCGCTTTAAAATTCTCTAGACACTTCACACGACCTAACTCTTCATAGGTGGATAATGGTTTGAGTTAAAGCCGACTGCGGGATAGATTTATGAATCTGTATATTATCTGTTGTATATTGTATTCTGTTCTTCTTGATTCTCTTGTGGAATGGTAGAATTATAGAAAACGCGACGCTATAGTTTATTCCTTCTAACGAATATATTTCTGAGCCTATTACAGTCACATTCTCCATATATTAGCTTCTGCCCGCAACTTCGCCCGCGTAGCGTAATGATATATAGCCTATAGCCTTCCTCAATAAATGGGCTATCTAACGCTGAAATAAATTTTCAAATCGGACCTGATATCAGCGCGTTCAAGCAGACAAACAAACAAACTCTTCAGCTTAATATACTAGTATAGATAGATAATATTCGGCATGATTTCATTTTATACTTAGCCATCTATTTTGAATTTTTTTTTTGTCGCGGTTTTACTCGCTTCCTTAAAGGATTAACATTCATCTAGATAAAACTCGCACTAGATAATAAACTGCATCTAAAGGAAACACAGATAGACAAGCAACAATTTATAAGCTAATTGTTTTGGTTTTACTCTTCCTTATTACTCATAACTCCTGTTTTTTATGCCGCTCCACGCTTGCACTAAGACCACGCCAATATTCTCGTTGCTCAGCTCACCCGGGGGCCTATTTGAGCGTATTCGAGCTCGATGCCTAATTGAGTCGAGTCTCCCTGTGATTGTAGACCAAGAACAAAACTAGTATTAATTTTACTTCAGTATAATAAAATGTGGTGAATGTATTTATTCTGTCAAGTAATAAAAATGATCTAAGGCCTCTTTTAAATGTTCAAAATAAGTTAAAAGAAAATATTGTACGATTGATTAATAATATAAATTATTTCGTAAGTATAAGTAGTCGTATTTACGTCACGCGTCTAGTTGACGAAGGGACGGACGTAGGGATGGAAAAAGGACCAGTATCACAATATAAATAGGCCGTACAAAAGGACCACGGATCCCGGAAGGGCGTTGACCTTGTGAAGTTCTTAAAAATTAGCTGAGATATAATTTAAATAAAACGAAAAATAATCTATTTATAAATACTATCTATTTATTGTGACAGAAAGATAATTAAATATTTTACTTAACAATTATGTTAATTACCAAACCTTGAACTCTCATTTAGTGTCATTAGTAATTCTTTATTTCCTTGAATAAATTGTATTCCAATAATTGAAAAAAAAATACCAAGCATCTCTCAGCCTTCAAGTTTCTCTTGGGTTGCGGGAAAATATGCCTGATTCTTTTAATATATTCTAATGAGACAAATATAAATAGTACTCATAGAAAATACTTTCTAATTACGATGAAATCTAATCTCAAATAATTCGTTCACGTTTTTGTTTGCGAGTTGAACTTCTCATCATTATTTTGTTAGGCAAGGATCCAGTATCAAATGCCGATAAACACATTCGGGTTCCGTTTATTGAGCGACGTGTAGGGTCACGGGTTCGATTCCCGTTTCAATTTGTTGGAACCGCTTTATGTCGGGGCCTCTGTCCAGTCACAGATTGATATAATTAAATTAGTTTTCTGTGGTGGTTTTCAGGTAAAGTTTACAGTTTTAAGGTAAAATGGATTAAATTATATTATGTGAAACTATAATAATTTGTTTGAGTTTTTGGTACCCTTAAAAAGCTAATATATTTTTGTGTAAATATATTTTTTGACACATTATGAACATAATACTATAAGTTACATATTATGCATTAGGCAACGGTGCACACGCACAAATAATATGATTACTATAATATGGCAGTAATAGTAATATTACTCTATAACAGCTTTAGACAAATTAAAATTGTGGTACTAAACAACTATATATCTATTTTTACCCATATTCCGCTAAAACAGTAAAATTATCGTTTTTATACTACAGTTACTCTGATTGATTCCGTTAAAAGCCATGTCAAGATAGATCTATATACAAAAGTCTCTGTCTCGCACTTCACTCCTACATTGTTTACCTTATTCATCCCAAAGTTGCAATTTTATTGCTGCAACCAAACAACCAATAAAGCCAAGTCTAGATACAACTGTAATCAGCGCGCAAAGATACAAGTTCTCAGCAAACAAAGAAGCTAACATCAAGCTGAATACACACCGCCGCTAATCCTCTCCGGTTGTAAGTTGTAATGCGCCCGACCGCGTCGAAAAGTTGAGCTACACCCACACTCTTGTTATTAAACCCGTTTAGTGCGGTTTATACTGGCTTTATTATATTAGCGCGTCGACGCTTCGCTGTGAATTCGGCGGTTTAATTAGAAACGTTGCGATATGAACGGTTAGAGGTGAGAGTGAGTGCGCACTGTGTACACTTGGCATTAAGTCTGCGGATTGGCTTAATGCTCCGAAGGATTATTTGCCATGTTCGGATTATCGAAGTCAATAATTTGTGGTTATGGGCCTAGCAAGTTTCTGTAGTCAGAAGGATTTCTAGAGCAAACAGAGCATTTGAAATTTGATTTATCTGACTCAATTTTATTATTCTGTTATACTTGACTAATGAACTTAGCTTATGTACTCAAAAAATATACGTTTATTATTCATAAATGAACTGAATTAATACAAGTACGTAAATAAATATACCTAAGTATGACCTTTGAACTGCCAAGTCACAGGTATCGCGTTCAAATCCAAGCCACGCACTTCTAACATTTCGAACTATGTGCGTATTAATAGCTAAATGCCACGCGCTTCAACGATGAAAGAAAAACACCATAAACAAACAAACCTGCATGCCTGAGAGATTTCCTCGACGGCGTGTGAAGTCTGCCAACCCGCACTAGGACCAGCATGGTGACTATAGCCCATTCACTCTAATCCTTAGAGGAGACCCGTAACCAGCCGTGGAAAAGTATAATGGGTTGATTATGGTGATTCAAATATGCAAAATCATTTTTAGAACTGATGGTGAAGTACTTTTTTTTTATGGGATAGGCGGGCAAACGAGCAAACGGATCACCTGATAGTAAGCGATAACCGCCGCCCATGGACACCCGCAACACTAGAGGAGTCGCAAGTGCGTTGCCCACCTTTAAAAGGGTTTGGGCCTCCGGTAAACTCAACTCACTCGGCGAAACACAACGCAAGCGTTGTTTCACGCCGGTTTTCTGTGAGGCCGTGGTATCACTCCGGTCGAGCCGGCCCATTCGTGCCGAAGCATGGCTCTCCCACGTGAAAAATACCCACTTACTAATTAAATCTATACAATACAAACATTTCGAAAGTGTGCTCTTACAGATAAAAATTTTAGAATAGCCAAAACAGTCATTAAATAGCAAAAGATTGCTATTGCAAACATACATACGTATTGAGAAATTCCTCATTTTTACAAAGTCGGTTAAAAATACAAACTCGCGAATCGGGATCCGTAGAAAAGTTTATTTCCATTGATTTTTCACAGTTGCCTAACTGGAATATTTATTTTATCTCCAAAGTCGCGAACAGGTGAGGCTTTTCACATGAAAACCTTTTAATATGATTTACAAGTTTTAACGAAAAGGTTTCTGGCTACTTAGTGCTCTGAAAGCTTTCAATGTTTCTGTTGAATTCTGTTTGGAAAGTACTTTGGATTTTTTCTCTCTAGATTCAATGTGATTGTAGGATTAATGGGTTTGCGTATATACTTTTGATCTATACTACCTACGAAATTATAAGCATTATACTTGTAAAATATATATTATTAATCCAATCCAAACTCCGAGCTATTACTGAGTATTATAGAAAAATCCAATAATATTTTACTCGACTTGAGAATACAACTCAGGACTTCTAGCTTAACTTAGGACCACTACACTAATAAGGCAGCTCTGGAATATTTTATCACAAGATGCTCTGAGATCGTAAGAAACTTATTTTATACTTTTATTTCAGCAAACCAATTACCCTGAATAAGTAATCCTAATAAATTAAATCAAAATTTTATGTTCATGCTACACTTCAACATATTTTTATTTATTTCTTTAATAGTCGCTTAAGCACTTATGGGTCATGAATGGAGATACGCTAGCCTCGTAAGGCGAGATACAAACTACCGACTAACATATAAAGCTACATTTATTTTTACTAATGTTTTTACGTCTTCGTGCACACTTAACGACTTTGTTTTCTTGTTCCAGGTACATAAAAATCTTCAATTCGCAGCGGTGTTCGATTTTATTATCCAACAAATTAGGGTAACGGTTTAGTGTGGCTATTAATGTAGTCGTAAAACCTATTGATGTGGATTATGCCTAAGGAGTTTTATTGTGGTCTGTGGACTGGGCATTGGGAAAACTAAATAAGGTAGGATCTAGTGATCTGCCTGGCTAGCTACCTCTTTATGTAAGACTATCACCAAATAATTGTATCTACCGTGGGCCTTCATACGGCTTCTATGCAATTATTAATGATTTTAAATTGAACATCCTTTCTAAACCTGAAGTATTCATGACTTCAAAAATGCATATTAAACCGTCATCCGACATTTTTGAAATTAAACGGATTTTATCGCGTTGATATTATGATGGGCAAAATCTATAAATTCATTATAAGACCTGTCGTATTGTATGGATCAGAGTGCTGGGCCGTTAAGAAGATGGATGAAAAAGACTGCATGCAGCGGAGATGAGAATGTTAAGGTGGATGTGTGGAGTGACTAGAATGGACAAAATAAGAAACGAGTATATTAGAGGAAGTCTGAAAGTGGCGCCAGTGACAGAAAAGCTGAAAGGGAAGCGTTTGTCTTGGTATGGGCATGTGATGAGGAGGGATGAAACGCTTGTGACTAAAAGAGTGATGAATATAAATGTGCAGGGACAGAGAGGTAGAGGGAGACCAAAGAAAAGATGGATGGATTGTGTTAAGGCCGATATGATGGGAATGGGAGTGAATGGTGAGATGACGGCTGACAGGGATGAATCGAAGAAAAGGACATGCTGCGCCAACCCCAAATAGATTGGGACATGGGCATAGAGAAGAAGATCGCATTGATATTATTTAATGCCTGGCGTTTCGGATCCTTTACAGATATAGTAGTAGCAATAGAAAAAGTAGTTTAAGGAATTTAATTCATAACCTATAATTTATTGTCTGTCCGAATCTGTGCCAGCCAAACGAAAGAAAATAATTATCTACTTATTACTTATATTTTCATTCATTTATACCATCACATCACCTGTATCCCAGAAGAGTTAGGCAGAGGCGTACTAATGTACACCCACAATTTGTTTAGGTCCCAAGCCTATTGCCATTAACCGGGCATAAATTCCAAACTCCGAGCTGCTACTGGGAATTTCATAGAAAAATCCAACACTGCTCGAGCTGGGAATCGAACCCAGGACCTCTAGCGTCCTTATTATTTACATGAAGATATATAAACTATAAAGGTATTTTCTCAGATACTAGACATTATCTCGATGTAGGCATAACTCCCTAATGCGGTACATTACCAACAACTAATGTGAATTTGTTATTCTTCTTTATGACACGGCCGTATTACAGAGGGGCAGTTTCATAGGCGAGATTAATGTACGAGATTTAATGGACAATGCCAATCAATAAAATAAATATCCGTAATATAAATCTAACGTTACATCACTACCTACCACTACGTCTCATATAGACATAACACCTTTTTTTGTATGTTTAACATTAAAAAGGTATTTTTAATTACAGTTCGTTATAGTTATTAGTTCCTACATAAAAAATATATATACAATAATCTACGTTTTTATTTATGACTAGCTTCTGCCCGCGACTTCGTCCGCGTAGCGTGATGATATATAGCCTATAGCCTTCCTCAATAAATGGGCTATCTAACACTGAAATAATTTTTCAAATCGGATCAGTAGTTCCTGAGATTAGCGGGTTCAAGTAAACAAACAAACAAACTCTTCAGCTTTATATATTAGTATAGATATGTGGGCGCAAACGAGCAGACGGATCAACTGATGGTAAGCAATTACCGCCGCCCATGGATACCCGCAACACCAGAGGAGTCAAAAGTGCGTTGCCCGCCTTTTAACAGGGTTTGGGCCTCTCAACGTAAGCATCGTTTCACGCAGGTTTTCTGCGAGTTCATGGTATCACTCCGATCGAGCCGGCCCATTCGTGCTGAAGTATGGCCCTCTCACAGTCAAATGTTTTGAGGTATACAATTCTTCTAATTGTAATAACGGAGCTTCTCGCTATCAGCTATCAATAAATTATAAAGATAGACCGTAATAGATATTCTAGTCGAATTTTTCCTTCACTAAATAACTTTATAATCTTAGCATGAAAAATGCAAAAACTCTCAAAAAAGTTCTAGCTTGATTTTGCTTGACTTGGCGGGGGCACTACCGTGTCCCCAGATTTAAATTCCAATAATATAAGGCTCACTTCAACTTCGTTTATAAGCTTTACCTAAATTTCTGTGGTCGGTCTCAGATTGCGCATCTCCAGCGATTCCGGTTATCGTATACGAAATATCCGTAAACCGAAACGTACGTGACCGCATATCCGCAGTGCAACCGCAGCGGTTGTATCTAGCGTAGCGTACACACTTGGCTTTAATTAACTAAATACTTAAGCTTACGGAGGGTCAGTCAGATATAGTGGATAAGTAGGTATGCTTCCGCTTGAACCCACTGGAGGGGAGGTCGGGCAATTGAACTTTTACTTATGTTTGAACTGCCTCATTAGCCAAGTGTTCCTGAGCGCATCTGCTACGCTAGAGGTCCGGGGTTCGATTCCCAGGTCGAGCAGTGTTATTGGGTATTTATATGAAATTCTCAGTAGCAGCTCGGAGTTAGGAATTTGTGCCCAGTTAATGGCAATAGGCTCGCCCCCTATTACATGGGACGTAAACATACCGGCGAACTGTGGGTGTACATTAGTAGGCCTCTGCTTAACCCTTCGGGGAATACAGGTGTGGTGGTATGTTTATGTTATGTTTGAATCCTACCACTGATCAAAATTTCCTTTTCGAAATTAATAAATGCTGGAATAAATTAAAAATGAAAGGTGTTTACTTGTGCTACTTAAGCCTTGAAGCCTGTACGACTATTCCCCGAAGAGCTAAATGTACACCACAGTTTGCTGGCTTTTTTAGGACCCATGTAATAGGGAGCGACAAAAACCTAAATGGGTATTTAGTATCTTGTAGCAGTGGGAGCAAGGTAGTAACGCGTAGGAGTCTTGCCCTCTTAGGGCCTATGCACACCACGTTTTTTAAACGCGCCGTTGACGCGCGTTTTTAGCGATACAGACGCGATACGCACGCAAGTCAGATGCAGCCCGTAAACGACGCGCGTCTACGGCGCGTTTAAAAAACGTGGTGTGCACAGCCTTTTGTAGACTGGTCTATTCATGTTACGTCAATTTGTCAATTTTTTTCTTTAATCGCACCAGATCATAGTTTATGTTATGACGGAATTATTAGAACTTTAAAGAGTCTGGTTTTAGTGCGTTCTGTTTTATAATATAAAAAAAAATCGTTTGCGAAACTAACTTGGCTGTCCTCCAAATGCGAGGGGAGGCATAGATCAGCAAATATTTTTTATAAAATTCAAGACAGCATTCTTTTAGAAAGATAAGACTCTTTCTAAAAACTCTTTAAAGTTCTAATAAGTTAAGCTTTACTTAGTATACTTTTTATTCATCTTTGGTTCCACGTTACTGTCTTCTAAGCTACAGTTAACAAGTAAACTGCCGTAAGTTAAGAATCGTAAAAACCAAAATCGTCCAACAATCCGCTGCCCGTCTCGTGTTTTACTTATTTTTCCAAAGTTTTCACTCCTGAGATTTTTCGCTTCTTTTTTTTATTTTACCTACTTAAAACTTCATTCTGCTAGAGGTTACTTAAGCACTAAAACAACAACACTTGTTTATCTCAAACTCCGACAAAGTTAGACTTTGCCGAAAAAAAGCTGTTTAGTTGCTATGTCTAGCGTGTTTTGTAGTCAGTCGAAAAATAATGGAGGAAAGTAACAAAAATAAATGTTGCCGACAACAATGAAAACATATTTATATTTTTTATTTAAAATGGTCTTACTCTTGACTTTAATATAGCCTCGGGGTTAAAGGTGAGGTTGACGGTGGAGCGAGCACACCCAGAAGATGCCTGTTCACTGATTGTTGTACGTCATCGGGACGCAGGAAGGGAGCTACTTGACTGTGCAAGTACTGTATAAAAGATCATATATAGGGCTGTGTAAAAATTTTGAAAAATATTTTGATTAGATGCTCTTGATTTGCTAGGAAGCCTTGGTTATTCCAGGTTATTCTTAAAGTAACGGTATGGGACAGAAATTGGGTTGTTATTATAGCACACACCCTGAATAAATAAAAGAATATCAATCTACAATAATCTTGAAACTTCTGTATTTTCATTATAAATCTTGATTAAAAAAACTACTTCAATAACTTCTACCTTCGAATTCAGGAGCAAATCTCTAGGGTCACTACTACATTAGTGTTTCTAGAAAATATTATATTTCAACTAGTAATTCTGACCAATCCCAAGGTAACTTTTCTATTTCAGCCAGCACTCTTCCATTATTCGGTATAAACTTGGCTCTTAAATATCACAAATAAGTTGTCCAACTTTCCAGAGTTGGATGAAGCGCTCAATAATATAAAGTTTCCATTTTCCTTGTTAAATTGTACCACTCAGTGGCTCCACCTAGCTTCGAGGAAGATTGATTATATTTGAAGTGATTCCTTATGATACTGTTTTTTGAAGTTTACGCGAATATTAGACATATTGACACGGGCTTCCCGTAACCATGGACGCTGTAAAGGGTTCGAAACGTCGGGATTTGTATTGTACTAATATAGCGCGATATAATCCGTAAAGTTTTGTTATTTCAATATATGAATCCGTATAATATTTAACTACTGTGATTTTTTTTTAATTTTTGGGTTGTCACTTGTTTTCTTAAGCGCCGTTTTTGTATGGATATTTTATTGTATCGGTGTTATTGGAAAGTTATATGTAGAATACCATTCAAATTGGGTTCGAAGTTTAAAACGTATATTGTACTAAGTAGATTAAAAGCAATTCATACATAAACAGAGATTTACCTACTATGATATTCTCGGTAGTAGCTCGAAGCTTGGAATTTGTGCCCGGTTAATATCAATAGGGTAGTCTTAGACTTAGATTATGTATGTAGCTTACCAAAATACCATCCGGTAGCACACCAATGTAATAAATAAAATAAATTTAATTCAGACCATCAAGTCCATAATATATGTATGTTAGTAACAGGAAAATTTTACTTAGGAATAGCTAATGTTAGTAATTACCAGTAGACACAAACAAACAACAGTAACAAATTGAATAGACCGTACCCCTGCAGTTTGCTCACCGCAACACATGCAGTTCAGTGAATCTACTGAGCAGAGCAGTGTCCAGTCTGTCACCAAACATCCTCAGGACGCTATTCGGGCTCCCCCGTACTCGTCGCACCACCGACGCCACTTTTTTACGCAGAATTGCATAAAGTCATCTTAATAGATATAAGAAAAATTGGTTCTAATCCGGCAGCTCATTAAATAAAAGATTAACGAAGATTCTACAAAAACCATAACAACCTTATTGTGAAAAGAAATTTTGTACTAAGTATTTCTTGTAATGTTGTTAGACGAGCGGTATGAATAACTTGAAAGAACTGCTCCCTTAAGACGTTGGCATAGTAAAACATTTATCTAAACGAAAAAAGCCAACGTTAGCTTCAAGTATGAGAAATGTTTCGGTCTAGATGGCCTCGTTTTCCAACCCTACACCTACATAAATCAATCTACCTACTTACCTAAAGATTTCAGATTCTATTCCGCTAACATTTTACCGAAACTCGATTGAAATTGAAATAGTAGATCGCTGAGTAAGGCCGTGTTTTTACCTCACAATATTTGGTACGCCAGAAATATTGGAGATGTCGAAAGTATACTCGATGCAAACAGAATGCCGTTACGCATAGACCTGGGTGTTGGCGAGAGCGGGGTTTCATTGAGCGGAGCGGACTAGTGTTAAAATACTATCTGATACTTCTAATTATTGTAATCATTCTAATTTTAGATTTAAAAAATTCTTGATAATATATTCGAGCCTCAACTTTTTTTCACGTGGGAGAGCCATGCTTCGGCACGAATGGGCCGGCTCGACCGGTGTGATACCACGGCCTCACAGAAAACCGGCGTGAAACAACGCTTGCGTTGTGTTTCGCCGAGTGAGTTGAGGTTACCGGAGGCCCAAACCCTTTTAAAGGCGGGCAGCGCACTTGCGACTCCTCTGGTGTTGCGGGTGTCCATTGGCGGCGGTTATCGCTTACCATCAGGTGATCCGGTTGCTCGTTTGCCCCCTATCCCATAAAAAAAAACGATTACTTCTCACTTATTTACTTATATTTAAAGAAGTCTGCCCACTACATCGCCTCCTATCATAACCGTTCTAGGAACGTCTGCGTTGCCCGCCTTTTAAAAGGGTTTGAGCCTCCGGTAACCGTGTATTGAGAAGCATGGGGCTCTGCCATGGAGCACGGAGCGTCAACAATTATTGATGGCGAGAATATTTTGCCGATACTCTACGTGCATGGCATGTGACGTCGTTGGTCGGTGATGGAACAGTTTAGAGGGCATACTCTTATACTTTACTTCTCAATACAAAGAATACTTTTTTGGTCTGACATAATATATTCTAGTACAGTCAGGGTATGAGACGGTGTAGTGGGCAAACTCCTTTATATCTAGAGATGCATCGCAATCTCTATAATCGCAATAATCTCGCAATAACAAATTGTGGTATAGTCTTTTAACTCATCAAAATACTACACTAAAATGACCCATAAACACACTAAAATGTACATGAATTCCCCACAGGGAATATAATTTCACTCGCAGATAGTGACACACACTGAAGGTTTTCTCGTAATTTTTTCTCATCTCTACAATGACCCAAGATTTGTGCCTTCTAAGGTACCTTTAGGTTAGCCGCTTGTACCTTACAACCCCTTGAGACCGGCAAGAGTTCAACATCCTTCACTGACTAACCTCCCCTTGCGAGGCGTAAAGCTGTCTATGGGTACGACGATTTTTCTTTCGGAAAAATGTAATCTTATTCAATGTACGGGAATTTCGGTTGAATGTTTGCATTATTTTTTTGTTCAATAGATATTAGGATCATTTTTGAACGAGTAATAATATATGATGCAAGATTTGTAACATTGTTCTATTATTTATTACGTTTGTTATTTCCCAAAAATAAAATAATTTAAAAGAGACTAAGTACTATGATAACGATATTTTAGATGGGTAATCTTAAAATACATAACATAACATACCATCACGCCTGTATTCCCCGAAGGGTTAGGCAGAGGCGTACTAATGTACACCCACAGTTCGCCGGTATGTTTAGGTCCCATGTAATAGGGGGCGAGCCTATTGCCATTAACCGGGCACAAATTCCTAACTCCGAGCTGCTGGGAATTTCATAGAAAAACCCAATAACACTTTGCTCGGGAAATCATGGGAAATGGGAATCGAGCCCAGGACCTCTAGCGTAGCAGTCGCGGTCAGGACCACTTGGCTATTGAGGCAGTTTAAAATACATCAATAAAAAAAATACTATTAGGTTCAGGTTTCATTGAATCATTCTAACCGATTCGATTATACCTATAAAAAATATTCATAAAGATTTGAACCTACATTTTAGTTCTATTTAAAAAAAACGGATACGTTCAGCCAATAAAGTATATTATATAGTCAACTTTGGTTTGCAACAACTATACGCAAACATACTTGTAAAAAATGATAAACAGAAGATCTGAGAGTCTTGAGAACCACTTGTGATACCTATTTGAAGTCGGTTAAAACCGCATTAAATTCTAATAGAGTCGGCCATGGTTTATTAAATCGCCTACACCTTAACCTAACCTTTATGCCAACGTAACTTGCTTCAGATAAATGTGGTCATACGTTACGCACCGCTTTTAAGGTGCAAAGAAACCGGGTGTTTGGTGGGTGGCAGAAATCTCGAGTCGCATGCGGGATCCCCCTGCCGGTTACATTTGAATGTGGTGTATTAGTGAATGGTTAGATTTATCGTCGTCGTAACGACAACCGTCCTACGATTTATGGTAGGGCGCTGTGTGCCCAGAACCTACGGACGTGGAATGTAGAAGCGTGGAAGAGTAATCTCATTAGTATGTGCATATTAGTGGCTGTTTATCGATGTTCTCTTGTTGCCGTGCCGTGCTGTTGTACAAGGGTATTCCTCCCCGCTTTTCCTGTTTACCAGTTTTATTCAGTTCCGCCCCTCTGTCTAGCCTCCCTAACCTCTTAGGTACGCATTCATTTTATTTTTATTCAATTTACTGCAATTCTTCAAGTCGTTATCGGTTGCATCGTGAATTTCTTATTTATTGAAAGCTTTTGTTGTATTCTCTGTTGCTGTAACCGTATTTAAAATAAATATTGTGTTTCGAGTATAAACGATATCAGCAGGCAGTTCTAGCGTATTCTTGCAATTATAACAAAAGTCGGTTCTATTGTTTTTTTTTTCTTTCTATTGAAACACAATCTGTTGGTACTTTTGTATCTTTATGAGAATCTATGTATATAACGTTACAATAATATTGGATTATCAGTATTTTTTTATTATTCTCCAAAATAGAGATGTCTTTATTGCTTAAGTACGTAGAACATAAACATTATATACTTATTATATACATTTCACATACCTAACATAATATACTATTAGGTATGCCTTTATTCCTTGGAGGGTTAAGCAGCAGTGAGATGTCTAAACTCCAAGCTTCTACTGAACTTTTTCTAACATAAAAATCCAATGCCTCCCGGCAGCCTCGTCCGAGACCATTGGCCCACTGATCTATTTCATTATATCACAAATGTGTTACTAATCCTTATTTATACATTCTAAGCTGGTACAAAGACTGGCGTACATCACGTTTCATGTTTTACGAATGTGTACTCTCTTCGTGCGGTCTTAAAATCTGTCTGTGGTACATTTTAATGTCACCCTGTGATTTATTTAACTCGATAATATTTTTTATTCAGACCCTAGGAAGTGCTTGCTCAAGTCGTACGAGATTATTTATTACACGACTTATGTGCTGTAGTGACTAATGTACAGTCGCGGAAAAACAGGCCTGTCATCTTAAAGTCGACTTTTGCTAGCACAAATTAAACTTTATTATAAAACAGTAAAACATAAATTTATATGGAATATTATATTCTATGTCATACTTTGAAAAGATAGCATGTCCTCTCTAAATATTAAATTAATAAATCTGTTTCTTGAGGAATATTTTCATTCCGCGATTGTACAAGATATTTTGAATGTAAAAACTGAGATGTGGGGCGTAATATTACTATTATAATAGAAAATGCCTCCACGCGTGATGACTAAACAACGATCGTCTGGCCCACCAAGGCGATCCTTCCCTCAGACATCCAATAATAGTGTGCTAACATTTTTATATTACGGTTTGAAGGGCAATGTAGCCAGTGGAACTACTTAACATATGAAACTTAATAACTGCGGTCTCAAGAAGTCATACACCAGTAATAACTCTTATGTTAACTATAGACTGGTTACCAAGGGTTAGGTAGAGGCTTACTTATTTCCACCACGGTTCACTGGTATATTAAGGTTCTTTGTAATACATGTGACCATAACCAGGATCATATCCCAAACTCCGAACTGCTAATGAGAATTTTATAGAAAATCCTAATAAAACTGCTCGACTTGGGAATCGAACCCAGGACCTATACCATCTGTTGTATTCCACACGAACGTGAAATAGTCAGTTACATTAAATTTTGTGTGGGTAAACCCTTGGGATAAAGCGAAATCAAATAAGGCCTAGATTTTTTTTCGTGGTATACAGAGGAATTTCACGAAACCATCTTGGAGATTATTAATTATAAAAACCGTTGCTATAATTTGTTTGTTTGATTTTGTATAAAATATAACAGAAAATAACATTTTAATTCTTCAGGTTTTATATAGTTAATTGCATACAACGCAGGTGGTGACGCGCTGCGGTTTTGCTTAATTGAACATAATTTATTATGAACTCACCATTAACTAAATGCTGGGCATAGTATAGATAGGTACTGTGATCACCAACGCAAGTCTTGCATTCGATTCCCAGGTCATAAAGTTTTTAGCACGTCGGAGTTTGAATTTTCCCCCGTTTAATGGCAATAGGCTCGCCACTATTGTAATTTCATTAAATTCTTCTTTCCAAAATTCTAAACTAAAATATGTATAATTCGCGCTATGTTTGAAACATACCGTTTAGCGGGTGTTAATTCCACCTAACATGAATGTAAGCGGTTATATAGTAACAATCTAATAACTTAAAATGAAATAAGGCCCGGTCTAGCGCGACCTAAGGTCGATTTCAGAAGGACACAGTCTAATTTACTACTCTGCAATTAGACGCACCAAGCATATTCAACCTCCATGCTATTGAAATAAGATCTTATCCGCCTCGTCGCCAGGCCGACCGGAAGCCAAATCGGAAGTACAAATTTACTTCCGATTCTTAGCAATAAAAAAATTCTTGTACAAAAACTATGAATGCTACATCAAAATAATAACTACCGTTATCAAGCTGAATAAATAACGGATCTAATTATATACCAATTAGGAGGTATAATTTTCATTAAAATATTTTAAAAAATATGTAATCGTGAAAAAAAGTGATGAAATCTGATATACCCCGAAAATAAATATTTTTTAAAAAAAAATCTTTTTTTTTATATCCATATAAATTATATTAAAATAAACTAGATTTAATATCATTTCTAAAAATACTAGAAGCATTAAACTTATTTTATACCATCAATAAGAAAAAAAATCGCGAAATTCGCGAAAATATCTACTACCTGCCATTTTTATTGCGGCCGTGTGCGCTCACACTCACTCAGTTGATTATCGACATCACAATGACTCATTGAAACCAGTTTGAAAGATAAACATAATTTCATTACGAACTATTGTTCCATTTAAACACAATTGCGGGCCAAAGTAAACAAAAACTTTTTGTAAAAAAAAATAACAATGGGCCCCCATTACTTACATTGTCATCGCGAACAATAACTTTTTGTCCGGCCAAATACTGCATTCCTTTACATTCTAAAACCACTTAAATTCAACAACACATTGTAGCCTAGTTCTTCACGAACATTTTGATGTATAATAAGCGTCAAATGAAACAATCACAACACAGCACAAGAATAATTTACGACGTCGGCACCCATGTCACTTGACAACCACTCAATGTCGCGGACTAATGAAACTTCAAAAAATTTTTTAGGATGACATTTCATTCGTATAGTGTTGGAACAAAGTTTAAACGTTCATTCATTTCATAGACAACAACGCTGTGTAAAAATTTTTATCGATAAAACGCTTTAGTCGATTTTTGAGGTACTTTTTCGACTGAGTGCCGCGTCACTCAGGGAGTGGGTCAACGTATACCCAGTGGCGTTTGGGCGGAATATTAAATGGTTCAAAGTTAAAAATAAAAAGATTGATGCTATAAAGGTCTTAACAATACCAATTAAATCATAATAGTAAGGTAACCAACAAAGGAATAAATCGTTCTCAATACCAACTGAACAAAATTCTTCCTTCTCTCCTTCGAAGTTGCTGTGTTCTATCGCTTTAGAGGCCTAAAATCTTTCTCATGTGAGTCGAGCTCATCGTGAATTTTTATTTTTTTATATAGGATAGGGGAGCAAACGAGTAGACGGATCACCTGTTGGTAAGCGATAACCGCCGCCCATGGACACCCGCAACACCAGAGGAGTCACAAGTGCGTTGCCCGCCTTTTAAAAGGGTTTGGGCCTCCAGTAACCTCATTCACTCGGCGAAACACAGCGCAAACGTTGTTTCACGCCGGTTTTCTGTGGGTATATTAATTTGAATAGATACACCGCTATTACCCAAGAATTTAATAATGTATCCACTCCTTTTTTCCAAAGGCGTAGGAAGAAACTTTAGATCGCCTCTTGCTACGATTCTTGCATACTTCTTACAATCTAACAATATAAACTAATATATTTCCTTACTTTCTTTGGCACTGGTTCGAACAGTATTCCATATATTATTCCAAACTATTCGAGTTCTACCATAAGGTAAACTATCGCAGTGTGAACACACCATAACCCGAGCTCGCCCGCTGCTGGGCGAAATTTATTAACGTCACCGACGTAAATCGCCACCCTAAAGCGATTCAATCGCGGGTATCATGCATATTCGTGCATTAGAATTTATTAGGCTATTTGTTTTCATTCAAGTCAAATAAAGAAAGATAAAAGTAAATAAAAAAACTATGAAATTCAGAAAATTGATCTTACATACGAAAATGTCTAACCAAAATTTCTGTATACTCCTACATAAAAATCCTGGTCTATTATAGGACCCAAATCCAATGACAATATGGAAGGCCGGTTCTCAATGACAAATTCGTCGATAATGACGTAACGGTTGACAGATTTGTAGATATGTAGATATCTCTCTAAAATCAAAACTTGTAAAGTCATGGAATTAAGGCATGATGACTGATTTTCAAAAACTGTTCTAAAATATTCTTATGTATATACTATTTCCGAAAAATAAATTATTTCTGCAATAAAACATGGTTTTTGATACAAAAATGCGATTTTAATTCAATGTTTTTCAATTAGCGTGAAAACGGTCGCTGGTGTCATGGCGTCTGCTTATGACGTCACTTCAATGTTTTGGCATCGTACACAATAGGAGATTAAACAACTTATCAGATGATATTTTTGTTAATTTTTATTTAGACATGACTTCGCAAGTGTATAAGGGGTGTGCTGTTCCCCGGTGTGATAATACGTCAAAAAAATACCCCGATAAATTATTTGTTTACGTGCCACACAACAAAACAATAATATATGTGGCTTAATCGCGTCGCGTGTATTTAATTGCAAACTAACTAGGTTTACTATTGGATAAATATTTTGTTGTAATATATTTCAATGTAGTCCAAACCCGAGATAGCTTTGATTTCATCCAGTAGCATTCAATGGTTGTATCGGACGGTTCTTCACTCCTACGATGGACCCACATGAGAATAGCAATGGCATTTTTGCAGCCCCCTTGTGAGGCAACACTGTCATGGCATTCTACCGATACAACTTCTTCCTTTACTTCGTCAACTATTAACGTCACTGCATATAACTTCGCGTGGACCTTGTGTTCTGCGCAGATTTTTGATCAAACTATAAACAGATTTCCATCGCGATTTAAATGAACGTATCTAATCGCGTCGTCCCCATAAGATGGCCTGGAGGATCTAAAACAAAGAAATCGATAGGTAAGCATACTTTATAAAATAAAAACATTATTAAAACTAAACGTATGAAGCTGTGCTTTATAAAAGTGATTTTATTTTTTTAACTATTGTAACGTATACCTAGTTACAGTAATTTTAATATAGTTTTTATTTAATAATAAAGATTACTTACATTGTAGTTTTAACATTTCTAAATTCTGCTGAACAGAAGTCTTTGTTTGATGCCAGGAACTGCCCCAGCATGCATTAACAAATCAACTCTGGGCAATTTAGAGCTGTTTGCCTTGGTATACCCTTGTTCCATTACTTAATAAGTTCTTAACAACAAGTCGTAGAACAAAAAACTAAGTAATATACAATTAGGAAATACATAATTAACAATTTTTAAGCGCGGAGATCGTCGAAATTCGTACGAAATTTACGTGACGGTGACAGTTCAACAAAGATGTGACGTAATTGAATCTGATTGGTGTTCAACTGAACATGGCGGACTTGTGTATTTTGTAGTTTTATTTTATCAAATAAATTAATAATCCTGTCTTATAAATAAAAATAATTTTTTTTTTTCTAAACATATTAATTATTAAGAACATATTATTTTAGTAATTCTTGCTAACCGTCATCATGCCTATTGCAGACTTGGCTTTAGACATTGAGGAAAACTGTTACTAATATTATAGTTCTCAAAAGTTTTATTAACTACATATGTAATGGGAATAATTACAGAGATTTTACATGCCCTACGTCATAAAGGAATCTAGAATAAACTACGCAATATTCAGATGATAGATTACGATAATTCAACCGTGCGTTCAACTTGATTTAAAGATTTGATGATGAAGATGCAAGATTGAAACGGAACTTACGTTAAATTCCATCGTGGACTTCGACATAAGTTCCGTTTCAAGCTATTAAATTTACCACGCTATTTTTCTACTTTTAAATACCTAATTAAAAATATAGCATTAGCATCATTATAATTATAGCAATAAAGATTACAATTTTTTTTTTACTAATATATAAAACATGCATATTCCCTATTGTTTCATTCTAACTTTACCAGCGACAACTCGAGCTCGTGAAATGCTTTCCACCACACGAGATGGCATAGTAATTGCAGCTGCAACCAATCATCATCTACCATGACATAATACTATGCCGCGTTTAGCACACGCCAGTTGAGTTCAACACATGTAATTACTAACATGCTTGCTATTTGGCCTGAGTCCAAAACTTATTGGTATCGCGTTTCTGACCAATACCATTAGTCGGTGCAATCGCTATGTTAATCACCGATAGCCATCGGCTGTAGTATTTCCTCCATCATTGGTTACGTTTAGTTTGCACTGTGGTACGATACTGCACTACCACAGTATAACTGAATACATAGCGGTTCGTGGTGGTTGGCTTTCCATCTAACTTGTTGTGACGTTTCATTAAGTACTTATTAAGGTGAACTGAATTCTCGCTGACCCTTTTACACTGAAAGATGTCTCGCTCCGGCTCGCTACCTTTGACAGCTAACGGGGAGAGCCTGGGCGAGATTTTGTGAGTTGTACAAAGCAACACATACTCTATTCATGCAGCTGTAAAGTTCAATATTGTAGGTACTTACAACTATTTCGATTCTCGCCTCGCACATCTTTGTGCATCCAAGAGAAATTTTGCAATACAAAAAAAACTTGCCGATCTAAGAAATAGACTAAAGTTGCTTATATTTCTTAGAAAAATAATAGATATTTAAAGTCAAAACAATATACAGTATTAAACAAAGTCCCTCCAGCGCATCTGGTCTGTCTGAACGCGATAATTTCAAAAACTATCGGATTTCGTACGGTTTCACCAATAGTGATTTTTGAGGAAAATTATAGGCTAATGGCGGGATATCCACGGTGTACAAGGTAGAAGTGCAGAAGTTAAGATTGTGATTCGTTTTTATATACATAGGTATTTTAGATATATGCTTGCATCTTGCTAGTTATGAAAGATTTGATTTATTATCTAGAACCTTTTCCATGTCTTCGAAGGGATGTTTTATGGTCATCATCAACCAAATAAAGTATTAGAATATACCAGCCTTGTTACGTCCGATTCAAACGAAGACTGGCTGATGAGAGAGGATGTAAAGGCTTGTTTCGTTGCGCATTTCCTACATGGAAAGCATCGACCGACTGCATATTGTTAGTCTCTGGCAGCATGGCTTTGCTTCGAAATTTAAAATTTATTGATATTGGGGTACTATGGCCAATTTGTACTCATTGTTTCTCTTTGACTATAAGATATTGACTTAAAATAAGATGTTAGCGATATTGAACACTAACTATTACTACTACTGAAAACTAACAGCAGGCACTATTATAGTGTAGATTAGGCTCATAGTCTAGCAACTTTACTATTATTCGACAGCTGCTTTTAAAGCACTTTGGCCTCCGGTATCCTCACTCACTGGCCGAACACAACACAACGTAAGTGTTGTTTCACGCAGGTTTTTTGTGAGTCCTTGGTCTCACCACGGTTGAGCCGGCCCATTCGTGCAAAAGTATGGCTGTCTCACGGTATAAAATCTTAACTTATTGATCATCACACTTTGTAACTTAAAAAGCGTGAAGTAGGTATCAGAAAGTTATTAAAACACTGCTGGAACAGGTGCCTCAAAGAAAAACTTGCCAAAAGGGATATCCGCGTTTAATACAATATTCCATTTCAATGCCCTTCCCCCTTCACCCCTGTTTCTCCTCGCCCGGAGCTATAAGTAAACCCTTCAGCCGTGGACTTCGCCAAACTTAGATACAGTGATTTGCATAACATGAAAGTTACAATCGTAAATACTCGAGTGCGCTTCATTTTTCATTTTGATTACTTTGGATTTGTATTTCAAAACCACTCGGATTTATGTTTTCATGCTCACAGAAAATGCTTCGAGAATAAGAATATGACAGTCACATAATACATACTATTCTTATGCTCTAAATATTATTAAGGAGTCAGTAATCCTAGCATAACATGTAACATAGGGTAACAAAGGTTACGGAGAGCCGTACTAATGTACATTCACCGGTTTTTGGTATGTTTAGGTCTCATATAATAGAGGGTCATCCTATTGCCATTAACCTGGTACAAATAGCAAACTCCGAGTCGGTACTGAGAATTTCCTAGAAAATCCTAATAACGCCCCTAGCGTAGAAGTCGCATCTCAGGATCACTGGGCTAGTGAGACAGTTGGTTGTTTAGTGAGTAATCATTTTGCTAAATCCGATATCTTCCAAACAGGTTGTTGCTTCACTTACCGCTTTTAGCGATAAAACCACCATTGTACTCCTCTCCACCAATCCTCAGCCAAATCGGTTCAGCCGTTCTTGAGTTATAAATGGTGAACTAACACGACTTTCTTTTATATATATAGCTACTAGCTTCTGCCCGCGGCTTCGCCCCCGTGGAATAAAAAGTATCGGGAACGGAATAAAAAGTATCCTATGTCCGTTTCCTGGTTCTAAGCTACCTCTCCACCAATTTTCAGCCAAATCGGTTCAGCCGTTGTTGAGTTATAAATGGAGTAACTAACACGACTTTCTTTTATATATATAGATATGGTGTACAATAAAGAATATTCTATCTAACGCGATAAAATAAAAAAACACTTTTTGTATAAGAAAGTTCGACTACATGACTCAGATTTGAGTTCTTTGCTTTGAAACATAAGACGTTTTAAGCCAATAAAGCTATTGAGGCCACTACTTGCGATATCAAATTTCTCTTGAACACTATTAATCTTATGGTCAGGGGCCAAAGTCTGCTATGACGATTTTCACACAACGAAATAGTAGAATTGGGGCCCAGATCAGATTTAAGTAGAAACGATTAACTGAATCTGCAATTGTCAAACTGTGTCTGTCAAGGAGACAGGCAGATTTCCTTAATATCTGTTTACCTATATATGTATACCTATGTTCGCAATTAACGGAGATTTTGAAAATAGTATGTAAATGCTCAAATATAAAATAAAACCTCATTGAACCGCTAGAACATTGAATATGAAGACAGTATAAATTGTACAGAACCGTTTAACAGTAAAGAGCTTTACGGTGTCATTGGGCCTTATTTAACTTGTAAAGAAAATAAACATTAATATTTTATTTTTCATCTAGAAACAACAAAATTTTCTGCGATATTACCTTAAACCAGCTTACCTAAATTGTAATGAACTCGAAGTTTCATAATTAAATTTATATTTGCCGACTGTAAGACGAGTTCTTTGTTTCATTAGACGTTTTGTTTGAAACAATTATTTTGGAATGAAACTCACGGATGTAAAGAGACACGATCGATGTCCTCAGAAGTTTCACATTTTTGAAATTTATTTTTGTAAGCGAAGGAATGGAGGACTTAACGATAGTCCTCCTCACATGATTTACATAAAAGGGTGGACTACCACACGGGCCTTTTTCGTGTCCCTTATTATTCACATTTTTTACTGAAATTTTAATTAACTTTGTAAGTAACATCTATTGAAAGGCAAGTTACTTTGCCTCTCAACCGACATGACTTACCTTACTGTTAGTTCTATTTCGTACGATGCTGCCATACCTATTAAATATATTGAAAAAAAAAATTACTGACGTCACCTTTAAGACGTAAGTTCAGAATGTGAAGGCAAATTTCGACATGGCAGGTGGGACTCGCGGTGGCTTAGAGGTCATAGCGTCTGGCATACCTAGCCAGAAGACGCAGGTTCGAATCCTGTCTGCGAGTCGAATTTTTCCTTCACTAAAATAACTACCTGAAGCATATCAAAATTACTAGGAAATGAGACTGGCTAACTTTATTCAGTATGAACAATAGCGATAACGTGTGGACTATATTAATTCCGAGATTATTTTTTTCTATCTCAGTGGTACTGATATAAATAAGGTTTAAAAGTAGGGTACAATATGTATAATTTTATAATATCTATAATAAATATTCTGGGACATTCTGGGACATTTTTTACACAGCACCATCTAGTCCCAAACTAAGCAGAGCTTGTACAATAGGTACTAGACAATGGATACAATACTTATATACTTTTTTTTTACATACATTTAATACATACTTATAATACATAAGAAACACCCAGACGAACACAAACACTTATATTCATCACATAATTTTTTGTGTCCTGTGGGAATCGAACCCACGACCTCATGGTCAGCAGTCCAGTACTCGAACCACTAAACCACAGAGGTCGTCATCTAATTAATTAATTATGTCTAATTAATAATGTCAATCTAATTTTCTGTGCCCTCTATTTTGTTATCTCTGGACGTTCTTTAATTTAAATAATCTTGAACGTCTTTGGATCAATTAATAATTTATATATTTCAGTTCTGTCTTTTTGTTTTTTAAAGGCATCTCATTAAGTGCTTTTAGTTCATTTGACAAAATTGACTACTAGATATTTTCCCATAGCTCTTGAAGTCTTGTTTTAGTTTCTTTTACTTAATAATCAACATTTCTATAAGTAAAATTAAAATGAATACAAATCACTTTCAATTTAAAATTATATTTCAAAATATTTACTAGAAGATGTATTTTGAACCCTAATAACAAATAATATTTTTAAAATTCCATCGCGTGGATTCATCCGTCAATCGTAAAGTACACGCAATGTTACAAGGTCGAATACTGAGTGATGTTAAAAACCGGATAATAGTCGTAAAATGCGAAAAATACCTAGTACCGAAGTCAAACAAAAACGACTATAATTTCTATCCTACTGCGATAAGATCCGTTACCATGTATAACTAGGAAAAAAAGTATTCATACCCTGAGCAGATTTTAATGAAATATTTTCTTGAGACTTCTTTTTCAACTTCTTACGGTCAAGTCCCTGTAACATATCATTCTGTGAAGTTACTTAGGTAGTAACTAGAGATAGGATTTAGACAAATAAAAGGATAAAGTCCTCGTCGAAAATATTATCTCTAGTAAGAAAATCTACTGACTGGTTTGTTACTGGGACTAGCCGTTAGGTAGATAAAAACGTGTGTCTATGTTCTCTTAGATACAGAAAGCCTTTATTTGTTTTAACACTATCATAATAGTAGTAAATCAGATAGCCATGGTCATACAAATGTTTATTCGAGATGGAAACCTAAACCGATACTTAATAGTATCGAAGACAGTCATGATATGAATTAAAAAAAACGTTGCCCCACACTAGGAATTTCACCTGTATAGTGGGTGTCTTTACAAACACAAACGATCAGACCCGGAACAACTAATTTAGGTCATACAAATATTTAGTCCGTGCGGGGGTCGAACCCACAACACGTAGCGTACTAAGCCAATAACTCAGCCACTACGCCAACGTGCGCCAAGTTAGCTCTACAGGAACTACTGAATACATAAGTTCTAAATAGATTAACACAACATAACATACTATCACGCCTGTATTCCCCGAAGGGTCAGGCAGAGGTGTACTAAGGTACTACCCACAGTTCGCGGGTATGTTTAGCTCCTATGTAATAGGGAGCGAGTCTATTGCCATTAACCGGGCACAAAGTCATAACTCCGAGCTGCTACTGAGAATTTCCTAGAAAATCTAATAACACTTGCTCGCCCTGGGAATCGAACCCAAGCAGTCGCACTTGGGATCACTAGACTAACGAGATTAAGCTGACAGTAATGCTGTCACGTCTCGATTTGACCTCGGAAATACATCTACAGAAATAATACTAGTAATGTTTATAATTATACTTAGCAGTCAAATATTTTCCGTCCATATTTTTTCGTATCCACCCTACCGGAATGGTCCAAGAGACCGGCGGGCTATTACTTAACGATGAGAATGGCCGCGATTTATCTGCAAAGCTTTCATTGTAGCTGATGAAAGACGTTGTGTGCGTTATCGCTCATGTCATGTTTTTCCTCTGGTGGCCTAAGGTTCAAGGGTGTGTCCCCATTTTGGCACGTTTGATGTTATCGTTTAATGAATCACTACTTTTGTTCTCAGTATCCCGTAGCAGGGTAGAGATTTGGTGCAACCAAAGATCAATATCTTTACCCTAAAGATCCTCCTTAAATAAAAAATATGTGAATAACTTTATATTCTAGTATATTTGTCGTATTTTTTAAACTGCTTTATTGGTCTAGTAGTACCCAAGTGGTTTCATTCCCATTCCCATTCGGTTGAGCAGTGTAATTGGGTATATCTATGAAATTCTTAGTAGACGCTTGGATTTGGGAATTTGTGCCCGGTTAATGGCAATAGACTCGCCCCCTATTACATGGGACCTAAACATAACGGCGAACTGTGGGTGTACATTAGTGTACGCCTCTGCCTAACCCTTCGGGGAATACAGGCGTGATGGTATGTTATGTTATGCAAGGACTTACTCATGTGTATTGCTATATACATAGTGTATATTTTATAGAATTGCTCGGATAGTTTTGTATTTAACTGAAACCTCAAATTATGAGATGTATTGTTCGATATGAACTGCCAAAATCTCGAGTATGGATCCAACCTCTGAATTTTCGAAATCATAACGGCTTAAGATATTTATTTCGCTTTCGTTTTAATACTTACCCATATTAATAATGATTAAGGTGAAGGAAAAAACAGCATTTCAAGCCACTTCGCCAGCGTGATGGACTAGCCTAACTTACCCTTCTTGTTTTGAGAGGAGACCTCTTACATAGCAGTAGAGCAATAAGTGAGTCCTTAAGACATGAATTCCAATAAGTTTGGACTCTCGAACTGATAACAATATTGCCTAGAATAATATTAAAGCTATTCAACGTCCTAGGATAAGTTTCGTCAACTATATTGTAACTGTAATATTAGTTCCAATAACTTTTTTATACTGATATTTTTTATCTAAAAGTTATATATTAGTACATCATATATGGAAGTACCTAGCTCAGCCTTCTTTAATAGTCACGTTCCTTTCTTTATATTACATAATCGATGTTTTTGTTTTGATTTCACTACATTGAGTCTTGTGGCCTGAGACAAGCTGGCGTATACTCCATTGAAAGAGGCATGGACTTCGCGCAGAACAAAAGAATCGATATAGACACTGACTCTTTGCAAATGGAATAGTGGATAGGCTCTTTGTGGAGGATTTCAGAGGAAATAATAATGTCTGGTTTCTAAGATTTCAAAATGATAAAACGATACCCACGCAGACAAAAATATCAATGTCTAGAAATGGGAATCGATTTTTTATCTCTTCTATTTGATAATTTTGTGAATGGTATACATATATCGGTATAGTTTTATGTGATTTAGAAATATTGTGATCTTTGTTTGTGATTTCAATATTTCATTGATAAATATTTTATTTAGCTGCAAGTTTTCATCTATTTCAAGTACCTAGTCTGTGTAAAAACCTTTACTAGGTAAAAGGTTCTATAACTTTTTACTTGGTTTATTTCAATTATTACATCCCGTAGTGTCAACCCGCATTCATTAATTTATTAACATATATTTATATTAATATCTTCTGAACTCTATAGGACTTCGAAATGGAACATACGCGGAAATTATCTATATATATAAAAGAAAGTCGTGTTAGTTACTTCATTTATAACTCAAGAACGGCTGAACCGATTTGGCTGAAAATTGGTGGAGAGGTAGCTTAGAACCAGGAGACGGACATAGGATACTTTTTATCCCGTTCCCGATACTTTTTATTCCACGGGGGCGAAGCCGCGGGCAGAAGCTAGTTTCATATAAAATACCCCATAACATATACTAGAACATGTTCACGCACGTAAATAATTGTTAAGGTCAACTTCTCGTGAAATGGGCTGATTGGCACTTAACAGGTTTTTAAAAGTAGATTAAGAGGTCTAAACAGATTTAATTAACACCCATAAAATCCTATGAAATAACATTGGACGGTTGCAGGTTGATAAACAATGACATCGCTGTACTCACAAATCCACTAGGAGCCACAAGATTAATGCTTCGTGACACTTGTACGACTGTAATTCTGTCGACCTACATATGATATGCATGAAATGAGTGGAGGAAGTGATCCGGGATACAGGTACGATGGACGATTTCACATCTGGGTTTAGGACGGCTGTACACGTGCGATTGGATTTTGCGATTGGAGTGGTCGATTTTTCAACCAAATGGGACAATTATATCTCATAACTTTGACGATCTGTTTCGGAGAGTATTTTTTTATTTTTTAGGAAGCTGGCAGTTCAAGATTACGGTAGATATCTATTGCAATCGTTTTGTGATTGTGAAAGAGAGATGCCACTCTACGTAGTTAATAGCTCCATCCCTTATTCAAGACCCAGATATGACCGCCTTAACACGTTGTGCTACGGTCTCCAACGACTATGTGTCTTTTCATTAAAAAATCTTCTTTATGTAGCCATAATAAGTGTTTTGACACTTTCCCTGTCACACCAGGGAAAGAAGACATATCCTATTGATGACCAGTCTTATATTCCTGAGCTCATACCATCTCTGTAGATTTAAAAGCTTAAAATAAAATAAAAGTAATTTTGTTAAAAAATTAGAGATTTAAAATATTTTTCATATTTATAGCATCAATCTCACCCTGGTCATTAATCATGTAACGTAAATAAAATTGATATCATAAATTGCATGGAAAAAATCGCAACTTTTGTCTCCCGCCTACACAATATAATGTCAGTTGCGGATTTAGCAACGTCACAGTGACAAAGGAAAATGCGCTTCGAGTTATGACCCTCTGGGCTCCCTTTTGTTTGGCTAATGTCCTCATTCCTCCTTTTTTTATTTTTTCCACCAACCTACCATTTTTATGCCCTTTTTTACGGGAAATAGGAGCAGGTGTCGAGTTCTGTGATGGCCACACTTTGTTTACGGCTTGAGTGTGTCCGTCTCGATTTTGCCTGAATTTTTTGAATCGCTTGTTTCGAATATATTTTTACTGTCTCTTTGTGATGCTACTTTTTAAAATGCTCGCTGCTGCTACCACTTAGTGTGTCTAGAATTTAATTAACTGTTGAGTTTCCTTATTTGTCTTTCAGCGAAAAATATGAACAGCAAATACCTGTTCCTTTGTGCGATGAAAATTGATAATTGTTGCGAGAGTTGAAAGTTTTAGTAAAAAAATCATAGACACACGCCTTTTTACCCGTAAGGGTACAGAAACAAAAATTACAGAACAGTACTTGCAACGATTCTTGCATAGGTAATTCTTTAACTTCGTCTAAGTTAATAAATTTTCTGTTCCATAAATTAAATAAATATAAATCTATTCAAGTAGGTACTTTAACCCCCCTGACGCTCGTTACGATTGTTTTTCTATCAAGTAATTGTTCCGGAACTGGTTAATTAATACTAATTATCACTAAAAGCTGAATAATCTTACTCCTAATAATTCAAGATCATCATCATCGTCAAAATAGTAATTATTCTATTGTATCACTAAAATAAAGATTTCCCTATTATGTTGGACTAAAGGAATTGTTTTTGTCTTTTCACGAAATTGACCAATAATAATGTTAGGTATTATTTTGAAGTTCCTAATTTACTATTAGACTCGCCCCTATTACTTGAGACCTAGACATACTAGCAAACTGTGGGTGCACATAAGTACACCTCTACCCTAACCCCTCGGGAAATACATGCGTGATAGTATGTTATGTTATAATTTACCATTTGACTGAAATTGGAATCGATTATCCAACGTTTAAAAATGTGTTTCCTCGATGATGCCATAACAATTTGGTAGGGCGAGTTTAATCATTAATCTATTGTCCCATGTTGAGCCACAATGGGGAAACAATGGCGGCCTGGCCTAGGGGAGCCCATCGATATTCAATCAGGATAGTGAACGACCGAGCAGTTACGTGACAGCGCCAATTCTTTTTACTATTGAGGCATTTTACGATTTGATCGTAGTCGTTTTTTTAAATAAAATATAGAGTAAAATATCTCATTGAGGTAGGTAATGGATATATGAGGTTTTAAGAGTCTTTTTAAATTGCAATTTAGATTGTTCGGCCTGAAAAAAGGTTCTAAGTGCATGCTATCAATCAAAAAGAATTAGTAGTGCTTTAGAACAAAATAACAATTCACAGTGTAAAATGCTTAAATTACGAAACACAGACTACTGACGCTGCGGTCGGCAAGAGATCACAATCGACACAGGTTATTGTCGCAACAGACTCGATTCCCTCAACGGCTAGCGGCAAAATGTCGAACATACTGTCCATATTAAAGGCGGCGGTAGCCTAATGGCTAGGGCGTCGGAGTTGCGATCATGTGGTTGCCGGTTCGAAACCCACCCATTGCACTACCGACGTGAACCCACTCGTAACACAAGCATTTAGCTTAGCACGAGGGGTTAACAAGAATACTAGTAATGTGCGACCCACAATGCTAGTAAGCTTTTTTTTTAAAAAAAAAAAAAAAAAAATCACACCCTAGCTCTCGAACAAAATACAGTGAGGTGACGTCCCAGTTTGATCTTCATAAACATTGACATTAGTAAAAATGGGTAGTTAGTCTTGAAATCTGCATCGATATTCCAATAGAAACATTATAGTCTTTACAAAAAAACACCTTAAACTTTAAAATGAATTCTGGCTTCAAAATTATTCTTAGAAAAGCAATTTCAACTAACCCTAAATTTCTCAGAAACTTACACCTAGATCCAAATTTAACACAAAGCGCATCTTATAACTCTGGAGTTCGTCAGTGCTGCCATCTATATAAGATGGACTAACATGGGCAGAATACAAGCACTCTTGGGAAATCGTAGCCACTCCGTCTTGTAACCAACTAATAAGCGTTGCGATGCTGTTTTGTTGTAAATCGATTGCATTGCGAAAGGAAACTAGAATATTTTAGCTTTTTGTAGAATTTTGCTGAACGGTTTATGATAATTTCATGTATTGAAGAGCACGGTAAGCCGTCCCAATCATCATGCATCCTTCTTTAGTGGTAGCTTGATAGTTTTAGGTACCCATGTCGGTATTGCTCATAAATTCAAATGCAATCTGATGGCAGTTGCTTCGTGTAAAGTACTCAGTGTTCAGCTTGCATCTGGTTGAATTGGAAGCTGAACATAATATAGTTGGGTAAAGTCTAGCAAGATAATACCCATATTATTAAAAATGCTGTTTATTTTACGTGAGCTGAACATTTCAGATGATGCAGTATCTTTCAGTCAATATTTGCCTGGCCAATTCATAAAATTACATAATATTAGGTTAATTTTACTTCTGTATATTAATTTCACAAGAAGTCAAATTACACAAAGATTACATGTTATAGTAATAAAAAAGTTAAACTATCGAGACGAATCGTGGCAGGTTATTATCAAACCTTTCCCAGTTGTACCAAAACTGAAACGTCGAAAATATTAAACTATGCAGCAATACCGTGACAAAACAAACCGTTTCAAATAACGACATAATAAAACAGTCGTCGGTCTTAAAACCAACACACTTTATTCCTACTTTTTAAAATATTCCAGACGTTAATGAGAAAAAAACATAAAGTAACACACAGCAGTGAAGCCAGCCCCGAGGGTAGTTGGTGCCAATAAATAATAATAAAGGAATGTTGCGAGAATGGAATTTAATTATTCCCAACAAGTCTGCAAAGCAAAGTTGCCAGATTGAACCAAAATATATTTTCACAAATTCTACTAAATACCGTAATTTCGGTAATAAAATCGAGAATTGGAAGTTGAAAATGGATAGATGGGAAGTACGAAGAAAATTATGATATCAAAATTAGGTAGGACCTTTACATTATTTATGTGGCATTCATGATATTTAAATAGATGACAATAATTAATAGTAGCTAGCAGTAGAAGCCATATGATAAATACAATATCCGTAGAGTTACACGAGCATTTACATCAATGAGAAAAACATTGATATATTAGAAATACATATTATTATTATATAAATACGTTAAGAGATAACTTTTTACCTCTTTTTAAGCATATTTCGCACATGGAGCAAAGTGAGATTGCACATACCAGTTAAGGTCTAAATTTAGAAGAATTGCATTTGCTTATAATAATGCTTAAAAAATACATTAGATAATAATAAAAAAACTTAGCATACACTACCATGCATTTGAAACACTGACACTGTTTATAAGGTTGAAAGTATGGAGCTTATTATGGTCACATTTTGAGGTGACCAATAGCTAATATTAATATCTTAAGACGCAAATAATGTACAGAAACTTTAACGTAAGCTTAAAATACAATCCAACGATAAATCGGGTGCAATTTTTCACAAAACGTCTTCTAAGTAAAAGATTTACAGCAATTTTCATCGATAAAAGATAATGAAATAGTCTTATGGAACGACTAAAATGGTCGATATGATTGGAAATGGAGATGTGATTGGAACAAGTCCAAAAGTATAACAATTGGAAGGCAAGTTGCCGAGTGCAATGAGTCTTTTTGTTCTAAAAAGTATGCGATTGATGCAGTCATTTCTTCTTAAGTAGGATAGGATATGAAATTTAAATTGAGGACAATTGAATTGAACTTAAAATGGCTGATGTTATAGTTTTCAATATTATTAAAGTTATATGAAAAAAATATGCACCTATTGAGACGATTTCACCTCTTGAAGATGGTCAAACGCCGGGTGGAAGCTTAAGATGCTACAATGATCAGTTTCTTTGAAAATAAAATCTTATTTAGATCCCATAGCATTTTCTTAATTTTCTAATGTGAATTATAATTATTATGATTCGTCAAAAGCAGCTAATTTATTATTTGTCTACCATGACTCAACTCAACTCACTGCAAAGAATAAGTAATACGATAATAAGCAGTGGATACAACGTCGTAAAAAAAACAACACCTTCATTTTCTTTGATTTTCGCTATTTTACAGCTAAGTGATTCAGAGTTTAAATCATTTCAATGAAAATGATCTTATTTCACTTCAGACGAACTTCAGTAATAAAGTTTTCCAAACCGGTATTAACAGCACTTGCCACTCCAACCAATAAAGCTGAACGGTTTCTTGCGATTTTCAACCGAATTCCGTAGGAATCGGTGTTACATTTCTTTATATTGCAAAAGGGACTTCTTTATATTATCCCCCATCTTCATTTCATACTTAAAGTCTTAGTGGAGTAGTACTAACTTTTGGACGAACTTAAGACATATTTTTTCCAAACTTCCAACTTTGTGGTCTGTACGAAGGGTGTTGGGCTTATAAAGAGAAAACTGTGAATCTATAGATCATAATAAATTTTCAAGAGTGGCCGTATTAAGACTTGAGGCTTTATATATCCACGTGAAAAAGTATTATAAATAATGATGGAAGTTCTTTTTTTATTTTCGGACTGCGTAACGGAGCGGCCGTTTTTTCTGGAAGTAAAAAGTTTTGGGGTTTACGTCTTACTTTGCCCGTGTTGGGAATAAATTTTGAGCTTGCATTAAAAGTTGTTTATAAAACAATCACTGTTACATTTATACCTTAATAAGAAATATATTGAATTTTAAATTGCATTTTACTGAAATATGCTGAACTGAAATTTTCTAACTTTAAACTTCATGTCCACAACATTGTGTGCCAAATGTCATAAGTGTAAGTATGTATGTATGTTTTTCCACGCACATCCCAAAAACGATGAGTCGAATTGAGCAAAAAATCTTTTTTTAATAAGACGGGAACGGTGCAAGTTTCATCAATATTGCCTCAGTAGTCATTAAGACAGAAAGTTAGTGTGTATCAGTCACTAGAAAACACGATCGTTTGCTTCTAATCTATCAAAAAAATTAAAGTAAATTATGTCAACTATTTTTTGAGGTTGGTGCGGTGATCGGCTATTAATTGTTACACTAGGGCTGAACACAATTTTATCCGATAAAAAAATAATCAACCGTGCCCAGCAGTGGGACAGTATAAGACTGTTCCACTGCTGGGCACGGGTCTCCTCTCAGAATAAGATAGATTAGGCTATCCACCTGTCCACCACGCTAGCCTAATGCGGGTTGGCACACGCCGTCGAGAAAATCTCTCAGGCACGTTTCCTCACGATGTTTTTCGTTGTAAGCGAGTGATCAAAAAGTCAGAGGTGCGTGCTTTAGGTTCGACATGGCAGTCTAGTGGTCATCACCCAAGGCTATCACTGCTTCATAAAAAAATACAACATAAAAAAATACATCTTCTTTAAAACATTCATTCTCATGTCCGTAGCTACTCTGCATCTACAGGATCATACCATCATTCATTTTAAATTTCCCCCCTTTATTTCTGTTATTCTCACAGAGAACCTCGAATACACTTTTATGTTTTGACATAAAACATAAGTAGTAGTAATACGCGTTGCGGGTAAGTGCAAGATATTTTTCTACTCGTACCAACAGTCTTTTCTGTAGAACGCAATAGGGTTGTCGCTTCCTATTAGAGTTTAGTGAAAATTTAAAGGCGGCTTTAAGCAGGTCGTTTGTGGTACAGAATTGGATTCACGTTGTTGATGGTAATAGTTTTTAAAAAATATTTTATTGTAACGTCAAGCCATTTGTAATAACCTGTTACTTGCAAGTTGATTTTAAAATACGGATTTCTCTAAATCGATCCTATTATTTTACTAACTGCTAAGTGGTTCATTCGATTTCCAAAAGTATTTACTTACTATAGTAAGGCCCTCACCAATACAACTGTGATAACTGCCAATTTTGTAGAGTTAGATTTTGCGTGTTGCACGTATAAACATACAGACAGATAGAAAGATATAATATAAATATTCTAAAAAATATTGTTTGACTTTTGTTACTCAAAAAAATACCCCTCTCTACCCAGCAATATTATTTTTTCTTCAATATCTATAATGGACAGACTATCATGTCAGTTACAATTTTATTATTTTAAGTAGAGATATCTTTTAGACCCTCTGTACGGACTAGGTCTCTTTAATCAACAACATTTCATATTATAAGTAAGCTTTAATGGTCGTATTGACCATCACGCTTGTATTATATACTAATGTACACCCACAGTTCGCCTGTATTTTTAGGTCCCATGTAATCGGGGCGAATCTATTGCCATTAGCCAATTACCGGGTGTAGATATTAAACTCCGGGCTCCTACTAAGTATTTACATTGAAAAACCTAGTAGGTAAAAAAAATAAACTAAAAATAATATTAAACCCATTTTGTCCTTTCTTGCGTTATAGAACCCAGGACCGCTAGCGTAGCAGTCGCGCACAGGACCGCTAGGCTAATGAGGCAGCCGTATTGGTTTGATAGTTTAAGGTTTTTGGTTTGATTCTCAGGTTAAGCAATGTTATCAATATTTTATGATTATAGTTAACGGCAATAACCTGGCCCCATATTACATAAACCTTAAAATGTACCGGCAAACTGTATGTACACCGTTACTTCACTTGTCGGGGCTACACTGGTGAGATTTGTTATCAGTAACCTATAAATGTCTGAAAAAAAAGATCAGTTAAGCTGGTACTTTTGATAATAATATCTACTAAGATTGTTAGCAGTTTCTGCATATTCGATTTTTTCTCAATTTTATACTTTCCTTTGTTCACGTGAACCTTTATAAGGATTAGGAATGTATCCAAAAAATACTTTAATTAAAAACCAGTTGTGATGATCTCTTATTTGTATGAGTCTGTATGAGAGGTCAAACCGTATCTCAGGATCCGTTTAATTAATTCAGATAAGAACTTGATGATAAAAAAATTAAAATCTATCAGTAGTTTTTTGCACCAACCCGTAACAGACAAAAATTTAAAAAATCACGTTTTTTGATTCCAAGACGTGTAAATACCCTAACCCACATGTTTTTTTTTAAATATCTTCAATGTAGAGACACAGCTCTTGTACGATTTTATAATAGTAGAAATGACATCCCCACTTTGCGAAAGATTGACGATTCAATCAAAAGGCGAGCTTTGACAAATTGTAATAATCTCGAATGTGACAACCCTGTGCGTCGAAATATTATAATATAACCCTTTCCTTGAGACCGTGTACTTGTGGCGTTAATCAAAAAAGGCTATATTGCCCTTCACGACCGACATAGCGGGGGATTTATTTACTCTCATATAATATAACTTGCGCTTCGAATTTCTGGGGTAATTCTGTTGCCAAAATTTTTAGGGTAATTATTTTGCCTAAATGACAAAAGTTACTATTATGTATATGCTTGTTGCGTTTTTAATATCAACAAAATTCTACAACTAGTTTGATAATACACTGAGTATTGAACATTGATTTCGTTCAACATACTATCACACTTGTATTCTTTAAGCAAAGACTCTAACCGTTTGAACTGATATTCTTCTAGATGTCACCAATATGTTTTGAGCCCCACTTGGCTTGTCCCCAGCCAATTGCAATTTTATTTTAGTGAAGGAAAAATTCGACTCTCTGGCAGGATTTGAACCTGCGTCTTCTGGTTAGATACACCAGACGCTATGACCACTAATGGGGCCATACTTCAGGGTGCCGAGTCTTCTATTCAGTTGTGTCAGAATTGTGATTCAGTGACTTCATAATGGTTGATTTTTGACAGTTTTCTCTACGAAATCTGTCATTTGTTATGTCATTTAGTGCCATTGGACGGTCATTCTGAGTCAATTGAAATAGCAGACTAGGGCCCCTGTGGTCCTGCCTGCGAGTCGAATTTTTCATTCACTAAAATTACTTTATAATCTTAGTTTGAAAAATGCAAAAGAATCATATATATGTTTTGGAAAAGGTAAGATAAAATGTTGAAGGTAACCTAGAGTTTACTAAAATTTATTTATTTCGATGAACGTTTCGACATAGGGAAGTAGCTATTTCACTATGAACCCTGTAACTGGGCACCGGCAGGACGCGCAATCGATTCCCGATCGGAGAAATAACAATATAATTCAACTGTTCGCCCGACTATCTGTTCGACCCCACCTGATCGACCCTCCTCCCCCTATCAGGTCTTCCCATGGGATACCGGCTAGTAAAAATAGAAAAATGTGAGAGAATACTAGGCTTCCAATGAGGTTCAGTACAGATTTTGCAATTGTTAATATTTTCTACAAACATAAATTGAATTAAATGTTTATGCTGCTAAATCGCTCTACTAACTCAAATTTACCTAATATAATTCCGTTTAATTGTATCTACCACACATTTTTTATCAATTCTTCGAAAACACATACACTATGCTAGAAACAGAGAATACCTCATCAAGTAACAAATTCCAGCGACAATGCCAAATTGTTCTAATGCACAGGTACGCACCTATCGCAATTCAATGAAATTAATTTAATATTGAAATTTGTAAGAAAAAAATATTCAATCAGGAAAATTAAGACAAATCTCCATTGCTATTCATAAGTCTAGGTTTTATAATGAGTAAAATTTCAAATAATCTGTAGAATTATGCATGAATTATTAAGAAATAAAACCGTTTTATGTTGACGTCACGTTGACGTATGTCGTAAATATCACCAAATATATTTTCATATGTAATGTGCTCCTGTGTTCCTGTTTCCGAATATTTTAAGGCGGAACCCTAAAATTTGTGGAAGAGGAAAATAGTAAAAGTTGTCGGTAACCCATAACTCAACGTGAAGAAGACGTAACACCGATAATAAAGACGATGAATCTAAATTTATAAGCTTTAAACTTTAATCGTAAAAATTAGTCGTGTGTTAGCTTCTATTTAGAAAACTGTAATTTTATACCTATTCATTATTCAGGCTTAATAAACAACGTTCTCTGTGGTTTAGTGGTTCGAGTACCGGACTGCTGACCATAAGGTCGTAGGTTCAATTCCCACAGGACACAAATATTTATGTGATGAATATAAGTGTTTGTCTGAATGGGTGTTTCTTAGATTCTTATATCATATTATAAGTATTTATTTACAAATAAAAGTACTTATATAAGTATTATATCCGTTGTCTAGTTAGTACCTACTCATAGTACAAGCTCTGCTTAGTTTGGGACTATTTATTTATTATTTCGCATAACACTTTACTTGACCTGGAAATCAAAATAAGGACATCTGGTATAGCAGTCGCGCTTGTGACCACTAGACCAATAAGGCAGTGAAAAAGAAAAGTGAACTTATTCTGTATTTTTATTTTATTCTTATAATACATAAACAGTACTCAAAATGTAGAGTTCCGTGGAAAAACTCAAAGGATTAGCAATCTTAAGCGGGGCACATAGGACGTAGAACTGATTAACGCTAGGGCAGAAAGGTTCTCAAATAAAGACTACGAAGTTGAATGACCTCCAATGGACAGAAGAACTGGTAGTGGTCGGATGCAGATGGCATATAACCGGTCCTTGGGAAAGAGATGAGTTTTTTTCAGTAGACGTGTTTTAGCTAATATTATGATGATGATACATTTACCTTTTTTGTTCCCCAGCAAATTCTATTGTTTAAGGCCGTACCCTGACCAAATAACCTTGAGCATTCGTTCCCTCTTTGCCGCACCCCACCTCTATAATACTTCGTAAAACACTACTAGCGCCGTCTGGCGAACACCTTACGAATATAAGTAAAAACCACAGACCTCCGAATTGACAGAGGTGATATTCAATAAAAAAATATTTCTTTATAATAAACGTTTATTGGTACACCTAATTATTTTTTGTATAATGAATTCAGTGACTACAACGTCCATGAATACATACTTCCAACTTTTATTCTAATACAAGTATTGATTTATTTTAGTAAAGCCTCGCGGTGGCTTAGTGGTCATAGCGTCTGGTGTATCAAACCAGAAGACGCAGGTTCGAATCCTGCCTGCGAGTCGAATTTTTCCTTCACTAAAATAAATTTATAATCTTAGCATGAAAAATGCAAAAAAATCACAAAAAGATAACAAGTATTGATGGTACTCTATAGTAAACGTTATGCGGTGTTTATTTTATACTTAGTCTTTACTGAAGGTTAGTTACCTGTTAGTTAAAGTTATGTAGACGGTGACTGAAATAGGTAGAAAAATTAAATAACGAAGTAAATGTTATCATCATTTATTACTTATTTAAAAAAAGTACCTAGTGAAATTGCAATCGTGGTACATACCGTCGTACCGACATCTAAACACTAGGTTTTAAAAATTTGATGAATTTGGGGGAACTTGGGGGTGTTCCATATTTTTAATACACTTAGCGCCATTGACTTATTTTACATTACATAGTTTAAAAAAGAAGTTCACATGGTATTGTCTTCTGCATAGTGATGGGATTACGGGAATCGCTCTCGCATGCTCCGCGATCCCATAAATTTCCATTAGGTGTTGCTGTGCATCAGATTGGTTATCTTTTGATCTAAAAAGATTATTTATTTTAAAATTAATCAAATCTTAAATATTTACAAACAAAAATCAATATTAACAATTACTGAAACACGCAGATAACTGAATCAATGTGAATGTGTCTGTAGTTTCATAAATCTGTGGCACAGGCATGATAAACGAACATTTGAGCGAAGATTCAATTTTTTTTTGTAAGTATATTTAAAATAAAATGTATGATAAAGATGAGATGTTATGACTTCACTAATTACTCACATCTTAGACCAGTAATTAGTAGGTTTATAGTAGAAAGGTAGGTAGGGTACATACGTGCTATCAACGTAATTTTGTTGAGAATCTTTAGATGTTGTTGGTGTTTCATCTTGACTATTACGGCTTGTTCTTTTAGCCCAGCTACAAAATAAATAATTGACAAATAAATTGCATTGCTTATAATTTTAAGAAATAATGATTAAATAATAAACATAAAACATACATACCATCACGCCTGTATTCCCCGAAGGGTTAGGCAGAGGTGTACTAAGGTACACCCACAGTTCGCCGGTATGTTTAGGTCCCATGTAATAGGGGGCGAGCCTATTGCCACTAACCGGGCACAATTTCCAAACTCCGAGCTGATACTGAGAATTTCACCGAAAAACCCAATAGCACTTTGCTCGACCTGGGAATCGAACTCAGGACCTAACTAACAGGACAGGACTAACGAGGCAGTCAATTCAGTTAGTTTTTAATATAATATTTTTTAATTAATAAATAATTAATTAAATTACTACTTAATTAATTAATTATAATTACTAAAATTAGTTTTACCTATTTACTATAATTTTAAATAATAGTAAATAGGTAAATTATTTAACTGTCATTTATTTTACCCTCGTTCGCACATGCGCTATTTCTCCGCGGCTATTTTATTTGGCGCAATGGATGTTCAACGCAACCAGCGCGGAGAGTCGAGATTCCAACAGTGTGTTCATTCCACGCGCTCGAATGCATCTATTGGATTCTGAACGCTCGGCTCAAGACCGAGCGTTGAAAATACATTGCGCGATAAAATCCTGCCGTGATATTTTTACGTTCTCACGAACTTTGGCTTAGAACTCATAACTAACACACTAAGGATGAAAGTCCGAAATAAAGATTATTTTCATTATTTATTATTTGAAAATAAATAAGTAGGTACGACGAGACTGCTTACCGAGCTTCGTTCATCATCATCACTTTTGCACGACCTTGCCGCACAACTTTCTTGTACTTAGGCCTTTTCACCGTTTATACAACAATAGCGTCTTTTCGCAAACTCAATAGTTCTATTATACACACACACAAAGCGTCCTTTCGCAGTAAATAAAACCATAAATAACTAATACAAAAACTATAAGTAACCAAAACAAACGTCAATAACAAAAACAATCAATAAACTAATATTATTTTTAGGTAGGTACTTATGTGACTGAATGTGTGAGCCGACGCGGTCCGGTGACAAACGACACGTGTTTCACCCTCGGGACCTTGCGGCACACTGAATCTCAAGCCCCAGCGCAAAATATATAGTAGCAAAATTAGAATAAAATCTTTATAAAATAAAAGATTGCTCTTTAAAAAAATATATTTCTAGGATAATGTTCATTATTAAATTGCCTATCCTATAGTGTAAGTAGCAAATCAAAATATTGGCTACTTTGCGAGAAGATGCATTTAATAAATAATTATTTTTCATTTATGTGGTTTCGTTGCGAGGTGTTTAATTAAACATTATACTACGTAAACAAAAAATTAAATCTACCACTTTGGAGTCAAGATTATGGAGAATTTTAATATATTTTTTGTTAGTAGATATTTCTTTTGGATAAAGAGTAGATAGCTCCAGAAAACTGCACAAAAAATGACTAGCGCTACGTTTTGCACGGGGACGCGCCTTAAGTCTTGGAACAGTATTACTAAAGCTGTTAAAATATCTACGTACACCACCCACCCAATTCGCACATATTTACGTTACACTTCACAGCGTGACGCAATCCCACAGGCCGTGAACAATCAAATCAAATGAAAATTAAATCGTGTACGGCACGAACACGGAGACTTAACATTAATTATTCATTAATCCGACACGGTACAGAATTGATGATAGCAAAACATGGTGACGGCTGTCTCGTATTGATGAGTTGTAGGTATACCAGAATATTACTGCTTCTGTAGCGTAATATATGTATATTAATAACTCAATTAATTCACTACTAGCTTTTGCTCGTGGCTTGTCTCACTTGAAGCTATATTAGGATTAAAAATGAATCCCAAAAATAATTCAATCAACACTAACAGTGATGATCTCTTCTTTGTACGAGTCTTTTTACATCAGAGAGGTCATGAAGAAGAAGTTCACCAGTTTTTAAGTGTACACACAGCTTTTTTTACGACTATATATAATGGTAGTGTTAGTATTGGACCGAATCTGGTAAGGTAGTTCAGTATATACCTAAATCCTCACATACATAACCACAAATTATTTCTCCATCCACCTTCTAATTTCTAACAAAAAAATCCATAAACATTACGTAGGTTCCCCCTGTGGCCACATTATACGATCCCGCATGATTTATTAAGGTGAAGCCTCATGAATTCCACGTTAACCTTAAACAATAATATTGATGCTCGAAGCTTCGTATTATAAAGCAATTAGGGGTTACTTCAGCATAATTAACTACCTATTCTATCAGACTGGCCTTAAACATAAGTATAATTATGGAAACGTTATAAATTATAGTGAAATAAATTTTGATCGTACATCAAAAGTACACCGGGGGCTTAAATTTTGGTACACTAGCTATTGCTCACGGCTTCACTCACAACCCAAAAGATTTTTAAAACAAAATGAAAATCGGTAAAAATTTTAGTAATAATGAAAAACTTTAGTGCAGCCGTACCATCTCAACTCACTGCACCGTATAAATTCTTATACTAAACGGAAAAACGTAGGCTTCGGTCCGACGCCTACTCTATCTCTTTAAGTATCTAAATTGGTTCAGCAGTTTAAGCGTAAGGACCTAATAGATAAACAGACAGACAGAGATGATGAACTTCCGCATTTATAATATGCTTCTGCCCGCGGCTTCGCTCACCTGAAGCTATATTACGATTAGAAATGGATGCCAAAAATAATTTAATTAAAAACCAATACAGTGATGATCTTCTATGTATGGGTGTCAGTCAGGTCATACATCAGAGATATCAAGCTGTATCTCACGAACCAGTTTTTAAGTTGGAGCATATACAACAATGATAGCAAAATTAAAATCTATTCAATAGTTTTTGCGTCAAACCGTAACGAACAGACAAACAGACAAGAATTTTTAAAATCACATTTTTGGGTTCGATGACGTTTATATACCCACTTTTTCTTCAATGTACAGACACAGCTTTTTACGATTTTATAATAGTAGAGATGTAAGTTAATATTTTGTTAATGTTCTACTTAAGAACAAGGAGTTTATTAATTAGATTTTAATATGTTTTCACCGGGATCGATTGTATTATATTATAACGATAAACGTGACCTTAATTACTATTTAAGATACTTAGAAATAAATCTATATATATAAAAGAAAGTCGTGTTCGTTACACCATATATAACTCAAGAACGGCTGAACCGATTTGGCTGAAATTTGGTGGAGAGGTAGCTTAGAACCAGGACATAGGATACTTTTTATCCCGTTCCCACGGGATGTGATGACAGACCGAATTCCACGGGGGCGAAGCCGCGGGCAGAAGCTAGTAAATTATTAAATATTTTGTGATTAGAGTTTGTATCAAATCAAAAGTTGAATTTATTCCGTATTCTGGTGACAGTTAAACTACTTGTCCATGAATTATTATAATTATCACTTGTATTATTCGTTAATATTATTATGTACTAGGTAAAGTTATTGTATTTGGCAAAAGCATTTGTGGTACTTCTCTTCACCGACATAAAGTTATTCGAATAATTAGAGTACACTCGTAACATAAATAACTTTACTTTTTTGTATAAATCTCTATTTCTAATAATATAAAGCTGTGCGAATTAAGAGTGAAATGAGAAGAGTGTGTATCTATAATGGTGTAAATATATTTTGTTCGTAACTTTTATATAGAATAATAATAATAATAAATATTCTGTGACATTTTACACAGCACCATCTAGTCCCAAACTAAGCAGAGCTTGTACTATGGGTACTAGACAATGGATATAATACTTATATACTTTTTGTAAATACATAAACACCCAACATTTATATTCATCACATAAATATTTGTGTCCTGTGGGAATCTTGATCAACAGATAACATGCGAGTATCAATGTTACAGTTATAAATTTACTAGCTTCTGCCCGCGGCTTCGCCCCCGTGGAATTCGGTCTGTCATCACATCCCACGGGAACGGGATAAAAAGTACCCTATGTCCGTCTCCTGGTTCTAAGCTACCTCTCCACCAATTTTCAGCCAAATCGGTTCAGCCGTTCTTGAGTTATAAATGGTGTAACTAACACGACTTTCTTTTATACATATAAGATAGAAGAAGATATTTAATCCAACAGCGTTCTAACTTGTTTTTTTTTTCTTTTTGTTTCAGGTGGATTTCTAATGAAATATTAATCGTCCCATGCGATAAGTATGCACCGTGATATTTTTAATTATTTTTTGTAGAAACATTTCAATGTTGAATTACACACATTAATCAATTAAGTTCATAACAAAATAATGTATTCAAAACTACTCTCGTACAATTGTACTTTTTTGGGAATTTATTTCAATAAATTTGAACGCCAAGCTATCAAAGATTGTTTAATGAATTACATTTAATTGGAGCAATTTATAGCAGCACCATATTTATGTCTTTTATGAATCATCAGTATCAATTGCAACATTTCCAGGAAACAAAGTATTAATAACGTTGTATTTAATACGTTGTTAATAACAAATAGTTGATCATAGTAGACAACTAACAACCATTTGAAATAGTAGCTCTTTTGATGGATGATGTGAATAAAAAAATTGTGTGGTTCGTCAATTGGCTTGTATATACGCTATAATTTGAATCGTGCATTTTCCCTTTAAAATATCAATAATAAGATAGGTGCCTCTCTATTGTACAAATTCTGGCCTTATCGCTAACAGAGATCTCTAGACTTATACCTTAGACTCATAAATCTTTGTTTTTTTTATTCTTGATAAGCTGACGTTTGACCGCGTGTTCGTCTGATGTTAAGCGACACTGGGATCTATGATGGAGCGCGCTTGCCTAGAAGAAACCGTATTCTATCGTGATTTAAAAACACCCAGACTACGAGTATATCTATAGGGGCAGGAAGTGGAGTGGAAGAACTGAAAAGAATAGGAAAGTCGATACACAAGTAGTCCAAGACTTACATAAAACCAACAAAAATACACTAGATTCTTATAATAAAACGTACATAAAAACATAGGCTGGATAAAAGGGTTTTTAATATCTCAAATTTAAGACACCACCGATTCTTGCTATCTCTCTCATTTTAACTAAACCTGACAGGGACAGCAACCGACTGTACGGAACGTTAAAATTGAGTAGCATTTGAGTATTTAACCATGAGTTGCACTTGTAAGCATAATTTAATAAAGAAAAAATCGCGCAAATTTTTCCACTTCTATAATAATGTTGCACAGTGGACTAAAATGGGTCCTCATTATGGCCAAATTAGTTTTATGACCGCTGTAAGCACTATCGAGATAATACTGGCCGTAATCCACACTGAGCCATTTAAACTTGCCATGTACAAGCTAAATGCACTGATATGGTTGATGATTAAAACGGTGCTACCAATGCGTGCCAGAATTGCAGTCGGCAATATTAGGCGGTATATTTAAAATATGGCTCGGATATTTAGATGCAAAATGTTAAATCTTGTCTCAATCTTGTCTCAATGCTTCAAATCGATACCAGGAATCGTGTTAATATCAACATCAACAAAAAAAAACTTTGTACCTAATCAATTAGGTATCACTTATCATGTAAATGATATTTCTGTAAATAGATCTTTTAAAGACACTTACAAGTCAATGTTTCACAATATTTTTTTCCTATTATTTCCTAGGGTCGAATTTGTTCTATACATACATTTTTACAATGTTAGTAGTAGAACTATAAAAATTTTGAAAAATCATATTTATTTGGTTGTGTGTGATGTGTGACTGTGTGTCACATTTATAAAATGTTCTTGATTCGTACCGTGACCTGTTTTTACTGAAAATAAATAAATAATTGGTCACATTTATATTCGACTAGCTTCCGCCCGTGACTTCGTCCGCGTGGAATAGTTACTTAGTCTTAGCATGATGATATATAGCCTATGTCCTTTCTCAGGGTCTAAAGATTGTCTGTGCCAAATTTCATCAAAATCGGTTGAGAGGTTTAAGCGGGAAAGCGTAACAGACAGGCAGAGTTACTTTCGCATTTATAATATTAGTAGGGATTTCATCAAAATCGGTTGAGAGGTTTAAGCGGAAAAGCGTAACAGACAGACAGAGTTACTTTCGCATTTATAATATTAGTAGGGATAAAAGTTGACTTTGACACATTTAAAATATTTTTATCGTTCCAAGATAAAATACCCATGGAATATCGCAACATTTTGTTACATTTTTTTCTTTTCTCTTCCTTACTGTTATTGCAACACATCTTGGGTTTCTCTAATTAGGAGCATTTTTCATCAAGAACAAAGGCCGGATAAATCTTCATTTCGAGCCCGACAGACAGACGGACGGACAAAATGAGCATTGCTAATAAAATTTCCATTTTTAGGTGCCTTAATATTGCACCCCCTGATTGTGACCACGAACGTAACTTAGAAAGTCACCACCCTACGAATTACAAAAGGTGGGTGAACATTATGAGAAAGATGATTTGATTTTATTTCTGTTTGTGTTTGGATAGCATTATGCTGAACATGGATAATAATTGTCATAACTTATGCTGTCACAAATTATTTATATTTTCTAACTGGTTTAAATGTAAACCTTTTTTTCTATGTAGGATTTTGTTGAACGGTTGCACATTATAGACTGCATAATTATTATACTATTAAAACGATTAAAACAAAATTTCATTTATTGAAAACTTGAAATAAAAATAATGTGGTAACGCTGCATAGTTTATGCATACCGAAGCGTGGGCAAATTTTACGCTTCGGTATGCATAAACTATGCTGGGTTTCTTCCTTTTTTTTTAAATTCTTTAAAAATTTTTTAGTCTTAGTCGACAATGCCCAAACATTGCCACACACATACAAGCATATCCGGACATAGAGTGAAGACCAGTACGCAATATCGAAATAGTGCACACCCTACACAGTGTGGCCAACCTTCACCGCTCCCCACAGACGGTCCCCGCTGGTGTTACATTTCGCAGGGGTCCGCAAAACCAACAAATTATTCCCCACGGGCATAGCCTAACGTAATTACAGTAATTCGTTCGCGCAGTTTACTGTGTTCGAGATTAGCAGACGGTAGGGTTACCTTGATTAAATCTAGAGAAGTGGATGTTTACTGGCAGTCGATTTTATCCTGTATAAGTTTGATTGATTTTCGTGCATTTCACCAAACCACACGCAAACTTGAATATGGATATAAATATGGATGAAAATTAAATAGGTACAAAACTATATTTTATTTTTTAATAATAATATTCTCCTTCTTACTAGAATAATTGACCTCGAACAGAGATACATAATGTCTCGTCTAAGTTACTTCAATTCAATTAGTTTTAACATCTAAACAAACACTTTTAGCCGCTACATTGTTTACTACATCATATTTTATAATCACGTCGTAAAAAACCTCTCAACGCGACGCTCCGAAGTCATTCTTAATCTTTGTCTTCATAAAATTAACATTAATATCTTGTTAAAATAGCTGTGAAAATAATAATAAGATTATTACGCCATCGTGGTCACTGAATTGAGATCACTTTGAGTGTCATCAAATTAAAACCGGCCTAATAACGTTAATGACAGACAATATTAATTTATTTTTTGTTTGACCTACTTCAAACGTGGGGGATATTCCAAATACGATAGTGTGTATATATTGTATACTATTTTCAAGAAAGATGTATACAATCTCATATACATTAAACAATATATAAGTTTTTTGATTATAAGCATTACAGCTAAAGGTGTATAAGGAGTGCTTTGGTACTCGTAATCAGTAAACCCTGTATCACGAATGCCATACCCTTCCTCCACACTAGGTTAATTGGCACAATTTACCGTTTAGTTAACAGAAAATATATTTATTTGTGACAATTTTGGAGTAAACGTAACAAAAATATAAACAAATAAATGATAATATGTAGGTATGTAATATAAGGTTAAGATATAAGGGTAAGAAAAAGGTTTTATCGAATCTTACTTATCAACAGGTTATGACCATTATTTTAGTACCTAGTCACGTCTAAGATCCATCACGTCCACGTAGATCACGCCCATAACAAAGCTTCGACTCTATATGTAGAGTCGTGATGGTATGTTATGTTATGACATAACATACCATCACGCCTGTATTCCCCGAAGGGTTAGGCAGAGGCGTACTAATGTACATCCACAGTTCGCCGGTATGTTTAGGTCCCATGTAATAGGGGGCGAGCCTATTGCCTTTGCCGGGCACAAATTCCAAACTCCGAGCTGTTAGTGGGAATTTCATAGAAAACCCAATAACACTTTGCTCAACCTAGAAATCGAACCCAAGACCTCTAGCGTAGCAGTCGCACTCAGGACCACTAGGCTAATGAGGCAGTTCGACTTTACATACACCACATAACTCTTAAAGCCGTCTAAAAAGTTATTTTTTAATAGGAAAATAAAAGTTATGCGTCACGCATGGAACAAATATTTGTCTGTTCCGGGTCTGGGTGTTTGTGTGTGTGTTTATAAACACATTCACGATACAGGATGAATTGCTAGCATGGGGTAAAATATACCAGCTTAGTAATTTTAAATTAGCTTAGATTCACCTCTGAATGTATACATTTATAGCATCATCCAACTATGTAAAGCACTATCGTTGCTTATAAACTTATTTGCAACGGCATCATAAATTTAAAAAATATGAATGCTGAGCATTGCCGTATCAACTCAAGTTTTATGTAGACTTAAACACTTTATAAAATTCATAAGATTAATATCGCATGTTGGTGCAACAGCTAATAAAATGTCAGTATACATTTTTAATAGACTTACTTTATTAGTTCTCAAGTCGTGTCGTAAGTGACGTAGTTAATTCTATCATAGCCGCAATATTTTTACTTTAATATCACCTATTACGGTTTTATGAAACTCTCGGAGAGGACGCCTCTAAAATTCTCTACGTAGCGTTATGCAACGGTAAAGGTTAGGATACTTATAATAAGGACCGTTAAATTTCATTCAGTGAATGTCAACTTTATTATAAGGTGCTTCACACAAGTGGTTGCGATGTCACTGCGACGTCATAAATGGCAAGAATATTTGCTATGCAAATGAGACTTAACTGACGTCTCAAAGTTGTAACGCGCTAATAATGCACAGTCAGACCACTGCTGGTGTTGTTAGCATCCGCGGGCTCTTGTTACCCTACCATACCTAGTAGTAGCTAGTCAAGCTTGCTCCTTAAAAAAATAGCAAATATTATAGCAAAATAATAAAATAAACTGAGACAATTCTCCAACAGCCATAGAAAAGATTACATTAACAAATTGTATGTCTATATTATTTTGTCATATCAAATCGGAAGATGAGATGTTTTATTAGATTATATTTTGTAACCAAGGAATAGATTAAGCATCAGTTTGGCCTCTCATGTGGACCCCTATTGTAGTTTTATACATGAAAGCTTGGATGCTTTTGTACGGAATAAAAGTGTAAAGGAGTGTGTTTTTTGGTCCTTCGTGGCGAAATGGTAACGGTATTTTGGTTTAGATGTTGTTGAGCCAGTTTTATTAAAATAAACAATACACAAAATACTAGTATTGCTATAAACAAATAATTTAAAGATAAATAAAATTATTTCCATTACAAATCTTTTTTAAATAAACATCGCAGCGACAAATTTTCACGTGAAACATTCTACAACAAACGCTGTGAAATTTCATCTGGCGTTCTCGGCTGTATTATTAAGGAACAAACTAGAGCGTAGCATCAGCCAGTGTAATATTAGAGCGCATTGTCGCCAGCCTCGCCTTTCTCATATTTCTTACATCATTAAGTCAACGCGTATTGTGGTATGGTCACAGTGACTGAGGTATGTAAAAAGTTCAAGGATTTTTCCATACATACCATCACGCTGGTATTCCCCAAACGGTTAGGCTAGGATGTATAAATTGTACATGTAACTTATAATAGAGGCTATCACATAAACTGAACATACCATCACGCCTGTATTCCCCGAAGGGTTAGGCAGAGGTGTACTTATGTACACCCACAGTTCGCCGGTATGTTTAGGTCCCATGTAATAGGGGGCGAGCCTATTGCCATTAACCGGGCACAAATTCCTAACTCCGAGCTGCTACTGGAAATTTCATAGAAAAACCCAATAACACTTTGCTCGACCTGGGAATCGAACCCAGGACCTCTAGCGTAGCAGTCTCGCGCAGGACCACTTGGCTAATGAGGCAGTTAACTGAATATTCTATAGAAAAGTTAAAAAAAAATTCGCAAGGGAATCCTCACACTGCCTGGTCGCAAATTTATTTTTAAGAATCTAATTTTAAGTTACCACCTTAAATTTAACCCTTTATTCATAAAAATATAAAATGTCTACTTCTTATAGATACAATGTTTTGTCTTCTTTTTCCTGTCACAGAATATCATGTATTAAAATAAGGCAATATACATAGCTACGGAAGCTGTTAAAGACGTATGAATAATTGGGTAAGAAAAAAATCTTGTAAAAATTACTTTTAAGAGTTACCTTATAATCAGTGTTTTATAACATAACATAACATACCATCACGCCTGTATTCCCCGAAGGGTTAGGCAGAGGCGTACTAATGTACACCCACAGTTCGCCGGTATGTTTAGGTCCCATGTAATAGGGGTATCTCACTCTGAATACTATCGCTCCCAGTGGAGCCTTTCCCAGAGGCTTAGCATAGCAAGTGAAGGCTTCTCAGTAATAGTAACACTGTAGGTAATAGTGTAACAGGGTAATGGTAAGGAGTTCACTGGGACCTAAAGTAATATTATCGTTTATAATCTATGATAACAATGATTTATCATGTGTATAGTAGACGGCCCTGGGGTTTGCTATAAAATTCCTAGTAGCAGCTCAGTTTGGATTTGTGTGCCGATAATAGTATTTTACATTCTTTATTTGCATTGTAATTGGCAACGTATGCCCCGACATACAACACATTTACTCACTGTTTTTATGTGCATTTGGCAATGTATGCTGTAGATATATATGCATACCTACATCGTTTTTCAGGAAACGTGAAATTCCAAGATTTCTTTTATATTTTTTCTGTTACTCAATGGCATTTTTTTGGATTTTATTCTTTACCAAATTAAGGGTTAAAATGAGAAAGAAAATCTGTCCGTATCTCTCGGGACTCACGGTGGTTCGAATCCTGCCTTCAGTCTTCATCAAAAGATAGTAGTAATGTTTTCGTGCATAAATTGCCTAATTTGGATATAGCTTGAAAAAAGTACAAGACACAAAAGTAAAAAAAAACCTGTGCAAGTGAAACCGCGGCAAGTAACTAATCGTATAATATTATAAATGTGAAAGTTTGTGAGGATGTATGGATGTACGATGTGTATATTCGTTCAGGCGTTCTGGCGTAGAGGCGCCTTTGTGATGATTGTGATAATTTCTTTCACCCAATTGTGATGTCCACGCGGACAAAGTCGCGGGCAGAACCTAGTTATTGTATAAAATTTCTACTCACTATTCACACAAGCATGACCCATTAAAATCAGGTCAAATGCTCCATTAAATTTGAGAAAAACCACAAGTATCTCTCGCATTAACATTTCAAGCTCTCTGAAACTATAAACTGCCTCATTAGCTAAGTGGTCCTGAGCACGACTGCTACGCTAGAGGTCCTGGGTTCGATTCCCAGGTCGAGCAAAGTGTTATTGGGTTTATCTATGAAATTCCCAGTAGCAGCTCGGAGTTAGGTTTTTGTGCCCGGTTAATGGCAATAAGCTCGCCCCCTATTACATGGGACCTAAACATACCGGCGAACTGTGGGTACATTAGTACGCCTCTGCCTAACCCTTCGGGGAATACAGGCGTGATGGTATGAAACTATAAACTGTTCATTCACTCGCTCACATAAGATTAATTCGTTTCCCTTTTACCACAAACCACATACGTCTTATATTATTTAAATTACTCGTTTCAACCCCCTGGGGCACTGGTAACCCTTGTCGCCATCAGGGGACGTATAGAGCCTAGACAATCTTGAGGAATAAAGAAAGAGATAGCAAGAACAATAATGTCTGACAGTGTGTATTACACTGCACTAACGGTTCTATTAATTCATCGCATTTAAACTACAGAAGCATTGAAACTACAAACATGTACTTACTTAGGTATATAATATTTAATTTTTAATATTTTTTGTCTTGTATTGTGACTGAGAATAAACTTTCTTGCTTTCTTTTAACTTATTTACCGCTTATTGTATTTTTTATTTATACAAGTTTTGGCATTGCATGCTCTTAAGAACATCAATTTTATCGAAATAATAATTCGAACTTAGACGGTATTACATACCGAGACCGATGTTTGTAATGTTCAATTTATTTTCGACATTGGTGCTAATTCTGTAGTGGCAAACTAAACTAAACTAAACTAAAATCCGACTAATTTTAGTTTAGTCGTCATTGCTATTCGGATAATACGCGACTAAACTAAAATTTGGTTTGACAGGACTAATTTTATTTTAGTTACTCAATTTAGTCTAAATTGTCATTTTGGTATTCTGTTGTTCATGTTTTACGTCAAATTATGACTTAAATTGGAAACGTCAAACTAATTTTAGTCGTCATATAAATAGGTGTCTACTAAACTAAATTTTATAGTCGTAGGCGGACATTTGTAACAATTTGTAAAATGATCAAGTTAATTTGTTCTCAGTAAACATTTTTTCGTGATTATAATGGCAGAACATGTAATTGTGACTCTTCCGAATTCATTAGAGGTAAAATACTCAAGGCAAATAAAATAATTCTTAAGTACCTAAACGCGAAAAGTTATTTTTCAGAAACTATCAAGATTAATATAAGACTTAGGGATAATCGATCTAATAAAAGCTCTCTTTGCTTTTTATTGGCTCTTTTCGTAGCACTGTTTGCAGACGCCATTTTTTTACATAAAAAACGGATTTGATAATATTTTACTTTATTGATAATAATTTAAATTATTATAAATCAAGTAAATTATTATGTAGGTACATACTCTGTTTTTTTTTAATATGGCCCCACACTGCTTGTGTATTTGCCAAGGTTAAGGCTGATCGTTTACCTGAGCCCGCCAAATTCAAATTACAATTGGTTTTTCGCAATTTGTAGATTCTAGATTTTTATCTGTAGTCATTGTGCCTATAGCTATACAATATTCACAACTCAGTTGTGAAAATTGTATAGCTAATCAGCTCAGATCTACAAATTGCGAAAAACCAATTGTAATTTGAATTTGGCGGGCTCAGGTAAACAGTCAGCCTTAAGTATTTGGAGTTATCAAATAATACTAGTTCCCATCATGGGATTATATTATGGTACTACACTTTATGCTATAATATTTTCACAAAAATTATTTTCATTAAAAATTTTCATTTAAGATTAGTTCATTACGATCTTTCATATCAAGTTCTTAGATAGGACCGTCTGATCGTGCCGAAGCCCCATAAAAGTAAATTATAATACTTAAGACTGGCAATACCAAATTAAGTTTTTACTGGCAACATCATATCATAGTCAAGTAAAATAAGGCTTTAAGGACATGTATCCAGGGCCGTTAAATAAATTAATAAATATATTCAACTAAAATAAGTCGTGTCAAATTCGATTTTGGTCGGGCTTTTAATTTAGTTCGCCGTAACAACAGAATACGTTTTAGACTAAACTAAACCAAAATTGGTAAAAATTTAGTTTGGTTTAGTTTGGTCAGTTGAACAACAGAATTAGCACCATTGCCACATTTTTTTAACACACACTAAACTATATCTTAATCGGTAATCTTTATTGTGTTAATTTAGCTTACTCATTGAAAACATTTTAGCAAATTTAGTCTACATAAAAAGTATTATATATAATTAGCGATAAGACCGCCATTGTACGAATTAAAAACATCAATTTATAAAATACTAGCTTCTGCCCGCGGCTTCGCCCCCGTGGAATAGAAAGTATCGGGAACGGGATAAAAAGTATCCTATGTCCGTCTCCTGGTTCTAAGCTACCTCTCCACCAATTTTCAGTCAAATCAGTTCAGCCGTTCTTAAGTTATAAATAGTGTAACTAACACGACTTTCTTTTATATATATAGATGTATCAATATTATGGTGTACGATAAAGAATATTCTATCTATCTATAAATTAATAAATCTTGTAACAACCTGTACACGTCACTATCCCCGAAACTATCCGCCCTATTCATGCATTTTAATAAATTACCTTTAAAATAAAATAATAGCAAAACTGACGTCATTAAATCACTCGGATACATAAAGCGGCCTATTCACGCCGTAAAGCGTCCCCGAAAAACCGCAAATATATCGTGCATCGGTGAATTTAAGCTTCTATTGCCAACCCTCTTCTACGAAATAACAAATAAATAGAGAAGGTTCACTCACTAACAGCGTGCAATAAGAAAGGTGCGCATACATTTTCTCTATGAATACAATAAAGATTGCATAAAAGGAAGCAGATTTCGTGTTATTTTGAGATACATAGATTAATTACGGCACATAGGTTACATATGCTAGATAATATGCAATTCAGGGTATGGTATAGGTACCAATGTGTGTAAAATTTCGCGGTCGGTAGATTTTGAGTTTATCACGTTCAGACAGACAGACAAACATACGTGGGTAGTGCTCGCCCCTATTACAGTGGACCTAGACACCGGTGAAATGGGTTTCTACCTAGCCCTTCGATGAATAAAGGTGAGAATATTAAAAGTGACATTATTAAGATGTAGCGGACCTTCTTTATTACCTATTTTTATCGTCCCCTAACTCAATACCTGCCGTATCTGAGCAGGAACGTCTATCTGTGAGTCGTGTGTGTCCCGAAACAATATTTCTAAATAAAATACTTCCTTGAGGGACTTGAAATAGAGTGTGGTGCAAGTCATAAGAATGTCTGTTATTGAAAATTATTGTTAGAAACACAAAATTTAAATTTAGAATATTTTTCCGTTTTGGCGGGCCAACTTTGAATAAGAAAATCTATACATATAAAAGAAAGTCGTGTTAGTTACTTCATTTATAACTCAAGAACGGCTGAACCGATTTGGCTGAAAATTGGTGGAGAGGTAGCTTAGAACCAGGAGACGGACATAGGATACTTTTTATCCCGTTCCCGTGGGATGTGATGACAGACCAAATTCCACGGGGGCGAAGCCGCGGGCAGAAGCTAGTAATAGATAACCTTTTAAACTAGTAAATGATAGAACTTCTACTGCTGTACTGATTAAGTAATTGATCATCGTTATTAATTCGATTTCGAACGAATAATTAATTAATCAATACTCGCTTAAATGTTAACAGTACATTTTCTAATCTCTTTGATTTCTTTGGCAGTGGTCAGTTTCATATTTCAACCCCTCTTATTTTGAAAGATTCTACTAATAAAGTGGTGGATTATGATGACACGAGCCTGCATATTAAATGTATAATAAACTGATATATACTTAATCAGTCGCTACCGCTTATGACTCACGGATCCGCCACTCGCGAATAAAAACGCTCCACCACTCTCCGTATCGGCCGCATTATATTTAAGTGGGTAGTTTGTGAGAAAAACAGCGTATTGTTGTCGGAATTGAAAATAAACTCGCACCAACCCCCCACTTCGGGGATGTATAGCCCACCCCTGTATAATATTGGGCCTGAGGCCGCAAAGTGTAAAATTACAGAAGGTGAGAATTGTAAAATGTTACGATTTAATTACTGCGGTATAGTTTACGGGCCAAACAGGTTTTTTTATTTAAAATATTTTTTACTCTGCCATTACGCCTGTATTTATTTTTATTATTAGAAAGAAAGTATTTATATTTTACACTCACATTGAAGCACAAGATGAAATAAATAAAATAAAAACACAAGCACACAATTATAAATATAAATATTTTATATTAAACCTAATATTACAAAATCCCAAAGTCTTCCCCTGACTGCTGTAAAATAAAAAAATAATTATATTTTTAATAGTAATATTTTTCGGATAATGTGAATTTATTCGTTGAAAAAGAAATAAATCTATATAATAAAAAGTAAAATAAAATTGTGCTTAGGTTAGGTAGAGGTGTAAAAAATGTACACCCACAGTTCGCCGGTATGTTAAAAATATATGAAAATAAACTAAGGGTCACTTGCACCAACTTCTTAAATATGTTTAAATCGTAATTAATCGCAAATTTACTATGAAAAACTGTGTTTAAATACAATTTAAACATATTTAAGAAGTTGGTGCAAGTGGGCCTAAATGATTGATTAATGGCCGAAGTAAATAAGTCATTACCGATATTGGATGCTTTAGATTTTCTCTAGTTAGACAGACACGTTTTTGGTCATAAAAAAATATAATTAATTCGTGAGTTCATTAACATTTTTTATATTAAACTATACAGTACATATTTAATAGCTGGTCGTATATTCACAATATACATAAAATACGTTACAATCATTCATAATATGTCATACGTAAAATACTTAACAATCATTGATATCTCTGTGGAAAACCATTGCATATTATCCCTGTAATGCTCCCTCTTCACGGAATACATACACCTTGAACTCGATTTCGCATAACTGTACAGATTTCTTTCTAGTATGAAGGACCGTATGTTGAGCAATACTTCTTTATTTTTATTTTTATGTGGTTGTGGCGATTTTTTGTACAGTTGCGATGTGTTTCACTCGCTTCTCGTATGTTCCAATTATCGTCGTCCATTGTTTGTCAGAGCTCTGATTGGGACCTGGATCAAGGCTGCTTCAGCCTTGTTGGTCTTAGTAGTTTCAGTAATTCGATACGGAGTGATCAAATAGCTATAATATTTACACGTTTATTTCTATACGGTGTTATGATATAAATGAGTAAAGATAGTTTTATGGATTGGATTTCCCAAATGCTTAACTCGAAAACAGATTTTCCACTACCAATGAATTAGCAATGACTAGAGCGATATCCAATAGATAGTCCAATCTGCTAAAAAACCAATGCCTAAACAATTTTACGGATTTAATCGAGTTATATTAACAAAATCAAATCCCGACGTTTCGGACCCTTTACAATTTAATTGGCAATCAATCAAAATCAAGTATCATTTTATTTTTCACTCTTCAAATCATATAAATATTCCACCAAAGGCCTTTTGCACTGCGCTTATTAAAGTAATCAAATCGATGCGTTAGGTAGAATCGATAACAATCGAATCAATTCGATGCGAAACTGTGTACCTACCGAATGAAATCGCTCTCATTACCTTCGACGCCCAGACTCTACGTAAGAGGGTTACCATGTAATAAGATATTTTCGGATATTCAGGTATTTTATAGCATTATTTTTATTTTGATTTCAATACATAGTTTAACAACAAAAGCGTTTCCATTAATTTAGATACTAAATCTCATCTGTAAGCCTTGATGATACAGAAGATTTATAATATCACAAAAAATGTCCCATAATGAATAGTAAAAAAAATGTATCTTCATACACAATTAAGTTTCATCATCCCAATTTTAACCATGAACAGTGCTATCGCAGATATCGGTAATTTATTCTCATTTTTCCGATCTTCTAATCGAATCAAACGGGCGTCTCATCCCCACACTTGGCTGTAATTTAATTTCCTCACTTATAAGACTGGTTCCATTTAAAACGGCAAATATATCCACCCTACGCTATCGATGGTAGCCGAGTGGCTGCTCACTCAATCTGTCAATTACCGTGCGTTACTTGGACTGTTACATGCTACGCTTTTATAGGCTTTTACACAACGCGGATGATATCAGAAGGTAGATATCATAATATTAGAAAATTTCTCCTAAACCAATGAACTTAATCTTTGATTATATCACCAAAGACAGAATTGATGAATTTTGGTGAGAAATTACGGTTATAATATACTTTTTACGGTTTTATCCACCAATATTTTAAATCCCACTTCAATATATAACACCAATGAGCTTTCTAATAGTTTTATGGTAAGAAAAAAATATTTCTTTTTTCTTCATTGAATATGAACCACATCGCAGCCATTTACCACTTTAACGATTGATGATTGCGAATATATATTTTCAAACGAACATTATAGATGTCAAAGTTTCAACTTAGTTGTTAGAAGTAGACCTTCTATCAATTTTCTATGATGTGGTTACCGTGCACTTCCAACAAATGTATGTATATGGTAGGTGTTTAGTTTATGCCTTTCGTTTGGCTATTTCAATATGTATTCTACCAAAATAGACTAATCAAGTTTACTCTTTTTTATTTGTAGGTAAATATAAAACCTGCGAGGAAAATTTAATATAAATCTTCATAGCGATATTTCAAACAGGTTGGAACTAAATAATATAGCTATAAATAGATTTTATATTATTAATTTTACTGAGACTGTGTTTTTTTTAATAAAAATATTAAATTAGTATTTTTTAAATTTAATATCTATGTAGGTAGGTACCTACATATAAAAATAAATAATGCTATAATTTATCTGATTAATATCAGTAATTAATAAAATTTAATTTTATCCCCAGACAAAGACAGACAGACTATTGTTTTTTTATAAGAAACTTATAATGCAATTAAACTTTCTTCTTAAATCGTCATATATTTGTATGTTGAATACTCGAGTAACTCTCAGAAAGCTACATGCAATCAAACTTTTGTGTGTTTTCATAGTTCGAGATTAAATCTCATACACCACATTCATAATTCAATCAAACATTTATAAAACAACTTGGCGCTAACTCTACAACTGTAATGACTCCGCGAATCCAAAGCTTAGTTTATTTTAGCTTCGTGGACGATCGGGATTTGTCGGGACTCGGGCCGACCGCCCGAAGGCATCAAATCACCGTACGAAACTGCTCCAACTCGCTCAGAATAGTTCCATTCAATTTGTGAATATTTGTACAACCGCTATCCCGTGTTTGGCATTTAAATATTTGGTCACTTAACGTATGTGAGGATTGCTAATTAAATGTGAAAAGACTTGAAAATGGAGGAATTTCGCTTGTAGAATTACATTTAAATTTGGAATATGTTGTGTATACCTTACATGTTTTATTTTTTTTAATTCCGGCATTTTGTACGTGTAGTCCAAAATACATAATAATTTATACTTAAACTATTTATAAAATAAGTATCATGATCGTAATATTTTACTTTTGATACCATTGATATCTGCTTCCCTGCATTCCCTGCACTGAAACTCACTGCATCAGTCTGTCTGACGTCAAGCGATTTTAAAATATTGCACGCTAATTCCTGTTTTATAGCAATATCATGCAATGCGACAGGCTAAAAGTAAATAGAAACAGCAGCTTATTGAATATATATTTTTTAATTTTATACTTGGAACTCCGGGTTTACCTAAGAAAAAATTAAATGAAACAAAATAATAAAAAATAAACAATCTTATTTGCTTGCCAAAGAAGAAGAAACCCGAATAAAAAGTGATGCTTGCCCTCACCTTCCCTTAAATTACGTACAAGACAAGAATTTTGATGACATACCGACATTCTACTCGGAAATTATGCTGGAGACCCGAAAGAAAGAAAAAATCTCATTAGAAAGAAGTACCTGTCCCCTGAAATTACTTCCATTGATGGTAAATGCAATGATTTGGCTGAAGCTGGAAGGCCGGCTTTAGAATATATATTTTGTATTATTTTTTTATCTTTATTTATTTACTAGCTTCTGCCCGCGACTTCGTCCGCGTAGCGTGATGATATATATAGCCTATAGCCTTCCTCAATAAATGGGCTATCTAACACTGAAAGAATTTTTCAAATCGGACCAGTAGTTCCTGAGATTAGCGCGTTCAAGCAAACAAACAAACAAACTCTTCAGCTTTATATATTAGTATAAATTTACTCACTCATTAGCCAAGTGGTCCTTAGCGCGACTGCTATGATAGAGGTCCTGGGTTCAATTCCCAGGTCGAGCGGGGTTATTGGGTTTTTCTATAAAAATCCCAGTAGCAGCTCGGAGTTAGGAATTTGTGCCCGGTTAATGGCAATAGGCTCGCCACTATTACATGAGACCCAATACTTACCGGCGAACTGTGGGTGTACTTTAGTACACCTCCGCCTAACCCTTCGGGGAATACATGCGTGATGGTATGTTTTATGTTTATATTTATTTTAAATCGTGATTTTTTCTATAAATTGGTAGACGTAATTTCAGTTTACATTTTGTTTTTTTTTTTTATTAACATTCATACTATTTTATATTCCCTGAAGGGTTAGGCAGACGTGTTCTACACTGTTATGTTTAAGTCTCATTTAATTTCATTGAAACAAAACTATTCTTTACGGATTTTTCTACATTTTTGTAAGAAGTATTTTGTTTCAATGAACATTCGCGTAAGTGTCAGAAACCAGTATATTATTTCAACCCCTCTTTACAATCCTTTTGTGATTTTTTTTGCATTATTCATGCTAAGATTTTAAAGTTATTTTAGTGAAGGAAAAAAAGAATGTGAAGGCAAATTTCGACATGGCAGGTGGGACCGCGGTGGCTTAGAGGTCATAGCATCTGGCGTACCTAGCCAGAAGACGCAGGTTCGAATCCTGCCTGCGACTCGAATTTTTCCTTCACTAAAATAACCCTCTTTACAATTCATGGTCACGAACAGACTACAATAAACTGTATAAAACTTTTGAATTTTTTTTACAAAGCGCAAAAAGACTCGTCCCATTAACCATGGGGCAATCGGGGTGCATATCGGCGTACGTTATGACGTCATACGGCCCTACGGCCTATATGAGCCAAGTGGACCGGTCCCGGCCGGCGAGCGCACTCGTCTGTGGCCGCTTGATAACGCCACCAATCGCTTAAATTAAGCGCTGCGTGGTTTCAATAGCCACGGGAAGGTAATACTGCGAAATATATTTTTTCTAGACAAAATTAAAAAATAATGTAAGGCCCTCAGTTTCAAGATAAAGTAAAATTTAGAATAGAAAAATGTATAATTCATTTACATTTAGAGTATAGCGTAGGTGAATATAATTATTTACCCTACCCGTGACCATGGATTACAGCATCCATCCATCCCGGGTCGGAAAGGCCGGAAACTAAATGATATCAATACAATGCGATAAAGTCCATAAAAAACGGTTTTGTTAAATATATTATAATAATTACCACACATTCTATTCAACTCTTTATCAATAAAACAACATACGGCAACTTATCGCAGATCGCTAAACAAAAAAAAATACTTTCATAATCATAACTCTCACTCTTATACAATATTAAAATTTGGGCTTTACATAATAAAAAATACCATTCAATTTGCAGCGGTCAAATCGCACAAAAAACTCAATCTCTGTTTATTACCGTACTCAATGGCTACGGCGTAGCACCGTAGCACCGTAGCGGTCGCTCGTAGAGGCGGCCGAGCGTTAAATAGGCTCTCGTAAATAACAGGCTGGGTTACAGTAAATGAATAATTATCGGACGGTTACCGTTTTATTGTGGAGCTTTCAGTGGACGCCCACACTCGAGATGGGAAATCAGGTGATATATAATAATTAGGACAGTAAAAATAAAACAGTAATTTACTAATTTACTAAAACAAAGAACGTCGTCATACCCGATTATAAGAAAAATTGTAGCAGACGGGACCCATTTTATAAAGTCAGCCGTCTAGTCAGTAGATTAGATAAATCTGCAATGTAATATAGGCATGTGCTCTCAATTCACTGAGCCTCCATTTCTAGAATGGGTCCCGACTGCTACATGAAATTTCTTACGCGAAATATTTGAGAAATCAGTAAATCTTTAACTTATAGATGTACCAAATATTAGTTTGTTAAAAAATTACTACTTACATGTTTGGCGTAGTGGTTAAAATGGTCAACTCGCCACTACCATTGCGCCGCGTATCGTGGGCTTGGTTCCTACTCGAGACAAATATTTGGGCATTTCATAAATGTTAATATTAGTCTCGGGTGGGAATTAAACTTTTGACACTCAACACAATGGTAGTGGTAAGGAATCATGCTCTACCAAACGTGCAGTAATATTCGCGATAGTGTCAGAAATCAGCACAAAAAATCTGAAAATACTTTTTTTTCTAAACTCGTTCATTATCATCACCATATCAGCCTATTGCCGTCCACTGCTGAACGTAAGCACCCCTAAAACCCACCCCAGTCTTGGGCATCTCGTTAATCACAGAAATTTAATTCCCCAATCAACTAAACCAATTCACCTAGAAACAGACGTATTAATTACCTTAGCCATTAATTTTTGTCTGAAAACAATCTACATTCGCAACTAGTTGGGATTAATAGGTCAAGCGCGAAACAACATAAATCAGGCGAACGCTAAACGAATAATTGATGGTACAAATGGACTAGCCCCCCTCACACCCGCTCATCCCCCCCGCCATGCCCATCTAGCTTCACCGTAAAGCTAAGCGAATTAATTATCAACGGAGCTTGTGTTGATACACGAGATAATGTGTGCATGTATTGTTATTATGTAGATGTGTGCATCAAAAAACTTATACAGAAGCTCTTGACCAACAATCTGTCAAGAGATTCTGTATAAGTTTTTTTAGTTGCCGAAGTTAGGAATTCGGCTAAAGTCCCTAAATTTTTTTCTTCCCATATTGGAACGATCCTCATAATATAGGATGAAAAAAATTGATGGCCTGGCTTACAAAACATCATTTTTAACTCTGCCTTTGAAAAATATATGTGTGATGTATGTTTAAGGATATTTACAATATATTAGGTACAATAATAATGATACAATGGGGACATTGGTTGACCGATTCGCCTCTGAGCAAGGTGTCGTGATGTCGATCCCCGCACGAAACATATTATTATATTCGAGCGCTATAGATTCTATTTAATTATCTTTTTATGTAGTAACTGGTTTTGAGCTATCTGCAGAGGTTTTCCCAAAACTGTACCAGCATGGGGTTCTTCAAAATGGTTTTTACAGAGTCGGCAACGCGCTAGCAACACCGCTGGTGTTGCAGACGTCCATAGACTACGGTAACTACTTACCATCAGGCGGGCTGTAAGCTTAATTGCCACTTTAGTGATACAAAAAAAAATAACAGGTTGCACTCCGGGAGTGCCGGCAGAAGTGACAACTTGAACATTAACGTTGTGCATTTTTGATATTTTGGAATGGTTAGGGAATAATTTCGCACGAATTGCTTTAATTATCAGTATAAAAGTGCTATCATTTATGCGGTAAAATACAATATTCATTTATTGCACTATCGCACACAAACATGACAATTTATATTACCTATTTACATTAAAAAATGAACACTTCAGAACTATTATGACCGTCTTACAAATTTTCGATCAGGTCACGTGGCCTGACGCGAGCTTAACATTTTTTACCCATCCCAAAAAGTGCACAACGCCGCTAAAGCAGTTTTCACTTCAAAAATTTATGAAATCACAGCAGTCTTATCTAACCAGTCCACAGCATCGATATATGGACGCAGTTGTGTTCCCAACATTTCATTCAAATACGAATTCCTATGAATGTTATTCACAGCCCCCACACACATGCACACATACCGAATTAAACTAATGCTTCTATAGATGTGTGAGTTCATTGTATTTGAACACGTTGCTTCGTCGAGAAATATAGGCATAAGTTGCAAATCTTACTATTTTGTTTTTTCTCATCTATCTTATATATATAAAAGAAAGTCGTGTTAGTTACTCCATTTATAACTCAAGAACGGCTGAACCGATTTGGCTGAAAATTGGTGGAGAGGTAGCTTAGAACCAGGAGACGGACATAGGATATTTTTTATCGCGGTCCCGTGGGATGTGATGACAGACAGAATTCCACGGGGGCGAAGCCGTTTATCCCGTTCCCGTGGGATGTGATGACAGACCGAATTCCACGAGGGCGAAGCCGCGGGCAGAAGCTAGTATTTTAATATTTTAATCTCGGTATCAGGCTACGTTTATTTTAGAAAGAAACTTAATTAATATAATTTAGGAAAATTGCCTCCCTTCATATTGTCTCATCTGGATTGATGCAAGGAAAAGTTGGGGTTTATCAAGCGAACAAACAACGTGATATGTGTTTAGGTCATATCTATATACTAATATATAAAGCTGAAGAGTTTGTTTGTTTGCTTGAACGCGCTAATCTCAGGAACTACTCGACCGATTTGGAAAATTCTTTCAGTGTTAGATAGCCCATTTATTAAGGAAGGCTATAGGCTATAATATCATCACGCTACGCGGACGAATTCGCGAGCAGAAGCTAGTATCTTTTGACGATTTTTCAGTTAAATGATAACATAATATTGATAGTTGTTGCATTTTACGAGTAGTGTACTGTACTTATCTAGACACTCGTGTATTGCAATAACAAACATAAACAACATCCTCATCTATTTTACTCAAACCACATTATATAAGAAAAGTACTGTTCTATCTAAAACGCTGACAACTTATTCAAAATAAGAAATGTCATTTCTTCAATTTTCGCACTTATGCTGTTTTGTAACTGCTCTCATAATACGCACGTGTAGTTTGGTATCAATGGGTTGAGTTCATTCGTATCGACGTAGGCCACGTTGCGAGCTAAGCCTAATTTCGACAGGGCCACGTTTCAATGGCTTTACAATTGGTCGGTACATACTACGTCATATAGCATCTATAATTGATATGGGTTTCATGAATTTGTGTACTGTTGTCGCTTATGTAGTATTGAAGATAATATGGCATATGTTTTAGAATTGGCGTTTGAATTGGAAATTTGTTGTAAGCATAAATTGAATTCAGATGGGTTTGTAAATATCTAAGTTGGTTTTATAGAGGTTTTTTTTTAAATCTCTCATTCGAGTTGTTAAAGTTTATCGTTAAATAAAATATACAAGCTTCTAAAATACTGTGTTTGGTGTATATAATAAAGATGCCTTTTTCAACTTTAACATCGTCATCAGCTTATAACATTTCACTGCTAGACTTAGGCCTCCCCTAATGTGCGCCATTTCACCCTATTCTTGGCTTGTCGCATCCAGACTTGGCCAGCAACCTTTCTCAAATCATCACTCCATTTTGCAGGAGGACGTCCTTCGTTTACCGAGTCGCAGTTCCCACTCTTGAACACTTCATCCCTTCGTTTAATTTGCAGATTAGACAATTATTTTGAAAAATAAGGTTCCCGATTTTAACTAACTACAGGAACACAGTGATCATCCAAAAATAAATATTTTTCTTAGCTTAATTTTATTAGGTATATGAAGTTGAAAGACTTATAATCATAAGAGACAAGCAGTAGTTGTCTATTTACTTTAATCACATTTGGTCATGTACTGCGAAGTGACGCTTTAATCCGTCACTAAAATATATATTTTGACGCACTATGTTGACGCATAAAAACGTCACGTCAGAATCAACGCGTATTCGTTCTAACGTAGTTTATGATCGTAAACACAAATAAAGCCATGTTAATAGACCATGAATCAGTTAATTCTTAAACATAAGTATTGCAAAAAGACGGAACATAGCTGATTACAAAATACTAGCTTCTGCCAGCGACTTGTGGAATAGGTCTTAGCGTAATGATATATAGCCTATAGCCTTCCTCAATAAATGGGCTATCTAACACTGAAATAATTTTTCAAAGCGGACCAGTAATTCCTGAGATTAGCGCGTGCAAACAAACAAACTCTTCAGCTTTATATATTAGTATATAAATTTAAGGACATACATATCATCACGAAGATACATATCATGTTTTTTCGAAGGAAGGCAGAGATATATTAACTACTACAGTTCACTGATACATTTTTTAGGTCGCATGTAAAAGGATGCCCATAAAGGAGGAGAATTTCATAGAGAAACACAATAACCCTTTACTCGTACAAGGATTTCTAACGTCGTGCTTAGGTCCACGACTAATAGGGCAGTTACCTTCTATACAGGGAGAAATCCCGTTTTAAACTTATACTATTTCGTAGGCGGGCTCCGGAAGAATAAGTATGTCCCCCGGGGGCCCATCTATTACGCTGAAGATGGCCATTGGGGGTCCGGGAAAATTCCCTTAGATTCTAACCAGCCACTCCATCCGGTAATAGTAGTAGGTGCACGTTTGGGATAGGGGTTAAGATAGTCACCTTGCCACTACCGTAGCACTGAGGGTGGTCACTTCGGTTTCCATACGAGACAAATACTTGTGTAAGTCTTACTTTGTATCCGTTAATTTTGTGTGTTGATAAAGGTCCCGCAATACAGTGCCTTTTTTGTATGATTTAGATTGGAAATTAAGACAGCAGTCTTCAATGATACTAATCAATAATCAGCAGTATCTTTCAAATAGTGAATAGCAAGCCTCAGGCGTAGAAGTAACTCACTAGTCACAATACTGTCTCCGTTTTGTCACGGAAAATCTTTTGCGATGTGTCACTCATACTCAAAAAGATTTTCCGCGGCCGACAGCTAATAAAATCATAAAGATATAAAAACAAACATAAAAATCTTAACAGGTCAATAAATAACAACACTTGGTTTGATACAGGACGCACCTTCACCGTAAATGGCATTAAACCTGTCACAATATATCACCAAGGCGTAAGGCCCGCCACACAACAGCGCGTCCGCGTAAAAACGCGTAAATTAACACGCGATTATATTACGCGCGCCGAACTTTGAACATGTTTTTACGAGAGTATTATTCGGATTTGTTGATTCGTTTTAAATGGTTTGTGATGTCTGTATGTGTTTTGATTGCTGTTTAAATAGAAGGATTCTTTGTGATGAGGTTTTTATGGAATTTAAAATATTACAACCTGAGTCAATATTAAATACTTCATTAAATATCAGACATAAAATCTGAAAATGAGGTACTCATATGAATTTTTTTACTACCTCTAGTCTAGATCATAGAAACAACATATATATTCCATCCCCTTTGACAAATCGGAGGCTTATAAATTTTACGTTACGTCGAATGGCTCGGCTGACTCAAAAATGCACGTGAATGTATAGTAGTTATTAGATTATAGGGAAGATCCTACTACTACTACTAATAAAAATACTACTTAACATGTTATAAAATAGAAAAACATCTAAACTCGGGTCAACTGGGGATAGGTCTACTGGGTGTAGGTTCTACTGGGGATGGGGTAAGACTAAAGTATTTATTTCGAATCGCGTCTATACGTAGCCCATTGAGATTAAAAAAATTCGTTAAACCTTCAAATAAACTCGCTTAATTTAAAAAGACTTTCAAAGTTAATTGATATACCTTTATATTTTTTTTAGTACCTACGCGTACAATAAACATAGTATACATACAATTGATCGCGTAAAAATCCAACATTCTGACACGACCTTTAAGGTCGTGGCCTCAAAATGTCCGCTTCTGTGTCCACTTAACACTATTATGCGCGTCTAGACATAAATAATCGTACATTGTACATAACAAATGTAAATTCAAACGCTTTTCTTTTCATATCTTTACCTTTATTTATTGTCACTGATTGTAAGAAAGGCCTTTTTGTTCCGACTTGAAAAGGTCGGAGAATTTAAATGGTGGAGTTTTCTGTACTATTGTTGTCGCTTTTTATGAAAGTAATGATTTAGCTTCAAGATTTTTTTTAAGCTGTGTGCCCACAGCGAATTGATAAATGGGTAGAATTTAATGATAGGCTAAATATGAGCATCAAAATCTTTAAATAGTATGGAAAATTGGATCGCCGGTCCCCGGTGATCCTCTCTAAATTAAAACTGTACTTGCCTTTATTTGCCTCAGAATCATGGCTATGGGATTTATGACTGAACAATTACAGCATTCCAAAGGCGAGCCCCCGCTAGGTCAGCTAAAATGTTATTATACCTATTAGTAGGATTCTATTTTACTTGCAAAGTAAATAAATCATAGTGAGTTTATGAAAATAATTCAGAATGTTGCGTGTATATCAAGCACTACAAAGTTAATTAATATAATGACAGTTGAAAAGGGCTATCTGCGCATGACGTTTTAACATGAACATGCTAAAATCAAATATTGTTTGTTTTCATAGTTTTTCATTAACTGGGAAACTGTTTTTGATTCCGATAACAGTTTTGTATCATCTTTATGTTTATTTCTTATAACGAAATAGATATAATGTATAATTGACGCGCCACGTGTTGTGTGTTCGGTCCAAACACAGAGCAAATATTTGTATGTGATCTACAGATAGTTTTTCCGGATGTTTGTGTATGTGAGAATTTATGTTTGTAAAAACAACCACGTTACAGAAGTAAATCCTAGTGTGAGGCAACGTTTTTTAAAGAGAAAAGATCTGTCTCTCTAGAGGTCGTGGGTGTGGTGTAACTTTAGGTACTTACAATATTCATCATCATCATACATACAATCAATCATACAATCATCATACAATCATCATCATTCATGAATTTCGTAGCCCTTTAATAAAAGAAAGCGTGATATGATATGTATAAGTAACTTGTGTTATCCATTTAGTCACGAAAAGGTAAATGAGAAATACCTAATCAATTTTTGATACACGGTAAAAAAATAAGGGTGTTTGTATAGAAGAATGTGTTTGTAAATGTTTCCATAATTTACAAACAAGTGCTAGTGAAACATCCTTGAAAAAGAGTTGGTATTTAGTCACAGCTTTTGACAGTAAGTTGTGAGAAAAGTCAAGTAAATTTATACATTACGCCTACATGAATAACGTTCAAACTTATATACACCATTAAAGTTATTAACTATGGCTTCCTTCCCTCGTTATTTACGGGCAAAAACTAATTTACTGTCACCAGACATCCTGTATTGCGGAATAGAAACGATGCTTCGTTTCATTCTAATAAATCAAAGTGGTTGCGGTTGAAGAAACCAAATGTAAATACGACAAGATATGATTCGTGGACGCGAAGACGTACGTGGATAAATCGTTTGTTAGCGAGTACAGTCGCGGATAATCGTGTTATCTTGAATTATTTCTTTAATTCACTTTTGTGTATAATTATTATTTTGAGAATTCAATGCGTATTGGTAATAATAAAATAATAAGCGTGTACTTGATGTAAGTTTGACCTTATTATTTATAGTGAGTGATGTATCAGCAACTGATCTAATGTATTTATTGCATGGGAATTTCCCGAAATTCTTCGTTAGTGCTGAACTACTACTGTTAAAGGGAAATTTATTCACATTCATCCTAACTGACACAGGTTTCATTAAAAATCAGCGTCAGGTACTATTTGCCTGCCAATAAAGTTAAACTGAACCTATTTGACGCACCCGAAAAGTACGAAATAGGTATGCCCTATACCAGTCTGCTTATCGAATCGATAGCAAATGGAAAGACAAGAGCAAAATAAAGGAAATCATTAAAATCATTAAACTAGTAAAAACGCATACCAGTGTATCAATACTTTTAATTTAACCTGCCTTTTATGTTTGTAGTAATGTAGAACCTATTAACATGTGCTAAAACTGAAAAGAATCGATTGTGCACAATTTTATGTTTCAAAACTTAAGTTTAAGGTGTGCGTTGTCTTTACTGACAGACAACGCACACCTTAAACTCAAGTTTAGTACTACTACTCAGTATAGTATTTTCATATACATACATTTTTAGTTCATAAATTATTTATAACATTTTTTGTGGCTAACACTTTTGCGCGCAAATATACATGTGATCGCGTTGTAACTATGCACCGCCTCAGTTCCGTAATATTGCCGTAACAAATGGTCTGTCGTTAGTTTAACGGCAATATTAATCGTTGTTTTGTCTACTCTCGCCGACAAAACCGAGGATTTATGAGCAACAATAGTAAGCGTGATCGATGACTCTGGCACTTTAATAAATAATAATTAATATATTATTTAAACCGCGTAGTGATTTTCATATCTCAACTACCGGGCCATGCGCAATTTTGACTGCATGAATTTTAACATCTTAAATTTTAATACAATGTTATAACATTGTCAATAACGAATACAAAAAAAAAACAATTTGATGCCGTCGTTCGGAAGTTATGCGCGTAGATACATTTCGGCAATTCATTTTTAATTATATACATAGATTACCAAGTATCTAAGAAGGTTGGAAAAAACTGCCTTGTTCTAAATGTTAATAAAAAAATAAAGAAGACTCATAATCATTATAGGTATAGAAGAGTTAAATAAGTTGAGTATGTCTTTAAAAAGCTTAAGAATTCTCTGTAAAACTGTAAGCAACTGCAAGAAATACCTAATAAACTCTCCAAAGAGAAACTCCCGTTTAAGACCATAATCACTTTAAAAAAGTAAAATAAACTTGTCAATTGTGGAGCAAAGAGTTTCTGCCGTGCGCTGAGAACTTAACAAGTGGGTAGTTTAAAAAAATAAGTCGGTTTTTAAAGGTTCTTCAGTGCTATCTTGGCTGCAAAAAGTCGTTTGCACAAAGCTTCGCTTATTGGCCTGCGGCTGTGTTAATTGGCTCAGTGTATAATCAAAGCCAATAGATTCCTTTTTTTTTAATTCAAGGGTGGTTTTATCTTTTGTAAATTCTATTTTTTATTAGAAATGTAAAAGTTTACCTAAAGAGTATCTAAATGTTGGGTCTACGTTGGTCTTTCAGTTTCTGAAGAGCATATTTCTGTGCTCTACTATTATAAAATTGTAAAAAAGCTGTGTCTGTACATTGAAGATATTTTAAAAAAGACAAGTGAGTTAGGTTATTATAAACGTCTCTGAACGCAAAAAATGAGATTTTTATAATTCTTGTCTGTTTGTTACGGGTTGGCTCAAAAACTACTGAATTGATTCTAATTTTGTTATCGCTGTTAGAAAGTATGTACTATCTCTCAAATAATTAAAATATTACAATTTTATAATAATAGAGATTAAAAAGGATTACATTTTTTTTATTTTATTAAACATACTATCACGCCTGTATTCCGTAACGGTTAGGCAGAGGCGTACTAATGTACACTCACAGTTCACAGGTATGTTTAGGCAAAAGGGGTCGAGCCTATTGCCATAAAGTGTGCACAGATCAAAGCTTTGAGCTGTTAATGAGAATTTCATATAAGAATTCAAATACACTGCTCGATCTGGGAATCGTACCTAGGACCTCTACTGTAGCAGTCGCGCTCAGGAGCACTAGGCTAACGAGGCGGTATTTAAAAAAAAAATATTTTTTTATGTTTTTTTTGCATTTTCCATAAATTAGGTCATAGCGTCTGGTGTATCTAACCAGAAGATGTAGTATCCATATTCCTGCCCGCAGTCGAATATATCCTTCACTAAAATAACTTTATAGTTTAACTAGCTTCTGCCCACGGCTTCGCTCACGTGAAGCTATATCAGGAGTAAAAAGAAAACCAGCATTGATGACCTCTTTTCTGTATGGGCCTCTATACATCAGGGAGGTCAAGCTGTATCTCAAGATTCATTTAATTAATTGCAATAAGAAGTTCTCCAGTTTTTATGTTGGAGCATATACTTTGTAACAGTGATAATAAAATTAAAATCTATTCAGTAATTTTTGCCCCAACCCGTAACAAACAGACAAACAGACAAGAATTTTAAAAATCACATTTTCGGATTTGGAGACGTTTATATACCATAACCCACGTGTTTTTTTTAAATATCTTCAATGTACAGACACAGCTTTTTTACAATTTTATAATAGTACAGAGATAATTTATACACTCAATCTCATCTGGTGGCTGGTTGCAATCATAAATCCAATATAATATATATGAGCAGATTTATTGCGGAGTTTGTAAAACAGAAAATAAATTGATTGCTCGATTCCTCGCCTATAAATATTAAAAGCAATGCTACAAAAGTAATAAAAAATAGGAATGAACTTGCACGGTAATCAAAAAGCTTTTACTTTCAAAATCCTTACGATATTGAAGCCCATTTCTATAAGTATACTCATCTATACTAATATATAAAGCTGAAGAGTTTGTTTGTTTGTTTGTTTGTTTGTTTGCTTGAACGCGCTAATCTCAGGAACTACTGGTTCGATTTGAAAAATTCTTTCAGTGTTAGATAGCTCATTTATCGAGGAAGGCTATAGGCTATATATCATCACGCTAAGACCAATAGGAGCGGAGCAACAATGAAGAATGTTTCAAAATCGGGATTTTTCCTTTTGAGAGCTTCCGATGCATGCGCTGCGTAAACGATTAAAGTTTCGCAAAAATAATATATGACAGAATTGTTCCTCTTTAAAAGTTCTAAAAAAAAGTCCGCGACAGCATATGTCTATCTTTTAAGGTTGGCTCACTATAACCTTTTTTATGCTAACTTTGTTCTAAAATTCCAAATGCATTATTTGCGAAGGTGTTTTTATAAACATGATATTAATCCTTATCCAAATAAATACGTTATTCATCAGAAGTATTTAATTTAAATCAAAAGTGCCCTTTACATCATTGGATTTCAATGAATATCTTAGGAGATATCGCAGTTTTAAAATAACAGCGCAGCAAAATAATGATCAAGTACCGCGCGTACCACGCTAAGACTTAGTAACTATTCCACGCGGACGAAGTCGCGGGCGGAAGCTAGTATAAAAATAAATCGTCTACAGTAAATTGAAAGTGAAACAATAAATGTTTAAACACATCATATGAAGCTTTATGAATCCCAATTGTAGAAAGGAGATTACATATTTAATTAAACTGATGTTTGGTAAACATACTTACTGATTTCTAATTCTAACACTTACGCGAATCTATATCTATACTAATATATAAAGCTGTAGAGTTTTTTGTTTGTTTGTTTATTTTTTTGTTTTCTTGAACGCGCTAATCTCAGGAACTACTGGTCCGATTTGAAAAATTCTTTCAGTGTTAGATAGCCCATTTATTAAGGAAGGCTATAGGCTATATATCATCACGCTACGCGGACGAAGTCGCGGGCAGAAGCTAGTATACTATATACTATAATATATAAAGCTGAATAATTTGTTAGTTTGTTTGCTTGAACGCGCTAATCTCAGGAACTACTGGTCCGATTTGAAAAATTCTTTCAGTGTTAGATAGCCCATTTATTGAGGAAGGCTATAGGCTATATATCATCACGCTACGCGGACGAAGTCGCGGGCAGAAGCTAGTATACTATAATATATAAAGCTGAATAATTTGTTAGTTTGTTTGCTTGAACGCGCTAATCTCAGGAACTACTGGTCCGATTTGAAAAATTCTTTCAGTGTTAGATAGCCCGTTTATTGAGGAAGGCTATTGGCTTATATATCATCCCGCTACGCGGACGAAGTAGCGGGCAAAAGCTAGTATTAAATATTAGATGTTTAATAAATCAAATATATTTAGAACTAGCTGACCTGAGAGACGTTGTCCTCTCCAAGTTTCAACTAACTACCTCGAAAAATCTCATAGAAAAAAGGATTCGGGTTTTCCATATTTTTAATACACTTAGCGCCATTGACTTAATTTACAATTATTAATTTTAAAAAAATATTCGCAAATATAAACAGACATACCTACATAGATAAAAATCTCAAATAACTGTTTCGGCATCAGTAAAGATTAACGCACGTTGCAATTATTATTATTATTATTAAATGACCCATTTTTTTTAAATTTATTATACATAGGTACATACGTGGTATATTATTTTGTGAATTGATTAGATGGAATTTTTTTAGAATCTACACTATGGAGGTTTCACATTATAAAATCAGTTACTTTAAAGCTGGATGCTATAAAGAAGAAAATAATAATTGACAAAATTGTCAACTCAAAATGACACCTGTTATGGAATCAAATTTCATTGAGGTAATAACGATGTCGTGTTAGTCTTCTAGAGAGTAAATTGTCATTCTTTGTTTACTTCTTTACCCTACTCAAATATTTAGTTTTTACACCGGCTGATGCTCGCTGGATAAGTCCTATGTATGTCCCGTGATGCCTTGTATAAGTAGAGTTAGAATAACTGTACTAATAATCAATTCCCGTTCACAATAATGGTTTCTGATTTCTTTGTTTTATTTTCTTGTTTTATCTTATTTAGTACCTGTGAGTGTATTTTTTTAATTTTATTTCTTGATTCTGTTATAATGTTTGACCCGTGCTAGTCTAGTACGGAAATACTTAAAAAGGAAATTTGCTTCAACGGTTATTGTTCAAATTCTACGTTTTCAATCGTTAAAATGTTAATAACTTTTGATAGAGTGAACCGATTTTAATGAAATATAGCCTAAATGTTAATCCAAGAAACAGGCTATGAATTTCTGTCCACTCTCTCCAAATCTCTTCTGTAGTTATCATTTGATGCGCGGTCAAACATACAGACAAACCGACAGACAAACAGACAGACAAAAGTTCCAAAAATAATAGAAATGGATTGTGTTACCGATTCTGAGTCCCCCAAATTAGTTTTTTTGTAAATATAAGCAATGTACAGACACGGCTCACTTACATTCTTATTATATATTTAGAATAACTTCTATCAGTCGAATTCTACCAAACTAAAACAGTTTGGTACAATTAGAGTAATATAAGTTTTTCATCAAAATAAGAAATTGTGTTTTAGTTTGAGTTAACGAAGTTTAGTTTTTCGCATAAAGCTTGGTTTACTATAACAGTATTTTATATATCGTCACGCCTGTATTCCCCGAAAGGTTTGGCATAGACGCAAAAACTACTAAATCGATTTTAATGAAACTACAATAGCTCATGCATCAGAATAACACAATTAATAATTCAAATGTCTATGAGGACGAAATCGCGGGCAAAAGCTTAGCTTAGTTTGAAATAAAGAATGAATGATAATTTGAATTATACCTACAAAAAGAACGCAGGAGTAGATTTAAAACGGACGAATCGATACTGTGCCCCAAACCTCATCCCCAAAAAAATTATAATTTAAGCTTGCAACTCTAAAACCATTAAAATTTCCGCCTGAATTTTTCGAAAGTGCAACACTATCGCTCGAGGCTTGCTTTGAACTCGTGCGTCGCATTGGCATCAGTGGGTAGGGCTGTCGCGTCGCGCTCGTGTCGCGTGTAAATCACGCCCAGTACTGACGCGGCCTTATTCTGATGTGAGGATTAAATGCTTTTGGCCTGCGTCGAGTAGGTAACATTTTGTACGGCGTTTTATGCTTTTTAACGAATTTATAGCAATTTACAGGCCTTTGTATCAAATATGCATCCATTTTTTGGGTTTTATGTATCAAATATGCACGTCCATTTACCTTTAGTGTTTGCCTTTTTCAGTTTTATGCCGGTCATGGAAAAATTAATTCGGTTAACCTTTCGTTTATCATTTGGCTATAGGATTTTAATAAAAGAGTAAACAGAATTAACTTTTTTGTGTGAAATCAAATCTTATAATCAGTCGTAAAAATCTGTTGTTACCATCATTTCATATACATACAGATGCCTGCGGATTCACTCGCGTCCAAAAAGAACTGTATATTATTGTAATCTTCCTTCCAGGATTCAAATCCGTGCTCAACTCTATAGAAATCTGTTCAACCCTTTACGCGGGAAGGGTTGACCTACAAACCGAGATACTTACGCTTTTATAATATTAGCGTAAATTGAGTCTCACAGACAGCAAATTGAGTCTCGTCTTTCACAGCTGCACATTGGCCAACGTCTGCGTGAACTTAATTGTATATATAAATATATAAATACATACACGCCCTTCTCCCACAGGGGTAGGCAGAAACTTTAGACCGCCACTTGCTACGATTCTTGCATACTTCTTTTGTTTCTGCCACATCCATACATCTTCTCATACATACGCGCCGGTTGCAAGTACCACGCACCTGACCTTTTTGAAGGACCTCGTAACTTCTACGAGTAGGACGACCTCTTCCAACGCCGTCGCTGACCTTCGCTTTATAAATTCCTTCCGTTAATCATCTTTCATTCATTCTCTCAACATGTCGAAACCATCTCAGTATATTCTTTTCAATACGCTTTTCAAGTTAAATAGATTATCACGCCTTCATCAAACCAACAACATAATACCAACCAATTATCATGGAAACAAGATAAAAACCATTAAACAAACACAATAACAGCAATAACAATGACAAAATGCAATTGTCTCACGTTTATGGAGAAAGTTTGAAACAAAACGGTCACTGACAAGAAGTACCAATACAGCCCAACTCTCGCGATAAAAACTTGTAACAATCTGATTAGACTTATAAAAGGACATTCGAGAAAGGATTTTTTATCTAAAAACGAACGTTTTGCGAAGAAAAGTTCGTTAATTGCGTCTGAAACGATGAATCGGATTTACAGTTACGCACTTTGATTTGAAGTTAGCAAAAAAGTTGTTAAGTCAGAAATGGCTTTTAGTTAGTCGCCACCATTCATTTTCGTCTAGAAATGTATTAAAAGTTTTAGTACCAGAGAGATTTTATTACCAAAGCAATTTTTCCACGGGGTACGGTTGTCATTTTAATCCGCATATAATAATATCTTATTGTAATAAATGTCACGAACCGTGACGTCATACCACGCCTTTTTATTACAGCTAGGAGGTCACCTTGTCTAGGCCTGGAAATTAATATCTTTGAACTTAATACCACAGTATTTTTTAAGGAGAAACAAACAATTTAATTTTGTCTAACCTTGTAAGAAGGCATTAACTCCGTAGATTCTGTTATAAATTGACTTCGTTGACGAAGGTCAAACGAAGGTCATAATTTAGGCCCTGTATTAATATCGTATTAGTACTGATTCCTAGGGTTGTCAACATTTTCACAGCCAATAAAAGTTCTTTTCGGTATAAGCATTGAAAAATATAATACGTAACAGAAATACGGAGTTACGGGTTACGGAGTTAGCGAGGTTTGTTTGTTAGCTTCTACGCTGCAAAACAAGAGGAACAGAGTTATTTTGCATACTTTATGTTTAATTCACAGTAGTACCTATATATTATAGTATAGTTAGCAACCCTACAACATCTTTGACAACAGCCTGACAACCAATCTATCTTCCGAATATCGGTACTGCACAGAAATTTGGTACCAGAGTTCTGATGGTAGTCGCTTCGTGTAAAATGCTGATGATATTCAGCCGGATCTGGTTAGACTTGAGACGACCCTAATATAGTTCGTAAAAGGCTCGAAGGATAATGATGAGAAACCTTACTGATTGCCTACAAGTAGTTCCCTACATATAGGCCGTGCTAGTGAAAATCATACCGGTGTAATTACCCTGAAAATATCTTATCTACTTTTAGTAATCGGTAAGACAAAGTTTTAGTAGACATTGGGATCAGCTTTCCAAGTATAACGCAAACTCCAGTACGTACTAGTTAAATAAATTACCAGTTCCAAAATGCAACTGAACTTAAACGATATATTGTCACAGAACAAGCCTCTATCTTTCGCGTGATCAGAAAAATCAAACCCGCTTAACATATTTTGACTCTAAAATCAACATAATCAAAGGTACCTACTGAATACATTATCATCATAATTAGATAATTCCATGTATTATACAGATGTAGTGTTTAAATAACTGTAAGTAGTTACTATTGTTTTCTAATAACTTACTGAAAATAACTTTAAAATGCGAAAATTCGCAAATCGTCGCAGCTCGTTGATAACATCAAATCTTTGTAACTTTTATTTATCAACGGTAGAAACAGTAGGCTAAGTTTAAATTATTCTGGTACCAGGTAATCACCATCAGATATTAATAATATCTGCAGTACACACTTTTGAAAATAATTTTAACAAGATATATTTGATGTTTATCACAAAGACACAAGGGATGTTTTAGAATGAACACAGTACAGTCAGTAACTTTTGAATAATACAGATCTTATAGCGTCTCGAAGATTGTATTGTGCTAAAATACTTTTATTGCTGGTTGTACTTCTGTGGTACTCCTGTCCACTGCCGCTCGATACAAATCGTAGTCCGCCATCGTCTTGGCTATACGCCGCAGAATACTTACTACTGTTGAAACGACGAACTTTAACCATAACCATTATCACTGTCCCGCCCTTTGGAACAGTGTGTGGTACAAGATGAGAGGTGACAGCGGAATTTAAATACATATATTTTTTGTTGTTGTTAAAAGTTGATCATAAAGATATACCCACACAGAAATATTTGTTATCTGATCTGCATCACAGAACAAATATTTCTGTAATCTCCTAACAGTCATTTCTGTTCTGTGTTTGTATGTGTGAGAGATTTTTTGTTTTTTGTATTATTAGCGTAGGACAAAAAAATATAACTAAATTATAGATAAACTAACATCTATACTCAGAACCTGCTGGTATAAGATATGAAATAAACGGATTTTCTTTTATTTTCGAATGTAAGATTGTTTGTATTAACTTTTATGTACCTATAATACTTACTTATAGTTTTTTTTCTTGAAGAATTTTTTTTTTCATGTGCTGGTGATGCAATTTTCAATTGCGGTGTTTATTACCTATCTTTAAATCCTTGCTCGTAGATAAAACGTCGAATAAAATAAAACTGCAATGATTTAAAATAAAACTCCGTGCGCCGATAATGTTATCACCCAAGAATCGGGCTTAATACGCGAACATACTCACTGATCTCATTTTTCCACGTCCAGAACACATTTTCACATCATAAAAAAGAAGTTCACCCATTAAGCCCACCCCGCGGCGGCCGAAAGTTTACTACTTGGACCAAACTTTTCGAAGTCATTCGTTCAGGCGAAGATTTTTATACAACGTCCCACGCCGTTTATTGCTTAAAATAAGTAATTTGGTAGGACGAATCTGCATAATGTTTGAAGTAGGAGAAACGACTTGTTTTCTTGTTTTGAAGTTTTATGTAAACAGCTGGTCTGGGAATTAACTTTAATAGCTGCGTATGATGTCGTATTTACTTTGATGGTTGTACATGTGTCTCATAATCTTCATTGGTTTTGAAGATCGACATCGGCTATTGAGTGTGACGTCCTAGGCTCAAATCCAAGGTCGAACAATATTATTGAATAGTTCTATGAAATTATCTGTAGCAGCTCAGATTTTGAATTTACCTCCAATTAATGGTGATAGGCTGGGCCCCGTAATTTATGGGACCTAAACATACTTGGGAATCGTACTCAAGATCTCTCGAGTAGCAATCGCACTTAAGACCATTTGGTAAATGAGATTGAAAGACTGAAAGAATACAATGATGATTAGTTAAAATAAGAAGAACATTAAATACAAATGGCTTTTTATTTTGATTTTGGACCCATGGCGATCGTTATAAAGATAAAAAGGCGCCCGCCTAAATAAATCAAACGCGACGATTTTAATTCGTCCCTTGAAATGTCCGTGGGTGTTGTAAGTGCGGATAAGTCCTTAAATTAATAATCGTTGAGTGCACAATTTGTCCTTAATAAAATTGACCGTTATTATTCGAAGGAAGAGGGTCCAGGGAATATAATTTATGTTATTTTTGGACAGTCAGGAATGTCTCATAAGATAGAAACAAGTTGAGGACTATATTACGTAGATACTTTATTATATAAGCGAATAGTGTAGAGGTACAAGTGTACTCCTCAGACTAACTCTTTGGCCAACACAGGCGTATGTTATGATTATATTTAAACGTAATAAACAATCAGATTGACTTTGACATTTATAATAAATAGTAATTCAAACAGAATGTAATCAAATTTTATTATTTTTCCGGTAAGTACCTACCATTAATCTAGATTCCTACTATACCATTTTGTACAAAATACTTCATTGGCCATAATTTTAAGTCATTGTAATTTTTTTGTTCGTTTATTTCTAAGGAAGTAGTAGTAGTAGACGAAATGGTACCGTAGGAAATATTAACGTTATCCAAATCTGTATAAAATCCGATTTATTTTGGTATTACGTTAGTATGGGCAATTCCGCTTCTATCATACAATTAAGTATGGATACTGTGGACAAGAACAAAATAAAAATACAATAAGCTACATCCAATTATTACCCGTCGATCGTAACAGAACAGAATGCAATAAAGACTTGGAACAAGTATAAACTATCGAAATAACTGTTCTTAACTTAATAGACGCGTAACAAGACAAACAAATCAGCCCAGGAACGTTTGTAGATATCTCTCAACTTCGCCCGGGATAGCGCGGGACTCGTTAATCCCTAGCCCGTGGTCCGGCGACATAGTGATGGGGCATCGTTCGAAGATTCGATATTCAAATGGTTTTTTACTCAATGGTGAAAACTATCGATTTCATTGAAATCGGTTGGATGCTATTTGGATCAAACTAACGGTTGGATGCTATCCTATATGAAATTTCCTGCAGATTGTTTATCAGTGTTTTGTGTGCAAGAGATTCGTCTTTGAAAACGTAGTGTTCTAGTGTTGAGCAAACTAGGTTTTAAAGAAAAAAAATATATACATGAATCATTATTTTTCATCATTGATTATAAATTTCAGTTTATATAAAGTCTTTGGACTATTGAGACCAATCCTATGATTGTGCCTACTGATTACAACCGTAGGTATGTCAATTCTCAAATTCAATTACCTCCCAAATTATTATCCGATATCTCGACACTGACACAATCGCGTCCCCACTTCAGATTCTATTCGATTACAATAATCGATTGTCTGGCGTCTCGAGTTCAGTCCCATCGTGTAACTACTCTACCCCGGGACAGCAAACAATACGAGCGGCAATTAATACAGCCATTATACTAACGAGCGCCACTATCCGGGATCGGACGATTAGACACCGGGAAAAACTTGAGAGGTCCCCTACAATGGAGAATAGTTGATGGTACCTTGTGTTTGTTAAATTAAGTACTTCTATCTACGTAAAATATCTTAACGGTCACGTTAGTTTGGGGTTGAGCAGAAATAACAATCAATTTTGAGAAGAGGCAAGATTAATGAATACGCTAGATTACCAAACAAATATTCAAACAAACAAAATATTTTATATATTGAAATGAAACAATTTTATGGATTCTATCGCGTTAAATTAGTACAAATCAAATCCCGAAGTTTCGTACACTTTACAGCGTATTCGCGTAAGCTTCAGAAATCAGTAAAATATTTTAAAGGTAGTTTAAGTAAAGTAGGTATTTAATACTATATTTAACATTGACAGGATTATCAAAATTTATTCATACTGATTTCTGACACACGCTTATATTGAAATAAAACTTTTTTTTACGGATTTTATCGCGTTATATTGATATTATTTAATTCCCGACGTTTCGGATCCTTTACTTTAAAGCATCCATGGTCACGGGAATTAAATAATATCAATACAAGGCGATAAAATCCGTTAAATGGTTTTATTTCAAAATTTCTTCAGTTTATCAGATCGGGGCTAACCCATTATTAAGTGCAATGTCGTCATTTATAATAATTCGATTTCTCTAAAATATAATAACATGATTGGCACCTTAATAGTAGCCCACCATATAATTTCTGGCACGATACTCCAAAACTAAACCTAACTGTAAGGGCCACTTGCACCAACTTCAAAATTATATAAATTGTATTTAAACACGATTTCTCATACAAATTCTGTGTTTAAATACAATTTAAACACATTTAAGAAGTTGATGCAAGTGGCACTTAATACTCCGCGGACGAATGCTACAGCGCTCCCGTAGGCCTGGCACCAAAGTGGTGACGCGAAACGCCGAGGTTGGTTTTAGTCGGTAGATCGCTCTTTTCAGAGCGGATTCCGACACACCCCACCGCTCTCCCCGGAGTGGTGGATAGTGCATAAAGCATTTCCAACCCCGTCAACAAAAAAAAAAGTGGCACTTAATATGGAACCGTTATTCTAAAATGTCTTCTTTGTGCTCCTATATTTTCAATGAGTAAGACATCTGTCAAGTCTCCTTTCCCGTTACGTGACACGGGTCTCCTCCAAAATTGAGAGTAAAAATACACCACCACGCTACGCTTGGTTTGAGATGAGGACGTCACACACCTTAAATTGAAGTTTAAAATTAACCAAAGAATTTCATCGGAGTAACGGAATGAGTTTATTCAAGTACTGACTAAAATAACTAAAGGATATTAATACTAGCATTTAATTCTAAGATCAGCACAGAACATCCACGACCAAAGAACAAACGAAGCGCGTTTTAAAAGTAAAATACCTTCGCTTTGAAAGAACAAGCTGGCTTGCGAAGCCTTTGCTCGTAATTAACGCTAGGATAATTAAAATACCATTCGTTTCACTTGTAAAAAATGTCTGAACCTTTGGCAGATCTGTCTGCATGCCTTGTGAAGTCCTCAACTTGAATGTGGTAATGTTATTTTAAATAGACTTCTTTAGATATCTTCTATCTGTAAGGTCAAGTAAATTTTTGATATTGAACGTGTCCATATTAGATTTTATCGTGTTATAATGATATTATATAATTGCCGACATCTTGTATATTTTTAACTAGCTTCTGCCCGCCACTTTGTCCACGTAGCGTGATGATATATAGCCTATAGCCTTTCTCAATAAATGGACTATCTAACACTGAAAGAATTTTTCAAATCGGACCAGTAGGTACTTCCTGAGATTAGCGAGTTCAAGCAAACAAACAAACAAACTCTTTAGCTTTATATATTAGTATAGATATAGATTTAAAGAATATATTAATTATTTTAACATTAAAACACCTTTGTTTACCCGTGACTCGTAAAGGATCTGAATCGATCCATCTGAAGCGATCCTTGATTCCAACGCGTGAGTGACTCAAACCCGTGCGTTAATATTATTATAAATTTTGGAGAGATATTGATCAAATGTACATACAGGTGAAGTAAAAATTGATTAATTCATATTATAATCGGAGGGGCTTCAATCTTGATACTTTTACGAATATTTTTAAACTGTGACTTTGTAACGTGAGATTGGCTAAGCTCATTCATTCTCAGAAGACCTGCTTACTGCTGAGTAGGTATAGACTAAGATTTGGCACAGTAATTAATTAAAGATGAGTCTTGATACTTGGTACGATAAGTGCTACATATTTTGTAGTCTAGACGGAATAATTAACCCCTCACGTTTGACATTCAACAGAAGCAGTGATATCCCAGTGATATAACCATTGGTCTACCAAGCAAAGGTCTCTAGTTCTCATCCAAGGCACGAACCTCTGACTTTTCGAACTCATGTGCACATTAATAGTTAATTATCACGCGCTTAAACGGTGAAGGGAAGCATCGTCAAGAAACCTGCATGCCTGAGAGATTTTCTCGACGGCAGCGTGTGAACCCGACGAAGCAGCGTGTGAACGACGCCAACCCGCATTAGGCCAGCGTGGTGGATTATAGCTTAAATCTCTTCATTCGGAGAGAAACCCGTGCCCAACAGTGGGACTAACATCAATTGTAAGAGTATAACTACAGTAATATCTCTTTTAACTTTAATTTCACCTTGAAATGAAACTACTTTTTACGGATTTTATCGCGGTATATTGATATTATTTATAAACAATAATTAATATCAATATACCGCGATAAAATCCGTAAAAAGTAGTTTCATTTCAATGTCTAATATTCGCGTAAGTGTCAGAAATTTAATTTCACCTAATAAAAATTGCTGTTCGTTTTCTAAATCTAATTAAAACAATATACTCGTTGAATTTGTAGATAATTATAATATTGAAATGAAATTAAATGAAATGATATTAATTTCTGTAAGTAGATCATTAGAGACACTTTTACAAGTCAATGGTTTGTTGTTTTTTTTATAGCTAGATGGCTTCGGCATTTCCTAACTGACGACCTCTTAGAAGAAACACCGAAACAAACTCAGAGAATCATGGTCTCTATTAAAGTCCAGACATAAAATAATGCAAATTAATGTGAGTGGGACAATGCAGGGCAATGTCTGAAATGGCCTTTTGAGGAAAGAACCATAGCAGCTTTGAGTAGACCAGTCCTAACTGACGGCAAGCATGCATCAGTCATCGTGTAGCTCAACCATAATTAAGGGAGCTCAACGACCCGTCACACGACAATACCAGATCAGTAGGACATTCGTGTAGGTCGTATGAAATTTATTTATTTATTTATTTATTTATTTATTGAGAAAACCAACAGCGATACATAACAATAACATAAGAAGAAACAACAGATTAGTATGGCCAATAACAGGTTTTCCTATATAACATAAAAAGTATACATCGATAGTGAACGGACTATCAACAAAGGAAAAGAGAGTTAAGTTAAAACCTACTGACAAAAGTAAACAATAACAATAGTTATCTTTTATATGAATCTAAAGTATTAATTAATTTAGTCTTATTTACGAGTTGAGCTAAGTTGCCTGTCCTTTAAGACGCTCATTATTTTAGACTTAAAAGATTTTTTTGAGCAGCTGAAAATATCAATATCTTTAAAGATAGTGTTATGGATTCGAGAAATGCGCGTAAGTACACAATTATTAGAGTAGTTAGTAGAGTGATGTGGAACATGCAACATTGGTGTATGGCGGGTGCGACGTGATGGGGCATTTAACATAATTTGAGCCACTAAGTCGGGGCAATCAAGACGTCCGTTGATTATATCGTACAAGAGACACATATCTAACAATATGCGTCTATCTTCTAAGGTTAACAGACCATGCTTACTGCAACTTTGGAAGTATGTCATTGGTGGATTGCGAAGCCGATAATTAAGATGATTTATAAATTTCCTTTGAATACGCTCGAGCAAATTATTATGTATAATATAATATGGCGACCAAATTGGAGCTGCGTACTCAAGAGTGCTACGAACGTAAGCAAAATAAATTGTTTTAAGTGATTCTACGTTTTTAAAGCTTTGGCAGGATCTTATGACAAAACCTAAATTTTTAAAGGCCTTTGTGCTGATATAGTCTATATGCTCCGAAAAGGATAACTTATGATCGAAAAAGATGCCGAGATCACGAACTGTATGAACTCTGTTTAATGCATTACCGTTAAAATTATATGAAAATATGAGAGGATTTTTTTTTCGAGTATAACTTACGCATTGACATTTTTTTACATTTATTACTATATTGTTTTTTGCATAGTAATTACTAAGATTATCCAGATCTATTTGAAGAGATTTACAATCACTAAGGCTTCTTATTTTATAATATATTTTCTTATCATCGGCATACATTAAATGCTCCGCATACTGAAAATATTCTGCGATGTCAAACAAGTAGGCATTATAAAACAAAGGTCCCAAATGCGAGCCCTGCGGGACTCCGCTTGGGATTTCAATAAAGTTTGATCGATATCCTCCCACCACTACAGCTTGAGATCTTTTGTGTAAGTATGACTGAACCCAACGCAATAGATCACCACGTATACCCAGCCTGAACAATTTTTCAAGCAGGATGACGTGATCCACACGATCGAAAGCTTTTTCGTAATCGGTATAGATCACGTCAACCTGTCCACCATGGTCTGTATTTTTAAGCAGATATGTTGAAAAGGTTGCTAAGTTTGAAACTGTGGACCGTTTACGAAGGAATCCGTGTTGTGTGTGAGGTATACAGGGGAGAATATGTTGATAGATAGCATTGTAAACAAGTTTTTCGAATATTTTAGCTACGGTGTTAAGGATGGAAATACCCCTGTAGTTTTCAATAATACTGCGTGAACCCTTTTTATGAATTGGAACGACATGAGCTCTCTTCCAGACCTCCGGAAATATGCCCGATTTCAGGGAATGATTATAAATAATATAAATAGGAGTCGCTAATGATTTCGCACATCTTTTCCAGAAGATCGGGGGTATTCCGTCACACCCTGGGCCCTTATCAGTATTCAAAGCATTTAATGATCTCTCAACAGACGCTAGTGTAACCCGAAAACTGGATAGTACGTCAGAATTTGCATCAGCATTATCATAAGCACCATCTTGATGATTTATGTTCTGTTTTGCAAACACACTATGAAAAAAAACATTGAACGCATCACAAATATCTTGTTCATTAGAATAATTTACGTTGTTATAAGTTAATAATTTAGGATACTTTGAGCCACTACGCATCGATTTTATATACTTCCAAAAATTTTTGGGACTTGATTTTAAGCTTTTTTCTGTTACCTGTACATATTTATTGAAACACATCTGCTGGACAGTACGCTGCCTGGATCTTAACATCGCAAATTCATTGTAATCTTGCAAGTTGCCATACCGTTTCCAACTGTGATGGGCCTTTGCCTTTTCCCTAATTATTTTAATTAGAGCTTTACTGTACCAACTCGGGTATTTGCGAGAAGAGGATCGGTTACTTAATGGAACGTACTTATTGATGCCGTCCTGTATTAATTGGTAAAAAACTTGAGTGGATTCCTCCACTGAACTACTGCTTAACTTCGAATACCAGTCAATATCATCATAATGTTCGTTTAAAATCTCGTAATTTGCTTTATAATATTTAGGTCTTGGTATAGATAATTCAGTAAAAGAAGTGACTTTTAAGTCAAGAATTTCTACTACAAGAACAGGGTGTGGTAAGTCCATCTTTGTAAGAGGAGATGAGCATTCCTTTATTTGGAGTGGTAAACTACAAAAAGCCAAGTCTAAGGTATTACCTTTATAATTGAGAAGAGTATTGTACTGTGTGAGGCCCAAAAAACATAAATCGTTAATTAAGCGCATACCGGCAGACTGCACTTCCACGGATCCTTGTTTACGAATTGTTGGTCCAGAATGCCAGTTTATACATGGGAGATTGAAGTCCCCCATTACTATATAATTACATATTTGAGTGTGTTGGTTTATAGTGGTCGTCACTTTTTTTAGTACATTATCAATATTCGAGGGTATGAGACGCATGTCTGGCGGAATATAAACAACACTAATATAAAGATCGCCAGTAGAACACAGCGCTTGGGAAGGTATTACGATAGTTAACATTTCAGTACTTGTATTAGGGTCACAATCAACACACCAAGCACCAAGTTCGCGGCGCGAGAGTATCATGACTCCCCCACCAGTCGATTTACTAGTCACGGCTAAATTTCGATCTTTTCGAAATACGACATACCTGTCGTCACATAATTCCCCATCCAAAATACCGCTATGTAGCCAAGTCTCAGAGACAATAATTAAATCATAATCATTACTTAAAACGCTTTGACGAAACTGTAATGTTTTCGTCCTCAGGCCGCGACAGTTCTGATAGTACAGTTTTATATTATTAGGTAACGGAGCCATGACAATAAACTATTCTACAAATAGCATCACCCACATGAATGAACAAAAAAAAAAACAAAAAAATGGATACCTATATTGTATGATATATAAAGTATAATTATCACACATAATGGGACGAAATACACATACCCTATTAAGACATGTATTTGATAATCGCAAGCCCTGACACATTAAGCATGTATATAATATAATGTATGTATAACACCATGACGTCGTGAGTTCGTTTCCAGCGTTAGTGCATATATTGAGGTAATAATATAAAAGAGTGACGGTAAACGCAAAAGAATATTGTTGGTAATATGTAATGAATACAACCAAAACATACCCGCCATTTCGATAAATAGTTACACTACAATCACTTAGTAAGAGTGCAATATAATAGTTTGGTATGTTACTGTAAATTATTATGAAAAGTGAAATTATATAAATACTTAGTTTTTCCAATGCATACGAATATATATATTTGAAATTTAATTGTAATAATATGTATAAAAAAATATTAATTATGTTGATGTAGTTTTTATTTAATAAAAAAATATTAATTATGTACACTGTGTAGAGTGCTGAATAAATATAGATAAGTGTATTGGCAAATTCAGTACCTGACATATCCTGTGCAATCGTAATACAATGCACCTTTGACAGTCGCATCATATTTAATTGTGAAGTGAAGCGACACAAACACATTCCTCGAACAAAAAAATGACCATGGAGCTCAGCATGCATAGAAAGGACAGGCAACCCAATACAACTAACTGTTTTAGATAACAATATCATATTACAAGTATTTAATTTAAGATATGTAATAAATGTGATAATGAAAAAAACAAGGAAAAATAACAAGAATAATTTAGACTCCATATCACCTAGACTTCTCTCCTGTTTTAGATTATTTTCTTTAGGTCTTCTTCTTCCAGAATCAGAATAGCGGGCGTTGTTACTGCTTTCCTTATATAGATTTTGCAGTTTTTTGTCCAGACAAATTGATATTCTTTGAGTTTGCCTAATTCTTTTACTTTTCTTAGAAGGTTTTTATTTAATAGTGTCAGATGTTCATTTACAAACACTGGAGCGATTTTGCCATGAATTTTTAAATCCGAGGTAGTCAGGCGGCACTTACGAGCTTGTGATATTATACTATCTTTGAGTGGACGCGTGCGTAACTTTGCGATTATGTTTCTTGGTCTTCCTTGTAATTTTGACTGAGACGAGACTCTATTTACGTGTATGATATCATCACGTGTTATTTTAATAGAGGTATGATTTCCGAGTTGCAAAATGATTTCATTTAGATCTTCGTCTTTATGTTCAGGCACTCCAATCATTTCAATATTCAGTTGTCTGTCTCTTTGATCACTAAGGTTAATATCAGTTCTGAGTTTCCTGTTCTGGACTTTGACGTCCGCTAATTCTGCACTAAGTACCGCAATAGATTGTATTTCCTTAGAGCATATTTCTAATTTCTCATGAAAATCATCATAGTTATCGCTATGAAATTGCATAGATTTTTTTAACGATGTCATTTCTTCCTGTATTTCAGTCTGTTGTGAATTTATTTTATTAATTGACTTTTTAATAGTTTTATATTCTTCTTTAACACTATTTACTTCTGTCTTCAGTTCTTGAAATGTCTGGTTAAGATTCACAAGAGAATTCTTGATGTCAGACATTTCTATGGTAAATTCCTGTTTCCATTCATTTAACTTTGTCATCATTTTGCTGCTAAATTGTTCCAGTGCATCCGTGAATTCATCATTGTATCCACGCTTACGGCGAGTAATATTATCCGAAGAGAGATCCGGAGCTGACCCCGTAAGTTCATTAGGCGTTCTTGACATTTTGGCTTGTCTGTTCTATTCCGTACAGATGTCTGTCGTCAAAGTTGGTCAAGACAGAATTGTATCAGAGTTGCACTCCCACAATGAAATTATACCTCACTTTAAAAGACACAAGGTTCAAATTTAGATAATACTATTAATAATTGTGGATTATATATTCTAGAGTAAAGGCAAACACGTCCGTTCACATCGAGACCGTGCGGTTTTTTTTGTAGAAATTCCCAAAGCCTCCAGACTATAGAAACTGGTATATTAAAATTAAGCCTACATGGTACTCACATTTGCAATAATTATGATAAGTAAAAGACTTTTATATTTTAAGCTACAGTACTTAGGTACCTATGGATTTCCTTGTACAAGAATTATTTTCCAATAACGATGGGATTCATCAAAGGAACAGCTTATGAGATAGGTACTTAATAAATATAATAGGATTTTAAAAGCTTATGCTGTATTTTTACATCAATTTTTCATCAATTTATGGTAGTACCGACAAGTACAACATAATATTATACACCCTCTAGATTCATTACTGCAAAAATCAACAGAAGATGCCAATTAATTGTAATAAGCTTTTCGTCTTTGAAACGCGTATAATCACGCTCGCGCATTAAGGGGGAGCCTGTGAAATAGGGTGACTTCCCCTCACGGATCACGAAGGAGTGATCATAAAAAAAATCACCCTTAAGTTTGCGTTCGAGAGACTTATTAGAGAAGTGCTTAATAGTAGGTAAATATAGGGAACATACGAGACTATATTCTGAGCACGAACGCATTTTTTTTTAATTACTACAACATTAAGGGTTCGGCGTAACCTGAATTACCCATAGAAACGTAATACCAAAATAAATCGTAATTGAAAGAGGATTTAATCAAATTTTGCTCGGATTCGGATACCTTTTATTTAAGTTCCTATTCAACCTTTTCTTCCAAAGTTCATCTATTAATTCATTCGTTACGGGAAATCATTGAAAGTGAATATAATTTTTGATAAGTTTAGGAAGTTATCAAATTGAATTTAAATTTGTCCCCATTATGTGGCAATATTACTTATACATACTGTTACGCCGCGAAGCTATTAGAATGACGTGGATGGGTCACGAAGGTTCTGGATAAATCGTAGAAGCATGTAGAATATTCGAAAGAAAGTACTCGAATACGTACTCACGTAATAACAATAGATCAAGGTCAGGTTCAAAGGTCAATACCCGTAAACAATAGACGATCAGGTACCTACTCGCATTTTGTAGGCATTTCGCGATTGTTCGATTCCAGAATCTTCGTGACTGATATAAAAAGCCGTCGTGAGGGTCGGCTAGGGCAGTTTAGTTTTGGACAAGGTGAAGTGAACATCAAAGTGAAGACAAGTGATTCTCAGTGTGACAGTACAGTTCAAAAAGTAATAGTGTAGTGATTTTATTTGTGATTTCTGTTGTGTGTTGTCAAGTTTATTAAAGTATTTGTTTATTTCGGTAAAATTAGCGTTAATTAATTTATCCCGAACCCCAGCTCGTAACATTTGGTGTCAGAAGTGGGATAAATTATGCCGGTTTTGCCAAAGGACGATACGGAAGGTATCCGTACTAGAAGTCAGCGGCAGCAAGAAATGGACCAGAGACGATTTGGAGATTCTTCAGCACTTCCTACGGGTCATCTACAACCAACAACAGACCCCGTTGCTGGTCCATCTGGAACTTCTTCGGTACCAGCTGTTGATCTAGCGGCCTTAATGGCAATGATGCAGGATCAGGCTCGCCGTCAGGAAGAGCAGGCCCGCCGTCAGGAAGAGCAGGCCCGCCGTCAGGAAGAGCAGGCCCGCCGTCAGGAAGAGCAGGCTCGCTTACTGCGGGAGCAGCTACAGAGTGACAAAGAGGAGCAGGCACGCTTACTACGGGAGCAGCTACAGCAGGACAAAGAGGAGCAGGCACGCTTACTACGGGAGCAGCTACAGCAAGACAAACAGGAGCAGGCCCGCCGTCAAGACAAACAGATGCTCCTCATAAAAGACCTCCACGGGACTCTGGGCAAACAGCTCGGTGCAGTAAAGGAGAAAGTAGAACAGCACGAGACTTGGATTTCCGAAACCAGAGTTGAGATGGCCGATATGAAGAAGGCTCTAGGTGACCTAAAGGCAGGAAAAGGATTTGAGGCTGCTGTGGCTGCTGCACCTACGACCTCTTCATTACGCGGATTTAAAGTGCCGCCATTTGACGGAACCTCCTCATGGTCGGCATACAAAATGCAGTTTGAAGCCTTTATGGAGTCAAATGGATGGGACAAAGGCCAGGCTAAGACCGCGCTTACTCTAAGCCTCCGCGATCAGGCTTTGACAGTACTGGAGGCCCTCGGCAAGGAGATGTCCTACGATCAGCTGATTGAGGCATTGGACTCGAGATATGGTGACACCCATCTTGAATACGTGTTCCGTGCACAGCTGAAGGATCGGGTACAGCGTGGTTCAGAGACCCTGCAGCAGTGGGCTGTAGAAGTTGAAAAGCTGGTTCGAAAAGCCTACCAGTCTACACCTGTGCTTATCGACGGAAATCTGGGGCAGGCATTCATCGATGGAATCCGGGACCTGGAAGTCAGAGCCGCTGTGAGACTTGGTCATCACAGGACATTGAAAGACGCCTTAGCCCATGCGTTGGAAGTGGAGGCAGTCAGGCAAGACTATCGAGCTTACCGTATTCGGGAAGTCGTATTACCGACATGCTACCTCTGTGGAGAAGAGGGTCACTTCCAGGTGGGTTGTGCGAGGCGCAACAACGGGGAAACGTGAAAACGTGCGGGAACGCGTGATAGTGCCTAGATGCTACATCTGTGGTAAGCGAGGACACATTCAAGCCAGTTGCTGGAAAAAGGAGGATGGAAAAAGGAGAATGATAGCTGCTCCAAGATGTTATATATGTGGAGAAAGAGGCCACCTCCGGATGAGTTGTCCGAAGCAAAGCAGATCCCGTGCATGTTTTCCGAGTAGACCGTGCTCTGAAAACTGGAGGAAGAATGGAGATGCCGCATATTCTGGAGTGAAGCAAGAGGCTAAGGAAACAGCACCTGTGAGGATGCTGACAGCGGATCTGAATGATGTACGAAACGGTAGCTCAGAACAAGTTGGTCAATCGGCCAAACAAACTTCTGAGAAAATGAAGACGCGTTATGACCGTAAGATGAACAACAGAGGCTTCGATGAGGGCTCACTAGTGTGGCTACATAACCCGGTGCGTAGTAAAGGAAAGTCATCCAAGTTACGGGCAAAATGCAACGGCCCCTATAGAGTTGTCACTAAGATCAACGATGTCACCTACCAGATACAGCAAGGACCAAGAGGTGCTCCGAAACCAGTTCACGTGGATCGTTTAGCCTGTTATTACGGATCTAATGATGCATGCTCGGGACGAGCATGTCTTAGGAGGGGGCAGTGTTACGCCGCGAAGCTATTAGAATGACGTGGATGGGTCACGAAGGTTCTGGATAAATCGTAGAAGCATGTAGAATATTCGAAAGAAAGTACTCGAATACGTACTCACGTAATAACAATAGATCAAGGTCAGGTTCAAAGGTCAATACCCGTAAACAATAGACGATCAGGTACCTACTCGCATTTTGTAGGCATTTCGCGATTGTTCGATTCCAGAATCTTCGTGACTGATATAAAAAGCCGTCGTGAGGGTCGGCTAGGGCAGTTTAGTTTTGGACAAGGTGAAGTGAACATCAAAGTGAAGACAAGTGATTCTCAGTGTGACAGTACAGTGCGACAAGTAATAGTGTAGTGACTTTATTTGTGATTTCTGTTGTGTGTTGTCAAGTTTATTAAAGTATTTGTTTATTTCGGTAAAATTAGCGTTAATTAATTTATCCCGAACCCCAGCTCGTAACAATACCATCATGTCTGTATTCCCCGAAGGGTTAGGCAGAGGAGTTCTTATGTACACCCGCAGTTCGTCGGTATGTTTAAATCCCATGTAATAGGGGGCGAGCCCATTGCCATTAAACGGGCACAACTTCCAAACTCCGAACTACTGAGAATTTCATAGATAACTCAATAACACTTTGATCGACTCGGGAATCGAACCCAGGACATACAATGTAGCACTCGCGCTTGGAAATGTATAGAAAATGTAAAAAAATAATACAAAAAGTGAATGATTCAAATTCAAATGATTCAAAAAGTAAAATATTTAAAAAGTCCAAGTGGGATAGGGTATATAAACGTCTCCGAATACAAAAATGTGATTTTTTTAATTCTACTGATTGGTTGGAGTTGGTTGTTGGTTGCTTGTTGGTTGGAGCAAAAACTACTGAATAGATTTTAATTTTGTTATCACTGTTAGAAAGTATATGCTCCAACTTAAAAACTGGTGAACTTCTTATCTCAATTAATTAAACGGATCCCTAGATACAGCTTGACCTCTCTGATGTATAGAGGTCCTTACAAAGAAGAGATCATCACTGTTGGTTATTATATATTTTTTTGGAATTCATTTCTTATCCTACTATAGCTTCAGGCGAGCGAAGCCGCGGGCAAAAGCTAGTATTACATATATTCTAAAGACAGCTAGAACACGTCAGCGCGCCCGTTTATAATCTAGTTTCCCCTATGTTTTCATAGCCAACGTCTGAAGGGATTTAATGAAATTTAATTTTGCGGAGATTTTTCTTTTTCCTCGCTAATAAACTTTACGACCGGAAATTTACGAGTAAGCAAATATTTAAAAATCACCCTGTTGAATAATTTTCTTATAATGACGTCATTTTTAATTAATTTACACCGCCTTACTTAGGTTTCAGCAAGAATATGCTTGAAGATACTTAATAATTTGATACCTACCTTCATTGAATTAACAACCAACAATATGTAGTTATTGTCATAAATAACATTCGTTTTAGTTTTGGCGAAACCCGAGAAGCGTCTAGTATTTTAATGTACTGAATCATAATTATGTACAAAATTGCTAAACTGTATCACAAAAAATCACAAAGTTGCGAGTACCTATATGCTTCTTATGTTACCTGGTTGCCCGTACAAAAACATGCTCACCACGTCTTCAGTTTATAAGACTATTATATTTTTATGAATAAGGGGGTTAAGTATACCATACATGTTTTAATTTGTAACACAGCCGAAACGCGCCCTTATTTTACATAAACATAGGAACGATTTTTCAACTCCAAAAAGGCTACCACCCGGATTAAGTTACTGGCTTAATTTAGTTACTGTTAGACGTGTTGTAAGACTATTAAACGTTTGAGCTCCGTTCTAAAAAAGTTAAATCTTCTGCAAAGGAGATTGGAAGCCATCCGGTCCAAAAGTATTTATTTAAAAGAAAAAACTTATATCCGAAACTGGTAGGTCTAGGAAAAGCTGATTGATAGATGGTGGCGTACAGAGCACAGCTCATGAGTACTGCTTCTAGGAAAACAGACTCTAGCTAGACAGCCTATAGTGCACAGCCCAGCTGCAGATACTGCACATAACATAGACCGCTGAGTCTAGAAAAAAACTGATGACTGTTTGCATCATCCAGTCAAAGAGGGTAGAAAAAACTAAGTGATGGCTATGCACAACGCATTAAACCTGAGCTCCGTTTAGAGACTTAAAATTTCACAACTTCCTTACATAACTTAACGTACTTACTTGAGGAAAAATATATTGTCTCGAGTACACAAGACTTCAGTCTCGAGTACACAAAACTTCAAGAACAAATGATCTCGCCTGTATTCCCCGAAGGGTTAGGCAGAGTTGTACTAATTTACCTACATCCACAGTTAAATTGAAGTCCTGTTTAAGTCCCATGTAACAGACGGCGAGCCTATTGCCATTTGCCGGACACAAATCCAAACTTCGACTGAGAATTTCATAGAAAACCTAATACCTAACACTGCTCTATCTAGGGATCAAATCCAGACTCAATAGCATAGCGGTCGCGCATCAAAAGAAAGCAAGAAAACACATTTATTTGGACACATATTCCGAGACGCACATCACAGACAATAACTTAAGTAGGGCCTAGGCCTAGCCTATATTCAACGCCAGGTTACCAGTCAACCTACCCCACATCACCCTATAGAAACGATGTCGTAATTGATTGGAAGTCGCCGAACCTCGGGGCGGGCACAGTCGAAAATTGATAAAGTTTCCAATGAAAACTCACCCGGTTGGACAACTTTATATTGCCAAAACTGAAACATCATTTTTTTTAATTTCTAGCTAAATTACTCATATAAGTTGGTCAGCGTGTTTCTATTATGAATGCGGAATTGAAATTCAATTGTTTTGAATCCTATTGAGGTCTGTTTTGATAAAAGGGTCTCATTTGAGCAATTTAACTGATGTAAATACGTTATCTGTTTGGAAAAAAACTTTTTGTAAAACCTCACATCTGAAGTATGAAATTGGCATTACCATTAATTATAAATATACTTTCATAGGTATCTTACGTTACCTATACCTAAGAGATAATTTTCTAGAAATTTAGTCTAGATCGTGTGACCTTCATAAGCAATTTTCTTTAGTAAATACTAATTAATAATCTCGTATTATATATAATACGGCCGTTATCTTGTGATCTTTCTGGTGCATAATTTTTATCATAACATACCATCATGCCTGTATTCCCCGAAGGGTTAGGCAGAGGCGTATTAATGTACACCCACAGTTCGCCGGTATGTTTAGGTCCCATGTAATAGGGGGCGAGCCTATTGCCATTAACCGGGCACAAATTCCTAACTCCGAACTGCTACTGGGAATTTGATAAAAAACCCAATAACACTTTGCTCGACCTGGGAATCGAACCCAGGACCTCCAGCGTAGCAGTCGCGCTCAGGACCACTTGGCTAATGAGGCAGTGCATAATTTTTAAATAAAACTTTTATTCGTATTTTAATAATACCGCTCAATCCCCGCATAGTACTCGTAACAAAATCAGAGTTCATAAATCGGTAATTATACAAAAGTTATTCCGAAACAAAATCAACGGAGTAAATCCTACTTTTACTTGTAACACTCAAGTTCTCTGGGACACGGTAGAGTACCACACTAGTGACGTTATAAGTGTCCCGCAAAAAGTAAAATATCCCGTTTTATTGGCCCTATCCCGGACGTAATCTAAATACATATAACTCTCGTGTAAATATCCCCCTCGAGGCTAACCGAGCAAGCATTTTTATTATGTTTGTCTAACAAGAATATTAATTAAAACACGGGCTTAACAGTTACTTGGTTTTAGTTTCGTAATGACTTTGTGTAGTTCAATTCAGTTTCAACTAGACGTTGAAATTGGGAAACTAGACATCCCTGATATTGCGGTCGTTATAAACTACATAGACATTATCTCTTTACCAAATAAAATAGTTTGAGTACTAATAATATTTTTAATCGAAGTTCAGTAAATGCTTTAAAAAGCTTAATTAAAATCCACGGTTTTTACCTAATTTCAAATATCTTGATCCCGCGTGCTATATCGATATGTCCAACACTACTGCACGTGAACTTTTCCCGGACATTTTCGACCGGCCCAGCTATGGGAATAAAAGTTAAACAAATGGACGGCGTACCGGCAAGTTTTAATAAGATTCTTGCGAGGTTTAGTACAGAAACTGTTCGCTCGTGTGTAGCTGCCTAGAATTGTGATACGGTTTTCTCTCTTTTTTATTATATTTCTCTTCCATGGCTTTTAATAACGCGTTTTAAAGTTTCGCAGTAATGTTCGTTGTAATAAAAATGTGGAAAATATTTAGCTTAAAGAGCATTTCAAGCGGAAATAGGTTACGTGTTCAAAGTTATTGTAACGTTTTAATTTAGCTATATTAAATTGAAACTAGGATAGAAAATATTGATAATTAAGCAATGTTACGATTCTAACATACCATCACGCTTGTATTCCCCGAAGGGTTAGGCAGAGGCGTACTAAGGTACACCCACAGTTCGCCAGTATTGTTAGGTCCCAAGTAATAGGGGGCGAGCCTATTGTCATTAACCGGCCACAAATTCCGAACTCCGGGCTGCTACTGGGAATTTATAGAAAAACTGGAATCATACTCAGGACCTCTAGCGTAGCAGTCGCACTCAGGACCACTAGGCTAATGAGGCAGTTAATTATGAGTTATTTAATGTTACGTGTATAATATGTTAATAATCGAGATTATATTAAGTGAATGCAATCACATAAAAATATTTTAGTGATCCTATTAAATATAAACAACGCATTTATTATTCTTACACCCTTTATCACCTTTAATTACTATCTCACATCCCTAGCGTATCATTCCCGGGCCATTGGCGACTTTTTGCGAGCCTGTTCACGACAGCAAATCTTACGGGAGACCACTCACTTAATCCCAGGGCGGGTTTACGAGGGTTGGGGGCAAGGGGGATGGAGCTAAGAAACTTTTCCTGCCACTTTGTGCCCCGATTAGTGATGTAGGTGTACCAATTTTTGCGGGATTATCCCGAATTCTTCCGCCCACTTGTATTATAAATTGTTCATATTTTTACTGGAATTGTTTCACATTTTATATAACTATTACTAACTTAATTTTGTAAAATATAATGAATCAAACTATTTTTTAAAACAGATTTTTAAAAAAATAGTTACAGTATAAACCACGTAACCAAATTATTTTTTGTCTGTATCATGAATGAATATTTTTTTTATAATTGATACTGGTGCTTAAAATAAATTCTTATTTAATAAGACAAGTATTTTTTCGATTTTACTGGATATAAAATGGACTTCCTAAAAATTCCGGTCAGCACAACCTCAATCCCGGTGTTCTCACCTGGCATGTAACATCACTATCCCGCGACCTGTGAACAATGTCCGATGAGGTGACGTTTTTATAAGATCCCGGCGGATATCTGCTCTTTATTTTTTCCGACACTTTCCCTCTGATTGTGTCAGAAACTTACGAGCTCGGCATTATTATGATTCTAGTGTTATATTCTAACATTTAGCAGTTACTTACATTACGTACATTTTGATGCCCTTTTTGTGACTATGACTAAATTGAATGCATCTTGATAACTTTTACTTCGTTATTTACCCGTTTTTTTGTCGTTTTTTTTTTAATTTAGACTTTTATAGCCTGAACTTTTATTTTAAGTGAATAAAAGAAGTTTTCATAAAAAGTATATCAGGAATAATTTAGGTTTTGTTAACTGTCTATTTGACGATGACGACGTGAAAGCTATCATTCGGACACGGAACGCCAGGGCCACTTGGCACCGCGGTCAATTCGCGACGTCCATGGGTCTGCCGAGTGGTGACCGCGCGAATACCCCTGCTACTTATGCAATAACATTTAAAAACTTAAAAATCATCCAACTTCTCGTTGAATTTCTATGTTTATAGTACGTACCTACATACTGTTCCTTCAATACCAATGCATGCAATGCCATGCTTGCAAACTCGAGACAAGAGAATATTCACTGAGAATCAAACTCAGACTGAATGAAACAAAAAAGTTTAAAGACCTCTTGATTCAGTTCTAAAAACGAAAATATATTTATTGCCTTATGGTAACGCATAAGGTCATACCTCATTAGTCTAGTGGTCCCAAGTGTTAGTACTACACTAGACGTCCTGAGTTCGATTTCCGGGTCAAGCAAATGTGCTTTTGGGCTTTTTAGGAAATTGTCAGAAGCAGCTCGAAGTCGGGAATTATGCCCGGTTAATGACTATAGGCTCGCCCCCTATTACATAGGACCTAAACATACCGACGAACTGTGGGTGTTTTTATTAGTACCTCTGTCTAACCCCTCGGTGAATACAGTCATAAAAAAATATATTTACTACCAAAAGATTCACTTTAATCGCTAAATTTATTAGAATAACTTTACTAAATAGTATCTACGTAGACTAGATGAAAATTATTGTTTTTTAGCTTATACAAATTTACCCGAGTATTTTCAACTTCATACTTTATATTAAATTATTTTCGCATAGCACTTAATTAATCGAACTTTTTACGAACTCCAATATCGAACTTTTTTATTTTGTTGTTCTTTACGACTTTAAGTTTGTTCTTCGAGATTTTTACGGGTAATTAAAATGAATTAGTATTATTTAGATGCTGAGAGGCCGTTAAAAATGTTAGTGGTTATTAGAATATTTTATGTACACTTTTTAAGTACTTTTTGGTTGGATATTCAAAAAAACTGTCAATTAAAGACTGGTAACGCATTTTTACTCAGAATTTGATTAAATTTAATTCAATTAAAAATAGCTGTGAACCCTTTTTGATAGGCAAGTTATCGTAGACATATTTGTTAATCAATAATATTTGATAAAAAATATGTCTGATCTAGTTATCAGATGGGTGAAGGTCGATCTTCAACAGCTCTTAGAGCGTAATCAATACTATACATACGGATACATATTTCATCATAACAACGACAAAGCTAATTATAATCCTATTAAAACTACTAGTTAGTAATGCACTACAAGCTAGCAAATTGAATACCGAACAAAGCTCTCGTGGACCGAATTAATGTAAAACCGTATGCATCTACTAACGACCTGACCGGAGCGGACTAAATCTAAGTTTTAACGATGTTTAAATGACACTTTGTGTAATGGTAGTGTATTTCTAAATCGTCTGGAATGCGCCTCTTATACGGCTGAACGTTATGCTAAAAGATATACGGGCGCATTTTGTGGGCGTTACCGCCGCGGTTGTACAGGTTTAGAAATGATTTTGCGTTTATTGTGAGCAGGTGAGTGAAGTGAGTTTAGCGATATAAATATTCATGTACTCATCCATAAGATTATATAACATACCATCACGCCTGTATTCCCCGAAGGGTTAGGCAGAGGCGTACTAATGTACACCCACTTCGCCGGTATGTTTAGGTCCCATGTAATAGGGGGCGAGCCTATTGCCATTAACCGGGCACAAATTCCTAACTCCGAGCTGCTACTGGGAATTTCATAGAAAAGCCCAATAACACTTTGCTCGACCTGGGAATCGAACCCAGGACCTCTAGCATAGCAGTCGCGCTCGGGACCACTTGGCTAATGAGGCAGTTATTATTATATTATTATGTATTTTATAAGAACTATGTCTTAAAATATATGAAGACGTAATTTATTTCAATATGATGAAGAAGAGAGAAAGAGAATGAATTAAGAATTTCTGTGTTTAAAGAGAATATAAGCGAGGGAAATTATATTTTAGTTTGCATTGCATGTTTATTTATCAATCATTAATTATCGCATCAGTGTTAATACATACATTGCTTTAATGAAGCACTCATCATAATCCTAAGTGCAATTATTGTATAGGAATCTGTGTATACCTTCGTAATCCTTAATAAATTTGCAGTACCTATATATCCAGGCGTTACCGTTCATGATTTATGCATTCAAATCCCTCCTTTTTATCTAGGTACGTGTTTAAAGACATTGTTATTAGTGTTTGTGTGGGTTAAGCTTGCAGGATAAATTGCATTTATTAAGCACAAAACAATCCAGAAGTGCAATTACTGTACAAGTTAATAGTGGTCTACCTACATAATCCTCATTAAAATGGAACTAGGTATATCGCCGGCCGCTATCGAGGCCAGCGCCGCACTAGATCGAGTTTATTCCCGCTCTAAATCCCATCTATACATTGTTCCGTGCCCGGCCATAATTCTCGCCCGTACATTTTCACAGGCAGCCTTCCAAGCCGCAGCAGAGCCTGCAGGTGTTCTAGCAGAAATTGTTTCTACCCTCCAATGTAAATATTAGTTAATTAACTGCAAACCGACGCGGTCGCCTCGGCCCCGGTCTCTGTTTAACTTGGGATTCGAAACTTAAAAACCTAGAGGTCTGAGCCTATTTATTTAAGAGCTGACTTCCTTTTGCTGAAGGTTCGTTCAAACTTTGTGACCTCTTTGAAGATATTATGAAGAATTCTATGATTTACATACTTTTAAATTGACATTTTGCCAGTTTGCCTTCTTAGCTTACTATTTTGAGGCAGGTTTTTAATTTTTAGAGATAATTCGTTTTTAGGATGACATTTTAATTAACTATCCTGACTTTCTATTGGGGAAATCCGGGGTTAGCTATGTGAGAGTGTTACGCAAAACATAGCTTTTTCGGGTTATATTAATTTAATAAGTTTTAATTCTTCACAGAAAAACACATCTCATAAACTCATCCCACCTTCTTTGAAGTCCTCAAAACGCATATTTCTAAACAAGATGTATACACGCGGTATATCATTAATAGCAGATTTTGTGTATAAAATTTAATATCTACGTTTTGCCCTTTAAGAATCATATTTCCTGGAGGATATCTCGCGAGGCATCGTCCACAAAGTTATTTTGTTTCAAAGACTTCGTTCCATGCCGGTACTATTCAGTCCTAAATGTAAATTAAATTCTGTATACCTTGTGATTTTATCTACTGTAATTTATTCAAATAAAAAATATTCTAAATATGGCCTTTTTAAGAACGTGTTTTGAAAATGTCTTGTTTACATTTTCATGCTGATTTTTGGTGTTCGTAAAATAACACATTTTATTAAATGATTTTACGCATATGTCTCTCACACATACCATCACGCCTGTAGGTATGCACGACAACGATAGGCAAGGTTCTCCTATTGGGCTAAAATGATCTTTTGGGTGACTCATAATAACCTAATCGTAATGACATCGTAAGGAGCTACTATAGGTTCTAAATATGAATCGGTTACAAAAGAAGCATTCAGCATCCATAATCAACGAATATATTTTCTAAGTCCCATTTAATTAGGGATGAGGTGGGGGCACGTAGCTTGGTAATAACTCAGCTAATAAACTGATCTGTAAGGTTAAGCTACGCATGCTACGGTCAATGTGTAGATGGGTGACCAGTGATAAATCCGCCACCACAATCAGTACGTCGGAGAGTACTTACCTAAAGCCTTCAGGCCTAGTTGTCATACCAAACCAATACATATGTTAGTGTAGTTTGTATGTTTACCAATCGATAATGGTAGTCAGAAGCCCAAAAAGCTTGACAGGCTTCTATATCCTTCAGAATATTGGTATTGCCCAGAAATTTGGCAGCAGCGGAGGTCACTTCGTGTGAAATTCTGATATGCACCTGCTGGTAAAACAGATAAGTGGAATCCGTCACCAATATATTTAGGAAAGTTGTAAGAGAATGACTATTGAATTAGGGAAGCCTATAACCGTCCCCATACCTACCTTATTGGTATGGACAAGGGCGACAAAAAGTTTAGTGAAATAGTTAAGTGTAGGAACCCGTCAAGTAACAAATTACAGACAATTTGATGAATTAAGTGCTATAGACATTTTCACGTAAAAACGTTCAGTCACCTACTCACCATTACACACATCAAAAAATGTTTGCGATCACTAGCATAAGCTGAAGAAAAAATCTTTGTTGTGTGTTTTCTTTAAATACCCTGTTTGAAATTAATATATAAAACTACGTTTTTATTTTTTTTAAATGATTTAGATTTTTCAGGGATTGCAAACTTTTTTGATGTGTGTATATCAAGGTCGGTGATGGCATTCTAATAAAGACCAATTATTCTCTCTCGCCATGTATAACGCGTTTCACGAATCTTGGCAATTTGTGTCTTATAATTGGGTGCCGAGTAATCAATGCGTGAAATAATTTGCGCTGAAAAGCGTAGGCGTATGGTGTGAGGGGAGAGGCAATTAAAATGGCGGCACTAGTACCTCTGTTTATACTTTTTTGTGGTTTAAGTATAAAAATGTTAGGTATTTTCGGAAATTTATATTCTGGAACATTTTTTTTTTACACAACACCATCTAGTCCTAAACTAAGCAGAGCTTGTACTTACTAGACAATGGATACAATACTTATATACTTTTTTTTTTGTAAATACATACTTATAATACATAAGAAACACCCAGACGAACACAAACACTTATATTCATCACATAAATATTTGTGTTCTGTGGGAATCGAACCCATGACCTCATGGTCAGCAGTCCGGTACTCGAACCACTAAACCACAGAGGTCGTCTTTTTTTTAATACTTATAATAGTACTTTCTTTTCCTAAATGTAATCCAGGGTGGAAAGAATGAAAAAAGTATAAATCGATCAAATTACTTTTTCTAATAAAAAAATAATTTTACAAGAAGGTATTTCAAAAATTTTCTTTTATTTTTTTATGTATCTAAGTAGTCGTAGTTATGTTATCTGGAGCCCAAGTCTGCTATTTCAGTTGTATCAAAATGATCGTTCAATTGCACTAAATGGCATATGAACTGACAGATTTCGTAGACAAAACTGTCAAAAATCAACAATTCTGAAGCCATTGAGTGACGATTTTGACACGACAAAATAGCAGACTTGGGGCCCTGTTTATTGACCCAACAGCTTACATTGAATGAAGGTTGCTCTTATTTATTTCATAAAAAATAAATTATAGCACAAAATCATTGAATACCCATATCTAGCCTAATAAGCGACTTCTTTTCTCCCAGTTTTATAGCGATAAGTAAAAAGGGCTTAAAAGTGGCTAATATAGAGCGTTTTAAAAAAATATTTACACGCAATCTATTGAGTACCTCAAAAAAGACCGAATAGAAAGATCAAAATCATGAAGAAAATACAGCGAATAAAGCACTTTATCATCAAAAATGGCCAAACTAAAATATTCAACATTATTTAAACTCAGATATCACAATTTACGGTGTAATAAATTCACGTGGAACGAACCGTAACGTGAAATCAGCCGACGAGATAATAATTTTGTAAAATGTCCGTTCTATCGATAAGTTATTAACATTTAATATGTTTATATCGTCGGCTGTAATTTACAATCGATTGTTATATCGATAGCATGCATAATGTGAATTTTATGATTCCTTTTTTTTTTGTTTAGAAAACGTAGGATACTAGGATTTTCTCCTGTATCGTGGGTGCGTTTACAAACACAAATTCTCACATACACAAACACCCAGACCCGGAACAACTACCCGTAGATCATACAAATATTTGCTCCGTGTCGAACCCATAACACGTGTCGCAGAAGCCAATTGCTCAACCGCTACGCCAAACGTGTCGTCAAACATGGATTAAGTAGGTATAAAGGTTTTACGCTCAGAAATTCTCATTATTGCACTTGAGGTTCTGGATTCTATTCCCAGTTAACCCAATAATACTGTAGCCTATGCACGAATAACTATCGAATTCGTATCGCAAACGAGTGAGTTTTTTTCTGCTACAAGTCTCATACATACATAATTATGTAAGAAAATTAAAGAATGATAACTGTGTAGTATGGAACGCAAGATGAATGAGTGAAGATGATAGGTGTGAAAGAGATAGATATAGAAAGTACAAGATGGCGATTTAGAGTGCAAGGAGAAAGAAGTGAAAGAGGTTTTTTTGTTTTATCAAATAAAAGAAGTTAAAAGTTGAAGGTGTTTGTTCATTGCGAATCGATCCCCTACACATACATATTTTCACATCTGTCTCCCATTGTGGTAAGCAGAGACTACTCTTGCTACGATCCTGGCACACCACTTTCGCTTCATCTACGTTCAATATGCTCCTTCGCATACAATTTATTCTCGATTTCGATACGAATACGTTTTCGAAAGTGTTCGTGCTTAGCCTACTACTTATTATTGGGTTTTTCGATAAAATTCTCAGTAACGGTAGTAATAAGCTTACCCCTATTATATGGAACCTAGGGTCACTGAGTTGTATTAAATTTATTGTGACGATCATGAATAGTAAACTGTTTCTTTAAGAAAGTAAGTAAGAATTCTGATACCTACTTGTTTTCTTAAAATAAACCATTTGTTCTTGTTTCTTGAAGCAAACAATTAATTAGCTTCACTGCTTCAAAACACTTGAGCAACTGAAAACTTTGACTAAAATTGTTTCTGCATTTTAAACCGTTTAGTTTTCGTTTATATTTTTTTTCAACCTTTTCGGGGCTAATTAGCATAGTCCAATTAATTTCAACCTCTTGTTGAATATCATTTAGCTAAAGAAACTTGGTTAAACTTATGCTCATCATAACTTTAAAATAAATCCTTGCAAAAAAGAAACATAACACTGTTTATGGTCGTTTGTAACCACCGATGCAAACGTGTATGTGTGACATCGTAGCTCCAAAACGAATGGACGGATTTTGATTGCATTTTGCTGTTTGATAGGTGACTTGGTCGAGAGTATTTATAGCTATGATTTAACAAAATCTGGTCGGCCGTTTGAAGTTTATCAGCTCTTTTCTAGTTAAGAAGGCGGTGATAGCAGCTTGCACAGGTTTGATTCATTTAAAATTTGGTACCCTGTTATTATGAAAGCATTTTGGCATACCTATACCTACATAACATATGTTTAATGTCTGTGTTCCCATGAGAGTTAGGCAGGGGCGTATTTAAACGTTCCGACAGTTTGCTGTTTGGGTCCCATGTAATAGGGGGCGAGCCATCTTGTCATTAAGCGAGCACAAATCCATGCGAGCTGCTAAGAAATACATCCCAATTACACTTTACTCGACACTAAATCGAACTCAGGACCTTTAGCGTAGCAGTCGAAAGACAATCCATGAATTCGTGCCTCATGGGCGTTTTTTTTTTGTTTCTAATCAAACGTGGAGAAAATAAAAGCGTGAACGCTGCAGAGAGCTAAATGCAGCGGTTCTTTGCCGCATTCACTACAGATTCAATCAAGCCCTCGGCTTTTCTATATTAACATTATATCCGTGTATGTCGGTGGTAGGAAAACATTGCGGGTAGGAAATTGCGTTTCCTACCGCGTCGGGGTTACTAAGAAGATAAAAAAGTAGTACTATTTAGTAAGACCATTAAAAAATAGATAACTAGTAGATAATATAGGTAATGGTGATATATTTTATGTTATATCTATAAACTTACTAGGTTCCTCTCTATACTCTACTCGTTTATGTATTTTCGTAACAAAAGAAAGGTTTTTATTTCCTTTCAAGAATTCATTTTAAATTTAAAATGGTTATTCATTTTAAATGGTACACATAAAAATCACGTGCTTGTGAAGCATGCTTTTCTTTCTAAGTGCTCGGCCACACACAGCCCTCATAAGAGTGAGAGTCAAAATGGCGGGTGTACCATAACAAATTAAATTATACCAACTACCAAACAAATGTACCTATAACGTACTATTTTGTACCTAGCTCAAAAAAATCTGTACCTCCTTCAGAACGAAATTATTTCGAAATTAAAGTACACCCGCCATATTGACGTCAAGATGGCGGGTGTTCTATAATATTTTATTATTTCAGCATAACTTATAAAATGTGATTACTCCAAAAAATTGTACCTATAAAGTACCTCAAGTAAATAGAAACACATACTTGATCAGTGGGATAGTTCCTGAGAAATATAACAACTGTGTCTTGTGTTTACGGAAACACGATAATTATCATGATATATTGATATAGTTATTTATGCATTTATGTTTTATGGATATTTATTAATTACGAATTAAATGCACACGAATAATTATTATATTAATAAGTTACTAGCAACCGTCCGCAACTAGCTTCGTAAATGCACATAAGCACATTCATGATAAAGTATGTTGCGGGTAGTTGATAAACAATTTGCAATTTGCACTCTGTTTCCTGATTCATCATACGAGCTTCATAGTTTACAATACGCAGATAACTTTATTTTCATTAATATAATTTTCGTTGCAATCATATAGAATTAATCACTATGAAACGCGGAAAAAAAAATGTTGTTGAATTAAACGAACTGAAAAAAGTGTTTTGAAAGTGAAAATGTTGTTTGTATTAAACAACATTTCCCATCGTTTCATGAATTACCTTCACCGTGTAGTGAAATATTTTCAAAAATGTATAGTGAACTTCAACGACAAATATCACTTTGTTTATCGATTAAAAGAAATTTTGAATATTTTTTTCCCGTGGAGGATGAAAAGAGTGATGAAGATAAAAATTATGTAGGTTCAGAGAATAAAACGAAAGACGAAGATATAATAATTACGAAAGATGTTGATGCAGAAAAAGAGATTGAAGAAGAAAATAACGAAGAAAATTTTTACGTCGTGGATAAAACTACATGTACTGAAGAAACTGTTACAAGAAGCAATATTTTCTGTAGGATATGTAATCACTATTTTTATTAGCATTGCATTCTTTACATGCACCGACAAACATGCACTTTTTTTGTTTAACTGGATTATTGACTCTCATACGAACAGAGCATTTTGAGATTGGCCAAATTCTCCTCCATTGATATTTAAATCAAGGTAAAAATTAAGATTTACCTTCTTCAGTTAATGTAGTTTTATCCATGACGTAAAAAAAATCTTAGTTATTTTCTTCTTCAATCTCTTTTTCTGCATCAACATCTTTCGTAATTAACAAATCTTCGTCTTCCGTTTTATTCTCTGACCCTACATAATTTTTATCTTCACTGTTTTCATCCTCCACGGGAAAAAAGTATTCAAAATTGCTTTTAATCGATAAATAAAGTGCTATAAGCGATATTTGTCATTGAAGTTCACTAGACATTTTTGAAAATCATGAATCGATGGGAAATGTTATTTAATACAAACAACATTTTCACTTACATAACACTTTTTTCTGTTCGTTTAATTCAACAACATTTTTTTTCCGCGTTTCATAGTGATTAATTCTATATGATTGCAACGAAAATTATATTAATGAAAATAAAGTTATCTGCGTATTGTAAACTATGAAGCTCGTATGATGAATCAGGAAACAGAGTGCAAATTGCAAATTGTTTATCAACTACCCGCAACATACATCTATCATTCTTCCTATCCTTGACAAAATCCTTCCAGTCATATGCCACATCCTAAATAATTCTTCATCCAGTGGTGTTTTTCCAAATGCTTGGAAAGACGCCCAGATTACTCCTTTACCTAAAAAATCCAATCCTGCATCCTTTTCTGAATATCGTCCTATTTCTATTCTACCCTTTCTATCCAAAGTCCTGGAACGCCTTATTCACAATCAACTAAGTTCATTCTTTTGTAAGAATAGACTTCTAAATCCCTAACAATCCAGTTTTCGTCCTGGTCATAGTACTGTCACAGCCCTGGTTAACATTGTCAAGCCTACATGGAAAATGGAAAGCTAATGGTACTAGCGCTGTTTGATTTCAGTAACGCTTTCAATACTGTTGACTTTGACATTTTGCTTGCCATACTCAGCTCTCTTAACATATCTCCAACGGTAATTGATTGGTTTCATAGTTATCTGACTGGTCACCGGCAACGTAATCGTATTGAAGATAAATTCTCTTCGTGGTGCGATACAGCAGCTGCTGTACCTCAGGGTGGCGTGTTATCCCCATTACTCTTCGCAATATTCATTAACGCAATTTCTAATCAACTTCTTTCCTCCTACCACCTTTATGCAGATGACCTTCAGATCTATGCACAAGCTCCGCTGGAAGAGTTGTCAATGGCTATCAATAATATTAATAAAGATCTTGCAGAAATATCGAAGTGGAGCAAATATCACGGACTGACAGTTAACCCATCAAAGCCGCAAGTTCTATTTGAAGGCATTACATTACCATTTAGTGATAAGGTCGAGAACTTGGGTATATAAATTGACAAAACCAAGAAACCAGTCGCCGCTTCTTTGCGTCAGCGGGATCCTCGAGACGACTACGTAACTTCCTTCCAACTGCCACTAAGATTGCGCTTGCACAATCTCTTCTCCTGCCTATCCTTGGCTATGCCGATGTCAGCTATCTAGATCTCACATAAGACTAACTCGATAAGTTTGAGCGCGTTCAAAATTTTTGTTTCAGATTTATATTTGGCTTACGCAAATATGATCATGTGTCAGAATTTCGCGCTAAACTCAAGTGGCTTCCAATACGCCTTCGACGGAATGCTCATTTACTCTCATTACTTTACTGTATTCTCTTTACTTCTTTCTTCTTACCTTTAAGAACGTTTTGAGTTCGTATGGGACACACATTCGCGATCCTTACGGTCATCGGAGAATTTAAAGCTAAAGATGCCCATGCACTCCACAAAATTTTACGATACTTCTTTTACAGTTCAGGCCATTCGCCTGTGGAATGTACTGCCGGTGTCTGTAAGACGTGCACAAACTCTGGCAACATTTAAGAAGATGGTGAAAGAATGCTATCTAAATTCCTAAATTAATTTACCATGTTTTCGTATATAAGTATCATGTTCTAAATTTGTATTTATTGTATAATATTTAGTATATGTATGTATGTATGGTAGGTACCTACATATATAGACATATATTTAATAAAACCAATATTATATAATTTAGTTTAGAAACTTATGCATATTTCTATGTACTATTATATACACCACCAATTATTGCCCGTTTCTTCTTCTTACATAATCTGTGTCCATCCAATGGTTGTCTGTAAGAAATTGCTTTTAGCAATAAGACCGCCAATTGTACTAAGCAATAAACATGATAACCATATCTCTCTGTAATCTTTTTGGTGTACTATAAAGAGTATTCTATCTATCTATCATACTATATCATGAATGTGCTTATGTGCATTTACGAAGCTAGTTGCGGACGGTTGCTAGTAACTTATTAATATAATAATTATTCGTGTGCATTTAATTCGTAATTAATAAATATCCATAAAACATAAATGCATAAATAACTATATCAATATATCATGATAATTATCGTGTTTCCGTAAACACAAGACACAGTTGTTTTATTTCTCAGGAACTATCCCACTGATCAAGTATGTGTTTCTATTTACTTGAGGTACTTTATAGGTACAATTTTTTGGTGTAATCACATTTTATAAGTTATGCTGAAATAATAAAATATTATAGAACACCCGCCATCTTGACGTCAATATGGCGGGTGTACTTTAATTTCGAAATAATTTCGTTCTGAAGGAGGTACAGATTTTTTAGTGCTAGGTACAAAATAGTACGTTATAGGTACATTTGTTTGGTAGTTGGTATAATTTAATTTGTTATGGTACACCCGCCATTTTGACTCTCACTCATAAGATAAACTGGGTTTACGTGTATAATATGCTCTCCATTAAACAAGGCAGGGTTCAGTTGGTTCGGTTTATTTATTGTGAACTTCTGCATTTTTCTTGTGCGTGTACTTCCACCCAGTATGCTGCCGTGAAAGGTCGACTGGTTGCCTAATTCGCTGAGTAATTGCCAAGGCGACGGGCTGACTCGTGTTCCAACCATCTACAGGTGTGTTTTACTCACTACCCCACTCGATTGTGTGAAATCTGAAATGAGTTCCCTTTTACACGGATTGTTTGATGAGAGCGGCTCGTGGCTACGTAAGAACTTCGTTGATCAATCGATTTGCAAGATTTTTAAGGCGCTTCCCACAGTCAGTATAATGCACATTGCCTTTGAGAGCTCGTAAATCAGGTTTCAGTTATCATTCGAACACGTATCTTAGACAATGATTAGTTGTAGTTAGAAGCCCGTAAAGCCTGCCAACCAGTTTATCTTTAGGATATCTGGATTACCCAGAAACTGGTCTGGTGGTGGTCATTTCTGCCGCTTGTTCTTGTAGGATGATAAAGACTGAATAAAAAAAACTAAAATGATTAAATTTAGAGATTGCATTCGTCATTTAAAAAAGAAATACATTAAATTTGTGATTTTCAATTGTTTTTTTTTTTTTTTTTCAAATTATATCGCGTTACATTGGTATTATTTAACTAACCTGACGTCTTGATCCTTTTATAGCATTAGATCACGAAAATCATAGAAGTGAATGCATTATTATATTTATGCTGGCGAGTGTACCATACGTAACTTATAGATCTGTAGCCGAAGCACGTACACTTTGGAAAACGTATTCGTATCGTATCGAAATCGAGAATAACTTGTATGTGAAGGAGGTTAATGAACGTAGATGAAACGAAAGTGGTGTGCCAGGATCGTAGCAAGTGTAGTCTCTGCCTACCACAATGGGAGACCGATGTGAAAATATGTATGTATGAAAGAAATTTGTAGCATAAAAAACTCACTCGTTTACGATACGAAGTCGATAGTTGTTCGTACTTGCTAGTGTATCATTTATCTACATACCAACTTATTACCAATAAGTCACCGATTTTCTAACTCCTTGACTAGGATCTATGAAACCGTCCTTGACAGGAGATCAATAGGAAATCCGATTAGTCAACAGTTCCGATTGGGGATCTTCTTATTTGATTTATAGTTTAGTGGATACGTTCGAGAAAGGAGGGTGAGAGCCCTTGTCTTAATACATTATCTCACTCAAAATCGACTTAGCTGAATGGGTACTGTTTAATCAGAATACCTCGTGATCTTGACATTATATTTCAATGTATATAATCAGAAATTTCGTGGTTGACCATTTTTGACGTTACTTCTCAATAATAAGGGTATATAATAGTAATTCAGTAGTATTCAGTATTCAGTAGTAATAGAAAATTGAATAAAATTTTGTTATTATTTGGATTCGATACAACCATTCCTTCACTCAACCATTTCTTCCAAAGAGTAGAGTAATTGTAAGTTAATGTAATTTTTGATAACTTTACAAAGTTTCGACTGATTTTCCGGTCGTTTATTCCAGAATAATCAAAATGGTGTCCATACATACATACATACACTCACGCCCTTCTCCCACAGGGGTAGGCAGAAACTATAGACTGCCACTTGCTACGATTCTTGCATGCCTCTTTTGCTTCTGCGACGTTCATACATCTTCTCATGCATACGCGCCGGTTGCAAGTACTACGCACCTGACCTTTTTGAAGCACTTCGCCAATAAGATCGGTGTATGTCCTTCTAGGTCGACCTCTTCTGACGTTGCCGCTGATATGCGCCTTATAAATTCCTTTCGTTAATCGTCTTTCATTCATTCTCTCAACATGTCCAAACCATCTCAGCATATTCGAAATGGTATATAAAATGGTGTCCGATTCCGAAAAATAAAACAATTTGATTAAATTGTTACTTACGATTTATTTTGGTATTGCGTTTTTACGGGAAATTCACAACAAAATACTTCACAACGCAGTTTTCATCACTACTTACATGTTCGCCTATACTGTGCTAGGCATCATTAATTCTCGTACACATATTTTATTCTCGTCTGATATTCAACCCGCGTCGCGTCGGAGGCGTCGCGCCGTCCGCCGAGGGCGTTTCCGTACCCCCGACATTTTTGTCGTGGATATTATTGAAATCAAAATAGCTCGTGCCGTCGCAGAGGCCCTCATAAATTTTGCGTACCACAGCGGGCGGTCCAGTCTGTCCTAATTCTTGTTGATGACTGTCAGTTTTTATTCATTTCTTTGTATTGGGTCCAACCTGTGTTATAGTGGCCTATAGAACGTATTTTAAAAGGTTCAGAGTTATCGTGAACATAATACCCGTATCACTCAATCTTTTTCAGCAAAACCACTAGTGGTCAATTGTATTCAGGTTAATTTATTTCTATTGATCTCTGTACTTATACTTTACCTGCCTGATACCTTCCATTTCCCTCGTCAATTTGATCTAAATTCACAACAAACATCCCTCGCCTTAATTAATTAAAATGAGTATGTCCACTTAAATAATAATTCGCTCTGTTTACTTTCAAAAGCATCCAGCGTACAAAACAGTAGTGACTCTTGAAGGGTGAAAGAGTTGAAAAGTTGGGACGGATGTAAATTAATGAAATTCTACCACTACGGGCGAGTCGACGGTCGGTTTACAAAGCCAGTGTCCGTGCGAGGAGTTTTGAACTTGGAACTACGTTGAAATGGAACGTGCATGTGTACTTTTTAAATTTCGAATGCAATTATGCAATATGAAACTGACATGCCAGTACAATAATAAATAAAAACCGGATTTATATATTTTTTAAAAGAATAAAGACTGCATCATTTACAAACTTAAAAATTCGATAGAGTAGCTGAGCAGATAAATTAAGAACCGTTTTTTTTTCATTTTTTTTTTTTCAAATAAGCTTTTACAAGCGTTTATGAAACGTTATGATTCTAGTTGCACGGTTCCAAAAGGTCGATCCTATGGAGAAGAATCCGGCAAGAAACTCCATGGACAAAACACGTTTCAAAATAATTGGATGTATGTATTAGATTTATGTGTGGGCGTTATTATCTGAAGATTAAATTCAAGGTTAAGAAGTATTTTCAAAGGTCGAACCTACGCAGGAAGACAGTGGGACGCACGTTCGAGTTTGATACCTACTCTTAGCGACACATATTCTCCGAAAATATCATATTACATATTATCATGAGTGGATATATCAAGACCTACTCAGATATATCGATGAAAGAGTGTTACTTGAATAATTAACTCTTATATTTTTTTTATTCTTTTAATATAACAAAGGAGCAGCGAGTAATAGAATGGTAAGCGGGAACCTCTGCCTATGCCAGCAGCACCCGTCGTCTTGAGGCATAAATTATTAAAATTAAAGTTAATTTGTCCAGTTATTTTGCTAGCTAATTTACTCTTCAAAACGCAACTTACCTAATAATTATAACACGTTATTGCTTATCGGCTCAATATTTGGTAATGAGGTGGTACTTAATCTAGACGTACTTAAGAGACTATATTTCTACTTCTTCCAGGTACCTATTATTATCCTTCACCAAAATTTCGTATTTATGCGTTGATTATTTCTAAATGTCATTCTAGTAGGCTTACTTTGAGTAATAACTGAAATTTTTTAGTTCAAAAACTAGCACATTCTAACTATCATAGCTCTATGCTCCGCTCTGCTGCTTCGCTCCACTTGTTACCGCCAACTTCGTACCCCACTATAACTTGTACAGCACTGACCCACTGCAGATGCTCGACACAGCTTTAATACACAAATAATTACTGGAGACAAGTTTTGAAGACTAGTGCCACAGTGCAAACTTTTTATGAAATTTAAATACCAGCCAGTTCCGCGAGTTCTTTTTTTAAGTTGCTGCCAAAAGTGGGGCTTGACAGTTCAGTATTTTTTTTTTAACAAAGAAGGTTTTAATTACTATTTTAGTGTCTGGCTGGAAATTGTTTATTCAAACTTGGGAGTTCATAAATGGAACATAGATGGCAGGCAGGCGTCTGTGCTTGAAAGTTGAGTGTTGCAAGTTCTGAAATATGAGTTGATCTGACGTGACTGCTTACCTTTGCTCGGCGTAAAGTTTTAATGCAGCGGAACCGTGTAAAAATAGTTGGCCTGTAAAGTTTATTGCTATACTTAGGTTTTATTGCAGGCGATTGTTACTAGAAACTGTCACATTACTAACACCACTATGTACTTATTTTTACTCGTTGGTTCTGTCGTGGGATTCTTGACTTTAAAAAATCTTAAAGAGCCCGTTTACCGATTTTTAAACAAGTTTGTACTCACGATTCCTATAAGAACTATGATAATTCAATAAATAATAATTATAAATTTAATAGATCGTCGGTTCTTAACAGAATTTCTACGTTGTAATATTTCTGTATTAACTTGAAACACCACTCACCATTGCATATTACGAGCCTAATTTAAATAAACGCAAAAATATTCCACGGTTCACTTGTCAAAATCAAATGGCCTTTAAAAAATTCATCATAATATTCCTTAAAAAATTATAACCTCATAACAGCAAGGGGTGGTCGTTCTTACCACGAGGTAAATAATTTTCCCCCATGCCCGCCAAGCCCCATTCGTGACGTTGTCGATTTGGCGTGCTCAATAAAAAAAATCCCCAATTTACGTTCACGTAATAGGCACTGCGGATAATTCGCTACGGTCCCACATTGAATGCTCATAATAAAATGGTAGGCTTTTTTTAATATTCCGAAGTTGTTTCGTCGTAGCACGCTCCCTTGCGGGTTTAAGTAATAAATTAGTGAATAAACGCAATTTGGCAATCTTTGTTTTGTGTTATCGAAATTTCCTGGTTTTATTTTATACTAGCTTCTGCCCACGACTTTGTCCGCGTAGCGTGATGATATATAGCCTATAGCCTTCCTCAATAAATGGGCTATCTAACTCTGAAAGTATTTTTCAACTCGGACCAGTAAGTAGTTCCTGAGATTAGCGCGTTCAAGCAAACAAACAAACAAAATCTTCAACTTTATATATTAGTTTAGAAGTATAGATATCATTAGGTATGCGACAAATAATGTTATTTATGTCCAAACCCACAAATCAGGATGGCATGACTAATATATTTTTTAACTCCAACCATGTCGAAACTGGCCTGATATTTAGACAATTTAATTTATAAATCCGTTTTGTATTAATTTTAGTATTTAGTTTTAATTAAATTTATAAATTAGTCATATTATTATCTTAAAAAATTGCGTGCCATGTATGTTGCCATTAACCGGGCAAAAATCCAAAATCCAAAATGCTATTGAGAATCTCATACCTACAAAAACTTAGTAACACTTTGCTCAACCTGGGAATCGAACTCAGGACCTCTAGCGTAGCAGTCTCGCTTACAACGACTAGACTAATGAGGCAATATAAGCAGAATATATATTTATAAACATAATTATATAAATTTAATTAAAGCAGAAACATTGAACATAATTTAATTGAAACAATTGAATTATAAATTTAATTATACGATCAAAAAGCTGCCCATTATCAGAAAGTTTCTAAAACAATGAAACATTACCTAATGTAGCGTAAAAAGCAACAATTAATTTGTTACGAATGATTTTGCAATGTTTGTTTGTTGTATGTAATTAATTTTGGTTCCCTATATTAAATCAATTGGCGTGTTTTGTATTATAATTTGAGTGTTAGTTTATTAATATTTGTTAGAGGTTAATCACTGAGTTGAATAAACTAAGTGCTTTGTGGTATGATACTCATCCTACTTAAATATGTTCTATTCAACAGAATACTGACTTCATTGACTAGTGGTTGCAAGCGTGGCAGTTGAACATGAAGTATCGGGATTTATTCCCAATACCTCTATACCATTTTTTTTTAATATTTTCTATATTCTCAATTTTTCGTGGTTATATGAAAGGTGATCTGTAAGCTTAAGTTGCTCTTGACGCATCCTTAACACATCGAGACCCCTCCGCGCCTCAGAGAGCATTGTAAATCTGTCGGTTTTGGTTATCGTACGAACATTTATCACAATCTTTATTGTCAGAGAGAAGCTGAAAAAGCATGATAACCTTAAACACCGAAAGTAAAAAGATAGGATATCGGTATTGCCCAGAAATTTGGTTGCGAAGGTCTGATGGCAGTCGCTTCGTGTAAAATAAGTATTGAGCTGCATCTGGGCCGAATGGGAACTGAACCCGACATATTTGTTAGAAGGTTAAGAAATTTAGTTATTATGTAAAAGTCCATTACAAACTAGCTTCTGCCCGCGGCTTCGCCCCCGTGGAATTCGGTCTGTCATCACATCCCACGGGAACGGGACAAAAAGTATCCTATGTCCGTCTCCTGGTTCTAAGCTACCTCTCCACCAATTTTCAGCCAAATCAGGTTCAGCCGTTCTTGAGTTATAAATGGAGTAACTAACACGACTTTCTTTTATATATATAGATATTAGCTTTTAAACTGAACTTGTTATCGATAAATCAGTACCTACATAAACAATATCGTATTTTGAATATTACCTACTCTTGGTTATAACACTTTTTACAGCCATAAACTTGCATATTCAATACATTTATAAAGTTTAGTGTCTTGAATTGAGTTTATACGCATTTAATAACCTCGTTAGTGAGTAAAAAAATTTACAAGCAATATCATTTTTTATTCCACGCGGTAGCTTTGCAGAAAATGCTGCAGACTTCGTATAAGTTCCAACTCTCTGTTGATCGCTTTCAGGGGATTAATATCTCCCTAGACTTCGATAAGTATGTAGAATAGATTGTGAGGCAAACTTTACAGCAAACATGTTTAGCGATAAAGGAAAATGTCGGGTGAGTTTATTTTTTAATAAAAATGTTGCCATACACTAGTAGGTATTTTTTTCTGTATCGAGTGCGTTTACAAGAACGAATCGACACACACAGAAATACAATGATGTATCTGATTCTTAATAGGTCTTCAAAACACCCCATTTTACCGGTTTTTTGTCAAAACTTTGCCCCACACAAATTCTCACATACACAAACACCCAGAACCGTAACAAGTTTCGGTAATACAAATATTTGCACCGTGTGGAGATTGAACTCACAACACGTGGCATAGAAAACGATCGCTCAGCGGCTACGCTAAACGAAAGATAATGGACGACCCACGAAGAGGTAGCTACCGTACCGTACCGTATGTTAGCGTACCGGTTATCAGTAGAATTCCTTACTTGAGTTTCCCGATAGTTATAACCCGGCTATCTTCACAAGTGAATGAGTGCTTCTAGGTAAGCGTATCCATTGTGTATTCCGTGATATCACCGTGGACGCTTAAGATACAAGGCCTTCTTTTTCAGATATTTCCCTTTCAGATACGAGGTCGAGAATTATCTCACTTCTACATCTACAATAATATTTTAAAGAGGAAAGATTTGATTGTTTGTTTGTATTGAATAGGCTCCGAAACTACTAGACCGATTTGAAAAAATCTTCTTCAAATATATAAATCTTTATCATTAGAAGCAGACATTATCCCTGATGAACATAGGCTATTTTTACTGCGGTAAAATACTTCATTCCTACGGGAAAACGGGTGAAGCCGGGCTGGGCAGCTAGTGTTACAATAAATTTCTTTGTACCTACTAATAATTGTACCTACCCTAAAACCTTCAATAAAATTGTAATTCTAGGTCTTCATCCTTCTAACCTTTTCCCTACATTCGGGTCGGCGACTAGTCTGACCAGATGTGGCTAAATATCAGTAATTTACACGAAGCGACTGCCACCGGACCGTCGCAACCCAATTTCTGTGCAATACCAATACCGGATATCTAGCGTAGCAGTCGCGCTCAGGATCACTATACTATCGAGGCAGTTAATAAATATTGCTTCTTCATACTTTTCAAACCCTTAAATATTTTGTAGGTTTGTCTGAGTTCATAAATGTCTACAAGTTGTTATAACAAAGTGACACCTCTGGTGTTGCAGACGTTTATAGGGAACGGTAATAATAGATATTAATAGAATACTAGTACCACCAGCCAGGCCGTAAGCTTGTTTGCTACCTCAGAGGTATAAAAAAATATGCTAGGATCACTTATGTATAACATTAACGTGTCTCTCGTCCCATAAACACACAGAAACACTAATAGTAACAATTTGGCAAGCTTCTAGAGAAGCTTGCAAGCACTATAATAGTTCCACAAAAACTTTTAACTACTTGACATCTTTCGAGGAATAAAAGACGTAATGAATATAAAAACAGAATATATGTGTACAGAAGATTCACTTCCAACACCTAAGTTTTCTACAATATTTACTTTATGCTCAGGCTATTAAAGGACATTTTTATAACAATATGTCTTTGGACATTGTATCCAACTGCATGAACTTGGTCATCTTGTTCCATTTTTGTTTGACAGTCTGTTTTGTTTATTTTTTAAATTAACTTTCATTTAATATTATACCTACGGCGTTACTCTCACAATTGAGACGAATCTGACCATGCCTTGATAAGGTGCATTTGAGCTCTCTTTGAGCTCTTAGACATTAGTATTATTTTGTTTATTATATTTTCAGCCATGAATATTAGTATAGAAAATAGTAAATTCAACGAAATCAGACCTTTTTCTCCTGCGACCATTCTATTTTATTTTTCGTCTTTAATACACGCATGTCGCATGTTACCTGAAGCAGTACTTCTGAATCTACTCTTTCAGTGATATGAACAAATAAAATATTTGGCTTTGAAACAAAAACATCAAGATTTTGGCACGCCACCCTCTGTGGAAAGTATTAAGAGTGGAATTATGATAATGGAATTAATATTAGGGTCCGGAATGAAACAAATGTAAAGCCGACCGCGTTATTCGAATGTTACCGACAAAAATGGCGCATTAATGTCCGGGCAGTCCGGGATAAATTCTGGGGTTTTGTATTAGAACGTTTGGATACTTTTTTTTATTAATGGTAATATGATTTCGTTTGGCATTCCTCCCCTTTTTGGGTTACTAGTGATTCTGTGAGCGGGTTCGATATTGAATTTTGTATTGTAGCATTACTTGAAACTGAAGAGTTTAATATGAACCGATGAAAATGCTTTTTTATGAAAGTACCGTTCGGACAGATTTTTTTACAGAACGTTGCCTATTACCATTCTCATATTTATTTCTTGTGCCTAAATAATTATCGGGATGTTTTTATTACCGTTCAGAACAAGCATGTTACGGTATGACATGGTATAGCAACTGTTATCTAAGATATTTTGCGTGTGATTAGGGATGATGGCGAATTTGAACCACCCTAACTTCTCGAGGAAGGGCAACAAACTTTGAATACTGCTGACGATCTCTCAGAATGGACTCAGGTCAATATAAGCCCAGTTATATTTAGCATAATTATTAGGATCTGACTGCCTCGTTAGCCATTTGGTCCTGAGGGCGACTGCTACGCTAGAGGTCCTGGGTTCGATTCCCAGGTCGAGCAAAGTGTTATTGGGTTTTTCTATGAAATTCCCAGTAGCAGCTCGGAGTTAGGAATTTATGCCCGGTTAATGGTAATAGGCTCGTCCCCTATTACATGGGACCTAAACATACCGGTGAACTGTGGGTGTACTAAAGTACGCCTCTGCCTAACCCTTCGGGGAATACAGGCGTGATGGTATGTTATGTTAATTATTAGGATAACAATCTTTCCTCCCTTTTTAACCAATAAATTCTGATCAAAAACAATCGGCACGCCAAATCCGCTGTTTACGAACATGGCAGCTTAAACGCAAATAAAAATAAACGTAAAAAATATGTTATTGTTGTATTTATAAGCTGTTATTGTACCTACAGTGACTGTGTTCTCGAAAGTACCCATAAAGTCTGCTTGGGAAGTGTTTACGTAACATTTAGTATATATGATGCCTAGTGACGCGTTTTCGACTACGTAAAAGTGTTACGGTTGAGGACTAGCATGGGTTATTTTAGTGGTGATGGTTATATTCTATTGAAAAAAAAAGAAAACATTTTTTTTAAGTAAAGACAAGTCATTTTTGCTAAAAATAAAACAACGGGTTGCACGCCGGGAGTGCCGGCAGAAGTGAAAACTTGAAAGAAAGAAAATTTTATTTTTTTACACCAGGACGCTATAAAAGTTAAAATAACAAAAAAAAAGAAAACACGAGTGTACCTTAAAATTAAACAATGTTATACATACCTCTAGATAGTCTGTGGCATAGCCTAGATGGACCAGGTGCCAAAGACCAATAAGTCACCGGTACTATTAAAAAAAAAAAAGCTTTACACATTTATGGTGTGGTCTGTGGATGGTCTTTGGTACTGTGGTTTAGAGGTACTTAAAACAAAACAGAATTATAAATGTTAATGAACGTTGCATTTTTTATATTTTGGAATGGTTAGGGAATAATTTTGCAAGAATTGCTTTATTTGTTAAAATACTATCATTTATGTTGTAAAATACAATAGGTATTCATTTATTGTGCTATCGTACACAAACATTTCAATTTATATTACATTAAAAACTAAACACTTCAGAATTATTACAATCGTCTTACGAATTTTCGATCGAGTCACGTGTCCTGATGCTAGATTAACATTTTTTACCCATCCCAATAAGTGCGCAACGCCACTAAATAAGTTTTCATATAATAAAAAAAAACATTATTATTATTCTTATAAAAAAGCATACTAGCGATGTGGGTCACACATTACCTACTAATATTCTTGTTAACCCCTCGTGCGAAGTCGTAAATCGTCGTATTCGCAAGTTCCGACAGAAAATAGAAAATTACTGAAAATTTTAATACGAACAATTGTCAGATAATGGTCTATGGATTATTTAAACAAATAAAATTATAAATTTGTAAGGTATTCGTAAATTATTCGCTGATACTTATTATAATTAATTGCTAAACAAAATTGTATGTCGTACGTACCTATGTGTATATATCCCTTGACTCTGTGTCATGTATTTCTGAATGTTTTATTCTTAAAGTTGTTCTATATCATTGATCATGATTTTGGAACGAAAGTTATGATCTATGGTACGATTTATACAATATATACTACGAAGTATAATAATTACTCTCAGACTTGTGTATAATGAATATAAATTAATTGATTTATTCCGTTATACGTTCCGAAATTCTGAAACTGTTATACCTATTATAATAGAATTTCAGAATATTTTTCATCGACCCCCATTGTGATAAAATCCCTATTTACGACCCACACTTCCATTATATTACACTTTTACCCCAACATAAACGTCGGCCATGTTTTACCATCCAAGTGAAACCTTTACAAATTGCCTGCAACTTCCGCGCTGCCCAATCCCAATCATAATACCAGTGCCCTGTAATTAAACCTAATTTAGACAGATGGACATCGTTTTACCCCAAATTGGATCTCACACACACACCAATTTGTGTTCAGTTAATTTTATTCGGCGATGCCCATTAAGCGTAGGCCTGAATTTTTCCACAAAACGTTACGCACTCTGCTCATGCCCGATGATTGCGAATGGGTTGATTATACTTTTATGCTGCGCTCGATAAGTATATGCTGATTGGGACATTTTTTAGGCTTATTGAACACTGATTCGGTTAAATAACGTGAATCTTCGTTTAATATAGTCGACCTCGGTCAAACTTGGACATCCTTCAACGTCCTCACATCTTTTTATCGCAATATTGTAACAGTGAAGTTTGTAATTTATTTATTTTAAAAGAGTGTCCATGTAGTTTCTTGCCGGATTCTTCTCCATAGGATCGACCTTTTGGAACCGTGCAACTAATCATAACGTTTCGAAAACGCTTGTAAAAGCTTATTTGAAATAAAAACATTTGAACTTGAACTTGAACTTGATCTAGGCTTCTTCTTTAATAGGTACTTAATACGACAACAAGAGGGAGTTTAGTGTGTAGTATTATAGTCTATAATAGTAGTATATATTATATAGTATAATAGTAGTCTGTAGTAGATAAAAGACCCACATTTCGGAGTCCAGCGGACTGAATTTCCAATACAAATGTAATATTTAGATTCCATTATTGTTTATCTAGGTTCCTGCTCTATCATTTTATCCAAAACACTTCACTGGAAATAAATTTAATTTAATTTAAATCTTGCTAACTTAACCAAGTTTGTAACGATTTTTCGGTGGTTTATTTCCAGTGAATTAGTTGTAATAGACGAAGTGGTGCAGTAGAAACCTAGATTAACGGTATAGGTACAGAATTTATAAAATATTTTTTGGAATATGATTTTTAAATTAATAGAAAAGTTTCTTTGCTTGAAGTGAGAATCGAACCTAGAACTCCTCGCTAAGTAGCCGCACTTGCAACCAAAAAGCAGTAACAAGTACAAAAGATTGCTTTCCTCTTCATAATAAAACATACCTATACAGGAACTGAAATAGCGGTTTTGTGATATCTCTCATGTTACGATGGAACGAGAGATAAAGTACTTATTGTGTTGCTTCGTTAACCCTTAATTATTTTTTTAGGTAGATACTTACAGTCATGCTGAAAGCACTTGCCTAAAGCTCCTCTGCTGTAGAACAAAAATCTTGGTACAAAATATCCGTCACAAGTGGCTGTTTACACAGAACAATGATGTTATGACGCAGCCTAGTGGCGAAGTGAGCAGCAACCCTAATAGTTAATTAGTTGACACAGTGTAGGTATATCGGTGTCTCAATTCTGTTACAGTCGGGTCAACGTGAGAGGTCGCCCCTAGGGCCTCGTTTGAATTGACTTGTTACAACCCACCCTAGAGAGTTTGTTTTCTACAAATACCCTTATAAGATGAGTCTTGATTCTCATTTTTTTCTCTTCTCTCATGGTAACCCAGTATTTTCATATAAGAAATTAAGATTATTATTAGGTACCTACTACAAAGAAATTACTTCTTGTTACTTTAACATTCCCCTAATTTCGTTGCCATAGCAAAAGTAAATACAAGCTAAATGCAAAAGCTTAACTGATGTTATTTTCATTTTCTTTGAATTCATCGTAGGTATAAAAAATAATAAAGAAGGTTTTTCTCAAAACGCCTGCGGTCACATATTTCATTACGACGACGCGCGGATATATTTTTCTTTGCTTTACGTTTTTGTTCAGGCGTTTGTAAATCTGACACCTTAGAAGCCATATTTTTTCGGTAATCCACGAGGCGATAGGTATTGTTGATATTAAATCTGAATAATAAAGCTCGTTTACAAGCAATGAATTTTGTAAATATTTTTTACAAAATACAGGAAAATGTACCCTCTGTTATTGCGATAAGGTTATGTTGATATGAATGTCAACTGGAAATGATTAATGGCACAAGGGAAATGAATGAATTTCTTATTTTGAAAACCCCTAACAACAAAACCTACAAATTGTAAAAACAAAACATCGCAACATAATCAAAACCATCTTTATTACCAACAGCTAAGTGAATTTCAAAACTAAGTGAAAAGTGTACAAAAAACCAGTGCAAAATAAAACTTAAATTTGTAATGAAAAAATGCCAAAACCATGTATAGATCGGACAGGACGCTGACCCATATCGTGTAGAAGTGCAAACATTTACGTTGCGCGTGAGTGTGTGTGCGTGTGTGAGACTGTCAGGTGGAGATGAGGCGGGGGGCGTCTGTGCCCCCGCGCCTCTTATCAGGAGATAAGGCGCCGTGGCCCCCAAGCAGCACCGTCTCGACAAACGTGGTCGACTCATCAGCGTGACCAGGTCGCTTGGATTAAAGCGGCCGCCGCCCGCCATGTTGCATACACTGAACGCACTCGCCGGCAAAATATCCCCGGGCGGCGGCCTAGACACAAATGCGAACAGACATACGCAGCCAAACAAGAACCACAAGCTATCGCCATCGTCGCCCTACAGCAAACCGAAGTAAGTTTAGTTTTAAGTCCTGTCTTTAGAAAAGTGTTTATTCCCCCAATGTTATATTTTTCAGGACATTCAGTGTTTTTTACAGAACAAAAAACGGATAAATGTGTTTTGAAATTAGATAAGTTCAGTCAAAATAACTGTGCGTGTCTGAAGTTAGCCGTTCCGCATGGCTGCGCAGCCTAAGTTGTGTTTTTGTGCAAAAATGTCGAAATCAGGACAATGATCACGAATACGAATCATTTACACAACCCTCATTGTCTTTACAGCAAGTTTTAATTCTAAAATTTAAAACTACATAACCACTTATAACTTCAGACACTTAGACAGCTATTTTGACCGAAATATAATTATAATTAGAGCATTCATAGAACCTTATCAAATTATCTACATCAAAAATTATGAAGAGTGCTACAAATCTTATTCTATTTCAGTCTTGTTTTCTTTATAGAAAATGTTAAGTGCTCCTTGACAGGCATATTTCCGAAAAGGAGGTTAGATAGTTGTTAGCTGCCCTAAATTTTATAGGTTTAATGTACTACTAAACTATTGTTTGGTTATGTGTTGATATCAGTGGTTATATTCCTTTGAACCACTATAAGACAATACACTTCAAAGATAAGGTTAGGTAAGTTGTTTTCTGCAACACTTGAAACGGTTCTATTATTATTAGGTAATTAGGTTCTAAGCCTTTCTTATCTGCAGACATTATTACTCTATCAAATGTAAGTATAATATCTATTTGTAAATCTGTGTTTTCACTACTATTATGTAAACGATTATCTCATTCATATCAAAAAGTTATATCGATATCATGATATTTTATTCGATTTTGACTTGATCATATTCTAATAGAAATTCAGCGTTTGTATCATCGTCACAACTCTCCTGTTTCTCACCGTAAATAAGAAGCATCGGGTCCTGTCTGCTAACCTTACTTAAACTTCGCGGAGATTAAAGTATGCGAAGCGCAAACCATAAATTTGTATCAAACATTAATTTGTAAATTCTAATTGCAATGTATAACTGTTTAGAAGCCCTAACCAGTAAAGTGAGACAGAAGTCTTTCACAGTTACTATAGGTATTCCCATCACAAAACAATTGTTGTTAATATGCAAAGCTTCTGTGCTAGTAAAAATCATATCAGTCATTTCAAAGTCGTCAACGCATCCATACGAAGCAAAAACTAGTCTCCATCGGGCGAAATTATATCACTGCAATTTTTTTTTACTATGACATACCTATCCATTTCTATCAATATTCTAATTAAGTTATCAAACTTTACTAAAAACTTGTTCGTGTATTGCTTACCTAGTCAAAAAGTTCAATTTTGCTATGTATTACAGATTCCAAACTTTGCTCTCTAAGTTTGATTTTGGCAAAAGTTTCGACAGTTTTGATGAATCGTTGGATCTGAGGATACCCGCTAAGTTTTATTGCTATTTTAGTTATTACTGTGTGTGAGATATTGCCAATACTGCAACTAAGATGTTTGATTGAGACACAAAACAAACATTTTCTGATTAAAAAAATATGAATAATATATTTGAAACATTAACAATTACTTATGTATTTATTCATTCGTTTGAAGATCGTTGCCCATACTAGGATTTTCTCCTGTATCATAGGTGCGTACAAATTCTCACATGCACAAACACCCAGACCCCGAAACAACTAACTGTAGGTCATAGAAATATGTGCTCCGTATGGGGATCAAACCCACAACATGTAGCCTACAAGCTGATCGCTCAGCCGCTACGCTATAAGTGTCGCCACTTGATAAATTTCATAATATTGTGATTCATATGGTTTCTTTAGTTCAGCTACAGTTGGCGCAAAATAACTTGAACTAAAATGGTGGATGCGCAGTAGTCGTTTTTTAGTACATTTTGCACGCAAATGCGCTGCGCAAACTTTCCCCCTCTCCGTTAGTTTTGGGTCAAGTTATTTTGCGCGAACTATACTTTCACTAAAAGCAGTCTATGACAATCAACAGACCTATAATTATAGACTGATTATGATAATGGAATCTTCTTACATAGTCAATTTTGTCTCTTGTTCGTTTTCCGGAATCAGTTAGATCTTTGTTACATATACTGGATCCCACTGCTCAACAAAGGTCTCTTAAAATTTATATAAATCTAATATTGTTTTTGGTAAAGATTGCAGTTTGATCTCTGTTGTTGGTTACAAAGACTGTATCAAACTTACTCATTAGCCAAGTGGCCCTGAGCGCGACTGCTACTCTAGAGGTCCTGGGTTCGATTCCCAGGTCCAGCAAAGTGATATTGGGTTTTTCTATGAAATTCCCAGTAGCAGCTCGGAGTTTGGAATTTGTGCCCGGTTAATGGCAATAGGCTCGCCCCCTATTACATGGGACCTAAACATACCGGCGAACTGTGGGTGTACTTTAGTACACCTCTGCCTAAACCTTCGGGAAATACAGGCGTGATGGTATGATGTATCAAACTTCGTCTTCCAATCAAATTTTTTGCAGTTCTAACAGGTGGTTTAAAAATGTTGTTTTGTATGTCAATGACACATTCAATTTCAAGTCTCATTGTTTCTCTAATTTATTTTTAAATCCATGGATTCAAAATCTCCTGCCCCTTCAGAACCATTGCAATTTTAATTTAGCTTTTTGTTTTGTTCGAAACGCTGTCAAACTGTTTTGCAAAAGCTGGAGGCAGCGCCAGCGTTTGTTGCTTTTCATCCAATTTATGGACTTTGAAATAACGAAAAACTAAATCAGTCCTGATAAATCTTTGAAAAGATTGAAGTGTACTTTTTTTTGGTGTTCTAAAGTCGACACACTATCCTAGTTCATATTTTCCCTCCCTTTTGTTTAAGAGCTCAGTTTTTGTTAATGGTAATCAGTTCTGTTTATCTTCTACCTTATTTTTGACCTCTTGATGCATACATACATACCCTCACGGCTGTATTCCTCCAATGGTAAGGCAGTAAGGCCTATATAATATGGAGCTAGCCTATTTCCATTAACTGAGCACACATCTAAGATCCGACCTTCTGCTGAAGATTTTCATAGGAAAACTCGATAATATTTTTCAATCTGGAAATTAAATCCCCCAGGACATAAAGCGTGGCAGATGCATCCACTAGACTAATGAAGCGGTTACCAAATTAATGAATTAATGTCATAGACATGAAATCACGGAACTGTAACCGCTTGATATGAAAATCTAATCTCTTGTGTTCCATGTTATTCAATATTATTCGTGGTGGTTATTGTACCACATATTTAATAATTATATTTGGTGAAATAGCACTGTAGTTTGGGTGTTGATGCTCCTTATCAGTTTTATATTTTTTTAGGTACGTGATACACCTAAACACCAATGTGTCATAATCAATATTATACTATGTAGAATGTAGATGTATCGCCAAACTTTGTTGTACAATGGGAATGTGAATTATAAAGAAACTAGCCTCTGCCCGCGGCTTCGCTCATTTGAATCTCAAAAACCAACTATGATGAACTCTTCTTTGTATGGGTGTCTATACATTAGAGAGGTCAAGCTGTATCTCAGGTTCCGTTTAATTCTTTGAGATTAAAAGTATACTTACCAGTTTTTAAGTTGGAGCACATATTTTCTAACAGTGATAACAAAATTAAAATCTATTCAGTAGTTTTTGCGCCAACCCCTATCAAACAGACAAGAATTTTAAAAATCACATTTTAGGGATTGGAGACTTTTATATACTCTGACCTACTTGTTTTTTTTTTAAATATCTTCAATGTTTTTCAATAACTGCCTCGTTAGTCTAGTGGTTTCAAGTGCGACCGCTACGGTAGAGGTCTTGGGTTCGATTCCCAGGTCGAGCGTTGTTATTGGGTTTTTCTATGAAATTCTCAGTAGCAGCTCGGAGTCTGGAATTTGTGCCCGGTTAATGGCAATAGACTCGCCCCCTATTACATGGGACCTAGACATACCGGCGAACTGTGGGTGTACATTAGTACGCATCTGCCTAATCCTTCGGGGAATACAGGCGTGATGGTATGTATCTTCAATGTACAAACACAGATTTTTTACAATTTTATAATAGTAGAGAAGAGGGGTATTCTTGTGTGGCAAATTATATTCAGAGGTGCACAATTTTGGTGAGACTTAGTATTGAAGCTAAAGATAAACGAGGTAACTCACTAAGGAAACAGTATTCTGTGACTAACTGCAGTAGTAATGGATCTTGACATAGCAAAGGCGTGTTGAATAGAACCTCGAAATAAAGCGCAAAGTGCTAACCACCTGAATCTGCCTGTCGCTTTGTCGAATATCTGTTTACCCAAGCATAAGCCATGTGTTTGCGTCACCGCCCATGATTTCATGTCTATGACATCATATTCCTGAACTTTTCGCCCAAAACTGTAATCTTCAACATGAGCAAACACGCCATGTTGTGACGTCATTATAAGACTGTTTTGTCAAAAATAGATCCTCCGTAGGTCGGCCTATTTTCTGTACACTATAGACCGCATTAGGTTAAGTACTCAAAAAAGTTTTCTTTTGATCTTCCATCTTTTGTCCGGTTAAGGGTATATGGATAATAAATGTTATTTCTAGACTAGTAAGCTGGGTTTTTCTTTGTGAAGATATCCCTTATTAGTTTTAGGCATACTTAAGATTATTAAATCCTTTGTTGGTGGCTTTGGGTCTAACAAGACTCGTGCAGATAATGGATGATGGAATGTTGTGTGAACATACTCTTGTGTTCACGTTTTTTTTTTGTAGGCGACGGGCTTGGTCCTTTGTAATAACTAGGCTGATCAGCAAGTTTAATCTGCGCTTACCGCGGTCAGTCCGTGGATGGGTGACCATTAATAATACATCGAAACCCCTCCGTGAGTCAGACAGTACGTAGAACCTGAGATGCTAAAATAAATGAAAAAAGCCTGACAACCTTTCTTCTTATTCTTAGAATATTAGTACTACCTATTCATTGCACAGAAGTTGGGTATTGTGAAATATTAGATATCCTTTTTATTATCCTACTAAGAAATTCATAGGTTCCTCATCAAGATGGCAAAATGCCATTTGGAACTCAAGCAGGCGGCAGGCCCGTCACTTGATTGGGGCGCTGACCGGACATTTCGGGACTAACGCTCTCCTTCAAAAGATGGGTCTGACGGAGACATCAGCCTGCAGGGCCTGTAAAAGGGAAATTGAGATCATGGAACACCTTCTGTGTACATGCGATGCACTGGCTGGAAAGCGAATGTGCCTCTTGGGGCAGGGTTATCCAAGACCAGAGGACTACAGACTCATACCCCCAGGCCTCATTATAAAGCTTAGGTATGGAAGAGCTGTTTGAAGAACTGGGGGAGGATGAGGATTAGGTATCTAGGGGAAGCACAAAAGATCCCATTGGGTCGAAGTGCTCTGAAGCCTTGCTGCCTCGGCCCCACACAAGATAAGATAAGATAAGATTATCCTACTAGCGGCCCACCCCAAATTCGCACGGGTGGAGAAATCACTATAATCGGGAATAGTGTAGCATTCAAATGATGAAAGATTTTTTTAAATCGGGCCTATAGTTTTTGAGTTTATGCGTTACATACATACAATTGTTGCTTCTTTATAATATTAGTTTAGATTAGTTTAGATTTATTGGTCATCACCACCCATGGACACCTGCAATACTAAATGAGTTGCTGATCCTTTGCTAAGCTTTAAGAGCCCCTAAAACTGCAGACTATCTGAGCTGCAGCTACCGGAAGAAACTGACTCTCACGCGCAATAGTATAAACAGACACCAAGAGGTCCTTTACGACAGGCTCCGACGTAAGGGTAGTCGCCAGCGAGTCAGACCCTGAGAGGTCCTACCCGAGCAATTCATACATTTTCTTATTTTATCGCCAGGTTTAGAAGGTCATAGTTTTTAGTTTGCTGTTTTTTGCTAGAAAAATACCTAAGTATAAGACTATGTATAAAGAAGAATGAAACTATACGTCATAAAACGCGATTTTACCGAAAATCTAAACAGTCGCCATACATAATATAACGATATCACATTTGTGATAACCGACATTCACAAACACATGTGCATACACGCATACATACATGTTTACACACACAATGTTATCTAACAGCATTTGTTTAAATGGTTAGCGGTCGTTAGTCACTTATTTTCTGCAGTTTTTTTATATAAAATGCTGATTTCCTGGGTTCGGTTCCCAGGTCAAGCGAAATATTATTGATTTTTTGTATGAAATTCTCAATAGTAGCTCCGAGTTGGGATTAATGGTTATATATAATGGTTATTGGCTGGCCCCCTAATACATTGGATCTAAACATACCAGAGAACCGTTACTGACAATTAATAGAAAACCCTTATATCTTTGCTCGACCTGGGAATCGAACCCAGGACATTCGAGTTCAGCGATTGCGCTTAAAATTACAAAATGAGGCAGTTCGTGTGATTAAAATTTCGACAATACGTTCACACCATTATTATCAGCTAACTTCACATAGACAATGTCAGGATAAAAGCTATGTATTGTGTGCTTAGACAATAAGTGCGGGTAGGGAGGCAGATGATAAAACATATTGAAACGATAAATGCTACCCTCACTAGTAATACCCCTTTATTACTGTACTGATCGATAGATTATGCTTAGATAACATACGACTGCGTAGGTAGTGTGTAATGGGGTTTATTCTTCATACTCTTAAATATATTAAACCCCGTACTAACACATTCTTTATATTGAGGTTTGGCGGAGCGGCTGAACGATGGGCACATCTGCGATCCCCACACAGAGCGGAGAAATATTTTGTTGACAGATTTCGTAAAGAAAACTGTCAAAAAACAACAATTCTGAAGTCATTGAAGGACGATTTTGATACAATAAAATAGTAGACATGAAGGCCCTGGGCCGTAGAAATAAAATATCGACTGTAGTTCCAATTACGATCACCGGGTCAAATAATTTTGGTGCACTGTAAATTCTTACCGCATACAGATTATACTATTCAGATTCTAGGAGCGTATCAATCAAATTTAAAGTTACACTACCATCAATAACCGCACCTGTCTATAACCGCATTAGATTTCGTACCGTAAACCAAATGATACAAAATGTTTTGGCTTCTATTGGTTTTATAAAGAGCCCACGTTTCCATTTTTCTTTCATATTTCCTTAGTAACCTACATTTAGATATCGGCCGGTTACAATTGTATTATTTAGATATGAATAGACTAACTGTGAATCCAACAGACGTTATCCTGTCCGTACAAAAATCCCTATGAAAAAAGCACTTTCTGTTTTTCCTGAATTATACATTTTTCTTTCCCTAAAAACACGACAATTTAAAAAATAATAACCAAATCGGTAGGTACAGTACATTTGTACATTCTCGAGTGATGCGCTTACGAACGATTTTTTTTAGATTTAAGTAGGTACACAACTATTTAAACAACTACATGAAGATAAATAATAATTATATGATGCGAACATAGTAAAAGTGTTGCCATGATTGGCCAGCCAACAATAGTATAGTAATTAGAAATGACACTCAAAGAGAAACAAATAGAATAAAATGTAGAAATAAACAATTTACGTAATTTATTTCCTATAAAAAAAACATCTCCGTTAATGGCCTCTCAATTCAATTTAAATATATTTTAGAATCACTTCTCAACTTTATTGTACTGTAAACTGTAATACTGTAGGTACTTTCTAAATCCAGCTTTCAATCTTAATAGAAAATCTACCAGTAGATACGGATCAACTATACGCAGTTCTTTTCTTCAATTCAAAAATCATTACATTCTGTTAATAAGATTCCAAGATACACCTAATCACATTATTAAAATTAAGAAATTATATATTTTTTAAAACGATTAAAAAGACGTAAATAATGTTTCTAATATTACTATACATCATAGCTAAAGAACGTGATCGCCATAATTATTTTTTAATCCGAACGCAATTTGTCACTCAAACGAAGGGTATTCCTAAAACAAAATACATACAAGCTAAATCTACCTTACATTTTAGTATAACGTCATTGCGTTAGTTCGCGGCGAGTGGTTGCTTGATCGAGTGTGATAAGTGATAAGGTGCTGTAATCGAGCGATGTTCGGCCTTATCAGTGATAAGGACAACAAGTGCGTCGCACACACGCGACAATGGTACTTTGGATATTCTAGAATCACTCGGTACATAACCTTTTTTTATTTTTCTTTGCTTTTTTTACTCTGTTTTTTTTTCTGTGGCTTCGCTCAAAGTACTGATGAATTCATGCTTTTACTGTTTAATAACTAATCTTTGATTCACACTATTATACGTACACACATTTGACGACCTGTGTGGTTTAGTGGTTCGAGTACCGGACTGCTGACCACGAGGTCGTGGGTTCGATTCCCACAGGGCACAAATATTTATGTGATGAATATAAGTGTTTGTGTTCGTCTGGGTGTTTCTTATGTATGATAAGTATGTATTTACAAAAAAAAAGTATATAAGTATTATATCCATTGTCTAGTACCCACAGTACAAGCTCTGCTTAGTTTGGGACTAGATGGTGATGTGTATAATGTCGCAGAATATTTATTTATTTATTTTATTTATTTATACGTAATAAGTGGTTTCGATCATAGATCGGATTTTTAATGTATTATGTATGGACAACATTGAGTATAGCCATTGTAGACAAGATTCAAATCATTACCTTAGATTTCAACCTGTCAATGAATTGGTTCTTCAAAACGTTCTTATACATTTGTATGGTGGATGTCAGGTTTCTGAACTTGGCATGGCAAATGTCATGAATCTCAAGGTCGTGACTATAGGGCGAAGGAAAGCGACCGGTCAATAACAAGGCAGTCAGTATGATTGCTTACTAGAGATAGCATTTTGACACAGAGTTCATACAAGTAATGTCAGAATACGATCTATAGTATGCAAATAGGTATATCGATAGAATGGAATCAAATTGCATATTTATGTTTATTGCGTGTCTAAGCTTGAATTTAATTACCATACTAATTTTTCCTTGTTATCTTTTAACACTCCTACTTTAACTAATTAGGTACTTCCTAGGTAAATAGGTGCATTTCAAAATAAATACTGTATTATTGTGTTTTTTTTTATTTCTTGAATATCTTTCGCAAGGCTTTCAATCGCCATACCTACACCCATTAATTTAGAAATGTAGGTTCACAACTTGGGCCGGTAGGTGGCACCGCAATAAGGTTCTAAGTTTTTTCTATGGGTATTCTAAGGGCAGTAGTGATATTTCAAAATAAATACTGTATCATTGTTTTTTTTATTTCTTGAATATCATTCGCTAGGCTTTCAATCGCCATAACCTACACCCATCATCATTTTTAATTTAGAAATATAGATTCACAACTTGGGCCGGTAGGTGGCACCGCAATAAGGATCTACGTTTTTTTTTTCATATTCTTAGGGCAGTAGTGATGTTATAAGTAGCAAATAAAGAGTATCTTTAACTTTTATTAATATATATGTGTCAGGAGAAGGGTCAATTGTATTACAACACGTCACGAATACAAAAATACAGCCATCCCTTTTTTGTGTATATCTTTCACATTCTGTATGCAAAAATAAGCCTTATTCTTATAAGGTTTAGTATGACAGCCGACCAATTACTCAGTTTTTTTTAAAAAAAAAAAGCTTACTAGCTATGTGGGTCGCACATTACTAGTATTCTTGTTAACCCCTCGTGCTAAGCTAAAATGATTGTGTTACGAGTGGGTTCACGTTGGTAGTGAACCCACGAGTTGGTAGAGCTTCGAGCAGCTCGCAGTTTTTGCCCGGTTAATGGCAATAGGCTCGCCCCCTATTACATGGGACCTAAACATACCGGCGAACTGTGGGTGTACCTTAGTAGGTACACCTCTGCCTAACCCTTCGGGGAATACAGGCGTGATGGTATGTTATGTTTTTTTCTCTCAGTTACGGGAATGTTCGTAGAAGCTTGCCTAACCATTTGTTTCCTGTTGTTACAGTGGGATGAATATGAACATCAACAACAACAACAGCACCAGTATTAACAACAATAACAATGACGAGAAGCCCGAAATGCCCGATCCTGATTATATCAAGGTAACATTTTAGAGTCTCTATCGTAACTCATAACATAATATATAAACTGCCATAATAGTCTAGAAGTCCTAAGCACGACTGCTATACTACGACGAGGCCTAGGTTCGATTCCTAGGTTGAGTAGTGTTACTGGGTTTTTCTGGGAAATTCCTGGTCGGAACTGTGGATGTTCATTAGTACCTACACGTCTGCTTAACTCTTCGGGGAATACAGGCGTGGTGGTGTTTTATATTTTTTAAATGAATATAAAAAAGTAAAACCGCTTTCAAATAAAAGAAAAATGATTGATTTGGTTGGATCTTTTGTTTTCGCCACCGACCGAAACTGTCACTTCCGAAAATCAGATCTCTTCCAAATTTGAATGGGATCACCTCGGGAGTAGGTAGGTATATTCTTTCACACAAAAAAAATAATTTCGAAGTCGGTTTATACATGGCCGAGCAATCGGGCAACAAACATACAAAAAACTATCGAAATGACAACCTCTTCTTTTTTGAAAAAGGGTAAAGTTATCGTATAATGTTTTGTTGTTGGACATGAAATCACATATTTTACACGAGATGCTAGCAAACAATATATGTAGCATTTTCCAAGTAAATAATCTCTAATGTGATGTAGGTAAACATTTCGTGTGCGCGTCAATGACCTCTTTAAGTGACCCACATACCCTCGGAGCCTCATGATAACGATAATCGCTCATGGGAACGCAAATGGTGTATTAGGCCGTTATGAATAATAGGTTAGTTTCGATGTTTTATGCTTTCTAAATAAAAAAAAAACTATTTACCCATTATTTTAATAGAACAGAACAGAACCTAACCTAACTAGCAAATTCTATACTTACAAATTTTGTTTAAAATACTTTATTCGGCGCAATATTTTATTTAGCTTTTAAACAATTTAAAATGTCATAATAAACGTTCACAATTTCAAGCAACCTGTAAATAAAATTTCAACATCGTAAAACAAAAATGTCAAATACAACATTTAAAACCTCTTTTCTTGTCAGGACAGAACAAAACGCACTTCAGACTGCTTGAGTCGTATTAAATTCATTTCGCCCCAAAGAAAATGAAGTTCGAAATTAACAAATGAAGTGATGCTCCCGACGTAATTAAAAATGTTCCGCGCGGTTGGCCGACGGCTCCGCTAGGTGGCAGCACCGCCCCGCTCCCAATTATGTCCTCATGATTGCTTTTATGCACCGAGTTTGCCAACCATGACTTATTAATTGTCCCCATTAATTTGGAATTTATGTTGTTATTGCAATTATCATGCATGAGGTGTGATGGTATAATTTGTGCCCGTCATCGTGTTTTGATATCTTTGTTATTTAAAAACGCAATTAATTGGCATTTCGAGGGAGGAAAGTCACATAAGCTTCTATAATTGTTATTAAGACTGCCGGAAGCGAAGCTGCTGGAATAACGGCTGCTACCTAGGTTTAGGTTCAATGCCCGGGTTGAGCTGTCATTGTTGGGTTTTTATAAATATGAATTTCATTAGCAGTCCATCGCATTTATATTATACCTAAGAGTAGATCTTTAGAAATTAGAATTACTATTGGCATTTTAGTTAACATATTCACAAATAAAATTTGTTTGCTATTACAAAGCACACAACAAATATTTGTGTAATCTACAGATAGTTGTTCCGGGTTTTGGCGTTTGTGTATGTGAGGATTTGTGTTTGTAAAAGCACCTCAGTGCCTACTGGAGAAAATCCTAGAGTGGAGCAAGGTTAAAAAAAACGGCCAAGTGCGAGTCGGACCCTCGCACGAAGGGTTCCATGCCATTACCGAGTCCGACTCGCACTTGGCCGGTTTTTTAGTATTTTTTGTTATAGCTGCAACAAAAATATATAATCTGTGAAAATTTCAACTGTCTAGCTATCGCGGTTCTTGAGATATAGCCTGGTAACAGACAGACGGACGGACAGACAGCGAAGTCGTAGTAATAGGGTCCCGTTTTTACCCTTTGGGTACGGAACCCTAAAAATAACCAAACCTAAACCGTAAAAGGTAATGACTCTGATGCTAATAAACTAATGCAACGTAATGTTACCCAAATTTCAGATGTTCGTCGGGCAGGTGCCTCGAAGTATGGACGAGAACGACCTCCGTCTGATGTTCGAAGAGTTTGGCAGGGTACACCAGATCAACGTGCTGCGGGACAAGATCACTGGAGCCAGCAAAGGTTTGTTCCTACCAATGTTACTGAAGTAAAAAGACCACTGTAGACTGTGTAAAAAGAATATAAAAAAGTTAAATTCAAAGTTAAAGTCAAATTGTTTTATTTCAATTATATAACTAAAATTTCACGGGTAGATCTTATGCAGAAAAGACGTCAAGAAACTCTTATAAAAATACGATTACAATATCAATCTTTACAGCTTTGTTTTAAATGGTTGCTGAGAATTATTTTAGAAACCATGAACCTGCTCAGGCCACAAATGAGATAGCTATTGGAGATTATTCCGGTTTAATCCAGGGTGAGGAGTCTACAAAGGGTGATCATGGGATTTAAATATCAGACTTCCTTCATTATAATGCCTTTAATGCCATTAAATACTACTACTAAATACGCCATATGGCCATGAAACAAGATGCTTCTAACTTATTCGCTCAATGCTTGAAGCGTCAGCGTTGGGTGACAGTATCAAATACTTAATTGTATATACTAAGTATCCTAGAGGGTAAGGATCAATCTGCCTGGCTATTTACTGCCACAAACCCACAGTTTTAAAACAGAACAGGTTTCCAATCACTAACACGATAAAAAATATTTCAAGATTATTCCATTAAAGGCTATAAACACAGTAGCAAGCAATACACGTGTTTCGTATTTTCGGGAATTGAACTTACCGTCAAAAACCGTAAATATATATAAACGAGATTTTCCTGAATATCTATAAATAGATAGAATAACAAACGATGATATTCCAAAATATATATAAATACAATTTGCTGTCAATGACACAAAATTAGAAATTGATAATATCAATATTTCTCTGATAGAAACTTGTGCAGAAGAGGGATGGAATGTCGAACGTAACGTTACTCAATTTTGATGAAGTTATGTTTAGATTAAAAGCTGCCCGAGTAAAATGTTTGAGGATATAAAGGAAAGCTGAAATAATGAATTAATTTGGCTCTGCATACCCTGAAGCTTGGGAGTTAACTTCGAGCTTTGATGGCTTTCGAGCTCCTATATTTGAGCAAGTTTTTTTAATTTCATAATAGTCGATCATGGTACTAATATTTATTTTAATGATTATACTTCAATCAGCTTATTATTCTTCAATATCTTTCGTTTGTGTTATTATGCTAATATATTCATTCTCACCAAAAAGGTTAGTTATAATTCTGTTGTTACTCTGACTCCGTCTATAATCCTATCTAAAAACGTGATAAGTCTCATTTTGACTTAACCTTAAAGTACACTTCATCTAAATTAAACTTATAATCCATCGTTTTAATATCTCACAATGAATGTTTCAAATATCAGTTCAGAACTGCTTTCAAAATTTCAACTATTTTAAATTCTAAACTTTTGTTTGAGACTGTCTGTATTCTAAATTCAAAACTTTCTCTTTGTACTTTCGTAATTATCAAACTTGGCAACTGTCGATCTTCATTAAGTAATTTGAGATCGGTCGACACTCTGGTATATTTAACAACCAGCAAAGTTGTTACATAACAAATATATTTTGGAGTGATACCTACCTACCTTTGATAAATATAATCTTCAGGAAACATTAAACTTTATACGTACAGATTTAATTACGATTCCTTAATATTCAATATTTCGTTGTTTATGGATTATTTAAGTAAAATGGTTTGCAATTATACATAGTACAATATCATGTACGCTTGGTGTTTCATCTCCAGTCCACAGTATTAATGTTCAACAAAACTAACGCTTGATTAAGTCAATCCCTGCAGCTTAACAGAGCTCATTAAATGTCGGATTTATACAGGGAATAAAAAGTCACATTAATTTCAAACGTTAAGTATCTTTAATCCTGTCACATTCATGAATATGTCAACCAGATATTAAAAAAATATTCACACCAATATTGTGTGTTGTCTCGTTTTCGCGTATCATTGTTTTCGACAACAATAGGGTCAGGTCCCGTGCACGTATAAACATGTTGACATTTTTGTTTGTTCCATTATTAAAGTCTTTTATGTTTAAACCCCCCCTTTTCGCTTGTACCTTGTCCCTCCTTTTGTAAGGTACCGTGGACAAGGTTTGCATTGAGGCAGCGATGGTTTTTTTTTTATATATTTATTGTCTTCCTATGGTTTCTCCTGTTTTTAAACGAAGTCTCGTAATTAATGTCTCGTTTTACGTTGAGCGTAGGGAATATTGTTTCAAGTCTATTATGTTTGTGAAAGAAAATTTTAATTACATTTTCCATGTAGAACACATGAACAAAGTGTTTTTCCTCTTATCAAAGAGTTACTAATTCTTAGAAGTGTGTTTGAAAACCAATTCAAGTTAGAATGAAAGACCTTATTTAGTTTTCTAAGCTAGATTGTGGGAACTAAATAAAAATCTTACAATCTAAATTGTTGAGCGCCTTAAAATAATAAAATAAAATAATCTCAACACACACTTTATAAGTAGGTACTAATAGACAAAGCCAAGTTTTAAAATGGTTGTAATTAAATTAAAAAGTCGTGGCATATTTTTTGTAAGATTTTCCATTAGTTATCAAGATGGCATACAACATATATTTTCAAATAAACCATATTCTCTTGAAAATTTAATCAAAACTAAAGCTTTTTCACAATCGATTAGGTACCTAATATTTTCTTTTATTGCGACTGCTATAACATTAGCAAGAATTTTATTATTAGGTACTCCATTTGTAGTGTGTATATAGTTAGTACTGTTCGTGTCACTTATAACTGCTAGTAACGCAAACTCGTTAATAAACGCACGCCATCCGCGTGTTAGACTTGTCAGGTGTACGTAAATGGGCTGTCGATCATTCTAGAAAATTAGAATGATCGACAGGATGATTATTTAAACGCATATGTAATCAGGTAATGCTTACTTTATTGACAATTATTAAAAAAAGTTACGTGATTCATACATTTTTTTTTTAATGTTGGGCATTGCCAGCGCCATCTAGAACTAAAAATGTAAAACATTAACTAGCAAAAATTTTATAAATGAAAATAATAGCAGAAATTTATTTCTGCTATTATTTTCATTTATAAAAATCATTGATTTTAATTCCAGCATTAACAAAAAATATTTCTCAACTTGTTTATTGGATAAATTAGATTAATGCAGATTTGCTTGTTGAAAAAAATGACTGATGAGTAAACCAGTTGCAGTCCCAAAGAATAATATAATTGATATATCATTAAGCTATTATTTTAAAAAATCTGTACAAAGTCAATAATACCCATCTTAAACAAGAGTAGGTACTCAATATCTATGTGAAACCTCGTTCAATTTTAGATAAATCTAGAAACGACGAAACTAATATCTTCATCTTCAAGGTAGATATATTTTAGATAGGCTCAGTCTAAAAAGAGCTTAACCCTATTCTAGAGGGATCTATGTCTGTGAAATTAATTTAATAACTTGGAGACCTTATTAAAGTTGTTCTGTAAAAGGGGCTTATAGGTATAAAAAATATATTTAAGATCTAAATATTCAAGTTATTAGAATTTAGATAAAATATCTGAATTGTATTTGGAATATCAGCTGGAAAATATTCTAGGCATAAGATAAGTATGCTTCCGATAAGCGGCGCAAGTGTTTCGTTACACGTATATTAGGTACGCCTTTAAGTGAGCTGTAAGGCCTCGCAAGTAGAGGGTATATTGATCTATGCTCGCAAGTCGGACACAGGCCGTGTGCTCAAAAATCCAAAGGCCTCGATGCCACACTCACCACAGAGCAAGAAAAGGAAAGTACGAAAGATCGATATCGTGTTATTGCGATTGTTGTGTAATTGAGTGGGTGAGATGTCGCTCTACACCTTAAATTATACTATCCCTTTCTCACAAGAAATAATCGTAGTAATAGTTGGTACGAATCCAGTATTCCTATTTGTTGTGTGAAAATATCTCATGGATTTTCCGCCACCTAGGCAGGCCGCAGGATATGTTGGTCTTGTACTAACTAAAAACTGCACTTCATTTCCTCTTTCCCTATGGTCTCGGCCATGGCTCTCACGATATTCTCTACGAACGTGGCAGGCTTTGTGCTGGGTCTGGTAAAATTTCAGGAAAACTTTACATACAAAGTCACCGTTAGCGGGGGCGTGAGCGGCGGTAGCCTAATTGGCTAGGGCGTCGGACTTATCATCATGTGAATGGTCATCACGCCGGTTCGATACCCGCCCATTGTACTACCGACGTGAACCCACTCGTAACACAAACATTTTAGCTTAATACCAGGGGTTAGCAAGGATATTAATAATGTGTGACCCACATTGCTAGTACACTTAAAAAAAACGAGCAACTGATCATGACTTTTTATAAAGAAAACGTTGGTTTTGGCGCTTAGGAATATGTCCTACCTTCCACCAATCAACCTGTAGTATGAAATAAAATGTCTTAAAAATAAAAATGTTGTATGTTGTATTAATCTAGGTTTTGTTTGTTTAGCTTGGCGATGAGTGATTCCTGTCCGTTTTAGAGAGCTTCACTGATTTATAATGTGAATGTTTAGTACCTTATTTCAGACAAAACGATTCACAAAAAAAACCTTTACCTTTTGTTTTGTTTGTGGTTTCAATAAGTTCCTTTTGTTGTTGGCCAATTTTCTATACAGAGTTTTTGTGTCACAAAATAAAAAAATCCATATATATATTTTTTTTATCGTTCTGTCTGAAATAAGGTACGTTGTTATAGGCGATCCCCCATGTATGTCGTGTGAATGTCATGTTATGTACGTGTGCGCTTCTGTTACAGGGTGCTGTTTTGTGACGTTTTTCACTCGCAAAGCAGCGTTGAAAGCCCAAGACGCTTTACACAATATCAAAACATTGACCGGGGTAAGTGCGTTTTATATGTTTTAATTTTTACATGTTTATCCTTATACGGCTTAGCGCATAATTTGATGTTAAATGAAATATAATTTATTATTAATTAATTAATTTCTATAAATTATGTAATTTTTGTTTATATAGGTATTTATATTGTCAAAGTATACGCTTGGCCATTACAAGAAAATTAATGCGTTTAATTGATAGTTTTTTTTATTAAATGACCGTCAATTCGTTAATTTCTCGGAACGCATTGATTTTCAAAATGTATGTTATCCAAATAAATGTTGCGTGGAATATAATAATTAATATTAAAGTACGATCTAAATAAATATGAATTTAATACAAAAACTATTACAAACAATAGGTACACAATAATATAATTCAGGAAATATCACGTTAGCACGAATAAAGTTACAATCAGATAATTTTCTCCCAAAAAAGATTATGCCAAATCATTCACATCGGGTATCGGATATTATTACACGAAAATATTCTTCTACTATAATTTGCCACCCCTATCTCACATCAACCCTATCTGCCGCAATAAATAGATAGATCAAGACAACAGTCTTAGAATTAATAACATCATCAGTGTAACCTGTTGCTGACCAGAAAAGTTCTATAACAATATTCTCCATAGCATCTCGACGAAGAAGGGGCGAACAAACACACTATTCGATACTCGCGATTGTTATCGAACACAATGGAATTACAGACTTTCGCCCTGTCTACTCTTCCCCCCTTTCGTAGGGTTGCCAGTAAAGATATCAGGAATTGAAAATAATTGGTGCATAGTGTCGTGATTGAGAGGTTATGAATATTAATACAATTAATGTTCGTGAATTTTGAATTACTTTTTATCGACGAATTGTTTTCTAAGATTAATAAAATAATATTTGCATCATGTTATTCATACATATACATCGTCATATATATTGAAAAAAAAATGAACACCGGAGGACTTATTAAGTAAGTAATACTGTCTTATTTTTTGTGAGGATTATTGATGTTGCTACATGCAAATTATCACACTATTAATTGTTATCCTTCACAATATCAACTTTTTTCACAATATCAATTTCAACAAGCGTTGCAAAGTGCAAGGGTGTAGAAATATAGAAAAGGCGAGCGAGTGTATGCATAAATAATTTCCTTATAAACCGTAATGAATTTTGTGATATATTATCGCTACTGATATTCATGTTAGATTTGCTACATACATAGAGGTATTATGTAGTCTATGTCCAAAAAGACAGCATAACCCTATACTAGTATAGTGCTGCGCCAAATATCCGCTACTTAAAAAAATATACTCGTAATCCAGATCGAAGCTGAACACAAATAGAACAGTCGGGATATGAATGTTTAGACAGCCCTACAGCCGTTTCGTCTTCATCTCTGTGATAATTCGATTCCATTATATTATCGGAGAGCTTTTTTCTCTCTCGATTGATTCTCGAAACGCTCACGGTTTGATCGCAGCCAGGTGAGGGCTGCCAACGTTAGATAGGGAGGAACGAAAATATTTGTATAGTATTTTGTTATCTTGTGGGGTGTTGATTTTATTTTATACTGAAGTTCATATAACTTATAACAATATATTTTAGTGAGCAAAGACTTTATTATTAGACGACTTTTTCAACAACAACAGCAACGTTAACAATAACTGTTTTATATCTATAATGGACAATAATTACTATATCAATCAAATATCCGTAACAATAATTCTAAATACCTATTTATTTATTCTTGATTCTATGAAGCATTTTGTCCCGCATGGTCACTCAGATAGGCATTTCGTAAGAGGCGAGAAATTACCTGACCTGCTCGGTGGTAGAACCTCTTGGGGTCTGACTGGCTGGTGACTACCCTTACATCAGTCTGTCGTAAAGCACCTTGGTGTGTGTTTCGACTATTGCACGTAAGAGCCAGTTCCCCCTCGGTAGCTGCGGCTCCAGCAGGCTGCAAGCCGTAGGGGCTCTTGAGGGCCGGCAACGTATCAGCAACTCCGCTGGTGTTGCATGTGTCTATGGGCAACTATGAATCCTTACCACCAGATGACTCGTCAGCTCATATGCCGACTTAATCTAGAAAAAAAATCTCTCATGAAAATATAAAAAATAATAACGATCCCTGAGCTTTTGCCATTTTCTACCGTCATTATTTGTAAAATAAAATAATTAATAAATATTCTGGGACAATTTACACAGCACCATCTAGTCCCAAACTAAGCAGAGCTTGTTCTATGGGCACTAGACAATGGATATAATACTTATATACTTTTTTTTTGTAAATACATACTTAAAATACATAAGAAACACCCAGACGAACACAAACACTTATATTCATCACATAAATTTTTGTGTCCTGTGGGAATCGAACCCACGACCTCATGGTCAGCAGTCCGGTACTCGAACCACTAAACCACAGGGGTCGTCGAAAAAATAAAGAAGCCATACAAAAATTCCTTTCCTACAAAATAAATTCCACGCCAAGTCTATCGTAGTCCAAATTTATACGTAACATAATAAGAAAAGTCACTTCACGACAAGAAAATTACATCTCTACTGCGTCTCCGAGCCGAACGGAAGTGACGAAAGTTGCCGCGAACTATCCGCAGTTGGCTTTAAATAAATAATAGCCGGGAGCACGAACTTTAAGTTGGGAATAATTTATGGCCCCTCACTATCCGAGGGCCGGTCCAAGGGCGACATCGTAATTTATAGTAATCCGATGTTACCTGAGCGTAATCTCGATTATAATCGGCTATTTCTGATCGGTACTGGCGATTCGGTTTTGTAGAAGTTGTCTGCTCTGAATAGTGAAAATAGCTCGCTAACACTATTACATAAGTACTATGTGCGTAAAGATCTGGAAAGCAATATATCTAAATTAATTAATTAAAGGTATTTGAAAAACTATATACTTATAAATATTCTAACTGCATCATCAGTCTAGTAGTCATAAGCGTGACGGTCACGCAAAAAGTCCTAAATCAATTACCAAGTCGAGCAAAATAGTATCTATTCGGTTTTCCCTTAACCGCCTCCCAGTGATTTGGCTGGGTACAAGAAGCAGCGCAAACTCCCCAGCAACACATTTCTTTAATAAGGCGTTACGTTCATAAAATAGAATTCAAATCTTTGTTTTGGATTCTTAATAATCCATTAATTGCTACATGTCAGCTGGCGCACATGTTATATTATTGTATGGCATCGAAGTTATGTAATAGTCAAGCAGTATTTCTAAGAGATGTTACACAATCTACTATACTACTAATTTACCCTTCATTGTCTTCATTTTAATACTAGTCCCTGCCCCTTGCCCAACCTTCCTTTGCTTCAAGTTGGCCTACCGTAATTCTAGGCAACATTTTTGACATAGTTGGCCCGGGACCCATGAGGTGGCCGAAGCGACCGCGGCTCGAGGAGGCACTGCGGAAGAATTTGAGGAATTTTTCTTATTAATTTCACATCATGTCGTAGGATATTTACCTATTATTTATATTATATACTAGCTTCTTCCCGCGGCTTCGCTCACCTGAAGCTATATTGGGATTAGAAATTGATCCCAAAAATAATTTAATCAAAAGCCAAAAGTGATGATCTCTATACAGCAGAGAGGTCAAGATGTGTGTCAGGATCCGTTTCATTAATTGAGATAATAAGTTCACCAGTTTTAAAGTTGGAGCATACAATTTATAATTAGAATCTAAATATTTTCTATTTATTATCAGTAGTTTTTGCGCCAACACGTAACAAACAGACAAGAATTTTAAATATCACATTTTTGGGTTAGAAGACTTTTATATTATACCTTAGCCGTACACAGCTTTTTTACGATTTTATAATAGTAGAGATACATGCTCGCTTATAAATGCTGAGGTGTACGCATACTGAGGTATTCTACACCTACACTTAGCCAGAATGTTTTTAAGTTTCAAGTTTCAACGTCCTATTAAAGCTCTTCTGCGAGATTCTGTCCTTTACGTATACGTTACCTTGTGACATAACGATGCCGATAAGCGTCGATATAGTGTGGTCACTGACCTAAAAATAACCTTTTACTTAACAAATCAATCAACCACAGAACGTATGACCACAGTACAGAAAAATGCAGAAGTACAAATTATTTAATACGGGAACTCTAGCGACACGACAATTATAAATTTTTGTGAAAGCACAATTCCATGTCAGGCAAGACGCGAACCTACGGCCCTCCGGTTAGGTATATCGGATGCTTTTAATTAGTGGCTAGTAGTTACTGAGACATTAAATGAAGAAGTGAAATTGGACATCGCACTACAATTCTTTTAGGATCCGTTTAACTCATTGAGATAAGAAGTTCACCAGTTTTTAAGTTGGAGTAACTATATACTTTCGAACAGTCATAACAAAATTATAATCTATTCAGTAGTTTTTGCTCCAACCCGTAACAAACAGACAAACAGACAAAAGTTTAGAAACGATTAAAATGTAATGTAAATTCTCATGCACTGTAATGTCTGAGCCTTCTGTATATTCCCGTCCTTACTCACCTTATACTCGCAATACCTACCGGACATGTTTGACCGGGCCGGATACGGCCGAACTTTGATCGATAGCCCGGATTTATGATCCGGTTTCCCCCGTCTTAAGTAATTGACCGGCTCCATTAGTGTGGGGGTTGCCTTTCAGGGTTCCGTATAAACATAGTTTGAGTTTTGTTGTTTAGTTTATCGTGTGCTCCCGGTTTTATTAATTTCGGCTTTGTTGGTGGTTATTTAAAGATAGGATAGGGTAGGCTTTAGGACGAGAATATGGAGTTGTTTGCGGCGTAGATTATATATTGTGGTTACGCAGTTTTTATAGGATGGAAGAAATTTGTAAGTAGTATCATGAAATTTTTCTTGTCCGGGCAAGCTTAGAAATTTCAATGTTTATATATATATTTTTTATAAAAACACTAGGATTTACTCCTGTATCGTGGGTGCGTTTAAAAACACAAATTCTCATATATACAACCACCTAGACCCGGAACAAATAACTGTAGATCATACAAATATTTGCTCCGTGCGGGGATCGAACCCACAACACGTGTCGCAGAATATTAATATCATAATTAATAACCAATAAGCATATAAATATATAGGTATAAATAAATGTGGATTCCACGCGAAATATCGTTTTACGTAATTTGAGAAAAAATATGAACGATCGAGTAGTATTCGTAGGCGCGATTGCTATACTTGAGGTCCTGGCTTCGATTACCAAGTCAAGCAAAAGTATTTTTAACTGAAATTCTCAATTGCATCTCGGAGTTGTGGGATTTGTGTCCAGTTAACGGCAATAGGTTCGCGCTATATTACATGGAATTTAAAACATACCTACTGTATATTTAAAACATACCTACTGTATATTTATAGTTAAAGAATTACTTTGGTATAATTTTCGTTTATTATAAACATGCCATCTATTGCTCGGAGGCTACAGCTGAAAATCAGCCCTGCAGGTATCTGTAGTATTAGCTGAGCTGTGGTCTTTTGGACACACGCCAGCACACCGAGCCTGATAATGAAATACGTTATAACTTCGGTCAAATACTTTTATTTTGTAAACTTGCTGCTTAAATGTTTTTAAGAGGGTGGTGGTATTGTGGTGTTCAATAAATGTATTCTTTCTTTCTTTCTTTGGTTTGCGTTTTAGCAGAAGCGTTTGGCAGAGGAAGCGTTTGGCAGAGGTGTAATGTACACCCACAGGTGTACATTACACCTCTGCCAAACGCTTCGGGGACTACAGGCGTGATGGCATGTTTTTGATTTACCACATCTAACCCTGTAAATGCTTACTACCTTTTCTTCCGAGCACAAAAGCAGCCAACGGGATATTATTAACCCCAACAAAGCCATTATTGAAACAAATGGTACCCGTAGCGCGTTCAAGTGGTGCATTTGTAACCATCGACACGGAACACGAATGCGACTAAGCGACTGAATTGTTTCTAACGACCGGTCAGAGAACACACCGAACACACCGCGTCTGCGTTCAAATGTTACCTACTTATTTTTTTCTACAAAGATAATTTTACAAAATCCGTCTTGTCAGGAACAATTTTACATACAAAAGCGGCGGTAGGTTGCCGGTTCTAAAACCTACATTTGTAGCATTCAGCATAAGCGTGGAAGAGCCATGCTTCGGCACGATGGGCCGGCTTGACCGGAGTGATACCAAGGCCTCATATAAAACCGGCGTGAAACAACACTTGCGTTGTGTTTCGCCGAGTGAGTGAAGTTACCGGAGGCCCAAACCCAAGGCGGGCAACGCACTTGTGACTCTTCTGTTGTTGCGGGTGTCCATGGGCGGCGGTTATTGCTTTCCATCAGGTGATCCGTCTGCTCGTTTGCTCCCCTATCCCATAAAAAAACCAACACTGAGTACCTCATTCTATTTTTCACCAGCTCGCTTTACATATCGATACACATCACGAAAAAAGTTTTTTTTCTAAAACCTTTAACACATTACAACTAAAATCGAATACAAAATCACATCACGTTCGAAATTTAACTCGAATTATCTACGCCCCAAAGACACGAATCGCACAGCCGCATCGTTTGCCACCCACAAAGACCACTTCGCGGTCCTAAGGTCCTAGTAATTACATAAGTAATCGTATAGGTGTAGTGTAACCCAATAACGCGATTAGTACACACCTCACGTGTCCCACCCAGTACGGGCACAGCGATGGCGATTAAGCAATTTGCCGTTAGTCGATCCCGGAATCGAATGACTCCGTGTTAGGCGAATGGTAACGATTGCTTCCTTGAAATGCGATTAGATTTAGAGATGCGGTGTGAATGGAGCTTTTGCGGTTTGTGGGTCTGTTTCTGGTGTTGTAATAAAGATTAAAGGCTTTTAAGGAATTGAGAATAAGCTACGTCAGAAAAAAAAACAGTTTATATCTACACTATCTCCGTTTTACACGCTTGCTCGGCTTTTAAGGGTCGTAACGTAATTTCAAATACTTTATTGACCTTCCAAATATAGATAAGATGCAACTAAATAGTATATATATAGAGAGAGAAGAAGGAAGGAATTTTAATGATAAAAACTAAGAAACGAGTCCGTACTGCACATTATTATTGTAACAGAGAACAAAAGCCTTAATTCAGTCGAAGTGAAAGCAACATTGTTAGAACAGAAATTTAATCAGGAGAAAAATAAGCGGAGCGGAGGAAATACACAATATCCAATTTTCTTTCCCAGAAATCCGATGTAAAAGGCCTATTGTACATAGGCGTATAATACCAGAACCAATTATCTGTGATATCCAATTTCTTAAATTAATTTATCGGGACGAAATCGTCGAGCCGACGATAATTGTAATACTTGAAAAGTGTCAAAGCGATCGGAATGGGGGTGGTGTTAAATTTTACGGCTTTTCTCGTACGTCAGAGAATTCAGATGTCGTTGAACCAAACGATAATATTGTCGACGGCAAAAAAGTCGCTACGATTATTATTGAATGCCTTGCGTTTCATTTTGAGGGGGCGAGAAGACTTTTTTATATTTTGGTCTCTTTTCAATTAGAATTGCTTGCAATATTTTTTGAATGGGAAAATTACTGTGACGTTTGCCGATCCGTACTAGGATGCTACAGTGACAAAAAATTTGCCTCTTGCATCATAAGAGGAGGGCCATGCACCGAATAAGTCAAATTACAAACAAACGATGTTATAAATACTGAAAGGCCTATTAAACATACCTTACCATGAATTTTTTTTGATTATTCCAATTAGCAATGAAACGAAATCGAAATATTCTACCTTCTAATTTATAACAAAGTTCTGTAAAGGTGACGAGTCCTGAAGAGGTTAAAATCCTTCTGATGTGTAAATTTTTTATAATACAATAGTTTTGAAAGAAATCCAAAAAATAATCTAGTAGGAAAAGTAACATGAGCATCACCTCCTCCCATCCTTCCTCTCACATCCAGATACTTAGTTGCAAAAAAAGAAATTGGATTCCTGTTCACCCCAGCAAGAAAATGGCATTAAGATACCAAACAAATAATATAGCAACTTCACACCAACTCCACGCAATTACGTTCTGAAAAAACTTCCTAATCACAAATCGGGATTGATGGCTTAAAAAACTTTTTTAATTTAGTTCCCGAAAACAGGTGCGTGCAAATTACCGACTCCATTGTCCGACGATATGAGCAATTTTGTCGGAGTCAGCAAGAGATTAGTACGGGGCCCTTAATCCGAATATCGGGCGAAGGGCCCCATCATATTTCATAATACATCCCCTGTTAGGGCGCGCGCTCACTGGCCCGAGAACTGCGAGTTATTATGGCATGAAATGGACAGCTCATTAGTAGAGTAATGGGAAAGAAGGATATGAACGCACTTGTGTAATTCATGTTCGATTAAATTTATACATACCTGTTTTGGAAGAGCAAAATCGTAATTTAAGGGACGAAACGTAAATTGCGTAGCAGCGCGATCCGAATTCGCAAAAAATCGTGACGCGAATTGTTTCGATGTGATTTCGTAGTGCTACGATTCAGGTTCCTAGGTATTTCTTCGCTAATTAAAGATATAGGAAAAAATACAGAGCAGATAATACGCGAATCAATTCGCAAATTCTTGTAATTTGTCGTTCTTACAATATAGCGTCCATGGTCACAGGTAAAAAAAACGTCGAGATTTAATAATCCTACTAACATTATAAACGAAAGATTGCGAGGGTGTATGAAAGTTTGTAACTCTTTCACGCCAGAATGGCTGAACGGAACTGGATAAAATTTGGCACAGAGATAGATTATAGTCTGAAAAAACACGTAGGCTACTTTTTATCCAAGTCAGACGAATTTTGAAGTCTACGCAGACGAAGTCGCGGGCAAGGCTGCTATAAATATAACGGGGTAAAATCCGTAGAGAGAGCATAAAGTTTTCTGAAATATTTGAGCTAGCATTTGAGTTACGTTGAAAGGTCTGCTATGAGAGAAAAAGCTAGAAATATTATTTTACTTTCATAAAATCAATCGTCTATCTACAAATGGGCAATGAGTGGGTAGAAAAAATTATAAAAATGTCTACACCATGACTTCCAAGCTCGCTTTGTTACTCTCCAATTATAGTCAATGTAATCGAAACCTTATACCGACCTTCCCTCGACTGTCTTCCACGATAATATCTCTAGGGTGAGGCCCTGACCTTACCAGGGTCTCGTGAGCCCGTCCGATTCTTGATATGTTTATTAAGGGCCCAAACTTGATTATGTTTTTGATATAGAACACCGACTGATATGAAGTTAAATAAGTACATACATACATACTCGTTTAAGCAGTTAGCTTGGATTCATGTTTCTATTTGTATGGGGAAATCAAGTTTAAAGTTTTTTCTGGGAATTAATCCGGATAATTCAGATAAGTAAATAAGTATATAATTATATTTTCGAAAGCATTATTGTTGCTGAGATATAAAAGTCTCGTAGATACATAAGTCATCCTGTCGTGTTTGGGATTTAGACAAAATCGAAAGATTGTAAATATCAACCAAATTTAGATGCTGCTATAAATTCTAATTACAATATTTCACACAAGCAATTATTTATTCAAACACCAACACACACATGAACAGACCTTAAAAAATAAAACTGTCAACCTCCTTTCGACGACACTTGACGGCATTGAAACGAGTCCTCAACACTTTGAACCCAACCTCAAAAGTTCCGTTTTCGACTTCGACAAAAAATCCCCTTTCATTTCCATCGTCAGCCGTCGAGATGTTGTATAATAGGATGTGGGGAAATTCCCACCCCATCGACCCATATACCTACCGCCCCTTGCGACATCAAATCTTGGATTTATTAAAATAACCGCACGAACGTACGTATTGGTTATCCGTGCCCAATACGGGTAAAGCGGGCAAAATGATGCATAGCCCGATAAGACAATGTAGCGGAACAGACCCGGGTGAGCCCGGGTTGACCTTTCAATTTCCTTGATTGTGACCGGATCGTCCCGGCTTCGTTTTTATTTCTTCATCTGTTGTGATGATTTCTTATGGGTATGAACAAACCATAGGGGTATGAAGTGGTCTCCGAGACTAAATTGGCCTGATAGGGATGGGACCCCGATGTTCGATTAACGATTGTTTGCGGGCAGTTAAGTAATTTAGAGATAACATGAATATTTTCTTATTTTGTGCTTTTATTCTTAGGTTCAGGTATTAGTTTTTTTTTAAAAGAAATAATATGTAACATAATACTCACTATTTCAAATGAACATCGCCACAAAACACTAGACATAAGTACATTTATTATTGATGATGTACTCTAATATCGCGACAATAACCAAAAAGGTATGATTGATGATGTGTGGGACCTAATACTTCTTCGAAAGGGAAATGGTGTAGATAAAAATAACGGCCGAATAGTGTTTTGACAGGTGGTGATATATATGTTCGTTGTAGAAATTTAATATGCGTTTGTAGTTTATGTAAAACTAGCTGCTACCCGCAACTTCGTCCGCGTGGTAAAAAAAATAGCCTAAGTTACTCCTTCTTACATCAGCTATCTCCCAAAAAAAGTGCCGTCAAAATCGGTCCAGCCATTTCAGAAAGCCGGAACAATCAGACAGACAGACATACAAAAATTGTAAAAAAAATGTTTCGGTATAGGTACCCTGTATTCATCCAAATGCACTAGTAAAAAGCAGTTATTCTATACAAACATACACTCCAATATTATTTATTTTTATAGATAACATATTATCGCACCTGTATTCCCCAAAAAGTGAGGCAAAGGTGTTCTAATATATATAACCACAAGGGTGAAGGGAAAAGGAACCAACCGCTAAATAAAAACTAATACGTCACTAGGTGGCCACTGTCGGGGTCGCCGCATAGCTATAGGGCATAGAACCTCGGGTAAACCGAGTACTCTCCGAGAAATCGCCAGCAACATTAACCGCTTGCTGGCCTTTCTTGAGGAGTTAGGGTGGCTCGAGTAGTCAATTCTTCTCACCCGCACGCAAAATACGCGCTTTGTCGTGGAGTTGCGGAAAATAGCCCGCTATACCATAACATACCATAGGTGACTACTGAAAATCAGTGCTTTGTTATGTTCTTGAACCATAGATTCTGAGTGGTAAAGATTATTGTGACGGACACGACGTGCTTGTTTGTTTGCATGTCTGTTGACAAATAAATGTCTTTAATTTCTTTCTTTGTTTCTTTCAAGTCAAAAATATAGAGGGGGTTTTTTAGTTTTTGTTTTTATTCTCATTGTGTCTGTAATTTGTGCTTTGATGCGACTAAACATTCATTTCATATTAAATATAGGTATGATAATTATAATTATATTATGTTGAGGTAGATATTCACCTGTATTGTATATCATACATATATACATAATCAACCCACTATATGTCCCACTGCTGGGCACGGGTCTCCTCTCACAATAAGAGGGAAGAGGCTATAGTCCACCACGCTAGCCTAATGCAGGTTGGCAGACATCACATGCCTTCACCGTTTAAGCGCGTGATAATTAACTATTAATACGCAAATAACTTCGAAAAGCCAGAGGTGCGTGCCTTAGATTTGAACTCAAGACCTTTGAGTATTGTATTCTCATTCGTATTATATATAACTTCTCCCTATGTTCTGATTTCCATAATTAAAGTACATAACCATATACATATATTTACAAGTCCAATCATCAAAACGCACGCGGTGACTCTCCGCCCGACTGGCTGCTTGCACGGTTGCCTGCATGACCCTTTGGCTCAGCCTGAGTAATTGCTAGCGACGACATACCCACCTCCACCCAATGTCAATTAAATACAATCCCAGTATTTGTGTAAAATGAAGGATAGTACATACGGTAGGCTGTAATAGCCACAGGCTACCAATATATTACTCCGTATCGCCTACGTACCCATACGTCTTCCAAACATTATTGCGACGGAGATTCCAATACACTGAATTATCAATAATATCTCTCGGTCCATATAGTATATAAAGAACATAAATTACAAATTTACCAGCATTGAGTCACTTTAGCAGAATAATATCAAAACAATCCCAACACGATATTAAACTGTAACACAAATATGATAGAGTGCAAAATTGTGTGGATTGAAATGGAATATTTTTCGCCACTCGAAAATACCCAACGTGTGGCCGTCGCATTCCCTGGCCCGGGTATGATTGATGGCCAGCCTAGTGGGCTGGATAAGACAATGTACCGGAAGGAATGGCCGGGTCGGGTCGGACGATGCACCGCTCCGGTACCGAATTATACCGCCACATTGGAAACTATTCGGTTTATCGCACAAAATAATGAAGAGGGCGAACGTGCGGCTAGCGTCTCGGGAGAATATCAAAGTTGAAAATTAAGTAAATAAATATAGAATAGTGTCATACAGATTTTATACACTTCTACACTAATATTATAAAGAGGAAAGATTTGTTTGTTTGTTTGTATTAAATAGGCTCCAAAACTACTGGACTGATTTGAAAATTTCTTCTACCGTTATAAGCCGACATTATCCCTGATGAACGTAGGCTACATTTTACCGCGGGAGAATGCTTAATTCCTACGGGAAAACGGGCGAAGCCGGGCCAGGCAGCTAGTATGTCAATAAAGTACATTATCTAAATACTTTTTACGGATTTTATCGAGTCAAAATAAAAGCGGCTTTATTCATAAACAATAAAATTATTTATTTCACTTTATCGTCCCCCCATTTTCAGTATTAGAAAAAAAAGAATCAATTGAATATTTAAAATATATACTTAAGTTAAGTTAAATTCAGATTTTTCGCTAATTTTGCTCGTGAGCTAGAATTTTTAATATAAGTTCTAACATGAGTGGGTTTGCCTAAACGAGCAAATGTAATACTCAATATTGCTGAGTATATAAAAATGGTTAATTACTTTTTCATATTATGCAGTATGAATGTACCTAGAAATATTATGTAATATGAGTTATTAAGCTTAGATATTATACATAAAAGGCGAAGAAAAGCCTGGGTCCTCGTTAGGATGCTTATGGAGCAAATTAAAAACTTTAATGTATGACTGCAAAACATAATAATTAAAATGCATTTGATTTCGTCATCAACACACATCCTGGTCTCAAATCGGAATGAAGTTAGGTCACAGGTCATCACGCAAGCCAACTGTGGGGTTCTATCCTCAAACGCTGTTGAGAAAATCTCTCGGACGTGCAGTTTTCCTCGCATGTTTTTCTTCGCCGTTGAAACGAATGATACCATAATTATTAATGGCATGGCATTGGTTTCTATGGAAAAGAAAGGTGGTGATTGTACTATTTTCGTCAAATTTTTTACGATTTTTCTCGCTATAAAGAACCTTAAGCCGCGTTATCGAAAATACGAACCCAAAAATTAGCCGAATTGGTCGAGATGTTCTCGAGTTTTGCGCTTAGCAATACATTTTGCAATTCATTTTTATTTTTAAAGATGAATGTGCACATATTTGTGAAAAGCTAGAGACCTTTGGCAGTCCAATGGTCATATCACTAGGCTATCAGTCCTGCAGTAACCTTCCCGAACTGTTTTGTTTAAAGCTTACTAGCAATATCGGTCGCACATCACTAGTATTCTTGTTAACCCCTCGTGCTAAGCTAAAATGCTTGTGTTACGAGTGGGTTCACGTCGGTAGTGTAATGGGTGGGTTTCGAACCGGCAACCACATGATCGCAAGGCAAGTCCGACGCCTTAGCCATTAGGCTACCGCCGCTTTTAAATTATAATATATAGTTATTTATATTATAATAGGGTTTGTGTTATGTAAACGCTTACGTTTTAACTAACAAAACTGTCGAAATGTCTGTCTGTGTTGCCTAATTTCTCTTCCACATTGTCCCATATTCACGGCTGAAAGTACACCTGAGATAGAGGTACCGTGGGAGGGCCATGCTTCGGCACGACCTGACTGACTCGACCGGGGAGATACCATGGCCTCACAGAAAACCAGCGTGAAACAATACTTACCTTGTGTTTCGCCGAGTGAGTGAGTATACCGGGGGCTCAAACTCTTGTAAAAGTTGGGGAACGCACTTGCGACTCCTGTGGTGTTGCGGTGTCCATGGGCGGCGGTAATCACTTACCATCATATGATCCGTCTGCTCGTTTGCCCCATATTCTATAAAAAACGTATACCTACTAATGTACATCCACAGTTGAGGGTAAAGTCCTATATCCTATTACATTGGACTTTACCCTCGAACTGTGGATGGACGAGTATATTACCATTAACCGTGCACACGTTGAAACTAAACATAAAATAATTCCATGTACCTCAGTTTTCAATACCTCGGACCAGAAACCGGGGGATTTAATAGCTAAATGTGGCAACATTGCGTTGCGCGCCGGGTTGTATTGTATCCCGTAGTTAACGTAGTGTGCCTCGGTGAAATGCATGTTGCTTTACGTGAAACTCAAGCAATGGGGCCTCGCTTCTATAGTCGCATGTAATGTACCGTGTACAGGGTGCGAATTTAGAGCTAGCCTGGCATGAATTGGGAGCATTAAACATTTAAATTAGAATGAAATAAATTTTAACATAACATACCATACCATCACGCCTGTTTTTCCCCGAAGGGTTAGGCAGAGGCGTACTAATGTACACCCACAGTTTAGGTCCCATGTAATAGGGGGCGAGCCTATTGCCATTAACCGGGCACAAATACCAAACTCCGAGCTGTTAATGGGAATTTCATAGAAAAACTCAATAACACTTTGCTCGACCTGGGAATCGAACCCAGGACCTCAAGCTTAGCAGTCGCGCTCAGGACCACTAGGCTAATGAGGCAGTTCCACTAGGCTAAATCAAATTTATGAATCAAACATTTGTAAAATACCGTCAAAATTAATAACCAGTCTAACCAGGTGCGGCTGAATATATCAGTATTTTACATTTCAATAGATCATTTCGATATTTTATGCTCTAGATCTGTCCGAATTAAAGTTTACCTGCCTCAGAAGTTAAACTGTCTCATTAGACTCTCCTAGTGGTGCTGACCGCGACTGCTACGCTAGAGGTCCGGTTAGGTTATTGGGTTTTTCTACGAAATTCCCAGTTGCAGCTCGGAGTTTGGAATTTGTGCCCGGTTAATGGCAATAGGCTCGCCCCTATTGCATGGGGCCTAAACAAGCCGGCGAACTGTGGATGTACATTAGTAGTAGTAAGCCTAATTGCAGTGATAGAACGCGTGCAGCACGTATGAATGTCGTGAGCGGCTTGCAAGCGAAGTATTCGCCAGATCTCGAGGAATCTGCAAAGAATCAATAAAGAATATTTACTTTAATTTTAATTTAATCTTAAAGATAGTCTGGTTCTCAGGCTTTTTCGGGTTCTGACTTCTGACCACTAACGATTGTCATAACGGTGTTCAATGACAACCAAGACATACATAAAACCTCAATGGTCTCGTTATATGACCAGCAACATTCTCATTCTCTCATTTGCTAGACAAAGTCATAAAATATTTATTATATTTGTTATACTTTGGTTCAGTTTTGTCATGTTAACGTGTACACCCTGTATTCACTTCATCACAAAGATGGGTGAGTCACGTGTTAAGCACCGAGTGTCTAGAGGTACACCGTATATAGTCTATACAGTAAACACCTGTCTACCGTCCATCTCCAAACAGGAAGTATTATTTTAGAACCCAGCTTTTGAACTATCGAATAGAACTTGTAATATTACCTATTATGCCAGTAAGTGAACTGCTTTTTTTTATAGGACAAGAGGTTTTATTATTCTTAAAGTAATTTCCATTTCAATATTGTTGCCATTCTGAAATCTATGTAGTTGTAAGTCTGTCGCGGAGATATACCTCACGTAAAGTTAAAGTACTTTAAAAAATTAATAGTGACATCACTCGTTAAATTCATGTTTGAAATGCACTTCTAAATAAAAGCCCTTATTATTCTTTTAAAGTCTCCCCTGTAAAATAATATTACAGTTAAAAAATGGTATATTCTTCCACGAAGCTTATTGCCATCCACAATATACAAATATATTATGGACGGCAATAGGCTGATATGATAATGATGATGATGATACAATATAAAAATTTCAACTCTGATCCTTACAAATTTGAAGAAATAATATTAAAATTGAACTGCCTCATTAGCTAAGTGGTCCTGAGCGCGACTGCTACGCTAGAGGTCCTGGGTTCGATTCCCAGGTCGAGCAAAGTGTTATTGGGTTTTACGATGAAATTCCCAGTAGCAGCTCGGAATTTGGGATTTTTGCCCGGTTAATGGCAATAGGCTCGCCCCCTATTACATGGGACCGAAACGTACCGGCGAACTGTGGGTGTACATTAGTACGCCTCTGCCTAACCCTTCGGGGAATACAGGTGTGATGGTATGTTATGTTATGTTAATATTAAAATTAGGACATTTTATTGATTGCAGTTTACTGAATCTGATTGCAGAATCGGTTACATATGATTACTAGTCAGGATAACAGAAGTTAAATATGTAAGTTGTTTGTAGAATAGCTGCCAAATCTTATTTGAGCAATGATTGTACCTACAACATGCACTAAAAAGGTTTGAAAATTTTGCAAATCTTTTTATGCTCCCCACAGAACCTTTCTATGTGAAGCACTTCTCAAACTAGTTCTTGCATGCATCACTTATGTGATTCGAACCAAAACATGATAACAAGACAAGACCGACCCCGATAGCAACGACCTTGTTAAAAATGGATACTGATGCATGCAAACTGAAAAGGTCATGATTAAAGTAGGTACTCCATTGTCTTCCTCTTTCATATTTCTTTCTATACATTCATACTAAAAAGGTTAAGAATAATGAGTTTTTATTTTGGTCTTCCGGAACTCCTTTCATTACTTTTATAAGAAATCCGCCCCTTTCTATTTACCGGGGTGTCTGCAAGCGTTTCTTGGTAACAAGTCGCTCTTGAAGTTTTGAATGAAATTCTCCAGAAAGCGAACTTGCCAGGTGAAAATGGGTCTTTATTTAAAGCATTTTGAATACTCGGTTTCCCGAACTCGGTTTCTCGAACGTCATAGTTTTAACAAAGCATTATTTTGAATAGATGTTCGTTTTAGAATGGCTAAGGTTTTGGCTAACAGTCTCGATTGCTCCACCGACAAGAGCCGAGCTCCTAATTAAAGAAGAAGCATCCTGTATTCCTTTTTATTATTTTTTTTAATATATGGGCTACATGGCCAACGAATCATAAGGATTTTCTGTCCTTAAAAACAAAAAAACCACTCAGAAGCAACCAAACCATTCAGAAGCTTACATACAAGGCTTTTCGGCTCTAGACTATCTGTATACCAAATTTCATTTAAATCGGTTCAGTAGTTTTTTCTTATTAGCGCGACAGACAGACAGAGTTACTTTCGCTTTATAATATTAAAATAGAAAGGATAAATAAAACCTTACTATGTCATTGTATATATGTCGCAGTAGAATTGTTTTATTTTCGCTATTTTACATAATCACTAGCATCTTTACAAAATAGGTGAATTGCGTCCAGCTGGATTGCCATTGCGATTCGTTTATCAAAACCGCTACCCATGTTTAGCTGTTATAAGCTTTTTTGTAAAGCAGCCAACAGTTATGTAAAATAGCGAATTATACAATTCTACTATGACATTTATATGAACACTAGCTTCCGGCCGCGACTTCGTCCACGTGGAACAGTTACTTGGTCTTAGCGTGATGATATATAGCCTATAGCCTATATTTATGATATATAGGCTATATAACACTGAAAGAATTTTTCAAATCGGACCAGTAGTAGTTCCTGAGATAAGCGCGTTCAAGCAAACAAACTCTTTAGCTTTATATATTAGTATAGATAACGATTAATACACAATAAAATCTTAGACTTAGAGCCCAGGTATGATGCCTTAATCACGTTAGCTATCGTATAACAGTCTATTCTGAGCCGGATATTAAGCACTCTCTAACTATGGCTCCCAATTTATCCTGCAAGATAGCTAGCATAAAGTGAAAAGGAGCATTGCCAGCCAAAGTTTTCGGCGAACATCCCTGTAACTGTGACTGGTTCTCTAAATCAAATGCCACTTACCAAAGTTCGCCATAATGGTAGACGCGTGGAATAGACCACTTGCAGAAGTTTTATATGAAGCAAACTTGTGATGGAAATCTCTTCCGGTATTCCTTGTTTTTCTCTTATGGTAATATGATACGCATTGTTGGAAAATTTAAACTAGGAAATAGGATAAGCGATATTGTAAGCTAGATAGACAATCCATCCAGTAGAATTTCTTGAAGTCGAACTTCTCTGATTTGAAATTATTGTTTTTACGCTATAATTACGTATCTATACTAATATATAAAGCTGAAGAGTTTGTTTGTTTGTTTGTTTGCTTGAACGCGCTAATCTCAGGAACTACTGGTTCGATTTGAAAAATTATTTCAGTGTTAGATAGCTCATTTATTGAGGAAGGCTATAGGCTATATATCATTACGGTACGCGGACGAAGTCGCGGCCAAAAGCTAGTTTAAAATAAATGATAACAGTATTGCACTTACGTAATTGATGTATTATGTACTCGTATCCGAAGCCGTGTCGTGTTATTGCTTTGCTATTGCATCTCTTTCTAACAACCCAAAAATTATCGCAATAGATTGATGGCCTATTTTAAAGAAGACCATGACTCTTGGTAGAAAGACGGACTTTGTCCTGAAAAAAAAACGCATAAACATACCATCAAGCCTGTATTCCCCGAAGGATTAGGCAGAGAAGGTACACCAACAGCTCACCGGTATGTTGTGGTCCCATGTAATAGGGGGCGAGCCTACCTATTGCCATTAGTCGGGCACAAATTCCGAACTCCGAGGTGCTACAGAGAATTTCATAGAAAACCCCAATTACACTGCTCGACCTAGAAATCGAACCCAGGACCTCAAGCGTAGCAGTCGCACTTGGGATCACCAGACTAACGAGGCAGTTAGAAATAAGATACAATTAAATGATTTCAATTACAGAGAATCCCGTTCTATTTTGTAGTTTGAAAGCCCAAGTTAAAATAGAACACGAACTAGTACAGAAAATTGAAATTTATAAAGTAAGAACAACGCCAACCTCAATTTAAATCCGAAACTGTGCCACGTTCAGCATATTTACTAACCCACAAACTTATGACGCAGTCTCTATTCTAATGAGTAAAGTCTTCACAACTAGTTGATATTACGTTGTGAGAGAACTTCGCAAAAGGAACTTTGCTTGAATACCAGCCATTATTATCCTAACACGGGTTGAGGTAACCTCCTCGAAACCAGAGACGTGAGACCCCCTGATGTTACAGAAATTCCCCTATCTATTCCTTTGGATTAAGGAACCAGGAGGGGCAGGGGAGTTCAAATGAAATTGGTGGCTAGATATAATAGAGAAATGTCTGTATAACGTTATCGTTGCATTCGGTGCACGTATCGGCGAATTGAAATCGTGGTATATCGGTTTGCAACGAGTTTTCATACAATAGTAATAGAAATTGTGATAGTTGACGGGAATTTTAGTGATTAATAATCGAATAGGTACTGAATTACGGTTTTGTTCGGCGTACGGTCTTCCATATTTCGTTTCTTCTGCTTGTTTTACCCGATTCTAAATCTAATTCTGGGATATTGGATAGTGTAGTACTTTCAAATTTGTATGTTAAACTAGCGTTTGCCCGCGGCTTCGCTCACCTGAAGCTATAGCAGGATTACAAATGGATTCCAAAAATAATTTAATAAAAAAACCACCAGTAATGATATCTTCTTTGTATGGGCCTCTATACATCAGAGAGGTCAAGCTGTATCTCAGGATCTGATTAATCAATTGTGATAAGAAGTTCACCAGTTTTTAAGTTGGAGCATATACCTACTTTCTAACAAAGATATCAAAATTTAAATCTATTTAGTTTTCGCAACAAACATAGCGGAAAATACTTTCGATTTACCAAGCACTCAGCAGTTACCTAATCCACCATTAATTATGCTTATTTCTTAAAAGCGAGGTTCAAACTATAATATTATGGTTTAAGATATCTGATATTAAAATTGTTAGCAATTACACTTCCAATTTTACAACTATTTCGAGAACTTAGAACAGTTCATGAAACCACAAATGATTTTGTAGTCTACAATATTATCATCTGTTAAATGTTAAGTTACGCATATTATTACAACTTGAATTTTGACATCTCTGAATTTCATTACTATTTTGCCTTGACTACATTTGAACATAACATAATATACCATCACGCTTGTATTCCCTGAAGGTTTAGATAGAGGTGTACTACTAATTTACACCCATAGTTCGCCGGTATGTTTTTAGGTCCCATGTAATAGGTGGCGAGCCTATTGCCATTAACCGGGCAAAAATCCCAAATTCCGAGCAGCTACTGAGAATTTCACAGAAAACTCAATATCAATTTGCTTGACCTATGAATCGAACCTGGGACCTTAGCGTAGCAGCGCGCTTGGGACTACTAGAATAGACTAGTGAGGCAGTTTAAATTTGCGGTGTGCAATTGAACAGCGACATTTATTTTGATATCTATATTCGAGTCATTAAAATATTTAATTTGTAAATTTAAGTACCATGTGGGCTGGAGACTATGTCTCTTTGGAGTCTGGAGGTTTTGGGAATTTAATTTGACCTACACGAAATGTGAAATCTAAATTATAGTTGAGCTAAAGTTGTGAATGGTGAGAGGTTAGTTGAGATTGTTCTTTCCTCAAAATGCGATTTCAGACATTGTCCCACTCACGTATATAAGTGTTATTCTATGTCTGGCCTTTAAAAGAAACATGATTCTCTGAGTTTGTCGTTTGTTGGTGTTACTTGTCAGAGGCGAATTGTGAAATGCCAAAGCCTAAAGCTATAAAAAAACCGGCCAAGTGCGAGTCGGACTCGCGCACGAATGGTTCCGTACCATTGACACAATTTTCGTGTCGTAACCTTTTTTTAGTATTTGTTGTTCTAGCGGCAACAGATCTACATAATTTGTGAAAATTTCAACCGTCTAGCTATCGTGGTTCTTGAGATACAGCCTGGTGACCGACAGACGGACGGACAGGCAGTGAAGTCTTAGTAATAGGGTCCCGTTTTTACCAGTTGGGTATGGAACCCTATAAACCAAACCTAACCTATAACAAAACCAAATAGACTTGTAAAAGTATATGTAAAGATGTACTTACAGAAATAAATATCATTTTATTTCATTATGTGACTCAATAATGAACAGGAGAACCTAAACTCAATGACTAAATTATTGCTATTGTTTTTAAATCAGGCGCACAGAATATTTAGAAGTAAAATTGCCAGAATTTACTAAAGTGCAAACGACGTTCATGAACATTTTCAATTAGAGTATAATATCTCAGATTCATTGTTAATCTAGATAGTGAACAATGAAATCTGCAAGCGTGCCAGCAAGATGTCTGCTGGTTAAAGCACATCCTGGCCACAATGCGGCCACAATATTAGACTTCTAGTTCGCCGAGGCTTTACAAACATTGCCGACGCTACCATCCGTGTCCACCTTTTGTGCTGACCGTATATACATTCGACAGCAACGAGGAATTTTTAGAATACGGCATTTGTTAGGCTTTCTGCATACGAAGCTACTTTTTGTTGCGAAATAGTCGTGCGTTTTCATTTTGTCACTTAGTTAAAATAAAAATGCTTTTAAAGAAACCAAGGGCAGCCATACCTACCGCATTTTCTAATTTAGACCCAATCAAATTGATTTAGTGTCACTTATGGAGACTCGTGCCCCATAGTGGGACAGTAGGTATATGGGTTGATGATTATGAATATAAAACTTAATTATGACTAAGTTTATTACATTATTTTTATTTATTAACTTTTCATCAGTTACGTCTTTATCTCATTTTAATGCTTAGGAACATAAAACTGTACCTACTCACGGGCACCTTCAATAGGGTTTTCAAAATATCTAACATAAACAAACTATCGCCCAAAGCGGCAACAACTTCACCAAACAACTTTTCCGTATTAAGGTGTACAAAACGCCTTATCGGCTGCATAGGAAGCCAAACAGTGCTGTCGTCTGGGCACCAATATCTCCTTCAAGCACCGTCTCGAACATGGATATTAGAACGCGACTGCAGTTACAAAGCCCTCTCTGTAAAGGTATCCGCGCGATTCCTGTCCAATAGAGAGGTTTTCAATAAAGCTGTTCGGTGTGCAGCCAGCCAAAACGTTGATGTTCAGTTAATTGTTGTGAAATGCAGATATTTTGGTACCTATAACATTGGTTCTCTTTAGATATTAATCTTTTTTATGGGATAGGGGGCAATTTAGCTGACAGATCGCCTGATGGTAAGCGATTAACGCCTCCCATGGACACCCGCAACACTAGATGAGTCGCCGTTGACGCAATTAAGCCTCACTCGCTCAGAAAAACACATCGTGACTGTTATTTTATGCCGGTTTTCTGTGAGGCCGTGGTACCACTCCGATCGAGCCGGCCCATTGGCACCAAAGCATGACTCTCTCACGGTAGAAAGACTCCTATAAAATGCTGCTACTATACTACTAATGCTATAGGTTCTAGGTTCAAATCCCAGATCGAGCAAAGTGTTATTGGTTATTGAGTGAGAAGTGTGGATTAGTTTCCGGTTAATGGCAATAGACTCGCGCCTCCTATTACATGGAACCTGAACATACTGGTGAACTTTAGGTTACATTAGTACACATTTATCTAACCCTTTAGATAATACAAGCGTGATGATGTGTTATGTTATTGAAAACATTATTAATGTCAAATTCAAAATAATGGATACAAGTTATAGGATATTTTTCTCAATGTAAGTGAACTGTAAAAATGTTCTTTTTTCATTTTCATTTCATTTCATTTAATCTTTATGGTCTCCAACGAAAGATAAAAACACACAGACAAAGATAATTAAACAAATAGGTGTTTTAGAAGTATACTCCGTGTACTTGTACTGTGAGCGTGTACTTTTTTGAGCAATAAATGTCTTTAAACTGATAGACTTCTTGAATTTTTACATAGCAGACAGCCAGTAAAATGTAAATGAATCTTATCGATTAAATAAAAGGTAGGTATCATACTTGTTAATTTGATATTAACTTGTCAGTAACTAAATACAACAAAGAAAATGTATTTCTCAAAAGAAACTCGTTTACCTAAATGAGTATATTGAGTTCCTACATGTTACATAGACTGTGGGACAACCCTTTTCTAAAAATGTAAAAAAAAAAACAACAACGACCCAGTAACTTTGTACCCGGGTCACCTCAACCCGCTTATAATCACTTATCTCCAAGCGAAACGTGTGATATTTCACGTGGAAATAATCGGAGAAAAACTCGTCTGATCCCCTGTTTATTTTCGTTGGAGAACAAACTTTGGCGAGAGACACTGCCCCGAAAGTTGGAGGGTTGGAAAAAATCGCCCCCCAAACTAATGGAGCGTGAGACGAATGAACTTTAAAACTTGCCTACGTAGGTAGCTTTTGTGTAAGATTGTCTGTTCACTACAAGTTTTTGATTTTCGTGTTTTGTTATAACTAGCTTTATATTTAAAGTTGTAAATCAAGCATGAGTTATGTTATGTCTGTCTCTCATAGTTTCTGAACGGATCGATAAGCTCATAATAATATCATTATAATCATTTAAAGTAAAATACGTGTCACGCCCAGTCCCATTTATGCTGTTCGGCTTTGCGTGTGACATCAGTGATTTGAGTTTTGACGAACTGTGGACAAAAGCTACCACAAATTGGACCCCATACGGAGCGAAGCGACAGCGTGGTCGGCCCAGACGGAGGTGGCGCAATGAATTGGACTCTTACGATAAAGATTGGGTGGCTAAAACTACAGACAGAGTTATTTGGAAGGAGGGAAGGGAGGCCTTTGCCCAGCAATGGGATGAATGGGCTAGAAAAAAAAAGTAAAAAATAAAAATCATGACAGTATATACTTTGATGACAGTTTAAAAAATAGGGGTGTAGTAATGAGCTACATTGCTGTTTCGATAATTCAACAAAATCTTTTATAAGATAATCAGCATTGTATGTACTTGTACGTGTACATGAGCAACCTATTTTAAATTCACCGCGGATACTATGTAGACAATGAGATTTTTTAACGTGAATTCTTCCAAATGTAGGTGATTCGATTTGCCGCAAATTTCAACGAAATCGAACTACATTTGCAATTTTTTTTTTGTATTTTTTGCTCAGACATAATTAACCTATTCGGATACATGTCACGTATACAATCCACGTTTCGTAATTGAGCTCTATTGTAAATGTGTATAAAAATTTCGCCACACGACGACTTCAAGACTCGTCGAAATCATAAAAGTGCAACGAAGAGCACTGTGAATGGCTAGCTTTATTATATAGCCGCTGTGTTCCGCTTTCAGGGAGAATATCGAATAAAAATAACAATTTAAGCTATATTTTCAGCGAAATTTGATACTCTTTTATCGTTCTTAAAATATTTTCGACCTGATTTTCAAAGTTTAACAGTAAAATAGTACTAAAATTTATAGTATCGCATTGAAAAAGGAGTATTAAATCGAAGATATTTATGCGTCCCCCAAAAGATCGCCGGGCAAAGTCAAGCCGCACAGATTCACTAAATTCTTCGGAAACTATTTATTTAGAGGACAATAAAGTATGTTTGTTTACAACCATTGTTTGGCGAGGTCGTTTATTTGAGAAACATTTGCAAATAAATTTCTTTGCAACATTAGTATTAAATACAATTCTGCTTCCAATACTGATAAAAAATGTACCTACCCGTAAGAAGAATTCTATGATCATATCATTGTAAACTAGCTTTTGCCCACAACTTCGTCCTATAGATGAAGAATTATAGCTGTGTTATTCCGATGTTTGAGCTATAGGTATTATTGTAAAATTAAAATCTATAGGTACAGTAGGTTTTGTGTGTACGTGAAAGAGTAATAAACATCCATGAATCTATGTTTATAATATTAAGTAGGATTTATTTATGATAGGGAAATAAACAACAATATAAAACTTAAGCCTAACATTATCTCTCCAAAATGTTTTATAGTAAATATATTTAAAGATGTGACGTGACATCCTTAAAATTATTTTCTTTGAGAATCTTTAGTCGATACACCAACTCTCTTTTGTCCGCACGGGGTCATTCATTTTCTTTTATCCAAATACTTTTAAAAAGAGACTTTATAAGAGACAACGTAGTATCGATTTCGTCTTTAGAACTCTGCATATAATAGAATTTTACTGAGCATAAATTTATTAAAAGACAAATAAATTTATTACCTACAAGAGCTTCAGGTTAGGTTATGTGAAAAGATTTTAAAAAAATATGAATATGATTGGCATTTAAAGGCTTTAGAAAAACTTAAAGGCGAGTTCCATCAATAGTAGTAGTACCTACTAGTTAAAATATTATTCTAACTTAATCTATGATAGGTATCTAATTTTATAGATTTATAGGTTTTAAAATCCTTTTTAACCCCCTTAATATTAACAGGTACCTAATTAGTAATTGCATAGCAATTAACGAAAAAAAAACTATTTACATCTCATAAAATTTTACACACCTAGATATTTTTTTATTAATATTTTTGCGCATGGAAGACAATTTGCCGTGACTTCAAGCCTTAGACGTTTAATCATTTGTATTTATATGCTAATAAATATAATAATTACTTATTTACATACACACGCCTTTCTCGCACAGGGGTAGGCATTAACAATAGACCGACACTTGCTTCGATCCTTGCATACTTCTTTTGCTTCTTTCACATTCATACATCTTCTCATACATACGCGCCGGTTGCGAGTACTTACCACGCACCTAAACTTTGAAAGATCTCGCCAAAACGATCGGCCTATATCCTTATATATAGGGTGACCTCTTCTGACGCTGCCGACGTTGACATTCGCCTTATAAATTGCTTTCGTTAATCGTATTTCATTCATTCTCTTAACATATCCCAACATCTATTTATATCAAAGCATAATCTTAAACATTTACCGCTACAGCCAGCTGAAGTATCAGTCCTATTAATGTCTAGTAAGCAGTCTTAGTTCAAAGCATCTCCTGTGTCAAAGGCAGCGACTTGGGCACGCACTTCGCCTTAACACTAACTATAAGCTTTAAGCTGGATGATATCAAGTTAAGGCAAGTTACGACGGCTTTAACCCCATACTCACAGCTGTTTAGTTATTTAATATTACACATAAATCGGCAACGCCACCTATCGGCGCCGCGAGTAAACTTTCTCCTTTTTATCTGTGTCCAATATAGTGTTCTGTTGTTAATCTGTATTAAGTCGAAATGTCCATTATATTTTTGTGAAGAACTCACCTCGTTTGCTTTTATTCTTTATCGAAACAACAGTAATTTATTAAATTTAATTAAAGATTACTTTAGAACGGCCAGTTACACTCGTAACATGTGAAATTACAAAAAAAAATTATGTAGGTAGTTATTGTTTCTCATAAAAAACATAACATACCATCACGCCTGTATTCCTTGAAAGGTTAGGCAGAGATGTGCACCCACAATCAGCCATTATGTTTTTGGTCTCATGTAATGGAGGACGAGCCTATTACATTAAACGAGCTGCTATTGAATGAGAATTGAAAAAACCCAATAACACTGCTCGACCTGGGGATCGAACCCAGCATCCCTAGCGTAGGAATCGCGCTTTGGACAGGCAGTAATTTCTTCACTGATTCGCATAGTGAAATGGATAAACAGACTGCTATCTAAAATAGGTACCTAATAAACAAATTAAACTTTATTTCGGCGTAATAAATTACATATCAAAATGCCGTTGCATTTGCAATTTTTTTCCTGATATTAGCAAATTTACATTATTTTTTTCGAATAAAAAACAATACACATTCAGTACATAGTTACAAATATTCGTTTCGAAGTAAATCGAACTTATGACTTTCAGCTCGATACGGATCGTATAGGGGATCGTATAGCGTAATATAATTTACTATTACTAATGAGTTCTAACAAAATTGTAAAATTTTTCTCCATGGAAAAAGATGAGAACGAAATATGGTATAGTTAATTTACTTTAATTTTCATCAATACAATCTGTAAGGCCTCACCTGAACTCGAACTGTGTCACAAACGGCGCGGCAGTGCTGACAAATGAAAACTTTGTGCCAAGGGAAATTACCAAAGCCATAACACCAACTTTGGTGCGTCGGGTAGAGCCACGATACAGTTTTGATACAGAAGCTCCACAAGAAACGTCTCGTAGCAAACGACGAAAGACGCCAAAACGAGTTATACTTAAGTTTTTAATGGTAAGCAAACAGAAGCCTATACTCGGCAGAGTGGTTAAATTAGGACTGTGGATGGAATGAAAAGCCTTTCCGAACGACACCCAAGCCGTGAAAAAAACAAATCACGAAGCATTTTTGACCCCAACCATCTCAGCTTTTGAACTTTTTTACTGAAACTAACTGATTTATTAGCACAGTTTTGCTGACAATAATGTATTGACTATACTCATGGATTGTATTGGATTATACTCTGACTACTACGCCCAAAACCTACGCTGACCAATGCGAAACAAAAGGAAGCCTTTCTTGAAAAATGAAGTTTGATTTGATTTTAAATAAAGAGGGCATAATATACAGTTATTTATCTGTTATACATCACTAGCGATCCACCCGCGGTTTCACTCGCGTTGCCCCGTTGCTAAGAGTTGTAGCGTGATATTAAATAGCTAAAAATCTTCCTCATGAATCACTCCGTCTATTATTGAGAACTGCATGAAAATCTGTTTAATATTTCTTGATTTATCGCAAGCAGATCGACGGACAATCGCGGCGCGGGACTTTATTTTATAAAGGTGTGTCCAGACCTGGCGAATGCGCCGCTCGCGAGACGCTTGCGATCTGCGCGCGTGCATTTCATGTTCATACACAGCCCCAGTCCCGTTCGCGGTATAGAAATTGCACGCAAACGTAGGCTGTAACCGCACGCGAGCAGTAGTCTAAGCACGAAGAACTATCGAATTCGTATCGTAAACGTATCGAGTATTTTCTGTTAAAATCTCATACATACATACATATTTTCACGTCTATCTCCCATTAGGGTAGGCAGAGCCTACACTTGCTACGATCCTGGCACAGCACTTTCGCTTCATCTGCGTTCAATAAAAATAAAATAACTCTTAAAAATAACTCTCGATTTCGATACGAATACGTTTTCGAAAATATTTGTGCTTGAGCTACAGTTCGCAAGCGGCTCGCTAGCGGCGCATTCGCGGCACATTTAGCCAAGACTGGACACACCCTAATATACAAGGATTGCGCGACTGTTAGAATAGCACTTCTGTGTGTTACTTTTTGTATGAATAGTACTTTGTAAAGGGACCCGATACAATTTACTTGACAAGAAAAACAAGGTCAAACTTGCCCTAGTAGGGACACAAATGGAGGAAAATGTTGAGGTTCCGCCATTACTCTGAGGGTTATTTTGATTTGCTGGTATATACTATACTGCTTGTATATACTATACTGTACGACTGCTACGCTAAAGGCCCTGGGTTAGATTCCCAGGTCAAGCAAAGTGTTATTGGGTTTTTCTATGAAATACTCAGTACCAGCTTGGAGGTTTGCAATTTGTACACGGCTACCCGGCAGATAAAATTCTAATCATAGACTTATAAATAAATATATTCTGCGACATTTTTACACAGCACCATCTAGTCCCAAACTAAGCAGAGCTTGTAGTACTATGGGTACTAGACAATGGAGATAATACTTATTATTTTTTTTTGTAAATACATACGCATAATACTTAAGAAACACCCAGACGAACACAAACATTTATATTCATCACATAAATATTTGTGTCCTGTGGGAATGGAACCCACGACCTCATGGGCGGGCAGCAGTCCGGTACTCGAATCACTAAACCACAGAGGCCGTCTAAAATACTTCTTACCTATGTTGATTACTCATATGATTTTTCCCGTGGGAGAGCCATAATTCGGCACGAATGGGCCGGCTCGACCGGAGTGATACCACGGCCTCAAAGAAAACCGGCGTGAAACAACGCTTGCGTTATGTTTCGCTGAGGGAGTGAGGTTACCGGAGGCCCAAACCCTTTTATAGGGCGGGCAATGCACTTGCGACTCCTCTGGTTTTGCGGGTGTTCATGGGCGGCGATTATCGCTTACCATCAGGTAATCCACCTGCTCGTTTGCTCCCCTATCCCATAAAAAAAATCATAATATTCTGTGACAGGGAAAAGAAGACAAAACAGCCATATTATAGTTTATAGCTTCCGCCCGCGACTTCATCCGCGTGGAATTGATAATTATATAGCCTTCCTCAATAAATGGCTATCTAACACTGAAAGAATTTTTCAAATCGGACCAGTAGTTTCTGAGATTAGCGCGTTCAAACAAAAACTCTTCAGCTTTATATATTAGTATAGATGAAGTTGATATCTTATATTGATATGAATATAATATCTAAGTTTTACCGCTACGCCAAACGTGTACTATTCAAATTGAACTAAAAAATTCATAAATGCTTTGGACTGCAAGGAATCTATAAAAAGATCAATCAATATGATTACTATCCTGACATTTCTGAACGTTGCATTTCAGTTCTCTCTCTCGTTTATTTTCTGTACTCCACTCGTTTCCGCTCTGAACATCAGACGTCCTAAATATAGATATTTCTGTAGGGCTGTCCCTCAACGGCATTTGTAGTGAGTGCATTCCTATCTCCGGTCGCACCTTATCAATTACCTGTTTCAATTCTAGCTTATTCATAGTCTATATTTACAGTCGACAAAAGAGACGTATGCGGGTAGCTAACAAGATCTGTCTTTTTCACTTATACTGCGATGCAAAGGGATTGGCAACCAAGAACACTACGTTTTACGTGATACCAAAATGTCGTTATCTGTTATGTTATCTGGTATACAAATACGACTTTAGTACCTCTCACTATAACGTATTATATTTTTTATTCTTAAGGAGGCTCCACAAGAATATTCTCCAGATCGTGTTATGTTTAAATCTTGATAGGTTTGATCTCCAGTTCGCTTGATGTTAAGCGAAACTGCGATCTACGATGGATCGCGCCTAGAAAAGTATGGGTTAACAAACACAAATTATACACCAACACACTAGACCCGGAGCAACTAAATAAAGTAATTTAAATAATTATTCCATGCGGAAGTTGAATGGAAAGTACAGAAGCTGTACTTTTTTCAATTTTAGTTGTTATTCTATTTCTAAAATCGTTTAAAAATATCTCGATATAAGACCTTCAAATCCAAAATGTTCAAATCCGCTTTAGATCTCTATTTAAATATGGAAGATTTCGGCCTCATTGCTTAAATTATGACGTCATTTATTAAAATGTTCCTAACAGTTTCAGTACTAAAGAAGACCATACACGCATTACTGAAATTATCAAGCATCCTTCACACTTGATGATCCCTAAAAAGCCACTTCAGTGCCCTTTTAATATGCCCATGACCTGCACGAGGCAGTAAAATACTTAGGGATCAAATGGATCACAGACCTTCACCCTAATAATTAGGTTGGTACCACACTGTGAGCAGAAGCGAGTGCTAATAATAGCAATACCGCTTACCATCAGGCGATCCGTCTGCTCGTTTGCCTGCAATCACATAAAAAAAAAGCAGTTGGACTTGTTAATTATTACTATAATTTGAGACTGAGAAATTAAAATATTAATTTTCACTAGCTGCTGCCCGATGCTTCGCTCACCTATTTTTTGTGTTCCATTTCTAATCCTCATATAGCTTATTAGAATTAGAAATGGAAACCAAAAAAATATTTATTAGTGATGTTCTCTTCTTTGTATGGCTCTCTATACATCAGAGAAGTTAAGCTGTATCCCAGGATCCGTTTAATTAATTGAGATAAGTTCACCAGTTTTGAAGTTGGAGTATTGCTTTCTAACAGTGATAACAAAATTAAAATCTATTCAGTAGTTTAGTTGCGCCAACCCGTAATAAACAGACAAACAGACAAGAGTTATAAAAATCACATTTTAGGTTTTGGAGAAGTTTATATACCCTAACCCGCTTATTTAATATCTTCAATGTACAGACACAACTTTTTTACAGTTTTATAATAGTAGAGAAAAGATATGCTAGCCACCCACTCGCGGTTTCACCCGCATTAGTAGCAAGTAGTTTAGTATTATTTTAAGATTGTTCCGGCACTATGTTAAATGCAAAACATTTAAATTAATTTGTGTTAAATAAATTAACACTGTCTGTTGTCACAAACACATGTCTTAAATATAGTCAGAAATGATATCTTTCCATCCGTAATTAACCGTCTTACGATTTTCGATCAGGTCACGTGTCCTGACGCGAGTTTTACATTTTGTACCCATTCCAAAAAGTCCACAACGCTGCCAAAAAAGTTTTCACTTCAAAAATGACAAAATCCAGAAAGCAAATCTATTAACAGGGCCCCAAGTCTGCTATTAAGTCGTGTCAAAATTGTAAATCAATGGCTTCAGAACTGTTGATTTTTGACGGTTTTGTCTACGAAATCTTGCTAATTGACATAAGAAATGACAGATTTCGTAGACAAAACTGTCAAAAATCAACAATTTTGAAGTCACTGAATCACAATTCTGACACAACTAAATAGTAGACTCTGCACCCTGTTCTAATGTCATTGTGTCAATGTCACCCTGTTCAATGTTCAATTAGTGCAATTGAACGACCATTCTGATACAACTGAAATAGCAGACTTGGGCCCCAGATTTGTTATTGGGAACGGCCATAAATCGCTACGCTTTACATGTGTAGCCTAGCCCTTATTGTGCTGTAACCCGAGTAAATACAGAAAACTTAAACGATAATCGTAAACTGGAAGGGAATTCAACGGAACGCTTATTGGAACAGAAATTTACAACAGCAGTTAGTTTCGATTACTGTTGCAAAAGTTTTGGATTTAACCCACATGGTTTGTGGGTTTACCAGATAAGATGAATGTTTAGTGGGAATACCGGTGTTTAATTTATTGGTGGTAGATGTAAGGTTTACTTTGTTAGTGAATAAAAGTATTTACATTATATAACGCCTGTATTTGCCAATGGGTTAGGCAGAGGTGTACTAATGTACTTCAATCGCTGGTATGTTCAAGTCCCATGCAATAGGGAGTGAGTCTATTGCCATTTAAGCGAGCAGAATTCCAAACTCCGAGCTGTTATTGAGAATGTTACTTTTTCATGTATAATTATCACTACATAGTATAAAACAAAGTCGCTTCCCGCTGTCTGTCTGTCCCTATGTATGCTTAGATCTTTAAAACTACGCAACGGATTTTGATGCGGTTTTTTAGATAGAGTGATTCAAGAGGAAGGTTTAATCTATTTAACATCACGCTACGACTCTTAGGAATAGGGCAATGCGGGTGAAACCGCGAGTGCGTCGTATGTAATTTAGCATTAAAACCAACAAACCATCATGCCTTTATTCCCCGAAAGGTTAGGTAGAAGTGTCATAATATACACTCACAGTTCGCCACGCACCGGTATGTTTAGGTTCTAGTAAATTTTCGTTCATAATGTGACAGGTTTTAAAACCTTTCGTGACAACTGACGTAAACAATATAGTCATACCAAACATTTCCTTACCATTCAAATTTAGAATGTTTCTTTTTTCTTTATAATTTCGGGACAATGCCCATCGACAATGATTTTAAGGGTCCCATAACGAGAAGGCAAGTTAAAAAAGTCTGCACGACGCGATCGTGACGCAGCGGGGACAAAGCAGCACTCATTGTAATTGCTGTCGCATCGGCGTTACAGACCGAACCGCTGGCAATGAGAGACTAGAGAATTCCAGGGTTCCGTACCAACTCTTGGAAAATTCGCCCGAATGAAGTACTGTAGAGATCGCTGCAAGAAGGTTATAATAGTCATGTGGGTTAGCTGGTTTCAGATTAAGGAATAAAAAATCATTTGAAAAGTAGAACTGTCATTCGTCAATTGGGTTTCTGCTTGAATATAAGCTATAATTTAATTATTTTCCTTAAAAATATAAGTAGGTAATAAGATCATTGCCTTTACAGTACCCAATAAAAAAATAGTTTACATAAAAGAAGTCTGTTAAGAGTTCAGCAGATCGAATTTCCCATTCAAACAAAACAAAATCGAATATATGATTATTATACTAAGACCAAAAATAAACTTTACTGTAATTTTACTGTAATTACTTTATAAGTAAGTACTAGAAACTTACTTTTTAGAGCCCTGGGTACCTGCTTCGGACTACGGACTTGACATACAGTACCGTGCACCCAGATAATTGTGGCACCGATTTGATTCGATTATAAACACATTTAGCCTAATCTATATATACCTACAACTTAAAAATAAGAATAACAATATTGACTAGCGCTGTCAATTAAGTATTAGTGGAACTAAAATACTTATATCATAGATATAGTGACAAAATTTATATTCATTATAAATACACACATATTTTCACGCCTGTCTCCCATTGGGGTAGGCAGAGACTATAGATTTCCACTTGCTACGATCCTGGCATACTACTTTCGCTTCATCTACGTTCATTAACCTCCTCATGCATGAACGTCGGTTTAGGGTGCTCTTAACCTGTCCTTTTTTAAGAACGGCCGCAACTTGGTTGTGGTACGTTCGTCGAGGTCGGCCCCTTCCAACTCTTCCATCCACACTCAGCATGTATACTCGTTTCGTCAATCTCCGTTCATCCATCCTCTCTACATGCCCAAACCACCTTAACATACCTTTCTCAATCTTTGTTACTACACCTTCTTTCACACCAAACCGCTCCCTTATCACGCTGTTTCTCACTTCATCTTTCAAAGTTACCCCACACATACTTCTCAACGCTCTCATCTCTACAGCATTTATTATATTATGGTGATGGAATTTTAAAACCTACAAGTTCCATCCACAGTGTTCAAAAATTACTACCGGTCACAAGAAATAAATTTAACCGCAACAGAATCAAAAGCCCCCATCTCAACTCGAACTTGGCGATATATTTTTTACAGCCGAAAATCCCGCGACCCGTGTAATAAGCCTAAAAGGGGAGGGGTCCTCTTTGATTCGACTAGTACCTTTTAAATGTGGGTACTTGTTCACCTTTGTGGGGGGGACTTGCGATTTGGTGCCCACTTTGACCCATCGTTGTCCACAAAGGTATTAAGTGGTCCCTTTGTTTTGTAATGTGGCCTTTCTTTTTTTGCTTTCTTTCCCCTCTCCCCTCTGTTCTTACCTGTCAGTCTTTGATGCTTTGATGTAAAGAAAATGACCGCTTCCGGATTATGGGGCAGTCAGAAAGATGGTCGGATCAAAATGCTATTACTTTAGTTTTGTGGTTGATTTACTTTTGTAGGATTTACCTTTTTGTTATTTTATGTTATCGTTGTCTGAGATTTGGTGCCTTTAGGAATAATAGATATGGGTCAATCAATTTTAATATCTGCATGTGGTATGGAGACGACTTAAGGTACACTAGCATTCAGATTGGTAAAATATCTGACTTGTTTATGGTAGGAGCTCTTGTCTACTCTATCTATCGTAAAGCGCCATAATGTGTTTCGATTTTTGCGCGTGAGAGTCAGTCCCACTTGGTTGCTATTGCTCTGGGTGCCGAGTCTACTATTCAGTTATGTCAGAATTGTGATTCAGTGACTTCATAATGGTTGATTTTTGACAGTTTTCTCTACGAAATCTGTCATTTCTTATGTCATTTAGTGCCATTGGACGGTCATTCTGAGTCAATTGAAATTGCAGACTAGGGCCCCAGGTAGTTTGTAGTCCTTATGCGCTGTTATGTATCTCCAACGCATTAGCAACTCCTTTACAAGTGTCCTTTACAGATGAGGTGGTAATCTGCTCGTTTGCCGATTTAACCAATAAAATAATACCAAATAATAAAACCAGAAGTTAGTAGAAACATAATCCATTCAATTCATTTGTGGTTTCATCCTAGTAAAAAAATATCATAGTTTAAAAATATTTCTAACATACATAAAAGTTCACTCCGGATTTTTCTTCCGAGAAACATTTTAATTTAGCAAAGTCTATAAATTACATAGTTAACTCACCATATCACTATTAAAAACATAGTAGATGTTCAAATAAAACTATCATAATAAAAATCTGCTAGATATATTTTTATTGACCACAAATATTTCATTTTACAACACTGTGCCAACTGCCAAACAATTCATGCTAAAAGTATTCATACTTTCCATTTTCTTTCGAATATAAAAATATCTACAAGACAGCCATAATTGCCAATGTAAATGTTTGTAATTAAATCAATTACGCTGTGGTTACAAAAGTCGGTTTTGGTTAGATCTAAGCTGAACCCAAACTAAAGACATAATAATACTTATCCCTCGTTTTTTGTCAATTAATTATCTTTGATTGATTGTCAAAAGTCGACCTCTAAATGAGTGTCAATAATTGTCTTAGTACGGATTGACAAACATACGCCGTGCCTCACGATGCTTTAATACGTATACTCATATTATTGCGTAAATGTAGAGCTGAAAAAACCCTTTGCTTGGGAATCGCACATCCAATGGTCATGTCAATATATTATTTGCATTATTTTATGTCTGGTTTTTAAAAGAGACCATGATTCTCTGAGTTTTTTTCGGTGTTTCTTCTCAGAGGTCGTCAGTTAGGAAATGCCAAAGCGATCTAGCTATAAAAAAACCATTGACTTGTAAAAGTGTCTCTAAAGATCTACTTACAGAAATAAATATAATTTCATTTCATTTCATAATAGGCATTTTATTTTCCCATCCAAAAAATATGAACGAATTTATTCGCGTGAGTCATTGCGCGAATAAATTCCGACGAAGAAATAAGTTGTATTAATCACCTATTTCCTCTTCCGTGTGGTCTCAACTCCGATAAGACCACCCATCATTTCCGAAGTATCTACCAAGTGACAGTAGAGATAATCGCTTCAAGATTACTAATAAGATGATAGACAGCGACACATTAATCTACTCCGATATTAATACTACCAATCTACCATCAGTAATCGTATCGTTCATTGAAGCGGTCTCTGAATAAATAGGGGTTAATAATGGCGGTAGATTACCAAGATAATTCAAATATAGAACCCGTGTATCCAATTGTTTTAGCAACGTGAAACCGGGTATCCACTATGTTCGCGAAGAGGTACCGTAGAACTGTGGGTAGAGGTTCGCGAACATAGTAGATAGGTAGAGGTTCGCGAACATAGTAGATACCTAGCTTTACATAAAGCCGGGTATCCACTATGATTGCGAACATCTACCCACAGTCTACGGTATCTTTACGTCCCATGTAAATTTCTCATTCACGAATGCAGAACGCTAACTTTTTTACAAAGCATTCATTGATAAAACGCGTAGAAAAATCCAATAACAATTTCCTTCAGCATTTGTCATAATAAATGTATTATATATCATACACGTTACGTCCGTAAAACATACATTTTCTTTCAACACATACATTTTAATTGATAAATTGGCCACGAATTATGTTACAAACGCACATTAGTTGATGGAATGTAACCCACGACGTCGCGCGCATGTTCTAGACATCCGTCAAGTCGTCACCTCAAACCGCAAGGTTTTCGTATTCTGTCGTCATGTGAAGCTTCACGCATATATCACTTCACCGGTAAGCAGCAGGGTTCCTCTTGAAAATATAATCGATGTTAAAATTATACAGAGCGTTTTCTTAATTGCAACACTACCGCCACGTGTAATTATTGTGAACCGCTTTTTGCCTGAACTAAATAAATTTGGTTAAATGTTTCATTTGACATAATACTGTGATTATGTCACACATCATTCTTCTATACAGTCTAGTTGATCAGGGGGATTTTCGTAGCTGGATTTTTTTATTAAAATAAAATACCTATACAAATGGAAACTTGAAAAATATTTTTAAACGGCTTTTTTAGACCATCATCTTTCCCATTCTTGGTAAAAAATTCTTGGTGTATGTGTAGTATGTAGTCTAATTAATTTGTTTCATATAACGAGGTGGCCGTCTTGGCAGGGCTGTCACACCTCATTTATTTTTACACACTGGCCAATGTGCGGAGTACCTACTACCGACGTTCGTTCGTGACAGGTGACGTGTAGCGTAGGGTTGTCGCTTTATGAAAATAGTTTTTATCTTGTCTACTATACATATAGACGGTAATTTTAAAGCGTGAAATATATGGTTTCAAATAATAATTTCATGATCAATAAGTTTTCAATCTAGTAAATTGACTGCAAGTTCAACTTTTGACAGTCTGTAAAAGGACAAGCTACTATTATTGTCGTAGTACCTTTTTTTATTAAAAATGAGCTTACTCTTGACTTTAATCTTCAATTTACTGAAGTTTCTAAATAACAAATAACGAAAATGCAAAATCTGAAATTATTAAGACTTTTTAGTATTATAATTGCTTAAAAAGATAATCATTACATTTCGATATGATTGTTTAATAGCCTTAATTATTAAAACCAAATGGTAATTCAAATTGAATCATTGTATGCACCCATTTAATTTAATTGTGTAACGTTGTTTATTTTCTATTTTTGTTTGTAATGCATTAACACTAAAATATGTCTGACTGACACGTGTGTCTTACTTTTCTAAATCAAATAATTCAGCTAATGTCTCTACTCGCTCAAATTGTAGAGAAGTACTCAGAACTACACGTCAGGCTAAAAGGTTGCACTACAAAAATGACCGCTCTTACAACGGTTTACGGTGCAAAGTGCTAAGGGCAAACTGTAGAGCTTGTATGTGTCGCCGTGTGTATTTTAAATGTGGAATTTAATAAAATGTGTGTGTAAGCGTAACGAAAGGTCTCCTTATTTGGCAGTTATTTAATCCCTTTATAAGGTAGTATTTTCACTGGCAAGTTTTTCATTTTATTTTAGGTTACATATTATGCATATTCTGTAACCGATAAAGATTTTTTTTTATTTGTATTCCACTAATTACTTCACTTAAAAATCGAGGTGCATTTGAATGTTTGGCAGCCCTATAGGCAGATGCCTTTCGCGGCTGTCGGGAATTTATATTGAATGGAAGCAAATGGCAATAAACCTGCGATGGGCGACTGCTAGCGAGCTGTGACCTACACCTTAAATCTAGGACGAATCCAATACGTAAATAGTTCATTTTTACCATCACATTCACACCTGTAGTCCTTGAAAGGCTAAACAGAGACGTCCTATTGTACACCTACAGTTCACCGGTATATTTAGGTCCCATGTAATAGAGAGTGAGCCTATTGCCATTAACCGGGCACAACTCCGAACTCTGAGCTGCTAATGAGAATTTCATAGAAAAACTCAATAACACAGCTCGACCCGGGAATCGAACAGTTTTACAATATGCATAAACCTGAACCAAAAAATTATGATTTTTGAGGTTTTTAATATTCATGTCTCTCACATAGGTACTACTAAAAGTTTTTTGTTTCTATTTCGTTGGCAATGCTGTCTGCCTCCTGGGCACGTATCAAGCCAATTTTTTTATACGAAGATAGCCAATCATTTTTTTCTATGTGAATAACTAATGCAAGGCATTTTAATCACTGTATATTTTTTGGGAGTTAAACATTTTTTGTTATAACGTTTTTAATGTTTTAAATATGTTTATGTTTGACTACACCTTGTTCATAATAATATTGTTAGCATTAATTGATTACGTCTTACGATACTTTCCATTTTTATGAAAATCTTTGAAAAAACAGTGAAAGCCGAATTTAAACTGGTTTCAAATTAATTCGCGGAGGTCGCACACTTCAATGCGAAGAGTTTTACGGATCATTTCGCACTAGTTTTATTTGATTAGCGTGTCTATGAGCCGTTTGACGAGCGAATTGGCGCGCGCGAATTGTATACTCTGGGACCTACTACGTTAGCGGACGTAAAATAATCTGACGACACGTTTGGCGTAGTGGCTGAGCGGTCGACTTCTGTGCCACGTTCTGCAGGTTCGTTCGCACGGAACAAATATTCATATGAGCTAAAATTAGTTGATTAAGATCTACGCGTCTTTATATGTAAAAAAATGTGTTTATACAACGCATCCACGACATTGGAAATTTTTCAGGCAATGGGGATTTTTCTAATTTTATATTAGTATATTGTCTAACAATGCAAGTAAAGAAGCGAGACTGGCCAGCAATAAAAGGAGTAAACAGAACAGGTTCCGTACAAGCTTTAATATATTCCCAGTATAAGCTGACCTCGGATTTTACAGGGTTTCCGAACAATGACAGGTCAGTTTACGCTGGAATTACAGATTGATACGTAAACCACAGCGTAAAAATATTAATTGGTACACAGTAATTCCACTGGGTAAATTACCCATCCTTGAAATGGGAACACAATAATGCTAACTTCCTAACACTTATCGGGAGAAGTTATTTAGTGAAGGAAAAATTCTACTCGCAGGCAGGATTCGAACCTGCGTCTTCTGGTTAGGTACAACAGACACTATGACCTTTATGCCACCGCAAATCCTACCTGCTATGTCGAAATTTGCCTTCACATTCTGAAATTACGTCTTAAAGGTGACGTTAGTGACGTCTTATCGGGATAGTTATCGTCTGTGTTAGTTATCTGGAGAAGTGGAGAATCTTGACAATGCGATAGTAACTACCCAAACAAACTCCTGCAGCTGATTCATATTCTAGCTGATTTCTTAATGTTGGTATTTAAACTGGTGGTTGGCAGTGTTGCCAGGTATCATTATTGCCCAGTCATAGGTTATTAGATTCTTTTTGTTGATATTTTCTCTGGCAATTGTAAAGAAAGAAAAACACGTAGGAGAGGAATAGCATATTCCTCTACGTGTTTTTTCTCCCATTTGGCACACTTGTATTAATGTATACACACAATTCGTGGGTGTGTTTAGATTACATGTAATAGGGAGCGAGCCTATTGTCATTAACGAGGCACAAATCCACACCCCGAGCTGCTACTGAGAATTTCATAGAAAACCCAATAACACTTTACTCGACCTGGGAATCGTACCTACCCATGACCTCACGCTTGGGACTACTAGACCAATGAGACAGTTGCTACAAAAACGGAAACAAATTCCATTTTTCTCTTTCCTACTTTTAGCAAAGTTTTACCACAAATTTTGTTAACATCGGTAGGCCAAAGAGATAGTCGCTATTAAAACAGAAATACTTCAATAGCATTATTCACTCCTTTTTTCAGCAAAGTTCTATCACAAAAATTCCCGATAGCGGGACACGAAAATAATCGTCATCACTAAACAGATCATGAAGAATGGAAAGTTGTAAGACGCGCAAGTGCCAATTCTGACGGCACATTACTCAATACAACAGTAGATGCATGTCAGTTAAAAATAGCGCGATGGCTGATTGATTGGTCTAGGTTTTTTCTTTCAGCACCACTTGCCACTGTATTTGTGAAGTACCGAAGATAATTCGGGTATTGTATGATGTGCAAAAGTTCTGTTTGAGAAGTGGAAGGACGTCGTTTTAAAACATGGTTGAGTACAGACTTTTAGCATGGCAATTTTTGAGCTAAATGATATCAAACAAACGTGAAAAAATCCTTTAAAAATATTTTTATTTCAATTTTAACACAAAACATACAGACCATCACGCCCTATTCACCGAGGGGCTAGAGAGGCGTACTAATATAGGTATCTACCTACACCCACAGTTCATGGGTGTGAGTATGTCCCATGTGATAGGGAGCGATCACAGATCCACAACTACTTTTTTAATTTAATAAGAAAGTTTCAAAAATATTTTGCTCGACCTGGACATCAATCTGAGGAACTCAAGCATAGCAGTCAATCTTACGATCACTATTACTAAAGAGGAAGTATATCTGGATATCTAAGTGTGAATCGGTTCCTTCTAGGCACCGATTCACTCGTGGTTCCACTGCGCTCCATCGTAGATCGCATCGTATCGCTTAACATCAGGCAACTTGGTGGTCAAGCATAGGCCTATCAAGAATTAAAAAAAAAGATCAATGAGGTCGTATTTGAAAGTTAATAATAACTCTGACTTGACTTGGAGAGTCTGTTGCCCGACGGCCCCAGTAAGCGGCACGATTACCACATACGCACCATCAAGAAGGATGCGAAGCGAGCCCTCCCTCTTTGAAAGGGTCCAAGGAAAACTAAATGCCCGTCATGGTCGTGGCAAATATCATGTATCCCATAGCCAAGACTATAGGGTAGGGAAAGGCAAATAGGGTTTTTAGGCGACCATCTCAATATTACAAAGACCGGTAAAATCACACGATTTTTAGTCCAAATTTCATATGGATTTCAGTGTTTCTAAACACTTTTTTCTCTGCCAAAATTCATTCGTAACTATACGAATTCAAAAGTTATTTCATAATCTTTTCCACGTTCAAATTAATCATGAGTTGGAACACAAATACATACATAGCTGTCAACAAACACACGGTCAACAACGATACTGTCACACTATTCTATCGCGGTGCTCGACCAGTGTTTACGAATAATTGAAATAGTTCGGGTTTGTTTGCACACCTACATAATATAAATAATTCATATGTAAATTCATCAGATATAAAACAGAAGGTGCAGTTTTTTATGAGATAGGGGAACAAACGAGCAGATGGATTGAGGGCTGGTAAGCGATTACCGCCACCCATGGACACCCGCAATACCAAAGGAGTCACAAGTGCGTAGCTGACCTTTTAAAAGGGTTTGGGTCTCCGGTATCCACACTCAATCCTCGGCGAAATACAACGTAAGCGCTGTTACACGCTAATTTTCTGTGAGGCCGTAGTATCACTCCGGTCGAGCCGGCCCAATCGTGCCGAAGCATGGTAAAAAGTTCTGACTAGTGTTGTGTTTAGAGTGGAGCTACTGTATCTGTAATTATATTGTGTCGTTATTTAACGCCGAATTAATGTCGTCAAGCGATATGCTGTTAATCATTCTAATGGGGTTAACATTGTTTGCGTTCTATCGCCGATGCACACACCCGAGCTACTCACATTTTATCTTGAATTAATTGAACTTATTCGCAAAACATCGCATCTTAGCATTTTGACCTATATTTTACTATTATATATTTCGGAATTAGCAAAATCTCATCCCATTCTACAGCTCAATATACCGTCGCGCCTATTCCCTGAAGTATTGGGCACACACAGTTCGCGAGCAGCTCTGAGCTGCTTCTGAGAATTTCATGGAAAACCCTGATAACACTACTCGACGTGTCAATCGAACCCAGGACCTCTAGCGTAGTAAGTGCGTAGGACTACTAAACCATTCAGGGACACATTCAAATACGTACACACAATTTTTTTAACAAAATTGGTTTAGCGGTTTAGTAGTAGTTAAGTGACATACACAACATTTCAATTATTTTGTTTACCGTAGAAGAGCCATGCTTCGGCATGAATGGGCCGGTGTGAAACAAAGCTTGCGTTGTATTTGGCAGAGTGAGTCAGGTTACCGGAGGCCCAAACCCTTTTAAAAGGCGGGCAACGCACTTGTGACTCCTCTGGCGGCTTGCTGGTTGTCTATGGGCGGCGGTAATCGCTTACCATCAGGCGATCCGTCTGATCATTTGCCACCCTATCCCATAAAAGAAACACACGCACAGAAGAATTGTAACTAGTTACATACATTTCTACTTTTAAAATTGAGAGTTTATTATTGTCTTATTAAAAGTTACATTCAAACATGTCTAACCTCCCGATTGCCAAAATTGTGCGAAGATCGGTCCCTGCCCGGCCCGTGGTCTTATTTTAATAATTCTCACAGCAATCACTAAATTTTTATTTTTCTTTGTCAAACAGATGCACCACCCAATTCAGATGAAGCCGGCTGACAGTGAGAACAGAAATGGTAAGTCATTGTGATTTCTACCAAAGATCAGACAGTCGTACAAGAACGTTGTTTTTTTTTTCGTAGATATCTTCAGGAAATTCTGATTATTTTATAGCGGCTTATTTATCGTGACTGGTTTTTATTATGTTTTTGTACAGCCAAACATTATTCCGAAAACGATACTAAACAAATGAAAATAAGTATATCAAATTGACAAGAACTCGTTGGGAAAATCCGAGTTTCCCTTCACTAAAATAACGGACTCCATGATCAAAAATAAAATTTGACAATATCAATCGCACATAGGTACCTATTTCGTTTTCGTGGCGCGTTAACGCTAAAATATTTATAGTTGTATAATAACTACTAGTTGTGTGTCCTACCATAATCTTAACAGTTTTAAATAATAATGTACTATCAACACGGTAGCTCTTCATCTTTTAGCAGACTTCAAAAAAAGGTAAATTTCGCAATTTGACTGTATATTACGCGATATCTTCACCAGTCGTGATTTTATCTGATAGAATTTACTTCCTAATCATTGTTGTTTATTTAACGATCTTACCTTATGGGAAGCGATAGAGAGAGCGCACATAGGAGATGCCTATTAATTCACCTTGATGCAAATTCAGATCACCGTCACGGTCGTAAATCAAAATTGCTTAAAAAGCCCTCGTTGCTTCGTTTCGAATTCGTCTTTTTGTAGATTACTGCTACAAAAATGCCTTCTTTAGCGATGTTGACCTGCTCATTAGACGCTGAAAAAACGGCCGACCGACAATGTCTGGCTACTATTTGCACAAAGCATTAGTGTTACCAAGGTCAGTGACGTAAAAAAATACAAAAATATTATACAGAAACTGTATTTCAACTATTTTGTTAGCAAATAGATATTTTGTATCAGTTATTTTATTGCTATACTATATCATCACGCCTGTATCGCAGGGTAATACTGAAGCACACCACAGTTCTCTGATACATTTTTGAGTCCTGAGTAATATGAGGCAGATTTGTTACTCAGATTCTATAGAAAAACTTGTTTGTTGATTATGTTATTGAAAATAACTGTCAAGAAAATGACCTTCCTATTACATAATATAATCATTCAGCAAAGAAATGATGGATTTGCACAAGGTCACAAAGAAAAAAAAAATACATTTATGTAACGCAACTAGTTATTTCCCGCAGTTTCCCTCTCATCTCAAAGGACGGATATAGAATTTTGTTCCGCTAAATAGCCTCTAGACAGCCATGATGATGATGATGATATATGATGATGGAAATTGTCTTTGTAACTTTCGATACTAAAGCGAGTTTCTCATACGAATAGTTAATTTAACATTCCATCACGCCCCGAAGGGTTATGCAGATGCGTACTAATTTACACCCACAGTTCGCCGGTCGATATGTTTAGGTCCGAGGTAGGGGGCGAGCCTATTGCCATTAACCGGGCACAAATCCCAAACTCCGAGGTTGTTACTGTGAATTTCATAATACCCCCAATAAAACTTTTGCTCGACCAGGGAATCGAACCCAGGATCTCTAGTGTAGCAGTCGTGCTCAGGACCGCTAGGGTAATGCATATAATACGCTATAATGTTACGGTACATTAACGCATATCCTATCGAGCGATAAAGGCATGACGTAACGTTATAGGTTCTAGTGTTTACCTTGACGATGTTTAGCTAAATATCGATAAGGCTATATTCAAGGACTGCATAGACCGCGCATGACAAATTGATTAAACAGTAACCCACCTATGCTTGTGTTAAGGTTCGGTCACACTATGTCGACGAGACAATTGACATAAGATGCGACTCACAATAATCGCATTTTGGATAGCATTAAACATTCCATACCATCAAACATAATTTATACCACCGCGCCTGTATTCCCCGAAGGGTAAGCAGTGGTGTAATTACACCCACAGTGAGCTGATATTATATTTTTTATTGAAATCCAGCGTAGACATTTCCAGAGTACCTATTAAAAAAATCGCATTAAAGCTAGCAGGCAATGAAACAAAGCTTGTATGACAATTACGAACACAAAATAATAAACCAAATTGGTTGAGCCGTTTCCAAGTGATATTTTTTATTCTAAATAGTCCTACGCTTAACCGCCAGTTTAACGCTTAAACGACACTGCAATCTACGATGGAGCAAGAAGAAGCGAGCTTCCGTAGAAGAAACTGATTCACTCGTGATTTAAAGACACCAAGGGAAAGACCCAGTAGGGAAGCGCGTCCCATATTTCGGCGGTACGCATGGTTAAAAGAAAATACAAATTCTTAACTCGGCTAGACAAACAGCACGTTCTTAAATTAATTCACTCTTCGTGAAGACAAACGTATAGTGTTACACGCACTTGATATGTGTAAACGAGACGCGGAACTGTGTGCGTGCCGTGTCACCACTTATCCCCTACAAATGCATAAAGCACAGATTAAATATGAAAATAGACAAACACAACTTTATATTCGACCTGTATACTGGTTGTCTTGTTCAGTTCGTTTATTTTGAGTCTATTTTGTTTAGATATTTTGACAATATTAATAGTAGAAGATCCAAAAGTATTTTTATTAAAGTTGCTAAGAAGATAAATCTTTGCTAAGTTCGTCCGTTAAAACTGAGCTCACATGTTGTTGGTATTCTCCTTCTTGACTTCTTCTCAGTCGGTCCCTCACTGCTGAGGATCGTGACTCTTTTTCAGTCTGTAGATTATATGCCTATGCCTATATGCTATCATGCCATGGATGCGCTACAAATACAAATTATGACACCCCGACCTATAACAAGTATTTGTAAAAATAAGAAATCTTTTATTTTGCATTATTTTAGCTAGGAAAATACTGCTATCTACTTGTGATTTTTATAACACCGTATCTCCTAATGTGTGAGTACCTTTATAAAATCGAGACACAATATCACACGTGGGATCAATACATTGTGATGTGCCTACACGCTTTTATAATGCTAGTGTATTTATACACAACGACATACTGACTGACTTATTAACATTTATTAAATCAATGGTTGAATGTTGAAAATGTGGCAGAAAAACGTTGCGTGTTTGTTTTTTTTTTTATAGCTTGGGTGGTTTTTTTATAACTTTTTCACGTGGGAGAGCCATGCTTCGGAACGAATGGGCCGGCTCGACCGGAGTGATACCACGGCCTCACAGAAAACCGGCGTGAAACAACGCTTGCATTGTGTTTCGCCGAGTGAGTTGAGGTTACCGGAAGCCCAAACCCTTTTAAAGGCGGGCAACGCACTTGCAACTCCTCTGGTGTTGCGGGTGTCCATGGGCGGTGGTTATCGCTTACCATCAGGTGATCCGTTTGCTCGTTTGCCCCCCTATCCCATAAAAAAATCTGACTTGCTCGGTGGTAGGACCTCTTGGGGGTCGGACTGGCTGGAAACCACCCTTAAGTACCTACGTCAGTCTGTCATAAAGCACCTTGGTGTGTGTTACGGCTTCAGCGCGTGCGAGCCATCCGGTGGCTCTTCTGTTTGTTTACTGACGTAAAACAATACATACATATAAATAAATAAAGACATAATATAAATATATTTTTTTTATATTGAGATTTATAGACTCGAGTGGAATTAGCAAGAAAATTGTGTTACATAATACATACATAATATGTTAACACATACATAATACATTACATTACATTAATACATACATACACAACATAATACATTATGTACACAATTGTGTACATAATATAAATATATTTTTTTTATATTGAGATTTATAAGATATAATTATTAATCTCAATACGACTAACTACTTAAATTTTAACCCTAAAACCGTCCGTAGTATTTGTCCGACAAAATAAAATATCCTTTACAAACCGAATGTACCTATAATAAGTGTAAATAGAGTCGGGTGGAACCATATAGGTACCTAATATAATAGACGAGTGGAATTAGCAAGAAAATTTGTGATTATAGAATTCCTTGCTATCCTTACATTAAATCGTGCGAACCAATCAATAGAGGTGTAGTTTCTCTACGGAATATAGTATATATGGAAAATCTGTGTTAAAACCTTGAGTGGTTTTTATTGTTTATTATGCAACGATTTTACGGTAAATAGAATGGTACTAGTGGAACGGTGATATAATATAAATATTCTTCCCAACTCTTTGACTCGGTGGCATGTATGACTCAACCCTTAAATCTTACGACCCATTGCGGACGTCAGCCTATAGACTTATATATGCAGATGTTGGTACACAGAGCACGTCCCGAGCGTCACTCAAATGCGGATGCGTGACGATTTTTACAGTACCGACCATAAGTACACACGAAGATACATTTCAAGCTATACATATTATATCGTTTTGCCCTTTGAAAGGCCGTATTCCGTCGTGATAGCAGTTATTTTTGTAGTGCAACTAAATAATTTGTGGACTAGGAAATATTTTAGTCGCCTGTGCTTTTTTTTTTAAATAAAACGTTGCCCCTAACTAGGATTTTCTCCTGTATCGTGGGTGCGTTTACAAACACAAATTCTCACATACACAAACGCCCAGACCCGGAACAACTACCTGTAGATCATACAAATATTTGCTCCGTTTGGGGATCGAACCCACAACACGTGTCGCAGAAGCCGATCGCCCAGCCGCTATGCCAAACGTGTCGTCAAATTTTTTTGTGTTGCCTAGCAACGGTATTAGCCTGACTTTGAACTGTATATTTTTGCTACTGAATGTTGCCACACCGTGCCCTTGACCTTAAAACATTGGTTGGATCTCTACACTGATTTCACTGGCTGCGTTGTCCTTCAAGACGAAAGAAAGTTGTGTTTTAACAGTAACCAATTTGCTGGCGAAATGAGACGGGTTAGGCTAAAACTTACCTAGCTGTAGCTGGCCTATATTAGTCATTATTTCTATTATCTCTTTATCTCTACTATTATAAAATTGTAAAAAAGCTGTGTCTGTACATTGAAGATATTTAAAAAAAACTTAGGGTATGAGTATAAACGTCTCCCAACCCAAAAATGTGATTATAAAAATTCTTGTCTGTTTGTTACGGGTTGGCGCAAAAACTACTGATTTTAATTTTGTTATCACTGTTAAAAATAATGTGCTCCAACTTAAAAACTGGTATACTTCATATCACAAATAATTAAACGAAACCCGAGATACAGCTTGACCTCTCTAATGTATAGAGACCCATACAAAGAAGAGATCATCATTGTTGGTTTATAGCTTCAAGTGGACGAAGCCGCGGGCATAGGCTAGTAATATAATAAAGCTGAAGAGTTGGTTTGTTTGATCGCGTTAATCTCTATAACCAACAGTCGAATTTGAAAAAGTTTTTTTTTCATTTAATAGCTCAATTCTTGAGGAAGATTATAAGCTATTGAACATCACGCTACGACCCTTAGGGTCCGACCAAACGGGTAAATACGTAGGGCTAGTAGTGACTACGTCAGGAAAAAAAATACTTACCTTTAGTGTCTCTGTATCAGTTGTGAATTAGCAGTCTGTTATCTATTTACCTACGTTATGTACCAGCCACCTGTCAAAATAAACTTGACTCATTTACTCACACGATTCAGGTGCATATAATTTTATGTATTCAAATATTAAACAATGTATTTCCAAATTATAATAGTTATAATCGCTGAACACTCGTAAGTAATAATAAATTAAATGTTTATGATGCATTAGCTATTGGTGTTTGCTACTTTGAAAGAAAATATAGGTACTTACATTATTATGGAAAAGCTAGAGACAAGATATTCTACGAATATATATTTTTTCTTTTAGAATCGATTTAGTTATAACGGTATTCGCCAAGTAGATCATACATTATGTAAGTACATATTGTAATTTTGTTCCTGTTTTAACCCTTTGTGCGTCGAGGACATTGACACTACAGTCGGTGTTCACAATTTAGTCTCAATAAAACGCGCGATTATGATTCGCGTAGGTGACTTTACCGACTCTACCACGCTAACTTGGAACACAATAGATGCGATGCAATTGAAAACCGTATGACGCGCCAGGACGGAGCTCATTAGCCACTAAAGGGGGGAGAGGGGAGCCTAGGTGACACAACACCACGAGGAATGACTGATCGACCGTCAGAGCCGGCGCCCGCGCACCTCCGATAGTGTTCACGTTTAGTTGTGTGTCGGCCGCGGTTGAATGCAGACGTGATCGCGGCATGTGATGTGAATGTGTTGTGTAGTGTTAAGGATGCGTGGCGAGGCGGGCGGCGCACGCGGCAAGGCGGGGGTTAGAACGAGCGGCAGCAACTATCCGCCCATCAGCGCCGCCTACTGGTTACCACCGTCAAACCCAACCCCCTACCATGTGCCAGGTTCGGTGTTAACCCCCCATTCATTATTTGTACACGTGTATTATTGCAGTGTGCTAACAGCACAAATCATTGTAGCATATGCCTTTATGCTCCGCTGGATTAACCTCGACGTCATTCTATGAATGACGATGCAATCGTACTACGGCTTTTATGTACCTACGTCTACTTTTTTTTTCATTGGAAACGGAAAGCGCGTCTGACATTGACCGATATGCCGACTGAAAAACAATACGTCTCTTGCTCTACGCAAAGATCTTTTAGCTACGGGAAAATCAAGTGATATTTGTATTTTTTAATTTTCTTTTTATTCATTTCCGAGAAAATTGGAATGGGCTGTTGATAATTCGTTCTGTTTGACATTCAAAACTCTTTTCTTGTATTTGATTTAAAATGTATTTAGGTATAGAAATGTTTACTTCAATTATAATTATGACGACGTACGTTTTCATTAATTGTATGCAATTATCAAATACACCATATTTACCAACTTGACAAACTTCATACAATACGGAAAATCGATTGGGACTTTTTTTATTCCTAATCGATGTTGTAATTAATACAGCCCGAAAACTAACAATTCTTATGTCACACCACTATTTATGTTCTTGGCGCAAAGTGACGAAGACAATGTTTTAGTACAATTGTTTAAGAATTCTTGGAATAGCCGTCGTTCTTGAGAATACTAATCGATCCGGATCGTCTCAAGGATTGTCCTTGAATTAATCGTAAAACAAACAAATTTAAACTAAGTGTTAATGGTTTTTACTGATTTCGTATTCTATCAATCAGACAATATTATGTTTAGGACTCATTAAGGAGTCCGCCCACTACACTGTCTCATGCTATGAACGTGTCAGGTACGGAAACGAGCACGACACGAACTACTATGCCCACTAGACCGTATCAACAAATCTTATCCGTGCTTAAGTGACTGTAGAATCCGCGTGTTATATCCATATAGTTCCCGTTCAAAAAATATTGTTTGTAAGGACTTTGTAATGTACGGCGTATCAACAATTGTCGTCGAGAATAATTTGCCGGTGCCAATAGGTATGTTCCGTGCATGGTGTAGGTCAGAGACGGAACGGTCTAGTGAGCATAGTCATACGAGTACTTCTCAATATAAAGTTTTTTTTTATGTATGACACGTTCCTAGTACTATCGTGGTAAGTTACGGAGTAGTGGACTGACACTTTTAAAATGCATTGATAAATGCATATGGCAACCTATCTTGGATAAATGTCAAATGGTTATGGATTCCCAAGTGACTATGAAATACAATTAAAACAACCGAATTCTGGACGGGAATACCTATTTCAAAAGTTAAATAAACCTTCAGTTTTTTATTTTATCTTTTGTAAAAATATGGTCATTACTATTGAGACATCATCGAAATCTTTACTTTGACCTTTTCAGTTCGAGACAATATAACACAAACATAGATGAGGCGAAAATATGCAACTTGAAAATATAAGTACACAATACGAAAATGACATAAGTAAAAGATCATCACACCTGCGTTAGACAGAGGTGCCGTAATACCCACTGTTCACCGATAAGTCCCATTTTATATCGATACCAAGACCATTCTAGACTCAGAAAGAAGACTCAGTGACCAATAAAGTAGACAATATTATTACGTGTCGAAATCACATAACCGACTATTGTTAACCAAAGCCCGTGCTGAAATATATTTGTTTGTTTCCTCGTTTTGCATTATCCTCCTAGGTAGGTACATCAGACATCACACGTTCTACCGAGACTAACATTAATTACAAGCTGTCAAATGTTAGGGTTATATTTAACTCGCAGTTAGAACGTGATTGAGATCGTATTGAAAGCGATGACATACGATGTTCTAGTTGAAATGTTGAGGTGTAGACACGTGGCTGAAAAACTGATCGGTCGATCTGCAAGGTTAAGCATCGGTGGTCGAGGTCAAAGTTTGGATGGGTGACCATTCTCTATTGTGATCCCTTCTCAAGCCTCATGTAACTTCCAGTGTATCTTAATAATTAATCATCATTTTATCCTCGTCTGTTTATTCCGGAAGGCGATCCAAGCGCATATTTGCGAAAAAGATTACCTACAATGACACTGTGTAGACTGAAGACTGAATTCTGCAGAAAATGTTATGTAATTTCCATGTAAAAAATCACAAAATGATGTTATGATGCATTGTACTCGTTGCAAAATGATACTCGGCAATATTTTAATGTGGACTTGCATTAGTTGGCGTCAGCTTACTATTTCTGTTCAATTCGCAACGATAGGGTAATATGATATTTTAAATTAGTTTCTTGACTTTCGTCAACTATCAAGTATAAACATCATAATGAAGATTACGATTGTAATATATAATCAATGGAGGTCTGAGAATATATTGATCAGGGCTCTTGGCTAAGTAATAACTAAGCTAATCAACTGATCTGCAAGGTTAAGTTGCGCTCGCTGCCGTCAGTGTGTTGATGGGTGACCATTCTTAACACATCGAGATCGCGCTGTACCCCACTGTGCTTAAAACCTTCGGTCCAAAACTCCAAATTGTGTGTGGCAATATCTGAACAGGCCTTTTGAAGAAAGAGTCATAGCAGCCTTGAGTTGACATGTGCTAACTGATGGCACGCTTACATCAGTCATCGTGTAGCTCAATCTTTATTTTGGGAGCTCAACGACCCGTCGTACGACGATGGATCAGTTAGATATAAGCGTAGGCCATATAAATACTCAAGACCGTCACAATAAAAAAAGTGAGTTTGAGTGGGACACTCAGGGCCACTTGCACCAACTTCTTAAATGTGTTTAAGTTCTTAAATTTATTTAATTGTATTTAAACACAAAATTTGTATGAAAAATTGTGTTTAAACTTGATTTAAAACACATTTAAGAAGTTGGTGCAAGTGGCCCTCAAACACTGATGATTTTCTATCTTTAAAAACGAATAACCAGTGTCAAGTCACTGCACCGACTGAATCTAAACGATTTGCAAGACTCGACTAATATGTATTAAATTATGCTGAACTGAAATGTCTCGTTGATTGGTCAGGTCAAGTGGTATTAAAAACGTTGAGTTATATCGCATTTTATTGAGTTTTTTTAATTAAATAACATAACATAACATCACGCCTGTATTCCCCGAAGGGTTAGGCAGAGGCGTACTAATGTACACCCACAGTTCGCCGGTATGTTTAGGTCCCATGTAATAGGGGGCGAGCCTATTGCCATTAACCGGGCACAAATTCCTAACTCCGAGCTGCTACTGGGAATTTCATAGAAAAACCCAATAACACACTGCTCGACCTGGGAATCGAACCCAGGACCTCTAGCGTAGCAGTCGCGGTCAGGACCACTTGGCTATTGAGGCAGTTTTTTATTAAATAGTTCCTTTAATAGGCATACAGTTGACCGCCAGTTCACCTGATGTAAAGCGACACTGTGACCTACAATGGAGCGCGCTTGTCTAGGAGAAACCGATTCACTAGTGATTTAAAGGCACCCAGAACATATCTATCGGGGAAGACACATTCGGGAAGCGCATTCCTTTTTTCGGCGGTACGCACAATAAAAGTGGACTTGAAGCGTTTCGTTTGGGTTTCCGGAATGTCTACAATGAACTGCATTTTGTGACTGACTTGAACTTAAAAAAAAACGTTTCCCCACGCTATGATTTCTCCTGTATCGTGGGTGCCTACAAACAAATTCTCACATACACAAACCCACACCCAGACCCGGCAAACCTACCATCATTTCATACAAACATTTCCTCCGTGAATCCACAACACGTATCGCAGACGCCGATCACTCAGACACTACGTCAAAAAAATATCTAAGTACTTAGACTTAATTGAGTGACTTAAACGAAGACTAAAGTTTTATAATATGTAGTATAGACAAGATTAGACTTTACAGTCGGTTCGGATGACAAAGCGACTGATCATCTTTTTGTCATGTTCGATTTATAAACCTCCAACAATTGTAGTGTTTGTATGCTTAGGAAAGGTGAAAAATGGGGATGTAGGTACGTTAGTACGCCTCTGCTTAACAGTTCTGAGAAAATAGGCGTAATGCTATGGTATGATAAAATAAATGTTTTAAAACTTCAGTAGGTAATATTAACAATTACAGTAAGATCTCAAAGTGAAAGTTAACCCTTGGTCTATTTTTCAAAACCTCATTTGATATCTCTAATTAATTTAAATTGCTAATTGATCTTTCAACTGTGACGTCATCCGCATTATTTGGCATGCAGTCTTCATTCGTTCCGAATCGACAACGCTTCGTAATCAATGAATTTGGTTACACAATCATTATTATACAAGTACCTTGCAGTACTTATTGCGTTTCATTTTTATTCATTTTGTGGACACAAATACATAAACATACCATCACCCCTGTATTCCCCGAAGGGCTAGGTAGAGGCGTACTAATATACACCCACAGTTCGCCAGTATGTTTGGGTCCCATGTAATAGGGGGCGAGCCTATTGCCATTAACCGGGCACAAATTCCGAACTCCGAGCTGCTACTGGGAATTTCATAGAATAACCCCAATAACACTTTGCTCGACCTGGGAATCAAACCAGTAGCAGTCGCGCTCAGGACCACTTGGCTAATGAGGCAGTTTCAGATATAGTTGTTGGACACAAATATATCTGAACAAAAAAAAAACTTTAAGACGAGGGTTTTCAATTCGTCTTTATCTGCATACATAACTTAGTCTAGTATGTTTTTTTTAAATACATAATGATTATTTAATGATAATCAATTATACATTTAAATTTTTTATTACTTGAGAAGGGTTTATACAATTTTATGTCTAGTTCCCATCTCCGTATGTGTTATATTTGCTGGCTAAAAAAATATATTTCTCAGAGATACTTGAATAGTGATGTCCATGCACTAGTTTAAGGGAAATCACTGATATCGATAATGCTGATAGAATGAATCACTAAGTGGTGCGACAAAATTGTAAATTGTTAAGACCTCTACATACTGTTTCTAAAACAAAGACGAATGCCGTATCGTCAGGCCAGCACGCTTCCAAAACAATCGGCTCTGTAACAACATTGGTAAATAAACATTGTATCACAATCACATTCCATTGCTGCTTGTTTGTATCAACGCCGTCTGTCGTGTCTCAATAAATAAACAATGCACAGCGAAAGAATCCTTCGGCGTTGTAAATATTTTGATGAGTGAAGTATTTGCATTACTGAAGCCTAAGCACGAACACTTTCGAAAACGTATTCGTATCGAAATCGAGAATAATTTGTATGAGAAGGAGGTTAATTAACGTATATGAAGCGAAAGTGGTGTGCCAGGATGGTAGCAAGTGTAGTCTCAGCCTGCCCCAATGGGAGACAGATGTGAAAATATGTATGTATGTATGAGATTTGTAGCAGAAAAACACTCATTCTTTAACGATACGATTTCGATAGCTGTTGGTGCTTGGGCTACATTATTCGATCGAACATTGGTTGGGTAGCAGCCCTAGCTACTACTGTCATTCTTAAGTAGTTAATGTCACAAAATCTATGAAAATGCATTGGATATTGACATTTAAAGATGTGAATGTGAATAATGTCCATTGAATGTTTTCGTGAAGCATTTGCTTACAGAATCTGCCTAAGTCAAAATATTATGTGGCTTGACCGTTTCACTACCTGGTAGGAAGGTGTTAAAAATGTTCACTGTTAATTACTTTACTGTTATAAAATAGTTAGAAGTATTTGAAAAATATTATTCGATAGAATGATTAAATATATTCCGTTACAAAATTACTTGTAGTTTAAAACAACTATTTTAATTAAAATACAGTAACAACGATAACTTTCAATTAATTTGTATTTAATAAAACATGTAGATAAGTGTAACTCGTAATACAATTAACCCCTATACATAAAATAAACAGTTATTTTGGTAATAGTAATTAACAATGTTGATAATTATAACAAGTTTTAGTTAGGTTTCCTAGAGGTATATTATAATGTAATTAATTATAACTAACTATACCTAACTGCATCATTAGCCTAGTGGTCCTGAACACGACTCCTACGCTTGAGGTCCTGGGTTCGATTCCCAGGTCGAGCAAAGTCTTATTGTTATGGTTTTTCTATGAAATTCCCAGTAACAGCTCGGAGTTTGGAATTTGTGCCCGTTTAATGGCAATAGGCTCGCCCCCTATTACGTGGGACCTAAACTTACCGGCGAACTATATCACGCCTGTATTTCCCGAAGGGTTAGGTGGAAGTATACAGCTGCATTCGCGCATTTAACCGGTATGTTATCGGGATTCAATCACAACTTAGAGCTCTACTGTGCTTGAATATCGTTATAATTAAAAAATAATAATGTGTATCGCCATTGCATTAACCACAATGAATGTTATGTATTGTCGGAAATTAGGTACCTGCAATGCAAGTCATATGTTTTAATTGAATCATAAAAGTCATTATTTTAAACATAATTGCAATAATAATGAGAATTAATTCATGTTAATTAGTTATTTTGACAGTGCCAATGCAAATCAAAATTAAATAACAGAATTAAAAAATATTATATCTAATAATAAATTATTATCTTAGCATGAAAAATGGAAAAAAAATAAAAAAAAGAAAAAAAATTGTTAAAAATTACACCTGTATGGCCCGAAGAGTTAGGTGAGGCGTAGGAACTGTAACTGAAATGGATCTACATCCATCGTTCGCCTGTATATTTAGGTTGCTTGGGACACAAATCCTAAACTCCGAGCTGCTACTGAGAATATCATAGAAAAACCTAACAATACTTGCTCGACCTGGGAATCGAACCTCAGGACCTCTTAATAGTAGTAGTATATAAACTTTATTGCACACCAATAACGCAACGTTTACATAATAGGTAGGTTAGCAGTCTCGCTTTCGACCGAATGTGCGATTGTATCCGTCACTAAAATGTATCCAATATTGTGCACAGTGCAATATGCAATAGTCCAATTCGAATCAAAGCTTCAACCATTTAGCTACACCCGAAAACAGCCCGTTTCCATTGTTAGACGATAAATTAGAAATCTCGGCAGCGCTGGAATCGTTACAATTAGTCGTCGCTTCTAGTTTAGCAGTCATGGCACAGATTAAAGAGAATAGATGCATCACAGAGCGCCAACCATTAAAATACTACTCGTTAGGGTTGCCACATGGTTTAGTATAATCTAATTTTCATCATTTCTGAGACTTTGTGAATATTTTGTCTTCTTTTCCCTGTCACAGAATATCACATGTCAAAACAAGACAAAACATAATATAGTTAGTTAAAAGAGGTTTATAAGATCTTTAATATTATTATTATGAATAAGGCAGTGAATTTGTTTCTACTTACCTACATTAATTCCGTCGACAAAATATACACCACTAAATACTAATAAACTGTTTCATAAAATCGCTTTACAAGCGCATTACGCGCCTGTGTAGGTCATTAGTTATTAATGTTTTCATAATAGCTATGGCGTCGTATAACAGTGATTATAATGTGTTACGACTTAATGTTAACATTTAAAAGGTTATGAAGCATTTACAGAATTCGTGTATGCAGTTAATTGTTTAAAAGTGTTGTAGTTATGTAGTCTTATTTATATGTCTGGACTTTTAAAGAGGCCATTTTTTCTCTGAATTCTTTTCGCAGTTTCTTCTCAGCCGTCAGTTAAAAATACGTGCCATTTAGTTAATAAAATTCATAAATGAATACCTACACAGATTCACTTTCTTACAAGAAAATCTGTTAGGGCTGCCATTCCCATTTTAGTGCTGAATTTCAATTAAAATGTAGTACAGAAATACTATGATGTGTCTAGTAGAAAATTTTCTTGTAGGTAAGTGAGTAGTAGATTAAAAAATATTCATAATTTTTTTTACCCAATTAATATCCTTCCTTCTTCCATGGTAAGGTAAAAAGAAATCTTTTAGACCGCAATAAAGCTACTCATTGTATGTTCTCCATTTGGTGCACATTGTACATTAATGTAAATTTATTGTAATCTGACAACCCTAATAACAAACATCGCGATGGCTACGCACCAATACAACATTTTACCGTTGAACTGTTATGTTTACACGGCTCGCTTTGTACGCACGATACAGTCGCCCATCGATTCGCAACAAGCAATGTATGTTGACACTGAACATACATCCCGAGTTGTGACATACGTAGAATAAATCTAGGTACGTTATTGGCATTCGGAATTATTACTGACGAGGGTTTAACAATGAATTCGGGGATTAACGTGAAAAAAAACGGATTGTCTGTTAAACGATTTGGAATTTTAATCACTTTGCAATACTCCACTGAAGTCCTATAATGTACCTATACGAGTTATAAAACTATTTGTATTTTAAAACAACCTCTTTTTACTGTCGTTTTTTGACACTACATTTTAGCAAGTTGGTTAAACTTGGAAATGGAAGTGTCATCCAGTGCCTTGGCTCTTTTCCCGCTGAAATGCGAAAGTCCACAAAATACACCAGCAGCCTAGCTGGCAAAAAATCTTCAATTTGATCCATGCAGCAATAATTTACAACATCTTAGTAATGCGACGCGAGACTTTTAGTTCAAGCATCTCATTTCCCAAAAGAAATAACAATACAATTTGACTCGTCTAATCTGACCTTTACGGCGCAAATAATAGAGAAACTAATGTCCCCAGAATGTCAAGTATTCGTATGACAGCTTAAGTTGATACACAGACGCTTAAGGTGTTCTCTAAATATGACGGATCGGTTTATGTAAACAACAAAACTGACCCAACCAACTAGGCTTAATTTTATGCGTAAGTACGTGAGCAAATAAGGCGAAGTGTAATAAATATTGAGGTAGGTACCCGCTAAGAATCCCATGTCTTCACAAATAGCAATACCTTTCATCATCATCATCATCACCAGCCTATATTCGTCCACTGCTAGATAAGCAATACCTTTATTTTGGCACATGAGTACATATGTGAGATAATTAAATTCAAAGACTATTCCTGCCTCTATGATGCAAAAAAAAAATTACAGTGTTTCTCATCATCATATTAAACATGTCATATCAACACAATAAAAGTCTTTCCCATGATTTCCAAAAGTACTGGTTATATGTTACCTGCATCCAACTACTTCCAGCGACCTTGTTTTGATACAAAGAAAAAAACAATTGCAGCAGGAGCACTTTCTAGGCCTAGAAAGTGCTCAACGAGTTCTGCTAACACTCGTTTTTTTTTTGCAAATGCTGAATTTTGTAATGGAACAACGACCTTGTAAGCAGAAACAGACCTTGCGATGTGCAAATGACACGCAACCTTAGAATGGTGCAGTAAATTAGTAGATTGTATATAAAAACAACTGTAGAAAAACTATTTTGACAGATTGACCTACTGGCTGACCTGTCCTACTAACTGATTGACAAGCAGATCCTAACTGGGCATACTTGACCACGGATCTTACATACCTGTTCACTAAGGAATAAGGGCCCACTAGACATTACCAATCTAATCCAATTAATGGTTTCTTGAATCACTTCTATGCAGGAAGCGTTAGGGTGGTCTACCATAAGACTAACCGCACAAAAAGTGTACGCGTTACTCATGAGCGTTGTTTAAACAATGGATCCATGTCGCAATGTTTGTTTTCGGTCGTATGTGTGTGTGCATTATCAGTACCTGCATACACTTGACGACAAAATTATTATACAGCTTGTAGACTCGCATCGTTAGTCACTTGTGTTGAAGGTTTCACGTTTTTGGATTTATTTGAAGGTTAGAAACCTTTATCCTAATTTAATTAAAGTTGATGCGGTATACCTTTCTCACCCATAATGATCTCTGATATAGTAGTTGAGAGAGGATATGTTCTACGCATCATTGGCAAACTTAAGCTAAAACGGAAATAGCTATCATAGCAAAGATAAATCAAGAATACACACCTACAACACAAATACCTGCATGTTGAATCATAACATTTATAACTGTCAAATCCTAAATCAAATAAAAGTCTCTCGTTATCAAGATTTTTAGTAAAAAGTGTAATATAAACACAATGCCGTAGTCATTGTATTTGAAACTGAATGCCGACGACACGTTGACGTAACGCCAACCACACTTGGACAAATATGAGCAGCTTACTGATAATAATTACACGGAATGTGTCTACGGCTATAATACGTAGTCATAGTTAAAGATCACAATAGTTATTGCATTTGAACTTACTACTTTAAATAACCAATTTTTATCTCGAATTTTCGATTGGAAGATTCATAATGCATAAAACTGGTTAAGAACTCAAAGTTATAATGTTTTTCTACTTTTTATGTTTCTCTTCTATCATCATATCTGTGGGGCCAGTTAGACTCTCTGTGCTTAACAAATCTATTACTCTAACTTGCGGTACATGTCAATTCTAATAAAAACTCGATTCCCCGGGATACTAAATATTGTATAGCGTACAAACCGCATTAAAAAAATATATATATTTCAAAGAATGCAACGCATTTCGGATTATTACATTAAACCCGAAACCTTAGATACCTTACCCGTTAAAAACGTCATGCCAGTAATGAGGCATACGCAACACTTGTTTAAATAAGCGCTAGCGCAGTCTGCTGATAAGGATCACGAGATTACCGAGAAACAAGACAACGTGTGAACAACCGGATTACCGTACTCTATCATTATCTTAGATAACCTTCTAGTGAAATAGTAAATTGGATAAGGAAATGAATTAAAACTTGAAAAGTGTCGCTGTGACATATTCTACCAAAACCCAATTGTACGGGATACTAATTTACTACACCGTTTGATAATAATCAGTTATGCACACTGATAAACGTGCAAGAAAATAAATAATAAAACAAAGATTTTATTATGTTTACACCATGTATTCGGGCATCGATATAATACCAATAAATTGTATTGTAGAGTGAAAATATACTCCAATAATACAATTGGTCACAATGAATTAAAATAGGTAAGCGTCACGACAAAAGATATTAATATTCAAGCAACGTATGACACAAGTGTCCTTTCCTGAATCACAATTTAAAAACTTCCCCGAATCCGGTCGTGTCCACCGTTCACTTCCTGTAACCGGAACCGTATCAAAAAACTTTAAACGTTACGACATACGACGTTTAATTGCAGGGTGATTTATGTAGGATCGTGATATGCCGAATGCTTACTGAGGTTGTACAGTAAACAGCTTATCAAGTTAGTTACCACAGTAAAATCCCCGATGAATAATAAACTCTATTATTTGAAGATTAAACAGAAAATCCATTGAAGAAATTTGGCAGTTTCGGATACCATGATGTGCGTGATCGTAATAAAAAAATATCGAAAGCATTCTATAGACTTAATCTAAGCTTTTTAACTTAAGAGAAGCTGATCTCACGATGAACTTTAATTCAACAGCGAGTATTTACAGACCTAAAAAATCACAACCCATTCCATTAAAAAATCAAGTGAAATCGGTTGGCGTATCCGGTCGGTTGGAACAAGTAAAAAAAAATTAATTAGGATATGTTTCTATTGTAGGTATCTGTATTTTGTTACTCATCAGGTTAATCAGCAGTCACGATATATAACAAAACTAGTTGAGAATATATATTACCGTAGAGTATGTAGGGTTTAATTGTACGAAATCTACTTGGAACCGTGATCTACGCTGTGACGTGTGTATTTCTAAACTCACTAACGACCTCTAAGCGTGGTCGGTTCAAACAGCCAAGTTTTAATTGAGTTGCAAAACAAAAGACGGGACGGATGCCACTGTCCTGCTCCCCCCTATCCCCCTCGTAGTAAATGCGGATGTCTGCGACTTGAAGGTAGAGATTTACGATCCTAGGAACGCTGTCTGAATAACCTGTATGCCAGTGATGTGTCTAACAAAAAGTATGAAAAGGAGGAAGGTAATTTTAATGCTGCAAGTGGAATATATTAGAAGTATAAGGAAGTTTAGTTTAGTGGGTAAAGTTTTGCTGCTGGAAATGGAATGAATAAATTAGACGTCACATGGTCACGTGGAACTATGACGTTTCGTTCAACCACGTGTAGCCTTTTATAAATAGTAGGTAGGTAACGCTAAAATAATTTATTTATCAAAAATGTACACAGGATCAAATTACTCATGCTTTTATTCAAACTTATAGAAGACCTTTAGAATAATAGGAGTTATGCTATGGCCCTTTTTTGAGTTCCAAAAGAGACAATGGTAATTTGTGTATATATAAACGTATTTTCTGTGAAATTATCAGTTCAGTCCCGATTTTTCAATTAAGTAGGCTCTTTTCCATGAAAGCTTATGGCGAGCTATCATATTACAGGTATGTAAATATATTTTATTTCATTTTTGTGATTGTATTGCATTTTACATGCTAAGACGTTACGACGTATAAAGTTATTTTAGTGAAGTACCACGAACGAACAACCAGAAGACGCACGTTCGAATTCTACCTGCGAGTCGAATTTTTCCTTCAGTAAAATAATATTTTATTTCAGTCCAAATATCTGTCCGTCAGTAATCACTATTGATATTCGTTCTTGATGAAGGACATACCTAGTTATCGTTATAATATCAACAAGTGCTACAGACATTACTTATGATAAGAATCATCAAATTAATCATCATACTTATATGCAATAGGTAGTGTATCTTTACGTTTATACATATTTTAAAAGAGAAATACTGACGATACACGAAAACTGAATTCGTGTAGTATACTGTAATATGGAAACTGTGAACAAATTTATTCAGAAACAAACAATAATAACGCGATATACTACGAGTACACTTTATTCAAAATTAAAACCAATAGGATTTTGGAAAAAGTTTCTAAACTACAATCATCAACATGTTTGCTGTCCTACTCCGGTCACTACCTCATGGGTCTATATAGGAGTTAGACTACAGGCTATTAGCCCACGTAAATAGAAGCCGATCAACAATCTTAAAGCATTTTTATAAATAACTAGCCTCTGCCCGCGGCTTCGCCCACTTGAAGCTCAAAAACCAACAGTGATGATCTCTTCTTTGTATTTCTTCTTTTGTTTCTCTATACATTAGAGAGGTCAAGCTATATCTCAGGTTCCATTTAATTATTTGAGATAAGAAGTACTTATACCAGTTTTTAAGTTGGAGCACATACTTTCTAACAGTGATAACACAATTAAAATCTATTCAGTAGTTTTTGCGCCAACCCGTCACAAACAGACAAGAATTTTAAAAATCACATTTTTGGGTTCGGAGTCCCGCGCGCTGCGCTATTGTAACTTTAGTGATAAGTGTTTTCTCTGTAAGTGAATTTATAATTCTTTAGAGAAAATAAAGATCTTTAACCGTTAACCCACTTGGTTTTTTTAAATATCTTCAATGTACAGACACAGCTTTTTTACAATTTTATAATAGTAGAGATTACATAACATAAAATGTGTTGTTGTAGTAATGTTTTTTCTCGTGACATTTTAACCTCCAAACGCGATCGGTACAAAAATAAATGCATTGGAAATAGATGCATGCAACATGTATTTTTATATTTCGTTCGCAAATAAAATATGAATTGACATAGTTTCCTGGAATAGCCCGTATGCCATACGTCATTTTTGCATGCCTATGAGCTTGCATGACGTAAAATATCCTAATGTATGATTTTTTGTCATTTCCAATGAAATATTAGACTTTTATTTCTATGTTCATGCACAACCTAGCGTTTGACGGCTTTTAAACGCCACGAGAATTATATGCACTGACATTTTCTGAGAAAAATTACTCATTGTGTGTGTGTGTTCGAATCAGGCGCGTAATAGAGACACAATAATATTTTTAAAGAATTGGTGTACATTGATACGCCTCTGCGTAACCCTTCGGGGAATACAGGCGTCATGGTATGTTATGTTATGTTTTAAAGAATAAATTAAATAACTGCATTGAAAGCCATCCATTTCAATGTTCATAGCGTTTGAACGAATTTAATTTATTATTATTATTAAATTCACCAGTGCAGAAATCGTTTTGTTTTAATTAATAGGGAGCTTTTTCCTTAAATTCTGTAAAAGGTTCTCTACAAAATTGGACCAAAGTAAAATGTTGAAATAAATCCATTTAGCAGCTATTAATTCCAAACCTATTGAAACAGAATTATAATATTCAAAATGGTGCTTGATAAGAAAGGTCCTTACTTTTAAGAAAATAATCTTAAACGTTTCGCGCTTGACGGTAGTAGTGGGCAGGCGGGAGGCACGAAGAGATCTCGATCATTATCAGTGGTGCTTCCGTTCAATACCTAGCTAGGGGCGTGTAGGTTCTTAGAATTGATGCTATGGCGCGAAATGAGATGAGCGGTAACTGAGCGGAGTGAAGATAACTAGGCTGGATTCCCAATTCCCAGAATTCTTGGAGGCCTATTTATACCGCATCTTGTTCCTATTCACTTAAATTATATAAGGAACTGTGCAAAATTTCATGTTTCTAGTACAGTCAGAGCTAATCAATTCTCGGTAACAATAGCAATCCAATCTTTGTGAGTTCAATCTTTGTAGGTATATTATTTCGAGAGCTTTGATCTTAAAAGTTTTTTGTATATGTTATGTGTAATTAAAGTCTTCAGTCGTGATCTAATAGCATCTCGTAAGTTAACCAATAAGGTAACATATTTATATGTATTAATATCATAAAAATATAATATTAAATCAATCTATATAAATAAAAAGTAACTACTGATCGTTCAGATAGCGCACCATTGGAGAACAAATAGTAGGCAATTTTTGTTTTAAACTAAAAGTCCGTGATAGTCAGAATAAAGTATTTAGAATTATAATCGACGAGAACTGAAAGTGCTGTTCCCTATGGGGATTTTTGTATAATTTATTGAAATTTGAACGTGACAATCTATTGGGTCATCCAGTAGGATTTGGTAACTAAATAATACACTTTTAATAAAGTTCAATGCTACTTCAAGCGTAGCATAGTAGTATAGCGTTTAAAATTAATAATTTTCAAACCTCTCTTAGCTCGCGGTGGGACCTCGTCTCCACGTTGCGTCTTATCAGCCCACCTCTATTGGCAAAGCTAACATGGCGGGCGGCGCAGCCAAGTAATTTAATATCTACCGATATGATACATCTTGAGTGTTTTGTACACTCTAGCTAGAGTAATCTGTAAGTAAAACAATCGTCTGGATTGGAATTCCTATAATGTTTTTGATTAGATAAAAGGTATTCTTATTTGTTTCTTGTATAAGTGATTTATTGTTTTTCCTATATTGTTTGTATGGTCGTTTACCTGAAATTTAGTTCACACTACACTGGAAACTGAGCTTCTACTAAGCTACACCTCATTTCAAGTTGGCATTAAAAGTGTTTTTTCTCACACGCTTTGATATTGTAGTAGATAAAACTGGTTTAAGATTACAGTACATAGGTAAGCTAAGACAGTTGACTATTTACTCAAATAAAAAAGGCGATAAGAAGTTATAAAAGAACTTAAAAATCATTTAAGTAAACGAAAGCGACATAGCTTGAATGACTGAATAATCGGGAAATCTCAGTGCAAGTATCTTCTGAAGAGGGTTTAGGAAAAAAGTCGACGGCTTTGGGATAAACGAGATGATCGCAGGAACGCTAGTCTGAATATACATGTTGAAATATTGTTATTATGGTATCCCGAGAAAACCGGGCATCAAACCGCGCCAAACACTGCTGTGCATACATAACAGCTATTCAATAAAATCAGCTGTACCGAGGCAAAACCGCGGTAATATTCATTGTATTATTTTATTTCGAATTGTGGGAGGCACTCGGAGCCATAAATAACACGAAATTGTTTATAACAGGCCATTGCTGATCATGGAGCGTTCCCATTTAAAGATAAAGAGATTTTTCCTGATGAATAATGTTTTAGGTATATTGTTTAGCTGTTGTGGTTGCTATAACACGATGGTGTATTGCAAGATAAATACAATTACAATATGATATTTATTCTAATAATACGTGTCATATAAAACTTAGCGAGAAATTTCGAGTTTCTAAACCTTGCGAAATAAATCTACAATCGATAATGGAACTATGTAATCTGTTCTATGCTAATATTATAAATGCAAAAGTAACTGTTTTTCTGTTACCTTTCAATGCCGAAACTGCTGTGCAAATTTGGCAAGGACATAGATTTCACCCTGCAGAAGTATATACGCTACCTTTCTCTCAAAAAGTCCTCTGGGATACGAGTGAAACTGGCAACAACAGCTAACAGTAAATATCCTCATAAGAAAGTAGAAAAACTAAGTTTCGCGTCCTATCACACAAAAATTAAATCAAATATTTTCCTATTCCGGCGTCCCGATGCTCATGGCAACACTAAATTCTCATACACAGGCAAGTTTCGGTAACAATCTTAAAAGGAAATCGTCGAAACTATTTGTCGTTGGATCTGCATACTTGCCGCTTACGAAGAGTTCGCAATTGATGGGCCGTGCCGCGGGCGACTTTCGACTTTGATAAGACATTGTTTGGCCACGCAACCAGCGTCGTACTGATTCTATTTATTCGATATGAGCATGCGCTGTCACTTTCTGACTTGCAAATTTATAGAAAAAACTCTTTTGTCGCTGTTGGTTTGAAGTAGTAATAAAAATGTTGACTTCCTCTACGATTTTCTTTATATCGAGTAGTAACAACAAAACCATGTGCAATACTGTCTATTTGCATTGTTTTGAACTTTTCAATAAGTAACAAATCCTGCTTGGGTACATTATTTTTTAATGTAATTAAGTGATATTGCGAAACAATTGAACAATTTTCGTACCTCAAAAAATGTAGTCGTAAGGAAGTCTCCACATTTCATTGTTGTTTCTTGAAATTACAATTACCTATTCCGATCACTAGTCATCATTATGTTAGTTTAGTTGCCGGCTTTATATTGAAGTTTGTAAGGCCAGGAGGTCATTTAGGATTCCAGGCTGCATTTCTATTGTTGCCAATTCGTTAACCTAGCTAAATCATGATCTCTCGCTTATCGCTCTCTTGTAGCGGTTACCGGTCATTCTATAGCCGCAATATACAGTTTGAAAGTTCACGTGATATACAGGCATGGTCCAGTTACAGTTGCCAACGGCGTTTTTCAAATATTTACGACTGGAACACAATAGGACTGAGCTAGCAAATGCTTGAGCCACAGTGGGACATAATGGGCCAAGCTGGACATGGCCCCAGTCGGGCGAGCGTGAACATTTGATGGCGTTTTAACGTTGTCAGTTGAGCCACGAAATTGGCGTTTTATAAAACATTCTAATGTTTATTCGAGGTGTGCTTTTGCCAGGTTTTGGCCTATTTACGAGTAATTTTATTTGGTGATGATGCTTTCCCGAATGTTTTCAGAATTTGAACAAATATGATTTGTTTGGAAAGGTAACGGGTTGAAAGCTAGGATTATTTTATGAATTATGTGGGAAATTCGTAAGTAGTAATTAGAAAACACTTGTCATTTATTTTTCAATTTATAAAAATTAGGTTAAGAAAAATTGTATAATTGAAATATTACACCGCCATTAATTCCATTTTAACAACAATATTTTTATACTATAACCGTATGTACATTTGTCAGCACATCATGGTATCCAAAACTGTCTTCAATCGATTTTCAATTTAATTTCCAAATGATAGAGTTTATTATCCATTGGGGAAATTTAACAGTATTTTTTTTACTAACTAGCTTCTGCCCGCGGCTTTGCCCCCGTGGAATTCGGTTCGGTCTGTCATCACATCCCACGGGAACGGGATAAAAAGTATCCTATGTCCGTTTCCTGGTTCTAAGCTACCTCTCCACCAATTTTCAGCCAAATCGGTCCAGCCGTTCTTGAGTTATAAATGAAGTAACTAACACGACTTTCTTTTATATATATAGACTAGCTTCTGCCCGCGGCTTCGCCCCCGTGGAATAAAAAGTATCGGGAACGGGATAAAAAGTATCCTATGTCCGTTTCCTGGTTCTAAGCTACGTCTCCACCAATTTTCAGCCAAATCGGTTCAGCCGTTCTTGAGTTATAAATGAAGTAACTAACACAACTTTCTTTTATATATATATGTAGATGTTGCCAAATCTGCTGAAAGTTATTCGTCCAATTCTAATGTGGTGTTTAAACAGTACTGTAACGCATGACAGTGCGACTGGCCTGTTATGGATGTGATAATTGCGACGTTTCACACTAACACGCCGCAGTATCGTACCGGTGCTAATAAATACGACACGTATGTAGGTATATGTGCCATTTATATCAGTACAATAGTCCTAAACATTTTCCCCCTTATTAAAATACAAGCTATTCCTGCTATTCTTCTACTAGTCTGTAAGGAAATTAACTAAGGAAAGTAATCAATAGTTTTAATTGATTTTACCGGAACTATTAATTATTTTTAAAGGTTATTAGGCAACTTAGCAAGGGTAGGATGTTTAGATATACGTCACAGATTAGTGGGATTCAGGCCAAAAACTAAAAAAGGAATATGAAATATACAACATTAGTTTTAGTATTTAATATTATTGCCTGATAAAGAAAGTATATTGTATAAAACACATTGTACAATGAACTCTATGTTAATGCAGTTAGGACTAGCCAGGTTAAGCTGCAGTATCGAATATGTACGCCCTTAAGTATGTTGAAACTCGTTACCATTGTGTCTTCAAATCCTTACATTTTGCTTACAAACACATACATTATAATGTTATTAATATACAAATATTGTATGTGTGGGTGACTGTGTATATAAGTTGTTATATATGAAGAGAAGATCCTCCTTGGCACCAATACCGTGTCCTAGCTTATATTAAAAGGACAAATATTTTATAACTTAAATGTGTCTGCAAATACTTATGGTTTGTTAACTTGAGTAAAATTTTATTTCAATTTTATATACGGTAAGTGAAACTTTAAAATACTTATGGTTTTAACTTCCTTTTGGGTGCGATTCCCAGGATGATAAAATCGCTACGAATACGTTACGATAATAGGCTTCCCCTTATTACATGGGATCCTTAGATCCCATCTATCTATCTATCTATCTGGTTATGAGTCACGCTGACCGTACGCTGACCGTCGGCGCTGACAGCCGAAACGCATGAACGTCTATGAAGCGTTATAGAATAATGCGTAGCAAATCAGCGCGTGCTTCGCTAGACGTTCATACATTTCCGCTGTCAGCGCCGACGGTCAGCGTGACTCAAAAACCAGCCTCAATATACCCGCAGACTGTGATGTATTTTCGTACACCTTTTCTAGGATCTTCAGATCTACAATCAGGACGAAGTTTTTGATACATAAGTCAGTTCTAATTTCAAAAATTTTCACACAACCAAAACAAGGTTTTTATATCAGATTGTTCCAAAAAGGTGTACACCACCGTTACGTGTCGCAGTGTCTTTCAATTTAAGTTGACCCACATACAGCGACGGTTGCAGACAATCGATTACGAGCAGTTGCATCTATGCACGCGATCGTTCGATTCTCGATTGTATACCGATTATCGATATGACGTTGTTATGGGTGGAGTGGAAAATTGGATTATGCTGATATATGATTTTTTATTTAGATACTGTTCACGTGAATAAGGTGCACTTTTGCTTGAGGGTTGTTTTGCGAATGAGAAGACGTGTCGTTTACTTAACAGCTGATTTAATACTGGTTTTTTACAAATGTGTAGCGTTAAAATAAGTGGACTGTATTAGTTATACATGTGTGTGTAAGTCATTAACGATGCATTGCGTTGGTGTTTGGCACTGTTTTGGACATTCCGCCCACCAAGAACGCAGTTCTTTAATATAGGTAACTCAAACATAACTCTAATAGAAATTATTCTAATTCAAACACCAACCAATGTCACATAGAGTAAGTTAATAATAAAGTGAAACAGCCAAAACAAAGTACTTAATTAACTACGTTTCATGTGATGCACGATAAAGATAAAATCATTACAGAATTTATATAAAAAACAGAAAAGTGTGGTTTTATTGAAACAATTAACCGCCCACCGTGATACTCATACATGAAAAGAATTCAATATGCGTACAGAGCGTGTACTAAACGCTTATAAAAAATAGTAAGCTATAACATGGCTCAACGTAACAATGTTAACACAGGTAAGTATAGGTACACTTAAACAGGTAAGTATTTTAAAACGGGTAAGTATAGGTAAATTTAAAACAGGTAAATTTAAAACAGGTAAGTATAAAATTCTACACAACATTAGCACTTTAATCTAGTAAGTTTTAAGTATGTACTTACAACGATAAATTGCAAAATAGTTAATGCTAACTTCAAACTGTTTCAATAGAATGTACACCCCCTTTTTTACATAATATTACATTTTACAATAGGTTATTTTCATTGAACTTTAGTTATGACACATATTTTACTCACAGGCCTTTTTAGAATTCCATTTTTACATTTAATTGATACGACCCGAGCAATGTTATCAGGACCTACATGTTTTTGTAATATTTTACCCATTATCCACTTACTAGGTGGAATATTGTCCTCTTTTAAAATGGCTACGTCACCGATTTCTGGTTCAGCATTCTTTTTATTCCATTTGTACCGTTGATTAAGATTGACAAGATACTCCTTGTACCATCTGTTCCAGAAATCGGTGACCATTTTCTGTGTGAGTCGCCATCTCTCATGATAACTGATATTAAGTTGCGTGTAATCCTCGTCAGCTAGGTTCAATAACGGCTCACCGACTAAAAAATGGCCAGGTGTCAGTGGGAGGGGATCATTGTGGTCGTCATTTAGAACACTTATCGGTCGCGAATTAAGGCATGCTTCTACTTGCGTTAACACTGTAGATAGTTCTTCATACGTTAGTGTAGTGTCACCAATCACTCTTTTTAGGTGTGTCTTCGTACTGCGCACCCCGGCTTCCCACAGACCTCCAAAGTTAGGGGCGTGCGGCGGTATGAAGTGCCATGTGGTCCTTTCCAAGGTTAACAACTGGGCTATCTCACTAGGGATTGATGACTTGGCCTTGTCGAACATATCTCTTAATTGTTTGTCTGCGCCAACGAAATTAGTGCCGTTGTCACTGTAGAGGTCCTGACAGTGTCCTCGTCTTGACGTAAATCTCTTAAAGGCTGCGATGAAACCTTTTGCTGTTAAATCTGTCACGGCTTCTAAGTGAATAGCCCGAGTCACCATGCAAACAAATAAGCATATGTATCCCTTGTAGGACTTTGCTCCTCTACCTGGTGAAAATCTAATGTTAATAGGTCCCGCGTAGTCTACTCCTGCCGATTTGAATGGCTTGTTAGGTTTCACTCTCACCTCCGGTAGTTGGCCCATTAATTGAGTGGTGTTCTTCGTAGAATACCGCACGCAAGTGACACATTCACGATAACACCTCTTTGTTTCATCTTTAACTCGCAGTATCCAATACTTTGACCTTAAGTAATTCAGCATCATCTGTGGTCCTCCATGCATAGTCCTTATGTGCGCATCTTTAATTATGAGTCTGCTAAGATGACTCTTAGCCAGTAAAACTATAGGATGCCGTGTGTCATACGACGCTTGTGACTGCTGTATACGTCCGCTAACTCTTAATATCCCGTTCTCATCAAGAATTGGACAAAGAGATCGGAGTTTGCTTTTAGTAGGTACACATCCGTTAGATTTTAATTGTTTTATTTCTTGTCCAAATTCCTTATTCTGAGTTTGTTTTATGCACATCTCTAAGGTTTTAGTTATTTCTTCCACAGATACATATTTACTGAAAACTTGTCGGGTTTCCTTAGGTAGTTTTAGATTCGCCAATCTTCTGCAGTAGGATATGATTCTCAACATTTTAGATAAATTGGAAAATTTTGACCAAACAAATTCCTCTTCCGTGTTTATTGAGACATTTAAAACCTTAACTCTCTCCTCCTCTTGTGTGTCCTCAATAATATCGTCTGAACTCAAGTGTATGTGCTGCAAAGACAGCCAGTCGGGTCCGACCCACCATAATCTATGGTCTAATAAATCCAACGCTTGTAGTCCTCTAGACGCGCAGTCTGCTGGGTTCAATTCAGTAGCAACATGCCCCCACTGGTTGTAGTCTAGGATGTTAAGTACCTCTGACACTCTGTTGCTAACGAATGTTGTCCACCTACTGGACCCACCCTTTAACCAGGCTAGGACTATTGTCGAGTCTGTCCAGGCGTATAAGTTTGTTTTAGGTATATCCATCACTTGAGATATTTCATAAATTAATTTTGTTGCCAATACTGCGGCACAAAGTTCCAGTCTTGGTATTGAAAGCTGTTTCTCGATAGGAGCGACTTTAGTTTTAGCCGATATAAGACTAGTATAAACTCTGTCTTCTTCAACAACACGCATGTATACTGCTGCCCCATATGCCAGTTGCGAGGCGTCTGCGAAGGCATGCAGTTCTGTCCTAGCTGTAGAAGAGTAGTGTAACCATCTCGGTATATTTATTCCCTTGATATGTATTAAATTCTCTCTGTAACTTAACCACTCTTCTAACAACTCTCCATGTACAGTTTCATCCCATTCTAGGCCTGATCTCCATAACTTCTGTATAATCATTTTTGCGACGACAACAACAGGAGCTATCCACCCCAACGGATCGTAAAGTTTAGCGACTTCTGATAAGATTTGACGTTTAGTAATTGACTGTTTAGGTTCCGGAAAGTTAATAGTATATTCAAAGTTATCTGTTAGACGATTCCATATCACACCAAGTACTTTTACTAGGCTGTTGAGCTTGAGAGGAAGTTCATGATCGATCCGTTTGTGTTCTCCGATGTATTTTAATATGTTTTCATTGTTGCTACTCCACTTTTGAAGCTCGAACCCTCCCAAGCTCATCAGTCTGTTCATTTCGTTATATATGGTTATCGCTTCATCTTCTGTCTCACACCCTGTCATTAAATCGTCTATATAATAGTCATTCTTTGTTATATTTGCTGCAATTGGGCATTCAAACCGCTCATTATCAGCTAGTCTCTGCAATGACTTCACGGCAAGATATGGAGCACATGCGGTTCCAAAAGTTAATCTCAGTAGTTTATAGTGTTTGACTGGCTCGTTTTCTTTTGGTCTCCATAGTATCCTCTGGTAGTTTGTATCCTCTTCTGCCACGCGCACCATCCTATACATCTTGATGATATCAGCAGTAATGCAAATCTTGTGAACTCTCCACCTCATCAATAAGTGACGTAAGTCTTGCTGCAGTTTAGGACCAATAAGAAGGTCGTCGTTCAAGGAAACGTTATTAACTCCTTTACACGATGCGTCGAAGACTATTCGAAGCTTCGTAGTATCCTTATCTTCTCTCGTTACGGCATGATGCGGAAGATAGACAGCTTTGGAATTATTAATTTCTGTAACATCAACTTCAACCATATGATTTAATTGTATGTATTCGTTTATTACTTTATGGTATTCTTCACGCAGTTTGTCATTTTTGTCTAATTTCTTCTCTAAGAATTCAAACCTTTTAGCCGCTATCTCCATTAATCTACCATTTTGGCACTCGGGAACTTCCTTTCTAAATGGCAGCTTGACTACAAATCTTCCGCTCCTATCTCTAACCGTGGTAGTGTCGTAGAACTCTTCACATCTCCTTTCTTCTTCTGTTTGTCTCTTTTGTATCATGTTTGGTTCGTTTTCCACTTCCCAAAATAGTTTAAGTAGCTCGTCTTCCTTGTAGTGCACGTGCAGACTTGTGATGTGCGCTGAGGTAGATTCTTGTGATATTCTTCCAGATAACACCCAACCTAAGATTGTATTTTGTGCTAGTAAATTATTCTTAGGATGCTTAACAACGCCGTCTAACAAAATGTCGCTGTATACTTCAGCGCCGAGTAAAATGTCTATTTTACCCGGTGTATTAAATCCTGGATCAGCCAACTCTAAGTTACCTATGTCTGACCACTCAGGATTACCAAGATTAGTATTAGGTAAAAGTGTCGTTAATGATCGCAATACGTATGCATTTACTCTGACTAATGCCTGGGGATCGTAGCGTGATTTCACAATAAGTGACACCATGTGTTTAATTCTCGTTTGCTCCTCCCCCACGCCTGACACCCAACCATTCACCGATTTACGTTTAAGGTTAAGTAACTGAACCGTAGCCTCCGTCACAAATGATGCCTGTGACCCTTGGTCTAACAATGCTCTAAGTATAAATTTGCAACCATTCCTACTATCTACTAAAACTTGTGCAGTAGCTAACAGGACACTATTTGTATGAAAATTCTCTTTAGAAAAGTTGGTTACAATGTGTATATCATTAGCCAAAGTACTAGGCTTACCTCTCTGTGTCTCGGTCACAGTACCTGTTGATGTAGACTCACTCCCACTCGTATTCTCGGCGACGACCCCTTTCTCGAAATGCAGAAGTGAGTGATGACGTCGTCCACACTTCCGGCAACACTTTGACTGTCGACATTTCACTACAGAATGCGATGGCGCTAAACAGTTGAAGCACAAGTTGCTACGTTGAACAAAGTCTTGTCGTTCCTTAGTGGACATATCAACGAACTTCTTGCAATAGTAAACGTAATGACCTTCATTGCATAACGCACATTTCGCTTCGTGTTTCTTCTCGTCCTTGATAATATTCGAATAAAAGGCTTTAGGCTTCGCGACAGGCTTAGCTTGCACCACTCTTGGTTTATGGCCATCCATCATTTCTAATGATCGGAATCTCGCACTCAGGAAATCTCGTAGTTCTGGCCAAGTGGGCGTGTCATTGTTATTCATGCTCAAATGTTGTTCCCACTCTTTGACCGATTCGGAATCCAATTTTGACAGCACCAAGTAGTTTATGACTAGGTCCCAAGCATCAATTTTCACATCCATGTTCTTCAAAGCCTTTAAACAAGTCGAAGTCGTATCCACTAATTGTTTGATAGAACTCGCCGAAACTGTTTGTATAGATTTTTGTGTAAATAATTTTCTCAATATCTCGTTAGTATTATATCTCTTGTTATTGTATCGTTTCTCTAGTTCATTCCACGCCTCCTCGTAATTTGCATTCGTGATAGAATAATTTCGTAGTAATACTTCTGGTTCTCCAGATAAATAACTTTTAAGGTATTGTAACTTTTGTACGGGCGATAAAGACTTGTTACTATGTATTAAGGAACAAAACAAATCATAAAACGATTGCCACTCCTCATATTTCCCGGCAAACGTGGGTATCTGAATACGGGGTAACTTAACATCGCAATTAAATAACGGTGTTTGTGTACCGTCATTCGGTGTAGATGTTTGCGGACATGTAGGGAATTGAAGCTTAGGTGAATCCAAAAACGGTTGAAGAGCCTCCTTCAAACTCGATTTGTATTGTATATATGTCTCTTCAAACTGTTCGTAAATGTTTTCTTCAAAATAAGAATCTTCCTTGTCATCGTCTTTAGTAAGCTTTAAAATAGTTTGTTTGTGTCCCACCTTAAAGTTATTCCATAATTCTTCTAATGATTCTAACCGCGTTTCCAAGTAAGCCCGTTTTATTCTATCCTTAGGTGACTTTTTGTAGTTCTTCTCAGCGTTTTTCAAATTGTCTAGTAGCTCCCTTTGATACACCAGAAGTTCCTCAATCCCAATATTCGTCATAATGTTCACGAAATGCACTCAAAACTCACTAATTATGTAGTTATTAGCAAAAGTATCTTCAACAGTTCCTTATCGCTGTGGAATGCGGGTGCCTATTGTTCTCGCGGCTCGCTCGCAGTGGCCGGCCGGCGATCAATATCCGTCTCGAATTGGACCAAATGTTCACGTGAATAAGGTGCACTTTTGCTTGAGGGTTGTTTTGCGAATGAGAAGACGTGTCGTTTACTTAACAGCTGATTTAATACTGGTTTTTTACAAATGTGTAGCGTTAAAATAAGTGGACTGTATTAGTTATACATGTGTGTGTAAGTCATTAACGATGCATTGCGTTGGTGTTTGGCACTGTTTTGGACAGATACGTACTTGCATTTTAATTTATTTAATGATGCATCCTTGTTCGTTATTTAAATACATTCTAAATTATTTCTATTATTTCACGGTTGGATTCCAAAAAAGTACGTAGGTATTTAATTATTTTTTTTATATCTACACGACTCAATGAGTAAGTAGTTGTAGCTACATTCTACATTTTAAGGGCAAAGTTCACCAATAAAAATAAACGATTGTTTAAACAAACGGTCGTTTCGCGTTTAATCTTGATAAACTAAATCGTCGTTTGTATTTAAAACGTCTGTTTATAATGTTTATTAATGAATACCTCAACTTATAAACTTGAGGGAGATTTTGAAGATAATTATGTTAATTCGAATATGGTATGTACGTCCAACAAGATACTTAGCTCAATAATATTTAGCACTACATTTGCTTGCTTCCCACACACACCCGTAATCATTCATAAAATAAATACAATTTCGTTTGTTACTATGCATGATTGTATATTCACATCAATTTTATTTGTAATTCACAATAGGTTACAATAACCACGGATTGAGCGTAATGGCACATTCACATCGAGACAGTTACTGGCTTGAAACTTAAGGTCATTTACGTTATTTAGGAACTGAGGTTTCAATATGACAACGCGCGAGTGATACCGCAGGTGTTACGGGCGTCTATAGACTGCGGTTGCCGCATGAGGCGGCAGGCTGTTATGCTTTGCCATAATACATAGTACAATAAAAAAAGTTTATCAACAGAGGGATAGTAACTGTCATCAGTACTGACGCCAGTAACTTGTCTAACGTAAATGCGCATTAATAGTTTTCCTCTTCTGAGAGCGTAAAGTCTATATTATTTTATTACAAGATGGATGACGTCTTTACACATGGATTCTTCCAGTTTCGATATAAAACACAAATCGTAACGTATATCAGGCAATAATACATTTTATTGTTCTATGAGTAGAGCACAAAATTGTTTGTGTCTATTTAATAGGTCCCTAATCCACGGTCGGCTACTTTGTTACTACGTTTTTTTAATATCAATGGAAATATATGAATTATATAAATAGATCGTATTTTTGACTATACATATTTTAGTACAGAATAGAAATTGTTATAATGATGTGGAGAACAACCAGGGGCCCAAGTCTGCTATTTCAATTGCCTTAGAATGACCGTCCAATGGCACTAAATGACATAAGAAATGACAGATTTCGTAGAGAAAACTGTCAAAAATCAACCATTAAGAAGTCACTGAATCACAATTCTGACACAACTGAATAGTAGACTCGGCACCCTGGTAAATGAATTCTTTTGATCGTGGAACACGTCTAGAAACTTACATGATTAATTATGCCGTCGTAATTTAATAGCAAAAAACTGTGGGTGGTAAAAAATGTAATCCATGACGTAGTTTTTGATTCTCTTTATTACGGTTATTTGATTGACTAAATTGGCGTAAAGAGAGAATGAAAATCCTGATATTAACAAATCAGCACGCACCTTGTAACTTTTCGCAATCATGTTAATCAAGTTATGATTAATTATAATTGTTCACTCGCTTAAAACCTGCATGCCTGAGAGATTTTCTCCATTCTTCTTCGAAACTCCTCAAAAGAACGACCGAAAAAGGACGACCTCTGTGGTTTAGTGGTTCGAGTACCGGACTGCCGACCATGAGGTCGAGATTTTGATTCCCACAGAACACAAAAAAATATGTGATGAATATAAGTGTTTGTGTTCGTCTGGGTGTTTCTTATGTATTATAACTATATATTTACAAAAAAAAAAGTATTTAAGTATTATATCTATTGTCTAGTACCCATAGTACAAGCTCTTCTTAGTTTGGGACTAGATGCTGCTGTGTAAAAAATGTCCCTGAATATTTATTATTTATATTTAAACTAGTTATTTTACTCCTCAATAATATAAAGTGTAACCAATTTGCCAACGAGACAGTTTATAATTACACAGCATTTAGTCATTGACATTTAAATCTAAGAGATTATTCGTCTACAATAGCGAGGTCGGTTTTAATTAGTTACCAACTAAACGACTCGCTTTGTCGTCTTGTCCAGGTATTTTAGGAATCAATTCGAAGCGGCGGTAGCCTAATGGCTAGAGCGTCGGACTTGCGATCATGTGGTTGCCGGTTCGAAACTCACCCATTGCACTACCGACGCGAAACCCACTCGTAACACAAGCATTTAGCTTAGCACGAGGGGTTAACAAGAATACTAGTAATGTGAGACCCACATTGCTAGTAATCTTTCTAAAAAAAAATTGACTGAGTGTGTTTTTACATATGTTTAGGTCTCATGTAATACGGGGCGAGTCTATTGCCATTATCCGGGCACAGATAAAAACTCTGAGCTGCTATATTTTTTCAAATTTGCTCTGATTGAAATTATCATCATCATATACTAACACGTCATCAAACACCACACGTATTCTCCGGAGGGTTGAGCAGAGGTGCATTAAAGTACACCCACACTTCGCCTGTATGTTTGGGTCTCATGTAATAGGGGGCGAGCTTATTTCCCTTTATCATCATCATCATCAGCCTATACTATTTACCGAGTATTTCCTTTAACAGGGCCAAAATCCCAACTCCGAGCTGCTATTAAGAATTTCATTGAACACCTATTTCATTCAACCATTGCTCGACCTCAATCGACCCTAGGACCTCTAGCGTTGCAGAAGCGCTCAGGACCACTGGACTTATCAGGCAGAATCTGTATAGACATACTAGCTTTTGCTCGCGACTTCGTCTGCGCGGACTAAAAATTTGGTCTGCCCTGAATGAAAAAAATACCTATATGTTATTCCAGACTATAATCTATCTCTGTGTCAAATTTTATCCCGATCCGTTCAGCCGTTATAGCATGAACGAGTAACAAACATCCATTAGGTAAGTACATCCTCACAAACTTTCAAGTTTATAATATTAGTAGAATTGAAAAATATCACGCAAATACAGTTCCGAACCGCATAGTATTATAAAATAGATTGTGTAACTCTGTATCTATCATATCTCGAGGTTTATTGCCTACATTTCAGCTTGAAAAGAAAGCCACTGGATGACGTAAGTGCATGCCGATGAGGCAGAAAAATAGTCAATCGATTGTCAGGGAACGTGACACAGATAGCTCAGAGACACGCCAATGTTTTTGTAATGTGCTAGTGCTGCTAGGTGCCTGAGAGATTGTGCTAGGTTCTTAACATTATAAAGGATTTTTTACCGTGGGAGGGAGATGCTTCGGCACGAATTAGATGGATGTTTATTTGATGTAAAAGAATCATGATCATTTAGGGTGGTGACGCTAACTCGTGAAACACTGCTACCAATCCTCTAGTTTTAAACATACTTACCTTATTTATGGTTCATGCCATCCACGAAGACATAAAAACACACAAGGCGTCATCATGAAATTAACTTAGTAAACTTACTAGTACTTACCTTAGTTCTAAATTTCCCAGTATTTAATATACCCTGTATTCATAGTTCACCAGTATACTAAGGCCCCATGTAATAGGTAACGAGCCTATTCCCATTTACCGTCGACAGATCCAAACCCCCGAGTTGCTACTAAAAATTTTCATGGAAAATCTGACAACAATTGCTCGACAGCAAAGGCAAAGGTTCGACTTATATAACAAAACAATCCATGATGATTTTTTGTAGGTACTATACACTGTTGTAGAGTGTTGTGTGTACTTAATAATTAGACGTGAGAATATGCGTGTGGTCTACAATAATTACAACGATAAATGGGGCAAGATAAATTATAATGATTATGTGTATATTTACATTATTGTACATAGAGTAATTAGGTACTATTTTCTTGGCCTATTTATGCTCATGTTTGTGAGCTCCACGGTCTACAAAGGGACAAAAATTATTAAATTAACATAGGAAGTTGATTGGTAGAGTTATTCTTATTAAGCATAGTAACCTTTAGTTTCTTCTTCTCTGTAGGAACACACAGTAAGAGTTCTTATCAACATAAATTAACAATAATATATCCTGCCGCGATTTCAGTATAAAATTGTCTCGTCCAACCATATTCGAAATAATAATTATTCCAATATTGGACATGAAAATACTGAAAATGTTTCTGGGTAACGAATATATTTCCAAAACATATCTAATTTATTACTCGGTAATGTACGCTTTTTGACCACCGTAATTTTATGCAAGAATTATTTTGTATGTACAGTTAGCAACGAAAGTACTTGCAATGGCGGAATTGCATTTAAACATTTATATTTTCTTCATATTACATAAATTTTCATCACACATAATCATGATAATAAGTACACCATAATCATCTTAATATACTTGGAGTCGGCACTGTATTTTTCTTCCATACATCTCTTATTAGCATTACAATAATATTTTTGACAGTTGGATCGCACATTCTTTAAAAAGTTTATAGCCACACAAAGTCACCTGACTCGGTAATGGCGTCGCCATTTATTGTTGCCATTAAAATAATTTTACTGGAAAGGTTTTCTAATAATTATTACTTAGTATCAATCGTTTAGGATAAATCATGATTCAAATTATTGTGTGTACTCTGTTTTCTTTTTTTAGTTTTGAGACGATTGAGTAGCAAATATTACAATGGAAAATGGAACCACTAAGCCCAACTACTGTCATTATTCAAAATGGCGACATTAAAAATTATGTTAGTTCTAATTGCGGTCACCTGCAGATAACTTCGTACTACTATAACGAGGTAGTAAAATGATAAATCCGGTCCCTTGACATCCACAAAACTGATTCAGAATTCAAAGATTTTACCGTACTTAGGTACTAGTCATTTTGAAGTTGCTTAATGCGGAAATTTTTAGGGAAACCTTAAATGAGGAAATTAATTTTATGAAAGTCCCGATAATACATAATCGTGTAAAAATGACGTGTTCTGTACATTTAAAACAGATCTACTATAATTTAAGCAATATTGGACAACGTTGATACACATGATTGATTAACAAGAAATAAAAAAAACATGAGAGATATTTTATTCCCCGCCAACTTGTTGCAAAAACTGAGGATGATGGAAAAAAAAAATAGGTTTTTTTTATGCAGACGCATCACCTGATGGTAAGAGATAACCGCCGCCCATGGACACCCGCAACTCCAGAGGAGTCACAAGTACGTTGCCCGCCTTTTAAAAGGGTTTGGGCCTCCGGTACCCTCACTGTCTCGGCAAAACTTGGTATCACTCCGGTCGAGACGGGCGGCCCATTAGTAGCGTGGCTCTCCCACGTTACAATTTTACGAAATAATTATTTATGAGTCAATGTTGTTGTTGTTATAACCAACTTTAAAAAGGAAGCATATATTTTTTCACAATTCATTGCAAAATTATGATCACAAGCTCAATATTAATGAACATATAAGTTACATTTACTGGGTACTTCTTTTTGTTTTTTCATACTTAGTATATTATTTCCCTACAAATAACCAATGATTTTCTAAAATTGTTTTTTCCTTATTAATGTGATTTGCCTGTAGACTGTACCTACTTGTCCACGAGTAACCAACAATAGGTACTATCGACTCACGCGCAGTTAATTGGCATGGATACGCTAATCGTAACAGACGGCTACAGTGAACACCGTAAGCGTTTGGTTGACGACCGTACTTTAGTTAACGGTTCTCACATATAGGTGTAGCGAGTGTTGTGAAAATGTAGGACAGCCCTATGTCTGTATTGACGGCGTAATTTTTCAGAGCAGCTGAACAATTGACATGCGCAGGATTCACGGGGTCAATTCATCGAATGTCACACAAGAAAATTTAAGCATTTAACATAAAACATACATACACTATATGACCTATAGACAGAGGCGTACTAATACAACCACGGTTCGCCGGTATGTTTAGGTCCCATGTAATAGGAGACGAGCCTATTGCCAATAACCGGGCACAACTTCCAAGCTCCGAGCTGCTACTGGGAACTTCATAGAAAAACCAATAACACTTTGCTCGACCTGGGAATCGAACCCAGGACCTCTGGCGTAGCAGTCGCGCTTAAGACCACTAGGCTAATGAGGCAGGCATTTAACATTTATATATTTCACAAGCGTGATGCTAACATGATTAGTGATTGACAGTACATACAAGAGGTGCGAACGTTAGTAGGTATAGATAAACTCGTGCGCGTCCATTTTACAAGGCTGCGCTAATCGCGACAGAAGGCCTGCGCCAGCGCACCGTGTCGCTGTATCTAGCAGTGCTACTTACCTATATAATTTATTGCACGTTGAATTAATTATGCTTTAACTCATTAATTTATAATAACCTGTTTTTTCATTGTCTACTTTTGACTGCGAATTTCAAGAACCGTCACTGCGGGCTAGTCAATTAGTTTGTACGTAACTCTGCTGACTTAACAGTCTGTACTCAAGGCTGGATCTAAGGGGGGGTTCATGGGACTAGCAGGAGGTTGTTGCAAAATACTTCGTGTGATGGACGCGACACCAACCCTGTAGCCTAAAGAGAGCCGAAGATCTATCGAATTTGTATCGTAAACGTATCGAGTTTTTTTCTGCTACAATTCTCGATTTCGATACGAATACGTTTTCGCAAGTTTTTCGTGCTTGAGCTACTGTCCGGACTTTACTTTGCCCTTGCCTTGATCATATGACAACCAGGACCGACTGGCTTTATGTGCTCTCCCAGGCACGGTGGGGTCTCGATGTATTAAGAATGGTCACCCATCCATACTCTGACCGCGATGGGCGCAGCTTAACCTTGCAGATCAGTTGATCAGCTTAGTTATTACTTAGCCAAGAGCCCCTGTACTGTAGACTAGGTATGTAGGTACACAATCAGTCTTCTTTATTCAAGGTCAAAAACAGTCTATTAGTCGTCCAACAATTAGCAATATACACAAATTACAATACATAAGTACATCATCATTGAAGTAATGAGGTAATGGAACAAGTTAACGCAAACTAAAGGTCGTCACTGCGCGTGCGCAAGTGAAATCGACGAAAAATTATAGTTGGCATCTAACGCGACAATAACACCTGAAACGACGTACATTGCTGTTGGACTATGAATATGGAATTTTCGCAAATATTGTAACCAAGGAAAATGATCGATGGACAGGATAATTGAAATTGATGTTTGTCGTCTAGTTTCATAATTTAACCTTGTGTTAACCGTCTCTGTTTGTAGCCTTCTGCATAAATAAGGTTAAGGATAGACTTAAGACAATAGTGCTAAAATTATAGGTGAATATTGTTTGAAATGGTTTCGAAAATGGAGAATTATTATTGACAATATGTATTTAAGTCTACTTTAGCTTCTAACATTTTTGCTTGGTATTTTTTGTGCTACTTGAGACGATGTTATTTAAAATAATGCATGTGTTGGGTTATTTATACCTAATATACCCTAACAGCAAATATTAAAATATGTAAATTATGCAAAATAATGATCCATTTCAAAAGACAGCTTAAAATTTATACGTACATTCTATTTGACTACAGAATTTAAAAAAAAATTTAATTGCGCTTAATATCTGTCGTGTAAAATATTTGAGAGCTGACATGTCTAGCTTCAAAATATAGTTTCCAAGATATAAACAATATTTTCGGAATAATCTCTAAATCAAATTCCAGCTACGGACGGCTGGGAATATTCCATTTTTGTTTTACACTACGGACAACGCAGCAACGATGGCCAAATCTTGCAGTAAAGCCAGGATTTTTTCTGAAAACAAACTAACCCTATAACAGTTTATAAAAAGAAACTAGAATCTAGAACATATTATTATAGAAGTAAGTTAAATATAATATATTTCTTCTAGTTTCGGTGAGTGTACATGATCTCCACAATCTTATTCCCTCTTCCCCTTTTTACTATCGGACGACCAAAAGCGCGAAAAAGCGACATCGTTTCATGTTGGACATTCCAAAAAACTTTAAGTCCACTTTTGTCATGCGTACTGCTGAAATCTATACTAATATATAAAGCTGAAGAGTTTGTTTGTTTGTTTGCTTGAACGCGCTGATCTCAGGACTACTGGTCCGATTTGAAATGTTATTTCAGTGTTAGATAGCCCATTTATTGAGGAAGGCTATAGGCTATATATCATCACGCTACGCAGACGAAGTAGCGGGCAGAAGCTAGTGTGTCGATATTGCGCTTCCAGAGTGGGTCGTCCCCGTGCCTTCCAATCACGAGTGTTTGCAATTCCATGCAAACGTGTTTTGAATACAATAGTCCACCCATAAATAAATAAGTATATATATGATCAAGATGAACATATATTTTTTTGCTGCTTTAAAATGTATATTTTTTGTCAAAAAATAACTGTTTTATGAAGCCTATTTTTACTACTTACAGTATATAATTTCAATACAATAACAATTTGATTTGTTCATCGTGTAGAATTTTTGGCACTCGTTTTATCTGTAACAAAAGCCGTCGAATCAATATCTCACAAAAAGCTATCAGACGATAAAAACAGATTTATAAAACAGACACTATTATGTTAACAAGAATAACGGAATGATAAAAGTTTTTACAATATTTTACGATTGCCATTTAAAATCTGAACTAGATAGTCTGCCAAAATCCATTCATATTCATTCAACCATTACAACAAAACTCGGTAACGAAGATAATATATTTCTTTTTTCAGGCAGAAAAGTAATAAAATAAACAAATTGCTTCCTAAAAAGAGATTGAATATCCTTTTACAGCTATATCATTCAAACATATCCCAAAACATCCATAAATCATCCACTCGATACAAAAAATAATAGTAAATAAATGTGATAACGACAAAAAACACCATGCACGTAACGTTATTTCATTCGCGTGGCGTATCTAAAATGTCTCGCTTATTTCATAGAATATCGTCACCCTACACGCACGGCGTAATGCACAAGGGTGTAATAATTTACTATTCACACACACATACTTAATGTGCACACACATGTACTCTTACGGCTTAATATCGGCAATAACAGCAACTTTTCACCTCCCCCCACCCTTTGCGCTCTGTAATTTCCCCAGTTCCGAATTATAAGCTCATGAATCATGGGCAGCGTAATATGTCATATAGATTTCAGAAGGTCCATTCCATATAACAACAACAACACATATTTCTACAGAACAATTCTACCGACCCGACCGCCGAATGAAATGAAAGTATTCATATTTTATATGCGAGTTCTCTATCACAGGTTTTCAGGCATGAGCCTTCTGTGTGTATTTTTATCTAGGGTCAAAGAGTATCGTTGTGTTTGTGTGCGTAAATATTCGAAAGGTTTATTTACAACGTCAGTTTTGAATCGAAACTGTTATTTGGTGTTCGATGAGTGAATGAAATTTGTTGCGTCGCTTACGTTTCCAGTCGGCGCGTCGCTTTCATTCAGAGCCGGCCATCTTTGTTGTTTTATAATAACAAAAAAACAGCGTCTGACGTTTATTTCTTTTTTACTCAAAAATATAGACGTTTTTAATTTTTGGATTTTCGCTTTTTCGATAATCAACGTGAAGTCGAAAATATGTTCGCGTCATAGAATTTGAAGGCTTTACAGTATGAATTCTGCCCTAAATATATCAACATTTTCAGACTACGTTGTCATCTAGAGACCTCGTCTCAACTGCCCCGTACCTTCACTGGCTAGGTACATTGGCATTTAAACCGGGACAAAATAATGTTATCACATAATTGCTTATTGCTGCATCGCTAGACGAGTTCCAGCATCGAGCCACCTGGCCATCGAGCCATTGTCTGGACAGCAATTAGAGCGGGATTTTGGGAAAAATTTACGAAAAATTGAGATCTTCGCAGATAACCAGAGTTCTTTCAATGTCAGGGTACACACTTTCTACCAACATTACAACTATGTAGTAAAAACTTTTCTTCTAATCAATCACTTTGGTTCCTTTTTTATTTAGTTCATCAAAAGTTTGTTTTGAGGATCGATGGATGGATGTTTGTTACTCTTTCACGCCAGAACGGCTGAACGAATATGTATAAAATTTGGCACAGAGATAGATTATAGTCTAGAATAACACATGGGCTACTTTTTATCTATGTCAGACCTAATTCTGAAGGCCATGCAGATGAAATCGCGGGCAGAAGCTAGTTTTAATATCTCAGTACAAAGACAGATGGTATTGTGAATGTTTCCCATTCATGATTATTGTCATTACTGATTTCAATATTTTTGCATTAGAACCCTTAATTCAGTTAAGTTAAATCACTGCAATGAATCTTTTGAATTTGAGTTTGACTTAACTTCAGGTGTGCACTTTTATTTCGAGGGTATATAGGTACTGTAATATTATTATTAATTTGATGTTTATATTACTGCCACATTAGCCTAGTTGTCCTAAGCGAGACTGCTACGCTAGAGGTCCTGGTTTCGATTCCCATCGAGCAGTGTTATTGGGTGTTTCCTAAAAAAATCTCAGTAGCAGCTTCGAGATTAGAATTTGCGCCCGGTTAATGGCAATAAACAATAAACCATAATACATGGTTTCCCAAACATACCGGCGAACTGTGAGTGTACATTAGCACGCCTCTGAACCCTTCGGGGACTACAGGCGTGGTGATATGTTTGTATATTATTATGTTCTCTGACATAGTTTCCCAATGAGCTGATGGTTCCCACGTAGGTAACAATCGACTTAGGAATTCTCCCACGTTTGAGCTGTTTGGTTTACATAACAGAATTCGTAAGTGGCACATCAGATTCAACCCTATTCATCCACTAAATGTGAGTAAATACCTTTGGTCAAAATATAATATTTTCTTCTTAAGTGCCACTAACATTAGGTAAGTATTATATGTTACTTAAAGACTTTGGGCAATCTTCCAAATACAATTATATCACGTGGGAGAGCCATGCTTCGGCACGAACGGAGTGATGGCACGGCACGGCCTCACAGAAAACCGGCGTGAAGCAACGCTTGCGTTGTGTTTCGCCGAGTGAGTGAGCTTACCCGAGACCCAAACTCTTTTAAAAGGCGGGCAACGCATTTGTGACTCCTGGTGTTGCGGGTGTCCATGGGCAGCGGTTATCGCTTACCATCAGGTGATCCGACTGCTCGTTTACTCCCCTATCCCATAAAAAAAGATTAAGGTCATTGATCTCATTCTGCGTGAATCGGATCGCTACTCCACTACACATATAATAAAATTGTAACAGGCCGATATCTGTGTTGACGTTGTGTTTCGCCGTGTGAGTGAGGATACCGGAGGCCCAATCCCTTTTAAAAGGCGGGCAATGCAGTTGTGACTCCTCTGATGTTGCGAGTGTCCAGGGGCGGGCGTTAGGCCCCCTATCCCATGAAAAAAACGATTCACTCGTGATTTAAAGACACCCAGATTATATCTATACGGGAAGACACAGCCAGGAAGCGCATACCAAATAACTTTTTTGTCAGCAAATATATTATCTTAAATCCTTGTCCAAGGTTCAATCTATCTCGACACCAAAATCAATCAAAATGTTTCAACAGTTAAGGCATTAAAACGATACAAACAGACAATTACTTTTGCGTTTATAATATTCCTAAAAATAAGTATGTACCTTCCTCTAGGTATAACTATTACTAAGACCACAAAGCTCTAACAAAATCAATACAAAACGACTCTCAAATCAATTTCTCGAGACCACGCATCTTAATATTCTGAATGCGAACACCACAGACAATTCTGTGCGGAATACGAGTTACAAATACAAACGAACTATTATCGCCAAGCCCGCTCGTCTGGCACTAAACAGAATGTGGTAGTGACAGTTTGCACGTAATACGTTGACGATTTTATTGGTACTTCATAGATATGGGTGCTAAGAGGAGCGGTAATGGATTTGATTGTAACAATTTTGGTTTGAAAACTTACGTGATTTGTTCTTATTGGCAAAGGTGTGTATTTAACTTTGTTTATCTTTTTGTCAGATAAATAATGATCACAAAATATAATTATTATTGGATTATTGCATAATGCTACGTAAACTGCTGCCTTGAACGATAAGTTAAATTAAATAGTCGTAACGTTTACCTACATTAGTTAAAACCTTTACTAACAATGTATCTGTTTAGAATGCATTTCCTTACTGCCCTCTTAGATAGGCATCTCGTAAGAGGCGAGAAAATATCTGATTTGCTCGGTGATAGGACCTTTTGGGCTTTGACTGGCTGGCGACCTCATCACGTCAGAATCTGTCCTAAATTGCCTTGGTGGATTTCAGTGATTGGCATTAAACAATTAATATAATAATAAAATCACAATTAATATTAATTAAATTGCGATTAATATTAATTAAATTACAATAAACTAATTAAATTTCATTTGATTGAAATTTTATTTGATTAATGCTCAATTAATTCCCAACACTGGTGTACTCCAACATAGGAGTTGAATATAATGAAACTAAGAGAAAGTAGTTACCATCTTGTTCCACTAAAGTTATATTTCCTTTTTTAAATTCACTTAGCGTTGCGTGATCTATCTTTGCGAGGATCGAGAAATCAGAAAACATAATTCCAATTTAATTCCATTTTATGCTTCGTCTGAATTTTATACAAGATCGATTCTAAATTCTTTCATGAATATGTTTTTATTTTATACACTCTTTTATTGTCAAAATCTCATCTTGGATTCGTAATCAAGATCTACGACTTAGCAGTCCAATGGTCATAACATCAGACTATCACTGCTGCCGACTACATGCAGGCAAATCCTTTTTCTCATCTGAAAAAGACTACAGTGTTACATCATGATCATCATCATCGTCAGCCTTTAATCATTCACTGCTAGATGTAGTCAGTTCCAGTAAATGCCACAGAGTTCGCTCTTTCTCATGCAGTCGTACGCAGCAATGGGCTAATAATATCAGCAATCAGTAGTTAATCTATCAGCACTACGTTCCAATAATTGGATACGTCATGAATAATGTGCAGAAGTGCAATATTGCTTATTTATCTTTTAAAAAAATATTTACCCTCTCTAAGGTTTTCTCCTGTATCGTGGGTGCTTGTACAAACACAAATTCTCACGTACACAAACACCCAGACCCGGAACAACAATCTATAGGTCGTACAAATATTTGCTCCGTGTGGAGATAGAACCCTCATCACACGGCGCAGAAGCCGATCGCTCAGGCGCTACACAAAACTCGTTGTCAAACTAAAAGTAACTTAAAATAAACAAAATTCAAATCCGTACAAGTATATCTGTACGACGATACAACTTTTCCGTACAAACATACTTACATAACTTTTGTGTATGACTGTGCCTACATTCAGAGTACGCCCCAGGCTTATTTTAGCGCGGGCCTTGATGTCAAGCAGAATTATATTAAACTATGAACTTTCACAATGGTCTAGTGTGTGGTTCTGCCTTGGTTAATTTGCAAAGTCGAAGGTGTTAGAGACACAATTGAGGACTGAGATTTGGCTCGAAAAGTAGGTAACACCAGAATTTTGATGAAGTAAAAGAAATATTAATAACATACCATCACGCCTGTATTCCCCGAAGGGTTAGGCAGAGGCGTACTAATCTACACCCACAGTTCGCCGGTATGTTCAGGTCCCATCTAATACCCCGGCGAGCCTATTGCCATTATCCGGGAACAAACTTCTAACTCCGAGCTTCTATTGAGAATTACATAGAAAAACCCAATAACACTGCTCGACCTGGGAATCGAACCCGGGACCTCTAGCGTTGCAGTCGCGCTCAGGACCACTTGGCTAATGAGGCAGTTAAGAAATATTAATTATTAGCTGATTTCACAAAATTGCGAATAGAGCAGAGAGACAGGTGGGCCGGAAATTTGTTTGTCACATAAGCGGTAAAAAAAATACAGAACAGAAGAGGTGGAATTAAGAACTAGTCACATTAACGGTATTGCCAAAATGATAATCTTAATGTTTAGGTAACTGGGTATGAAATTGGGTTTTTTTAAACTTTAGTAGTAACTTTGTGTTTTAATTTGTACCCATTTAATGGTGATAGTACTTACTCTCCTCCCCTCCTACCCTCCTATTATGAAAGACCTATGGGTTTAGATGTACACCTCTGCTTAACGCTTCGGGGATACAGGCGTGGTGAAATGTTAGGTTTCTCACGAATCTATAGATGATCTGCACAAATGCATCTGGTGCTTTCTACAGATGTTGCTAGATATGAAAATAAATTTCTCAAAAAAATCATTTTCTGTCCGTCTTAGCGCATCGTGTGTAGCCCACTTTAAGCGCAGATGTAATCCGTCACGACACACCATGACGCGCGATGTCGACGGATCAAATTATACAAGTTTTTCCATGCTCACACGTGGCTCTTAATGCGTAAATCATAAAGATTAAATTACATTGTTTTAAAAGCACACGTTATAGTTGTGTATTTTCATTAAGACATGTTTTCAGTTCCCGTAAACTATTAATATCGTAGCTTTTCACGATTGTTTTTACGTGAATTGAAAAGTGTGTCAGAAGGTTTCAGTTTATGCAACGTGAATATTTTTATGATTACGTATAAGAATATATTAGAAACTGTTTATTGTCCAATATCTATTAATTTATATTAGGTATTACAATTTCAGCTAGTCGGAGTAATTAAATGCTTGCAACAATAAAGACGGTCAGATCCATTACTAAAATTGTTTAATAAAAATCTTTACGTTGCATAAACATTTTTCACTTTAAACCGTTCAAAACTAACCAATTTATCGTTTCCAATCTGTACAGCACCACAGATTAATAACGATAGGATTTATCGTTTAAGTTCCAGACACTGGCAACACTACGTTGTAGGAGCAGGGCTGTCAACTGCACGATACTACCGACGGCGGCACGCGACGGCTTTGCAATACAATATCATTGCGTCTGACATTGGATCTTAGGCATAGATTCAGATACGAATCAGCGTAAACTTGTGCTATTAAATTTAACATACCATCACGCCTGTATTCCCCGAAGGGTTAGGCAGAGACGTACTAATATACATCCACAGTTCGCCGGTATGTTTAGGTCCCATGTAATAGGGGGCGAGCCTATTGCCATTAACCGGGCACAAATTCCTAACTCCGAGCTGCTACTGGGAATTTCATAGAAAAACCCAATAATACTTTGCTCGACCTGGGAATCGAACCCAGGATCTCTAGCGTAGCAGTCGCGCTCAGGACCACTTGGCTAATGAGGCAGCTATTAAATTTGGTATTTATCAATATGAAAGCATTATGACTAGCGAAGGGTGAAAAAAACATTATCTGTGGCAAGAATTTATGAGAATCTATATATATATATAAAATAAAGTCGTGTTAATTACTCCATTTATAACTCAAGAACGGCTGAACCGATTTGGCTGAAAATTGGTGAAGAGGTAGCTTAGAATCAGGAGACGGACATAGGATACTTTTTATCCCGTTCCCGTGGGATGTGATGACAGACCGAATTCCACGGGGGCGAAGCCGCGGGCAGAAGCTGGTATAAGATAAATTAAAAGACTAGAACTGTATTTCTTAGTAAATTCTCTTGAGCAGAACAGACATTCTCTAAAAGTTGTTGAATATAATTAGTAAACAGATATTTCCACGTAGGAAGACTTTAGTGTGAACATTAGGTTCTATTTAATAATAATAGTTCTAGATGTGAGAATTTTCTCGAGAGTTGCCAAACACTAATTACCTATGGCTGCATTTTTGGTGTAGCGCTTTAGGTCCGATATATGATATACTAGCTTCTACCCGCCACTTCGTCCACGTAGCGTGATGATATATAGCCTATAGCCTTCCTTAATAAATGGGCTATCTAACACTGAAAGATTTTTTCAAATCGGACCTGTAGTTCCTGAGATTAGCGCGTTCAAGCAAACAAACAAACAAACTCTTCAGATTTATATATTAGTATATATATAGATTAAGTGCGATACGTTCGACTTGTCAGTGGTAAATCAACAGCTATAATGTCTCAATGGAGCTTATGAGATATTGGGCACTTAGTAATGAAGGAGTGATGATAGATATTTTTTCTAGTGGAAGGAATTACCAAGAATCAGCATGCAACTCTTTTTCTTCTTCATCTTATGTTGAATTCATCTATCGGCATTCAAAACCCATTTGATGGTATATAAAATTACAGAATGCATAACATGTCAGTTTCTCAAACAGATGTGCTAATACAGTTAATAAAATAAACTTCTAACCCTCACTCACTCGGCAGACTACATCAAACGTTCGTAGCGATTTGATTGACCGATCTACAGCCATATATTTATAATCGTGGGCCATTTTGACGGACAATGGCTTAAATCAGGGAATGTGTTCGGATATTTTCGACGGAACTGAATATTATCGCTTCGCTGCCAAGGTGGGCGGGGCAGTTGATTGATACGGCACGGTACGGGCCAACACGCCGGATCCGGCCGCGTGTTTATATTGTTATCAATCTCGGAATGGACCCCGATCCCGGATACTGGAGTCGGACGTTACCGGACGCTGGATGTTGAGCGAACAGCTCCTTCGATGGGGAGCGCAATAGTTTATTGTGCTGAGTTTTTTTTTTGCTGTATCCCCGTTGTCTATGGGCGATGTGACCGTAGCCAGCTACTCTCTTTATATGAGAAAAATTATAGATGAGACTTTGAATTTGTACTAAAATAATTACTGGATGTAAATAATTATCCATCGAATCACATAATTATAAGTAGTGACACGACTGTAAAGAGACATCATCTTTTCAGCAGACATGTTTTCCTTAAAAATGACACCCGAAATTACAGGAAATTGCTGAAAAATATAACGTAAAACCGAATACACATGTTCCCCTCATAAAAAACACCTAAAATAAATCACTTAAACGATTCGCGCGTCGAAACACAGCCGTGCAGATTGACATGCCACCGGCCTACATTAGTTCTGCACCGGCATTCGGGAACCGAACACTGCTCTGTTAAAAGACATCACTATTTATAAAAGACCAACGTTAAAAGACCCCTTACACCTGCTCTAAATACCAACATTTTAACGAAGTGTTGGAACGCCGCAGGTCTAGTTACTCGAGTTAGTCGAGGTATTTTATTTTAAGCTGCTAATGACTGATGCGTCATTTTATGCTTTTTTTTTAAGTATTTAAAGACAATAGACGAGGACAGTAGATAATATCTAGCTAATGGAGTGTCTATTGCTGGTCAAGATATCAAAAGGTTCGCCCTAGATGTATGAGACGGTCGTTTATTATAATTTATCGTTGGTGCCCGTACGCATGTTTATTTAAGTGCAAAATGGATTGAAGATGCACGGATTGCGTTTGCGTACTGACAATTATACGCGAATTTAATATATGCGCGCGCATTTATATCGTTTTGTGATGTTTATGTAGATTCACACATAAGATACCAAGGCATTTTGTTTTTTTTTGAGTAACCGGAGATTCTTGATATACAATCATTTGTATATGCACTGATGCTGCATCTTTTGTGAATATTTCACAATTCAGAAATTTTATAATTATTTGCTCGTTTATTTCTTGTTCTAGGTCAAGGACATTGTTGCTAATCGTTTTCTTTCTGGTCTATTGTAAACACTTATTATTATAAATTTTAACCTTTTAAACACACTCGATGGAGATTGGTGAGATAAACGAATTTTCTTTCTGTTGTTTTTATACACAGAAAAGAAAAACATGCATTCATAACATTACGACAGTGTTCTTCACAATGTTGGGTACAGGTGTAGGTATAGCTGTACACCCAGTTGTCTAGAGATCACATGTTCACCTGATATAAAAAAAATACTCCGGGCTGATATAAAAAAAAACTACTAAGAATGTTGTTGATAAAAACATCGATAATAAACGAATTCATATTAATGCTTACAATTTGAGAGAAATAATCGATTTCTTATTTAAAATCGATTACCGTTTGTCATGCCACGGTGAGTGTTTTGAAAATCGGTGGGCGATTTTCCACGATATTCCAATTGTAACAATGTGTGGTGCAGGGCTGTCGCGTGCCGGTCATTGTTAAGATGTCATGTCAGTCAGATGCGTCTCTGCAGACAGTTAGTAGCACTTTTGGCAGCTCTGCAGATATTTCAGTGATCCCACTATGGTATAGTTACATCACTATAAAGCTGAGTGTGCATTAAGCAAGAAATTTTAGACGATTATTTTTATTGCTCTCTCAAACAATTTTATCACTCGCTTCAGTGTCACTCATATCACCACAATGTTCGCGTTTGAGGTTGTTTTTTTAGTTTAGTAGAATATTATTTGACATAATATTATTTAGGTACTTTGATAATTAATGTTCCAAATTGAATTCCGAACAAATTTTAATCGAAATTAAACTTTGAACATTATTAATTTAAGGTCCACTTGCACCAACTTTTTAAATATGTTTATATTTCTTTTAAACACGATTTTTCATTGTAAATTTGTGTTTAAATTGAAATTTAAATACATTTAAGAAGTTGGTGCAAGTGGCCCTAAGTAATAGAAATTCTATTATCAAAAAAATATAGAATTATGTATATTATTTACTATTTATTTTATTATTTTGACGTGAGAGAGTCATGCTTCGGCACGAATGGGCCGGCTCGACCGGAGTAATACCACGGCCTCACAGAAAACCGGCGTGAAACAACGCTTGCGTTGTGTTTCGTCGAGTGAATGAGGTTACCGGAGGCCCAAACCCTTTTAAAAGGCGGGCAACGCACTTGTGATGTTACGGGTGTCTATGGGTGGCGGTTATCGCTTACCATCAGGTGATCCGCCTGCTCGTTTGCACCCCTACCCCATAAAAAAAATTACTTGCAATAATAATTACTGATCATTCGATAATTTTAATGGAACTTATTTATGTTATGTCATATCCTGTGTAGGTATACCTAGTCCAGAATTCGGTTACCTAATGAGTACGAAGCCTAAAAAGTGCATCGATACGATTTAATTTAGTTTTGATTGAGCAGCGTGTTGGGTTATCCATGTTACCAGGACTGTGCATTTTAAAGGGTTCGACTTCGACTTGATCATGATTACTTTCATTAATTTTCCAGTTGGCCAGCCCAACTATTCCTCCTTAATCTTTAACCTACCCTCGCAATAAGGGTGTGTAAACAAACATTCTTACAGGGTCGGCAATGCGCGAATCATCCCTCTGGTTGTTGTTTTGCAAGCGTCCATAGGCTACGGTAACCGCTTACCATCAGGCGGGCCGTATGCATGTTTTCCACTATAGTAGTATAAAAAAACTGCCTCATTAGCCAAGTGGTCCTGGCCGCGACTGCTACACTAGAGGTCCTAATTTCGATTCCCAGGTCGAGCAAAGTGTTATTGGGTTTTTCTATGAAATTCCCAGTAGCAGCGCGGAGTTTGGAATTTGTGCCCGATTAATGGCAATAGGCTCGCCCCCTATTACATGGGACCTAAACATACTGGTAAACTGTGGGTGTACATTAGTACGCCTCTGCCTAACCCTTAGGGGAATACAGGCGAGATGGTATGTTATGTTATGTAGTATAAAAAAGTAGATATTCTTCAACTGCAAATCCTTATTCATTTCGTAAAGTGAGCTTGTAATCTTTCTGTACGCACCTCTTCATCAATATTGTTTCGAGACTACTAAGTCAATATGGATGGAGGATTGATGTGTGAATTTATAATAATGTTTGTTCGCCCTATTAACCGTACACACACATACACATAATATGCATCTACACACTCATACACAGGTGGAACTATGCTGGTATTATGCTGCCAGTAATTAATCGTGTTAGTATTATAATTAGGTGCGGGTTGCTATGTTACAATATAGATAACTCTTGTACCTTGCTGATATACATCACGTTTTTATGACACATTGCGTCTATCACGGCCTTTCCGGTCAAAGTAACGCGTGTCTGAACGTTCTGAATGGCCTCACGCATATTTTTGTCGACAAAGAAGTATAATTAATTAATAAGTATCGAATAACTTGGATAATACTTATTTTAGTGAAAGAAAAATTCGACTCGCAGGCAGGATTCGAACCTGCGTCTTCTGGCTGGGTACGCCAGACGCTCTGACCTCTAAGCCACTGCGAGTCCCACCTGCCATGTCGAAATTTGCCTTCACATTCTTAATACTTCTCGTCTTCGTCGTCTTTATACCTAGTTTTTTACATTGAAATTTACTACTGCAAAACCACTTTCCGACTATTTCGAAAAGGAACCATTACTGTTATAGGAATATCTTACTAACCCCAGTCAAAAGAAGGAAAACGTGACTGATATAGTTGAGACTGAAAAAATACATGAAACAATTTTCTGTCAAAAAATATTATGATCACCGGTAATTGCATATGTTCCGGGAATTGAGGCGGGCTTAGAACGAAACCTAATTACGAAAATGGAGCCACAAGGTCTTTCTAATGTCATGAGCGACAGCGGTTTTGATATGTGATTTTACCACAAAAAAGCTTTTGAATAAAAAATATTTACCGCGTGCAGAATTTTACCCTGCATGCTGCATATATGCATATTTAGGACGGACGTGTAACCCATATATATCTTTCGTTAATTTACATTAAAAAAAGGCTTTATATTACTGATTTTCGGGTTTTATCCTTCCTTTAATTTAGTTTGGCCAATTTAATATCTGGGACGTTACTTTATAGAAAATTCACAGCAGTAGGTACCTACCTATCACCGAGTGAGTTTAGTTAGTGGAGATGGTCTAGCCTTTGCCATTTTCCATTCTCGGCAGACATTTAATGAAATCTAACATGCGTACATCAGTAGACATCTACCTAAAGGCTTAAGGGATACTGGCATCATAGTATAGTCTGTTATATAGTAGTAATTTTATACTAAAAAACTTTTAGATGTATCATCGTAGTCGGGGAAAAACAAAATGCTGCAGTTAATTTTCATAGTAGTAGTAATAGTAGTCGTAGTAGTAGTCGTCGGGTCGCGGTCCTCGTGGCCCCATTGCGGCGCACTACAAGTCAATTATTGCGCATCGCGTCAGAGTCACAGACTTAATAGAAACTTCCCGTTTTACGCGGCCTATTAACCTCGACGCTCACCTGAGCTTGTACCGAATTAAATTTTGAATATATTTTATAGTTTATTTAAATTGTGGCTGAAAGATTTCACGAAATTACAAAATCATGTTCATTAGCCTAGTCCACTCTCAGGTTTAGCTCAATATTAGTATATTTCTCGAAATAACTGCCATCAGACCTTCGCAAATAAATTCTTTTTAGAAAAAGGTTACAGCAGTTTATATGATGGATGGATGTATATACAGTATACATCCAAAAATCACCGATATGTTCAAGGCCCTATAATAGACTAAGAGCCGGTATTGCCAATAGAATTTCTCCTTTATCATGGGTGTGTTCACAAACACAAATACCCAGACCCGGAACAACTACCTGTAGAATTATACCATACAATTAATTTGTTTCGTGCAGGGATCGAACGCGTAGCGTAAAAGCCCATCGTTCTGCTGCTATGCCAAATGTGCTATCAAAAGCACCTTTCTTTTCATACAATATCTCTATCAGCCATCATCGCAACAATCTTCCTTCCGTACTATATCGTCTTCCTCATAATCCATCCATCTTTTCTTTGGTGTCCCTCTTCAATTATACCCATCCACATACTTAAACCTTTCAGGACCTTAAATTTGCTATTTGATTGTGTCAAAATCGACTATCAATTACTTTGGAATTGTTGATTTTTATCAGTTCTGTCTACGAAATCTATCAATGCTTATGGCAATTCGTGTCATTGAAAGATCATTCTGATACAATAGGAACCTCTCTACGCATCACATGATCATATCATGACAAGCGGTTACTACACATTTTTTCGCTCACTGGCGCTACTTTCAGGCAGTGATAGCCTAGTGATATGACCATTGGACTGCCAAGTCAAAGGTCTCGAGTTCAAATCCAAGGCACGCGCCTCTGACTTTTCGAAGTTATGTGCGTATTAATAGTTAATTATCACGCGCTTAAACGGTGAAGGAAAACATCGTGAGGAAACCTGCACATCCGAGAGATTTTCTCGACGGCGTGTGAAGTCTACCAACCCGCATCAGGCTAGCGTGGTGGACTATAGCCTAATCCCTCTCATTGTGAGAGGAGACCCGTGCCCAGCAGTGGGACATATAATGGGTTGATTATGTTATTTATGTATGTATGGCGCTACTTTCAAATATCCTCTACATTATTAGAAAGAAAGAAAGAAGAAGATACAAAAATATTTTTTTTAACACAAGACGCACAATACACCGTGAAACACAAATAAAAAAACAACAAGTCACGCCATTTTCCCATAGGGGTAGGCAGAAAATAAAGAACTCCACTTGCTACCATCCTTGCACACCTTTTTGCCTCCACATACATACAACTTGTTATACACGCTCGCCAGTTGAGAGTACTACGCACCGGACCTTTTCGAAGAATCTCACCGATAAGGTCGACGTATGTCTTTCTAGGACGTCCTCTCCCGGTGGATCCACTGACATTCGCTTTATAAATCCCTTTAGTTACTCGCCTTTCATCCATTATCTGGATATATATAAAGCTTCTCAACATATTCTTCTATATCATTATACGCGTTCTAATGTCGTTCACATTATTACCTGGTTATTTTGGTGACCAGGCTGACGGTACAGCGTTTATTTTGAACGCTCAAGCCTAGTTTACCCTGTGATGAACGATGGTACCGACCACAGTATGTATGTCATTCATTTCGCACTGTCTGGCGTAGCAAGCAGAATTACTAGATATTATTTGGTGCTGTGCAAATTTTACTTGCATGTAAAGTTTCAAGGAACATGTTAAAGTTTTTAGACTTATATTATACAACAGGCTCGCCCTTATTACATGAAAACTAAACATATCGTCCAACTGTTAGAATTCATCAATACATTTTCTACTTAGGCAGAGTTTCCACTAGTTTATTATCATTAACCGGGCTCAAATCAAAACTCTGAACTGCTTCTGCGCATATCATAGAAAAACCCAATAATACTTTGCTCGACCAGCGAATAGAACCCAGGACCTTTATAGTAACAGTCGCGCTAATCACCTCTAGACTAGGCAGTCCTACGGCCGGTTTCTATATCAAATCTGTCAGTAGATTTGCATACAAGAGATAGGATTTTGACGTAAGGTCCATTTAAGTAATGTCAAAATACTACCTCTAATAAGCAAATCTATCGACGATTTGGTATTGGGATCGGTCGCTATGGTCCATACAACTAATGTCAAATCCCTTTCTCCAGTAAGCTAATCAACTGATACCTTTACAGAAACTGGCCGTAAGAGATGTAGGAGATTTAAATGAACGTATAATATAAAAAAGACATTTCACTCAACACTCGATTGTTTCCAATTGCGAAAATGCAACTGAAATTTCATTGAAAATCTTCGGGTAGATATTTTCTAGATAACTTATTCAATTATATTTTTTAAAACAATAAACTAAAATAAGAGATTACTTGCCCAATAATATAATAAGCAAACACTCACATAATTGGACTGCAAACCTATTAAAAAAAATACATTTCTGAACGAGAAGATGCGAAAAAATACAATTTTCCTTTAAAACCACGCTATAGCATATTTCCGTTCAATTATCCTATACGTCTGATCAAGCATCACTATCAGTTCTTGTCATCCATCATGGTCCATTATGTACAACATGGTAAAGGTTGGCCATTAGTTTCCATTCCACCAGTCAACCACTGACCACGACACGCCGCGGTGTTCAGCTCCATCCAATAAATCAGACTGAATCAAAATGAACGCGAACGCCGCTTTGTAAATCACTCTGGATAGTAATTAGAAATTTGCTGGAATTAATCTACGTGACGTCACGTGACACGTATAGAAGGGAATCTTGATAAGTGGGCTATAATGTAGTCAGGTGTCCCTGGATATTTGAGACTTTGCAGCCCCAATAATTGTTATTAACTTTTTAGTTAAAAAGTAAAACATACCATCACGCCTGTATTCCCCGAAGGGTTAGGCAGAGGCGTACTAATGTACACCCACAGTTCGCCGGTATGTTTAGGTCCCATGTAGTAGGGGGCGAGCCTATTGCCATTAACCGGGCACAAATTCCTAACTCCGAGCTGCTACTGGGAATTTCATAGAAAAACCCAATAACACTTTGTTCGACCTGGGAATCGAACCCAGGACCTCTAGCGTAGCAGTCGCGCTCAGAACCACTTGGCTAATGAGGCAGTTTAAAAAGTATCAGAATAGAAAAATATAATTAAAATGTATTTTGTTCAGCTTTGCTGTAACTTTGGTTTATTGGAAAATTTAACAAATGCCTGCTTCACAAGAAATAAATACGATTTCCATTCCGTGGTGATCGCACAACATTTTATGAGCAGTTAGAATTTATTTTTGTTAACTAGCCGTGCCCCACGGCGTTACCCGCGACGATCCGTTTTTCATAGTCCCGTAGGAATTACTCCAAATCCCATCTTCGTGCTCAAGTGCGTTTAATAAAGAACTCCTGTACAAAATCCGTAAAAAGTGGTTTTATTTCAATTTGCGTTGTCTGTCAGTTCATCTGTGTTAAAATTTTATGTATCAATAAAAAAAGATAAAAATCGATAAAAAAATGATTTGATTTTTTTTAATTGTAAAAAAATTATCGCATAATATTCGGAATATAAAGTAGGTCCAACTACACCTCATCGCAACAAGCAATGTCGTCTCGGGTCACAGAATGTCGGTATAAAAACCGAGAATCGAGTATTTTGTAAAATTCTATGACAAAAACTAAAAAACATTGGCAATGCTCTAAGTACTTCCTGTTGAGGTTCTGAGAAATTCTTCAATATACCTAAAAAAACTATACGTAAGCTATGTAAGACATGTTGGAAATATCTGCACAATTATTCTGCATGATAATATTTATAAGATAGTTGAGGTTATGAATATTATCATGCAGAAGTCATAAAGGTAATTAAATTATTGAAATTCCATATCCGGAAATTTTATTTAATCACATTAGAAAAGGTTGCGTTTGACAAACAAAGAAAAAAATATTACAGTCCAATTTTTATTATGGATCACCAGATCGATCCCACCACTCCGGGCTACCTATCTCCCTCACATGTAAGCAGATTTACTAGTTTCCGTTGTGTGTATTTGAAAGGCTTGGACTTGAAAAGATACTATAACATAGACCCTGTTTGTGATTCTCTAAGACAAAGCTATTGCTAACCGCGTTATATAAAGAACAAAATACAATAAATGAGGTAGATATAACGTTTAAAAATAAAGACTCAAAAACACTATTATTATTGACGTGTCTGGATATCTTAATATTATTTTTTTATTCACACATCAATTTGTGATAACCCTGAGACACGCCATTTACTAAAATCACAACAAATATAAATATAAAAAACATTGTCCTAATCGAAGATTTCTAGATCCGTTGATTCAAAACGTTCGTTGTGAATTCAGACTATTTAGTGTGCATTGTATGGCGCGGGCGGCCAGAACTAAATTAAATCGTTATCCAAAACGGATTTTAGGCGGACCGATATTAAATTTGTGGTTTAAATTCAGTCGGACTGTTCTGGAAGCATTGACAGGTGAGTTAGGTCGGCTTTAACTTGAGTGACCATTTTGAACAAGTCATCTAATACTAATATTGTGAAATAAATATTTAAGATTCAAAGTCCCACGGCAGTAGATCCCGCATATTTAAGCCAAAGTTTTTGTTATTTATTATTTATTTTATAAGATGACAACTCAAACAAAATACTATAGCTTCATTTACTAACGGGTAAATTAAATGTATCTATGTAATTATCCTCTTGCATGCAGTAAACCCCTTTTTAATAATAAATAAACCATACAATTACATCAAATTATACCTTGATTCTACAATAGTTTAAAATGACGATCTATTAAACAACCGATTAAAATAAGCACGCCCTTGGATCCAGTAAATAATTAAATTTAAATAGTAATTCGATATTTAAATATTATAAGTTAAATCGGATATTTTATTCTAGTAAACAGGTTTTTCATTGCATTAACAACATTTACCACGAGAAACGAGCACGGATGATTGTAAGGCAATTCACGTAAGAAACTTCGCCGCAATTGGAATTAAAACCACTCAATTCTACCCAAGTATCCTTAACACGTGTGATTTTCTCTTTTACATGTTAAGAATCGTTTTTTTTAAGAAATATCTTTGGAATGTTTTATGCAAAATTGTTTTTTTTTATTTTGGTTGTATACTTTATTACTTTTATATTTATATTCTTTTTGAACCACTTTACCCTATATTTAACATCAATTGCTTTTTTGACCAGACAGTGCTTCATAAATCTAAATTTAGAACAACAATGATAAACACTTGTATAAAAAGTTAACAACATTTTGCAATAATAATAACAACAGCTTTACAAAGAGGCTTCGTGTTGAATTCCGATAAAATCTCAAAAGGAAAAGAATAATTAAACGTTATCTTTAAAACCGTTCCTTTATATTGTTGAAGATTTTAGTTTTATTTTCATGTATTTCGTTCGTGTTAGATTTTTTTCGAAGCCAGTTTACGTCACTTTCGGGCTTTGAGTATCAGAACTTTATTTTTGAGCATTGGATGTATATACGCAGTATGACTTGTAGCGTTATACGTCATATAAAAAGATATAACCCAAGATAATATCGCGTACTTTCATGCATAATTTACGACACTTGCATGAAAGTAATCGCCGCAAGCAAAAAACATGAAAAGCCTTGCACGTTTGGCCGTAAACTTACTTTTATCGTGCACGCACGAAAGTGCTCCAATACGTGTCTGTTCGAATACCCATATTTTGTGTATTGTATATTTTTTATTACAAATCACGTTTGTATTTCGAATATTTTAATTAATAATATATTTTCCTTTTTTCAGGTAAGTTCCACAAATCGTGAGACCTACATAAATTTACACTGAAAACCTGATGTACCCATACAGGTATGAATGGGTTCAAAATGGACTCCTAGAAATAGACATAATAATTTATCAGAGTGAGATATCATTCTATTTTCTTGGCTTTGTTTGCCTCCTAGAATAAATAGATAATAAATCCATTTATAGATTCCTCTACGGAATTATGGTATTAGTATTATGAATAGGGTTGGGAATATTCTACCTATGTCAAGTTTTTAAGAGGTTATAAGACCATGAAAATGAAATTCAAAAGCTGAACTAAGCCGAAGCATTTTTTTTTATGGGATAGGGGAGCAAACGAGCAGACGGATCACCTGAGAGTAAGCGATAACCGCCGCCCATGGAGACCCGCAACACCAGGGGAGTCACAAGTGCGTTGCTCGCCTTTTAAAAGGGTTTGGACCTCCGGTAACCTCCCTCACTCGGCGAAACAACGCAAGCGTTGTTTCACGCCGGTTTTCTGTGAGGCCGTGGTATCACTCCGGTCGAGCCGGCCCATTCGTGCCGAAGCATGGCTCTCCCACGTTAAATAAGCAGAATAATTCTAGAATATCCGTAGGTATATTTCAATTAATAGATTGCCGTTTGTCCGTGGAATAGGTATGGAATCGTTCCGTATTTCGACCATTTTAATCGGATCTGCTTAGATTGGAGCTAGATTCAATGAAATTAGGAACATGGTGGTATTTTAAAGTAGTGACTAGCTTCTGCCCGCGACTTCGTCCGCGTAGCGTGATGATATATATATAATAAATGATAAATGATAAGATATATAATAAATGGGCGATCTAACACTGAAAGAATTTTTCAAATCGGTCCAGTAGTTCCTGAGATTAGCGCGTTCAAGCAAACAAACAAACTCTTCAGCTTTACATAATTAGTATAGATTTCTCAATAGTTTTTACCTGTCTGTTGCTCGACACGGACTCCCTAGCCGACACGAGCGCAGGTTATTGATCCTCTGCGTATGTTTTAATATTCAATGCGCGAACGACGACGGTGCGCGTCCGTTGCCTGCCCCGGTGACGGCGCGGGCGCAGCATGGCCCAAGTGAGAGTTTTTATTTGAGAACAATGGTTGTAAAAGTTTTTTTTTTTTGGTTTGAAAAAGATGTGTGTTGAATCCCTTTGGGATTTTATAAATTTTAATTCCAAGTGTCACTAACTTACAAATTAAATATATTAGAATTCCTTCTTCAATGTTAAGCGTCAATGTTATACTCAGTGCATAATAATTATTCAAACTAAAATTAAAATAACAAATGCCACTAACACTCGACTACTGAGTAGGTAAAACGTTGGTAGACGGTAGACATATCTCCTTAACACTAAAAGAGGTCTTAAGTACACTTCACAAATCCACAATAATCATCCTTGAATCACTTGACACTATAGTCATAAATTCAAAACTCACTAATTTACGGCTATTTACGAACGTTGAACGAAAATGATTCCGAAATTTAAACATTTCAATGGTATCCGAAAATGTAGATGAAGTTGTATGATGACAAATGGATATAGAGACCCAACACTACCGCGGTTTCGGTACTAAAGCGATTATTTCGTGGCTACAGCAAACCTATTTTGCATTTGATCACGTTGATTGAGTTAAAGTGTACCGATTAAGCCGTCTTCCTCCGCTCCAAACAGACGTGTTAATTAGAATCCAATTCATACTATGTACTTACTGCTTTTATGTAGAAATCATGAATAGACTTACATAATGCACCCTTAAAATAACTTCCTAAATCTGGATGTTTGATAAACTACACTCTAAACCATAGATTAATTTTTATTTTTAAACTATATCTGTAGCAACGAGTTTTAATCCTCGATTAAGGGCCACTTACACCAACTTCTAAAATGTGTTTAAATTGCATTTAAACACAAATTTACTATGAAAAATTTGGTTTAAATACAATTTAAACATATTTAAGAAGTTGGTGCAAGTGGGCCTAAGTGTCAACAGTTTAATTTCGACGGTTAAGTAAATTCAAGAATTATCTAAGGCTATAAATATTGCAAGAGGCTCATGGTAGCGTTACTTTTTGCGTAATAAAATTGACAATAAAACGATAGATAAAATTTTACATAGGTACGAAACTTAGTATACGACTACTTCCTTCCAAAAGTTGAAAAACTTGGATGTATATGTAAATGTCATACGATAAAAAAAAACAGAGGAAATAGTGACCGAGTTCGTTGACATCAACCGTTCTACTCATTTCGTATTCTTGAATAATCTTCGGAAGTTAAAAAAGGTTAATTTTGAAATGTCCCTGACGTTTGACTTCTCGACCATTAGTTTACAAAAGGTCTATGGTAATGGGTACCGCAAGGGTACCGTATGCTTGACGTTGAAAGATCTTACAGTGTGATATCGTGATACTTATATTGAAATATTTTTACATTTTTATAAAGTTTAATTAAGTTAAACACAAAAAACATACTGTTTCTCTTTTTGAGTGAAATGATTTGACGCAGTCAAGTTTTTTTCTTTGTTTCAATGTCCATATAGGTTGTGATTTCGTCTCTGATTTTTTTATTTATTTTTTTAGTGGGGAACCGATATTAAAAAAAACAGTTTTTCAAGTTATAGGTACATACAAGTGCTAAAACAGAAACACTCAACTCATTTGATGCTATTCATCTTTGGCTGGTTGGCTGAATCCACTTATAAATAAAATAATAATGTAGTTAGTAATATACGTTTGTTTGAGCCTTGCAAAGTTGGAAGGCACAAAAAACTGATTAAAATATAAAAAACAAAATATAATTATTCTTACTATAAAAACCGTTTCGCTGAGATGTCATTTCAGAATATTCCCACTTTACCAACCACCACACAAGCATCACTGTGGGTCACAGATAACCAATAATTTATGCATCTGATCCCGATATCATTAGCTGTGATTATATTAATTGGGCCCACGGTACTACAGGTGTCAATTCAAAAACTCGTCGATATAAATTAGAAGCGTTGGCAGGGCGGTTGACTGATTTTATTTATGGCCTATCATATTGTCAGACATCTTGTTAAATAGACTGAAAGGGTTAGCCAAACGTTGCGATAACTTTTATATACATTGTTGTCTTGCTCATTGTTACATGCCTATTTCCTACATCATTCCGTAACCTGCCTGGAGGCATTCGGTGCCTCGCCACCAAGCTCGGTTAAGCTGTAAAGATTCCCTGAATAAACAGCCTACGTCCATCTCCAAAAAAAAAACATTGATTCTATCTAGCAAATAAAAAAATATTTTTATCTACTGACTCGTACACCATACGCGAGAAAAAACCTTTGAAAACTTTAAAATTAAATGTTTTTTTGCTTATTATATATATATCGCCAAATATATTGGTTTAATAATACTTATATCTAGCGACCAGTATGCAGTTACTAGTGTTAAAAATTTCGTTAATTGACTCTCTTCAATAAATATTTTCGAATATTTTGATTACGAGTTTAGAGATATTTTTACCAGGCTTCCCATTTACTACATAATGCATTCATAATACACGAAACGGAAACAAACAGCTTTAAGTAAACTCATCTATTAATTGACCGCGCCACATGAAAATTAACCTCGCAATTGATTGATATTTACGAGTAGTTGCGAACTCCTTCCTAGAAATAAGTGCTACATTTTCACGTCACTAGTCTGTGAACCAGTAATCCACAAACAATAATAACTCCGACCGTCTTCAGCTACCGAAGCCGCAGCAATTTCTCACTGCAAAGTTCGCGTCTTACAAGAACTATACAAATTATCATAATACTGCCAAACTAAAGACTATGCTGGGTGATTGTTTTAGAGATTGATTGATGTTGGTGTTGATTAAGAATCGTCTCTGAAACATTATAAATATTAGTTTTTCTTATTTAAAGACTCTTTGACAATACTCCTTGTACAATAAGGTAAAGCTGGTGCTTATTTTTGCACAAACTATTCTATAAGTTCTTATTATTAATCGATGCACTTTAAAAAGTTGTCAGAATTATATTCCTGGGCCTGGAATAATATTTCAGATGTATCAGAATGGTCGTGTAATGGTTCTAAATGGCATAACCACTGATTTGGAAGCAAAACTGTCAAAAAACAACAATTCAGAAAATAATTGAATGATGAGTTTCACAGAATAAAATAGTTGATCCAATTGGCCAGTTTTTTAACCGTAGTCAAACAGAATAACCATTTGTTAGATTAACCATGACTATCTCGTCAAGTAATGGTTAAAGAGCTAATATAATATTCAATCTCTATGTTAACTGTAGTCAAACTTGCTTTGTTGGTTGGGTAACTATCCGCCATATTGTTAACTCTCCAACGTTGGGTGGTTAATTTCAAACTAATAATTCGATATTTTGACCGTTGGTTGAGTTAACAATTGATGAAAAAACGCATTTACCTGAAATTTAACCATTGGTTTTTAACTATTGGTTGAGTTAAAGACGGACCAAAACCTGCCCTTAGAGCCCTGTTGTACAAGTTTAACAAATCGTTATTATAAAAATCGTGTAATTTTTTTCTTCACAAAAAAAATAACTTAATTAAATAGATAATTAGTAATAGAGTTATATAATAACTTAATACCTCTACACTTATTCCTTTATTTACGACCCTATATAGTATCCTGACAAAATTAACCAAATTGGCAATAATTAATAACCGTACCAAGAAGACTAATAGTTTCGTAGACTGTCTTGTTACCGACGACAAATTCTCATTAGAAACTTACTTACTCTCCAACTTCTTCCCTGTAAACGATAGGTACGAGAACATACAAATCGTGTAGATTTCGGTGCGCGGTACGCCAACGCGTTCCCGCGACTGATTCCCGCCCGCGACCTGTCAATCTTTACTTGTAGGGCTGTCACGATACAAAATTAATCACGGCGGATCCCGCAAGTTATATTGTGCGTCAATACGTAAGTTTCCCCCCTCGTGTAATGGAAGGGTGGGATGCAAGTGTAGCTTGACGTGACGCGTTATAAATTATTGTTATAGCCACCGAGAGCTTGATTAATTTTGCGTTTGACGTTGTTCGCTCGATGAGGAAGCTGCGGTATTGGTTTTGAGGCCAATCAATATTATTTAAAGAGTGGTCGGATATGGCTTTGATATTATTATAATGTTATAGACGATATAACGATTAGTTTATCTAAGTCAATGAATAAAACAATTAGGCGGTGACCGTTAATGCAATTAAAATATCCACAACTTCATACAGTGGTTAAGATTTAGAGAATTGTACGATAATAATAATAATTGTCTCCACATTTGCATATAATATCTAGTCTCCTTTGTTGTAATGAAAATGCATAACCGTGTCATTAGCATGACTTCGCGACATCCCTAGCAATAACGCGGGATCGACTCTGAGCGCGCGGTACGCGAATTAATTGCCTATTGATTGTAATGAGAGTCTTTGCCTATACGACCTACGATACACTTTACACTGGATAATCAAAGCTCGTTTACGCGTCTTGCAATATCTGCAAACAACCCTGTAACGAGTTAGTAGTCATTCTAGAGTTAATAGGATTACAGGGAGGTACATAATTAAGCATGAATGAAACTACCTTTAGGTAGAGATCTTTTAGTAAAACTATAAAAGGAAAACTAAAATGAAAAACTTTGTAAAAACTATTTCGCAGTTTACATGTATCAATTATTACATAGCTTCACACCTGTATTCATCGAAGCCTTAGGCAGAGGTGTACTGCACACCCACAGTTCGCCGGTATGTTCCATGTCATTAGCCTCTCCTCCTCCTCTGCCTATTGCCATTAACCGGACACAAATCTAAATTCCGAGCTGCTACTGAGAATTTCATTGAAAAATACCCAATGACACTTTGCTCGACCTGGGAATTCAACCGCAGGACCTCTAGCAGTCACGCTTAAAACCACAAGACTAATGAATACTACAAGAAATTAATCTATTTTCCAATAAAAAAAATGTGTTTAGCAAAATAGCTGTCTGTATGGATATATAATGTAAGGTGGTAAGACTAAATTATTAAAAAAATACAAATCTATGATGTTGGTTTAATTATAATTAGCGTTAAAGTTGAGCACTTCCTTAAATCTCAAAGAATTAAAAAAATATATATATTATTCTTAAAAAGAGCTAAGCTGATCTAGAGGGTGAAGCTGCGGTGTGTGGTCAAGTGTGTGCGGTCAAGTGTGTGGATAGGGTGCATTCTTAACACATCGAGACCCCTCCGTTCCTCGGAGAGCACGTAAAGCCGTCGGTCCCGGTTGCCAATCGAACATCTATGACAATTGTAACTGGTCGTCAGAACCCAAAAAAGCCTAACAACCAGTCAGTCCTACCGCAATCAGTATTGCACCGAGATTGGGTTGTCGTGTAAAATGGCTGAATATCATTCTTAAAAAGTGCGCAGTGATAAAAACAACAATGCTTCAAACCTCGCAATTCTATTATAAAACCGCGTTTAGATATTTGGAAGATAAAGTTTTCTTTTTTATTTAGGTCAACCCTTGACACCGATGTCAAGATCATTATAGTGAGTGATTAGTCACAGCGGTAATGAATGCGATGCTTTTTCATAGAAATAGAAACTATGTCTATGGTAAAATGGTTCCAAATTGTTTAGAAATCATGGCGATAATGAAATTATTTAAAAAATCGAACCCATGACCTCTAGAGTACCAGTCGCACTTAGAAACGACTAGGCTTTCGAGACAATAGTTAAATTCATATTACTATTATCTATGGATATTATTTGCTGAAACGTAATAATTATGTAGCCCTCGCCCATATATCGTTGAGCGTTGTATTTCAAGAATGTTAGCACCCATGCGACACTGCTGTCGCTAAATGGTAGCTATTGTTCTACTTGCAGATATGTCGCCGTCAATGTAGGAATTTATATGTTCAACAAATTACCTAAAAATAAAAGATTGTAAATGCGAAGCTATCTCAAAAGGTAGTTGGTCAAGTATCGATATTTTAATGGAAATATCTTTTGGGTTAGATTTATTTATTTCTTTATTCCTCATTAAGATTACAATCGCTTGCATGAGAAACAATTTAAACACTTAGCAAAAATAATATTAACGAGCGTACATAGTTTACAAAAGCAGGCACACAAAAATATATTATTATCAGTTCATAAATTACAACTACCCACTAATTTGAGTTTTATGTGAGTTGTTGTGTTCAGTTGCACCGTATAATGTTTTAATCGGTGGTTATCTTTCGTGTCATTTGTGTAAATCTATATCGAACGGATTGTAAAACAAAGTAGTTATAGTATTTCTGACCAATAGCCTAACCATTATATAACGTAATGGTAGTTTTAGGTACCAGGCCCATTTAAACTTTTCATTTGACCCAACAATAAAATTAATCACAAAATGTGCAATTAAATTCACACTTCGCCCATGTCCGTAACCAATAAAGATGTAACCGAAAAAAATATCCGGCTATTTACATAATTTACCGATTTCACAAAACAGCTGCGACTTTTATATCAATCCCGTACACATTTGCGGTTTGAAATGTTTTAAATGTATGCGTGAATTACGTATTTACAGTTCGCGTTGTGCATGTGTGCCCCTGTTTAACTAATGTTGTCCATATAGCGCACAGGAAATGTTCATGTTGACAGGTAAAATGTATATGTGTGCTATAAATATTTGCACGAATGTGTGGGTCGTAGGGATGATAGGCGTCACGTCATTAGCAGCTTAAATCAAAAACTGTGTAAAAAGTAAGGGGAAAGCTATTCTCATATTTTGTGTTTTATTGTTTTTGTACGCTGATTATTATGTAAAGATTATTTTATTCATATAATAAACTGATAACATCATCAAGTTTTTATACAAATAAATTACGATTTACGACGAGTTAAAGTACAGTCGCTAGCACATAAATTTTCCACAAACTGTCAAATTACACCAATGGATAATAAACTCTATTATTTGGAGATTAAATTGAAAATCTATTGAAGAAATTTGACACGTGATTTGCTCGCGACCGTGCCTACAATTTGACAATACGTAACTTAACACTGATTTTAACATTTCATTGAAATACATTGAAAAGCCTCTCATTGAAAAACTAAGTTATGCCTAACTAATTTAGGCAGACAGTAGGTACTTAACTCTTCAATAGCTTCAGTCATATTCACACATTTATGACACTTCTATTACCGTTACGTCTTTTCGAACTTCGAATAGCGAAGTCAACGTCACTCAAATGTAGAAACCCATCTCTAAATTCAATTGGAAACTAAAGTTTGCAAAACGATACGGATCTTATAACCGTTTGGTGCCAACCCTACGCCCGTCACATATGTGACAACAATGCATCTGTTATGCTGACTTCGCGCCTCGAGCCATGTTGATGTCTCGTACACGGAAAAGTAGGAAATGGAGAGTTATTACCTTCATATTTCTGTCTACAAACTGGCTGAATTGGTGAAATACTTAGACAAAGAAATTGATACTCAGCAAATCAATATATTGTCGTTTTTTCTGTATTCTTCTAAATCAATCATGAGGTGTGTTGCAGTAGATAGTAAAGTAAGATTATTAAGACTAACATGGAAAACATCATGGAATCCGAAATATTAAATTCAAAAAGATGTCATTATAAATTTTAACAGCACATCTATCTAAATTTAAACAACCTCATGATTTTTATGCAATACTTCTAAATAGATATAGTCTTCACTTATCACTCCATTTGTCGACTACTCTATGGTCCCACAAGAAGTGTATGTTTGTGTGTATGTCACGTTCTTCATTGTTTTGCGTCCGATTGTCTATGGGTCCGCCGAGGGATCGCTTGGGTGCTATCGCGTTACAATTTCTGTGACACACTAAGAACTCATACCGCTCTGGAATCTATATACGCTTCATCGGACAATGTAGGAAAGTAACACTCTACCTGGCATTAAAACTAATGTCATGTAAAAATAGCGGAGGTAAATATATTTCTAGAAGAAAACTACCCCTAACGGGTTCATAATCGGTTTTGGACTCGTCAACATTCTAAGCCCCAGTTTATTTATTTGTAAGTAGTCAAACTGTTTAACCATTTATTCTATTAACCTGGTTATCTCGAAAACATGGTTAACTCTCCAACGTTGGGTGGTTAATTTTTGAAAGTTAATTTTTAATTATATATAATACTAGCTTCTGCCCGCAGCTTCGCTCACGTGAAGCTATATCAGGTGTAAAAATAGAAAACCAACATTGATGACCTCTTCTTTGTATGGGCCTCCATACATCAGGGAGGTCAAGCTGTATCTCAGGATTCGTTTAATTAATTGAGATAAGAAATTCACCAGTTTTTAAGTTGGAGCATATACTTTCTAACAGTGATAATAAAATTAAAATATATTCAGTAGTTTTTGCTCCAACCCGTAACAAACAGACAAGAATTTTAAAAAATCACTTTTTCGGATTCTGAGACGTTTATATACCATAACCCACGTGTTTTTTTTTAAATATCTTCAATGTACAGACACAGCTTTTTTATAATTTTATAATAGTAGAGAAGAAGTAGATTTTTGACCGTTGTTTAAGCCAACAATTGTTAAAAAACGCATTCCCTCGAAATTTAACTATTGGTTAGTATTTTTAATTATTGCTTGAGTTAACTACGTATAAAAAAACTGGCCCTATATTGGTTTCAGCTAGATTCCAATCCCCAATAGTTATTTAATCACCTACAATCTTAAGTGGAGACACTTAATTAAATTCGTCACAATCAACACTCAATGTATCCGATCCTTCAGTAAGTAATTGATTCTAAGCGTGACAGGTGTTGAACCGCTCGACGCTCACAAGGCGCTCACGTTTCCTATTTATCATTAAACGTGTGCCTTTCCTTAATAAGTTTTCCTTCGACGTATATAGCGAGTATTGTATTACAGTATAGTATGTTAAGTGCTTAGAAATCGGCACGTTCATTGCCTTGTGCAGTTGGAGGCCATAGCTCGGATTTATTAGCTATGTTGCATTAGTTGAATCCATATTAATCTTGGATATTAGCTGCAATCATTCTTATATAATTCAGGAAGTAGATAGATACGATAATGCCGTATAGTCGTTTTCTACATATGACTTCCGATCATGGTGATTGGGAGCTTCTATATCCTGCCGTTTCATGTGCTTTATGCTGGAAAAAGCCGGTTAAGTCGGGAAAATGTACGAAGGAGAATTCATAATAACTTTCAATGTACTAATTCATCGAGCCATCAACAACTGTTTCTTCCCAGAAGTATCTGATCCCTATTTCTACTGAAGTTAAAACTGACTAACAAAGCAATCCCAGGTAATATCGATCAAAGAGACTAACCCGCATTTCTCGGCATACCTCGATACTGTCGGCCACATCGCTATCTCCCCAAGATAAATATATTTCCCTGGAAGCGGTGAAATATTCAAAAGGTATCGCTACCCCTACATCTCGGTGTTCTCAATAATATTAAACTAATTTAACATTTTAGCATGTTTTGGTGAACACAGGCGCGTATAATCTGATATGAGGAGAGATATCTTCTTCGTAACCGTGGATCGTTTTTAGCGTGGGAGAGCCTTGCTTCAGCACGAAATGGCCGGCTCGAACGGAGTGAAACCACGGCCTCACAGAAAACCGGCCTGAGACATAAGTTGTGTTTCGCCGAGTTAGTGAGGATACCACTATGGAGTGAACTATGGATCTTCTTGCCGGATTCTTCTCCATAGGATCAATCTTTCGGAACCGTGCAACTAGAATCATAACGCTTGTAAAAGCTTATTTAAGCTTACTAGACAATGGAAGTATATAAGTATTATATCCATTGTCTAGTACCCATAGCACAAGCTCTGCTTAGTTTGGGACTAGATGGTGCTTTGTAAAAATGTCCCAGAATATTTATCATTTGACATAAAAATATGTTTTTCAAATTCTGCTCATAGGCTATTATTGCGATCATAGGCATGACATGTCTTACTAAGAAGAGCCTTAACGCAGCCCTGTCTTTTCTTTAAAATATTATCTTCATACGGGTTTTTACCCGTAATTTATAACATGCGATGTGAAGGATTAATATCCATTATCAACAAACAATATTATCATTCCTCCTACCATCATAATTTATAACAGTACCATAGTTTATAAACTAACCGAACAAAACTAAACACATAATATACAATAACAAGTTGATAATCATATTCGTTGAAACGGTAACAGTTGGGTAAACAAAGTAGGTAGGTATTTTAATACCATAAAGCGTAAGATGTTAACGGAAAAGTATTTGGTTCTACTTACCATTAATAAACGTGTAATGTACACCTTGGTAGAATTCAGTAATACCGTATACCGCGGGGGAAATGTGTTTTCATGCGAGAAGTACATGGAACGGCTAGCCTATCAGGATTTGTGTAGTCTTTGATGTTAAATTTATGCTGTTAATGTAAACGCGCCCTATCTGTCTGTCAATGTCAGTGTCGAATTAATGTCAAAACGTTATTTTTCTATAAGTGTCTTAATTTTTTATGAATTAAGATGATAAACTTAAAAATCAAAAATACAAATAGGTACACTAGTTTTGATTTTTTTTACCTTAGGTATTTATTGTCACAGTAAATGATATAATTTTAAAGTAATAAAATGGAACTAAAATATGCACGCCTGCGGTTATTGAAACGCGCGCGTTTACAAAATTTTTCACGCATATTAAACTCTCGTCACGCGTTTTATGTTTTTGTCACGGAATTATATGAAGCAATTATATTTCATTCCGCTGCTACCTACCAAATTTATCTTCTGTTTCATTTTGTATTTCCCGCGTTATATTCATCGTCACACTTAGTTTTAATACTGATTAAATAACAGTTTGGTTAACCTAAAAGAGTACGCACGACTGGAGCTTATTAATAGTCAGTTCCAACTTACATAATTACACTAACGAGTAAATGATTCATTTTTAGAACTTAATTGCAACTTATCTCCCCGTAATACAGCTCAATATCGATAGTCTAAAATCTTTACAAATTCACCTTGAAGCCATGGAATAAAAATTTGCATACAATAGGCGTAGCTACCTCGTCAAAACGTAAACATGTCCTATGACATTACTGTCAGTAATTGTTTTCTACATAATATAACTGATTACTGACGTCAGAAACCATGGGAAAACTCACTTTCATCGTCAAAATAAAACCAACAGCCATTGTTTGTATGAGAATGTTTACCAAAGCCAAAGAGCGCGAGCAGTCGGAGTTAATTTCACTAGAAACTAAAACAAAACGAATTAATTTGTGAACGCCAGTGTGAATCCCCCGTACACCATTTTAATTAAAAGGATGTGCCCCGTGGTAGCTCTCAGGAGTTTGTCAGAAAAAATAACAAATGAAAACGCACGACCACACGGTAAAAGTTCGAACTAGGGTATTGGAGATAGTTTCTAAATTAAAAATTCAGGGACCGAAAATGTTGTATTGGGAAGTGACCTTATTTTCCTTTTTCACAACTAAAATTGGTAACTAAACTTGAACCAGAATGTATATTTTATTTTGTCAAAGTAATTTATAAGCCATCATGGTGCTAAACAAATAACTAACAATCTTGGAAGTATCAAAGTAACATTTTCTTCGGCAAATTGTACCTAAATAAATACAATTCTCAAGCGTTTCAAATGGGCTAAAATATCCTTAAGCCACTCTTGGAGCTTAATAATCGACTTAATCCGAGCTCTCGACGGGTCTGTGTCAATAACAAACAAAATTCATGAATTTATTTCCATCTACCCTCACCCGGAACACTTCGGACTGCTCGTCTGAACACCTAGCGAATTTAATTCACACTTGACACTGGAGTGTAATACAAATAATAAGGCTGCGTTCAGGTGGTGAGAGAGTTGAGCGCGCATTGTACCGAGACGTGTCAACTCTACTGTTTTTAAAGCATTTGCATGGCAACATGTGTACTAATTAAAAAAGACAGGAAACCGTGTAAATAACTTAACATCACTTACAACACACTATCTAGGTATATGATACCCTGCTTAAAAATAAGCCATAAATACTTGAATTCGTTTATGCATAGAATAGGTGCTCAATATGCTCCGATGGCATAATATTTGCTGATTTTTACTTAGAAAACAAAACATATTCCCCTGGCCAGAGTCGTTCTCCTATAAGCCTTGCTTACTAAGCCCAAACACCTTCCAAAAACGGTTATACTCAACACCTGTCTGACACATACGAGTACATACATATAACACCCTATTGTGCACATGCTCGTCGAACTCTACTAAATGCGCCGACGACAACTCGATCCCCAATTAAGCCCTTCTCGATACCTGGAATTATCGGATGCGAATCGATTCGACAGACTCGGTTCGCATCGCTGGCGATACCAAATATTGACACTCGATATCAAGTTGACGAGCGGACTGCGCCGTACGGCCGGACAGCACGGTATTTAAATATCGAAATAAAATTATTATTATATGGCTAAATGTATTTTTCCTTGTTGGACTCGTGATAATTATGTAATAAAGTCGGCACTTCGAGTTTAACGTAGTAAATATGAAGTACATTGGGCGGTTTATAATAATTCGACCTTAAGTTCTTATTAAATGGATTGAAAAGTGATCGATTGTAGGCACAGTTGTACAAAATAAATAATTATGCGGCTGGCTTATCATTTATTTTATTCAGCGCCTGACGGTACCAAGTCTATTGGTCGATAGTTTATTGTTATTCAATTATTCAAATGCGACATGGCAAAAGTGCTAGATTTTGTTCCATATTTAACAGGACATTGACTCTTTCATCTTGTCAATACTTTGACAGGTGTACTGCTAAAACGTATAATAATTAAATACGAAATATAAAACCAACATTGTATGCATTTTCAGTTTGGAATAAGGTAGTCCTCTACATTATTTTCAGAAATGTCTTTTAATTTGGTCCTATCAAATGAGTGGATATTAAAAATTTATTTATGGGTATTTAATTAAATACTGTGGTATATAGTTGATTGTTGTTAATAATTAATTACAATAAAAATGAGAAATAAATAAGAGAAGATCAACGTCTCATATTAATTGACTTTAAGAAAACCAAAAGCGTATCCCAATTATCGTTAACATCGTCACATCACTGAAGAGCGCAATAAAATTACTCATAACCCAATTAACTTCTAACTTGATAAACGTCGCACTATAATCGGATGATCTCCAAAATTTCTAGTACATTTCCCATATTACCGTAACACAAAGCTGTATCGTACACTACGAAGTGACGCGAAGGTTCCGCAGAATCACTCCTCTAGCTCTCGCTAATAATTCGATTTGCCCATTTGACAATAGACCGGAGCACATCACGGCGGCGTGGGCAATCAGACGGTGGGAACGTACCTAACCTATTTGCGTAATGTCTCACAATACACACAGACAACACGTCATAAGACGGCTTGTTCCCATTTGCACCAATACGGGGCGAATTCTAAATCACTCGAAAAATTTTGACTCCTATTTATAAGTTGATTCCAACAAGAATCTTAAAAATGTGTTGGGAGCGCGGCTAAGCGTAAGGACTCGATTTCCAGTTCGAACAAAGTATTATTGGGATTTGTAGCAGCTCGGTATTTTATTCAGTCTACTAGCTGTCATCAACTTTGGTTGCATAGTAAAACTAAGCACTTACTTGAAAAGTGAAAGAAATTAGATCATCATATCATTAATTCCAGAGATTACCCCAGACATTTTGGTCTCGAATTAATAAATATATCAAAACTTTAACAGATATAAGTAGTAGGTACAAAAACATAAAAATTTTATCATCAAGACAAATGTGGCATTATTTGAAGAATACAATTATTATAGTATAAACTTTTGCAATTTGTACTTTGCTAGATAATTTGGAAACAGTGGGAGCAACATTTTGGTGCAAGTAGGAATAGCCCGATAACAGCACCCGTGTCATACAGTCAAGTGAAATGGAGAGCGTTAACACAATCGCAATCTACCGTGTTGTTTAATTTTCTCACGCGTTTTGTGTCTGTGACACACAGATGGGGTGGTTGGCGAGCGTAGATTAAATAATGTAGGTATGTCGAATCAATCCTGTGTGATAGTTTGGTATTTGATAAATATGTTTAGCTAAAGCTCGTGACAAAAAACCCGATATATGGATGCTGATGCATTTGTTTTTGTTTTACTGTGTACTTATTTCATGGCATTGAATGAGATTGGGCCAGAGTTGTTGATTACGTAATAAACTGTCTCGGAAAGACTCAGACAAGGTTGACGCAAAACAAGAATGAATGGCGTAAAAGGGAAGAGGCTTATATGCTGCAATGAAAATATACGAAACACCAAATGAAACGATAGAGTTACTTTGGCATTTATAATATCAGTATGAAGAAAGACTAATTAGGCACTGTACAGGTGTAATTCTGCAATAAAATTGTATTTTTATTTTATTATGGTTTGCTAACATTATTATGTTTACTTATTATTAGTTAGTAGTAGTAAACATAATAAATACAAAATTAATAAGATTCGGGAGATATATTCTCTTACAAGCAATCACCACTTGCATTATTAATAAAAGATTTTCAGAGTTTCAAAAAATCTTTTAAGAATCCTGAAATGTTTATCTGTAATTTGCTAAAGTATCAGATTTTCGAATATCACGGTATCATTTACAAAATTCCTGTGAAAACGGGTAAGTATGCCTTCAGAATAATGTTTGTTTACAAACTGTTACTTTGACTTTCAATTTCAATGAAAACCAGTCTTTACCTTAACGAGATGACGTTATTATGACGAGAAATTCTGCCTGAGCGGACACAATGACGCCGCCATTGTACAACAAACGTCATAATTTATCTTGCCACTCATCGTTAACATTCATTGGTTTATAATGAAATGAAAAATGAAATGAGCTACATACTAATATACCAACATTTTGTCGACGGGTGTCATCATCTGACATCCTCGATGCTGTTTTCATAATAAACAAAACCTCAAAACAAAACCTAATCCAGCCCGAAGCGATCATACAAATTGTATTTAGCACATATATAAAAAATGATATTACGTTTCCACGTCGCGCTGTTGACAGAGTCGCATATTCCTTCATTCGTCTGATAATAATCCCCCACACCACGCGTTTGTCGCGAGTAATATCGCTATTTATTGTATTATTCGCATTTCTTCTTTGTATCAAAGAGCAACAAAAGGAACAATATAATATACCGAACAGGTACCTACGACGTTTCAATTTGCGATGAAATTGCTCCATCAACTGAGTACATCTTTATTGGCAAAGCACTTCTCCGCCCCGCACGCAGATATTTATATGAATAGCTTATAAAATAAAAATGACAATATTTTTTTTTGCACGGTATTGACAAGCGTGCGCCTTTTTATCTCAAATGACAAATTATTAAGACATTGACGACCGGTAATTGGAGGTCGCAAGTATTTGTTTATATCGGGTAATTACTAGGAAAGATGTCTTACAAGGAAAACACACAAATTATTTTCCGAGAACCGATTCCAATTACGGAAAATTTCGCTCATTTCTATATGGATACGATTTCACAAATGAGATCCTTTCATTTTTCTTGCAAATATTTCGGATAACAGCTCATGTTAACTTGACGTTTTGCTTAAATATTACCCTAGTTTATTGCGAAATTATTTAATAACTTTGTTGGAATCCTCAAACTATTTCGAATGCGCGAGTAATTTCATCAGTACCATATATTTCAATAAACACGTATTTTATTACTCGAAATTTTAATCCCTTTGCTTCGCACACGTACGAATGTAAACGCTTACGTTGCCATGCGTATTGTAATAATGAACAAATAATACTTCAATTGTTATTATGCTGTTCTCCATACTATTTTTGACGCGTACCACCCCTTTCTCCCCGCTAGTGGTGCTTGTTGCCAAGTTCCAAATTCAAATTTATTCAATTCGAGGAGCGATCGGCGTGGAAATGAAAACGTCTCGCGATAGTACACTTCTATCTCTATTAGCATTTGATGCCGACACGTCATTGTTATAGTTGGGTGCACAGGGAGGATCTACTTGGTGTTTTTTCGCGTGTGCCCGCTTCTGCCAACGCTCCCCCTTTCTTGGAGTTATTGAAGCCTTGATGATTACAATAAAAATGGTATGAGTGAAAATATCAAGATAATATTTTCAATACCTCTCGTCTATCGTTTGGCTTTTTTCGTTTTACGATGCTACATCTAAATGTCAAGATTTAGGTATTGAGTTATCCAGTATTTGTCAATCAATCGAAGAATTTATGCTATAAAATTGGATAAGTAAGCGTTCTAGTACAGATAGCAAAATTAATTCAATAAGTTGCTTTAAAATATCTGTTTGCGACTTTACGTAGATGTACATGACTATCAAACTTTATCAGTAAACAAACTCAACAAAAAATATCGATCGTCGCATTCATAACATCAAAGCTAAGCTTTGACTGAGATCAATTGTTATTATCGCATATTTGGAGAATAAGTCGCACGGAAATCGCCGTATCTTTGCACACACGAGCGACCATTTACGGAGTTATAACAGAATAAACCCCTTTTTCACTTAATCAGCTGCGAACATTTTGATTCTGTTATTCTTCCATCTATTTACCAACGATTTTGTTTCGTTTGACGATTCGACAAAGATTTCGTTGGGCAGATTACGCAGAAGATAAGTCAAAAGGAACAGGCATTCTTTGCTTAATTGAATTTCGTTTCGATTCCTCGAATTATTTCGTATTCTGTCAGTCTTTAGGGATGTTTCTACGGCATACAATGTTATTTGAAGTAGTCACTAATTATTATTTTGATTAAATTATTTTACGCCTATAGATATAATGTCTTGTAGCTTCCATTGTGCATATTGATAAAAACGTATAGACCTTCTTTGAGTTGCTTCAAATTATGTGTGGCCATATTGGTATTGTAGTTTAGTTAGTTATTATAGTTTGGTATTGTAGTTTTATCTGTTTATTATCTTCAAGCCCCTAGGGCTTGAATGTATAAAAACTAACATTCTCATTTAAGCAATAAATTTCGATAAGTAGCTAAACTGACAAATAATTATTGCAATTATTACAACATGGATTACGAACTACTAAAAATAGCAATCACACAACAATGCAATTTGTTTGTCTCCTCCTCGAATTGCCTCGAAATATGCCAAACACACCAACTTATTCCCAAATTTATTTTTACATAACACACGCGACGTAATAATAAAGTCATAATCATTCAATTTTCATCCGAGATACGGCGAAAATTGGGGCAATATAATTTAAAACTAATCATACAACATTTCGTACACCCCTCTTAGTTCGGGGGTGGGGTGCACGGGTGAAAAGCTGGCGTACATAATGAAATGTCGTCAAATAAGAGCGAAATCAACGCGGCAGAAGATATACTGAGGTGAACAATACGAGAAAATGCACAATATAAACACGAAAGCTTGTCTTTTGTTTGGTTTCTAGTTGAAAATTGAATACGGCACTGAACTCATTTCAATGAAATGTGCACAGGCCCAAAACCAGAAAAAGTAGATGGCGTAATTTAAGTGACACACATTTGACAGATGTCAAATAAAACAGAAATGTTAGAAACTCCAATTTGCATGTTTTTGTGTCTGCTTTTTTATCATTAAAGTAGGTATCATACCTACTTTAATGATACAAGATTTATCAATGGGTACTTATGTCATTTAAAATCTGGCGGATAACTTATGCTTTTTCATAAATAATGAAAGATGTACCTAACGATATAAAAAAGCAGACACAAAAACATGCAAATTGGAGTTTCTAACATTTCTGTTTTATTTGACATCTGTCAAATGTGTGTCACTTAAATTACGCCATCTACTTTTTCTGGTTTTGGGCCTGTGCACATTTCATTGAAATGAGTTCAGTGCCGTATTCAATTTTCAATAATAAATAATAAATAATTTTGTAAATAAACAAAAGTATACACAGGTCATTCAATACTCTACGAATTGTAAGTAATTACTGTCAAAATCGTAACAATCACTATAGTCGACCTCTACACAAACAAAACCGCGACTAAAAGCTAGTGAGATCGTACGCCGGAATCGCGTTGTTTGCTCGGTAATTTCAAAACCCACGACTAAGCTTTGGCGTCGACACAGCATTTGAGAATGGAGATGTTTTTCAACTACTAGGTGGTCCGTGTAAAAGGATCTCGTGGTGAAGTTGGTAGACATAAAAAGTTACGTCCCTGTTCTGTAATGTTTTATTTTTTATTTTCAAGCTAGCAATGTTTGTCTGTGGAACTCGTGTTGTATAATCAACTTGCCAGTTACAATGCTATGCATTAACGTAGTTGCCAATTTTTTTTTATTTAAATACTGTTTCGTCGTTAAACCTCAGCATATAAAAGATAGTTTATGTCTAGTCTAAGCCTGGACTAAAATGTATGCATTTACTCATTCATATGAACGCCTGTAATAATCAGTCGTTAGTGATAGTCAGAAGCCCGAATAATCGTAACAAGTTTATCGTATTGTTACTATCAAATAGAGACGCGCTGATGGCTGTAGCTTCATGTAAAATACTTAAATCAGATACATCTGGCTGTCGACCAAAACATATTTGAGAAAAGTGGAGGTAGCCAAATGGCTAGGGGGCGTCGGACTTGCGATCATGTGGTTGTCGGTTCGAAACCAACCCATTGCACTACCGACGTGTACCCACTCGTAAGACAAGCAATTAGCTTCGCACGAGGGATTAACAAGAATACTAGTAATGTGCGACCCACATTGCTAGTAAGCTTTAAAAAAAAGGCTGGGTGTCATAATAACTAACCAATGAGATAAAACATTTTAGAACTGGGCGAGTTGTGTTCACAGTTAATTCAATGGGCGGTGTTTAAAATCTATAAATACAACTTTGCAAGTTATAATAGGCACAAATTATTATAAAATGAGAACAATTGTTTACCAGAGGAAGTTGTACAAATTAAACAAACGATGTAATAACCGCCGCGGCGCTGTAACGAGACTTGACAAATTTGCTAACTGGCTTGTACTTATAGTTTGCTGACACAGTTGCCCGCGTTAAATATACGTAATAATCTTTGGTGAAAATAGCAGGGGGCCAATTAGAATAACAGAGTTATTTCGTCCAAACTGTGAGTTGGAACTGTGAAAAGATTGGGATCGTAAATGATTCGCATTCGTGATTATTTTCCATACTGATTTCAATATTCTTGCATAAAAATACTAATTAAAGTAAGATAATTAACTTACTCGGCTGTACGGAACTGGTGACTACGGTCCAAAAGAAAACAAAGAAAAAGTAAATATTTATTTTTTTACACTCACATTGACGCACACGATGAAATAGGTTAGAATAGATAGATTTAAAGGATTTTATCGCTTTGTAAAATTTGTAAAAGTAGTCCTATTTCAAGAAAAGTTTAAAGAGAAGTGTTTCACAAATACTTTAATTTGTAAAAATTAGCTAACAAGTATTTGTCAAACACTTCTCTATGGCTATGACTGTACTAACATAGGTGTTCCGAAAATGGTTGGACGTTTAGGGCTCAAGAGAAATGCACTCCCTAGTAATGCGAGTCACATACTCAATGTAATAATAATACGACGTCTCAGGCTGACCTTAGAATAACTACTAACGGTCCAAGCATAGTTATTCACTGTTTAACAAGCCAACAAACACAGGTTTCACATTTCACGTGGTCGTAAGGTCGACGATGCTTGTCTTTATTGACGGCTGCGCATTATACGCACGACGTGCATTTTAAGCGTGCGTTATGTATCATCCAACATTGCAACTCTATAAGACTTGAAACTGCGAAAAAACTATTTAAAAAATATGTGCCCAGTTAATGGCAATAGGCTCGCCCATTATTAAATTGGAACACATACCGGCTAACTACGGGTGTACTTTAGTAAACCTCTGCCAAACACTTGAAAGAATACAGGCGTGATGGTGCCTACGTATGTATTTTATCCGTATTGCACACAAAGAGAAAATATATTAATTAGAAAACAACATATTACTTTTCTTTCCAATCTTGTGCGCACCTACTAGTATACTTATACTTAAGAAACTCCTGCACAAATTTCATACATTTTAAGTTGTGCATTGTCTGTTAGAGTTTTACTTTTTCAAATAGGCCTGTTTTAACATAGTAGATAGACCTAGAGATATGATTATCACATTACATTAGATTAACTAAAATAGGTAGTAAGTAGATTTAGTAAAACCCACTAGTACCTAGCACTTGCTGATTCCTAAAAAACACAGATACTTGTCACGACTCACACGAAAACGAAATTCCTTAACGAAAATAAAACACGATATCAGTTTTATTTAACAAAACCACCGCTAAATATTTAAAAAAACGAGAAGCACCCTGAGTTCTTCCAACATTTTTAATTCACCTCATCAAGCCAAGTGCAAAAGGTAATTGTTTTGAATGGGACTGTACATAAATTAAAACGCAAAACAAGCCAACTAAAGCTACCCACTGTTGGTACAGTCGTGGTCAAAAATATTATATCTTTACGGATGTAAATTTTATAACAACAGAACGTGATTTTTTATCAGCAGTGTGATAGTGTTTTTTTCGTAAAGTTTTTCAGCTTTGGTGATTTAGGAGTTTACATACCGTACTCATCAAATAAATCTATTGTATTGAAATATATAATTTTTTTTTGCAAATTCAGCAAATGTTACATGAACATAATACATGAATGAACAAGCGTTTTATGGTAAGTCCATAAGACGCTATACATAAAACGTCCATAAATCTATGTTTATACATAGAAAATGTGTTTTCTTGTCAACTTAAAAACTAAACAGTCCTGGTATAGGATTGTCACCTGGCATATTATTTATACACAACATTCAAAGAAATTAATCTAGAATTCTCTTTCATAAACGTGGCATACACATAATTGCACGCGACTGTACACTCAGTGTCGCAAACACAACTAATTTGTATACATCTCGAAGTAGAAACGGGAGCCACTAATTTAATGAATCTTAAAACAGTCCCAACTTTTGCGATTCAGCTCACGAAACTGTTGACACTGTGAATATTTAAATCCGGAAGTGATGTAAATAATTAAGTTAATATAAATTTACTTAACATCACTTCCACACTTTATAGTTCAGTTTTATAGATAAGGTAGAGTTTTACAATAATGGTTTTCCGAAAGATTCATAGCAGGTAGCACCTTTTTTCATCATGATAGGTCTTTACCTATGAAATTGCCGTTCTACAGTACTGGCCATTTCAAATCAAAATAATTTTTGTTTGGCTTAGAATTATAATTTCGAATTAATTTTATTTTAAAAACATGGAATTCTTTTTCCACAAGTAGTTATTTGTTTATTGATTAGTGTTACATTTTCATCGTATTTCAATCTTTTTTGTCATCATGGATACGTTAAAATTTCGAGTAATTATGGAATATGAGTACCGTCGTGGCAGCAACGCGGCACAAACAGCACGCAACATCAACGACGTTTACGAAGCTAACACTACTAACCAACGCACCACCTGTTATTGGTTTGCTTGCTTCCGTTCTGGGAATTTCGACCTGAAAAATGAACCTCGCGGTCGTCCGAAGACTTTGGTCGACAATGACGAATTAAAGGCGATTGTGGAAGCTGATTAAAGCAATTAGCAGCAGCTTTCGACGTTAGCGTCAAAACAATATTGGTCCATTTGCGTCAAATTGGCAAGGTAAAAAAGCTTGACAAATGGGTGCCCCACGAACTCAATGATCGCCAGCGCGATGTACGCGTCGAAACGTGCCTTGCACTGCTCAACAGACACACAAATGAAGGAACTTTGAACCGCATTGTTACCTGCGATGAAAAATGGATTCTGTTTGATAACCGCAAGTTGGTTGGATCCTGGTTCAGCACCTAAACAATGCCCAAAACGTAAACTTACCCCTAGAAAAGTAATGGTCACTGTTTGGTGGTCTAGCGCCGGTGTGATTCATCACAGCTTCTTAACAAACGGGGTGAGCATTACTGCAGATGTGTATTGTGAAGAACTGAACACAATGATGGAGAAGCTGGCACATCTCCAACCAGCATTGGTCAATCGCTCGTCTCCGCTGCTCCTGCACGATAACGCGCGACCTCATACTGCACCGCAGACGGTCTCCAAGTTGCAAGAACTGGGGTTGGAAGTTATCCGTCATCCGCCCTACTCACCAGACCTTGCGCCTACAGACTACTACTTTTTCCAGAATTTCCATAACTTCTTGGCGGGAAAATTCAATACCCGAGAGGCAGTACAAAATGCCTTTGATGAATTTGTTGCCTCCCGTCCAGCTGATTTCTTTAAGAAGGGCATCAATAAACTGCCACTGCGTTGGCAAAGATGCATTGATTGCATGGGTGATTACAAATAAAAAATACATGAAAAAAATTCGTTTAAATTTTTTCATACAAAACGGCAATTTCATAGGTTAAGACCTAATATTATAACCATTATAAGTTAAAATAAATCCGATTTTACGTATTCATATCTGGAAATAAATAAAATGGAAAATTAGGCCCCACTATTGGATTGGGAGCGCACCAACAGATGAGCCCTTCCTCAGACAAGTGACATTATAATGGCGGGAACACGTCAGATTAAGATGAAACTGTATGTGGTCGTCACTTACCGCCTGATCGAATAAAGCGTGCACAAACGTCAATTTTCAAACATGACATTTATATTTTTTCTTGGCTTATCCACGCCAACAGTTAATGTCCCGTAGGCTGGCGTGACCGAAATCTGTAGAATTTGAATTTCGAAATAGGAATTTCAGATTTATAGACACGTTCAGAAATATCAATTATCAATTACGGTTATTACGCCATCTTATAGTCCCCGTGTTAGCACCTGAAAGCGACGTCAATAACACAAATGTATGACATTGAATTAAATTGAAAACCACAACGTTGAGTGTTAAAAAATGCTTGAAACACGAAAATATTTCACCTTGACTCGTTCTCGTAATGTCTTAAGCACACAAAGTACAGGATTTATGAGAACAGAGATAATGTACGGTATACACATGCGGACATAAGGGGTCATATGCATAAGTCCGGAAGCGAAAACCCTTTTAATAGGTCGGCAACGCACATGGACTCCTCTGGTGTTGTGGGTCTCTTTGGGCGGTAGTAATCGCTTACTACCAGACGATCCGTTGAGGGCTCGTTTGCCCCTATCATATAGAAAAAGTAACATTGTTGTGTTCCGATATCGCGATTTGTGTCCATTTCACTTAACAATTACACATGACTGACTTTGTTTTAATTAAATTGTGTGATTAAATTAAATAGTTTATTTTGGAAATCAGGCAGATGGAAGAATCAAACAACAAACATACTTGCAACAGATTTATGTAATTTATTCAGATGTACAAAACTTACCATCACGCCTATATATTCCAGTACTGATAGGCAGAGGTGTAATAATAAATGTATACTCAGTTTACCGTTATATTTGATTCATCCCCTAAACCCAAAATCCAAGCTGCTACTGAGAATTTCACAGAAAAATCCAATACTTAACACTTTGCTCGACCTGGAAATCCAACCCAGGACTTCACAGAATCGCTTACGACGATTAGGGTAATGAGGCAGTTTTGTTTTTTAACTGTAGTAATAATAAATTACAATTACTTTGGTCTAAAAATAAAAAAAATTAATTTAAGTTATTCAGTCATTTAGTATCGACTGTAACGTAATGTATCTGATACAGTATCACCGACAAGTGAAAACGCCAATATAACAGGCTTGCGTCGACATACTAACTTGTTACTTGTACTAGAACACAAGACACATTACACGCTACACCTCTAAGTGAGTACCCTGCTTAAAGTAACATCACTGGGCCATAACTCGCAACTTAACGACAGTATACGTGGCGACAGGCATACGCACTTTGAAGGGCATGAGTTACGAGCTAAGAAAGGATAATGGCCAGTAAAGTAGCCTGGCCTTAAGGAATGCTGATAGTGTGGTCCTGGGTTAACTTGGCGGCTTTGAGTAGAGGTTACGGCGAGTAAAGTAAGCCTACTACTAATTTACAACGGTACGGAGCTACACATGTTGCGAGCAGTCTGAGGATGAAGTATCGTTTACGTCGAGTCAATGTCTGTGTGTCTGTTACCTTTCCACGGCTAAACCGCTAAACAGATTTCGGTAATATTCGGCAAGGAGATAGGTTACATCCTGAGGAAAAAGATGGGGTACTTGATGTCTCAAGTATTAGAGTAAAAAGCCGTTCTGAGATGCGAGTGAATCCGTGGGCAACAGTTAGCTACACTAATATAATAGAGATTATATAAAAAATAATCAAATATATATTTAAAACTACTTTCACATGCACCCCGAAAGATAAAATTGAGACAAAAGGTACTTTATGTACTTCCCCAAGGTGCATCTATCTCTATATAATATTAACATTCATCATAATTGTTTCAGCGGTTTACGTGTGAAAACAAACAGAGCAGAGTTACTTTTGCTTATAATTATGTAAAGTACCTTTAAAAGTAGATGTAGATGGTTCTCTCTGAAACCTTTCACTACCAATTTGAAAAGTTCAGTATTCAAAATTGACATTGAGGCTGTATTATATGAATATCTATATTATTATATTAAACCTGAACAATATTCGGGGGGGCTTGAGGCGTATCTAATAGTAGCGTAAATAAAATAGATCGGACAACCATATTATTTCGTCTTCAGCGAATACAGGTAATATGTTTACCGTGGGAGAGCCATGCTTCAACACAAAAGGGCCGGCTTGATCAGAGTGATACCACGGCCTCACAGACAACCGGCGTGAAACAACGCTAACATTGTGTTCCGCCGAGTGAGTGAGGATACACGAGGCGCAAAGCTGGCAAAGCAATCGCGACTCCTCTGGTGTTGCAGTTGTCCATGGGCGGCGGTGTCGCTTACCATCAGGCCTTCCATCTGCTCGTTTTCCCCCCTAAGCCATATATAAGATACTATATTAACCATAGTATCTCGCCTGTATTTGCCTGTAGTCGAGGATATTTTGGTTTTCAAACATACCAATGTTTGAACACCAAGATAACCTCCTCTGTTGTGAAATCACCTGAAACTTACCTTCAAAAAGCGATTATGATGATGCTCTGACTAATGAGTGTTCACAAATTCAAGGTCGCAGTAATGTGTGTAGGAAAACAATAAAATATAACAATGTGACTAGTAAGCTGTCAGTTTTAGCGGCCATTAACATGTACCTTCATTGTTAAGACATCCTCCATGTTAATGGTAGCCATTACTCAACTACTACCATACTTAAAATAATTGTTAAACCATTTTGAATATCTTCTCTACTATTATATAATCGTAAAATAGCTCTGTCTGTACATTGAACTTATTTAAAAAAAACAAGTGGGTTAGGGTATATAAACGTGTCCGAATCCAAAATGTCTATTTGTATCGAGCGAGAGTAATCGAGCTGGGAATTGTACCCACTCCGATACGTAATATCAGTATTATATAGGTAGCGACTGCTATCAGATCTCTGCAGCCCAATTTCTGGGCAATACCCATATGCTAATTATCAATTAATCCTAAGTAACACCGGTTGTTTAATTGATAAATATATTTGAAGACGAAAATCCCGAGAATTGATCCTAAACAGAATTGTCGATATATATCCTCAAAGTCGTAAACGCCGATTCGCCGAACGACTTTAAAAATAAAGTCGGTCATCGTAGGTCCCGACCTCCCCGCCGCCCCACCCCGCCACTCAGTCAAGAGGTTATGTAAATTGTTTAACGAAGGATGCCGTTACCGGCTCTATGGCGCACTTAAAGCATTAACATTTTAAAGCCTTATTTGCGCTAAGTACACAATTACTTGTGCATTTAAACAGATTACACTACGTTTAAAGATTTACTTTAAATTATTCTAATTAGTTTGACTCTGTCGTTCTACCCGAGTTTGTTTCAATTGTAAATAGTTTGTGTTTTGTTTTGTTGAAGGATTCTCTTTAGCTTAGCGTTTCCTAGCCTTTTAACGGATTGGTTTAGCTTTAGGGGAAGTCTCGTTCTTCAATAAGTTCACGACACTCGCTTGAACACTGAAGGAAAATATTTAACAGAAGTTCCATATTAATTGCTCGTAATACCGCATTATATTTGGCACAAAAAAATGTGACAGAATTTTTCTTATGCACAAATGTGCATCTCTATAAAACCAAATCGTGATATTTTGTGAGTGTATTTTGCGCAAGATGATTCTAGGGATAGTTTTCATTAAGTCACAGCCCTATTAGTCTGGGACGCTATTGAGACGCTTGGTTAAAGCACCAAGGACCACCACCGACGCGTGTAAGTATGTGGCGGCTGAACCATCTCTGATCGTGTAACCACTTAATGGTACTTTATAATATCATGCACCAACTTCTTAAATGTATTTAAATTGTATTTAAACACAAATTTACTATGAAAAATTGTGTTTAAATGCAATTTAAACCTGTTTAAAAAGTTGGTGCAAGTGGGCCTTAGTCTTATTGAAGAGGACCTCTAATTCAAAATTCAAATTAATTAATGTTGATAAAGTTTATTGCAAATGAAATATCGACCTAACTATTTCAACATACTCCAAATTTTTTACTCAAAAATTTCTGATAAAAACCTAGTTTCTAAGAAATCCTCATCGATTACAACCTGTTAAGATTTAAATAATCTTTTGTAATTATGAATTCATACGTTAACGTAAAAATATCCTACTTTATTGAGCTTTTCTTTAAAAAAACGGAATGAATTTTGTTCAAAGGGTCGTCATGTATTAAATTCAGTAGCAAGAGATATTAAAAACGAATATTAACCATACAGAGTTCACTGGTGCTGTCATCAAATAATTCGCGTATAATATTAATATTCCATTGAGAAGCACACTGAATGGAGTGCAAAGCGTCAGGTATTAATAGAAAACATGTGATGTTGCGAAGGGAGTTTCCATATTGGTGCTGTAATACCGCGTAACTGACAATTATATAAATATTAAAAAGTAATAATTTCAACTTTATGTTCCACGAAGAATACCAAAAAAATAATTCTTTGTCTGATTAAAAAGAAGTTTTTGGATTTGTGACTGATTTAGACATAGGTACTATTTTTTAATAGTACCTAGCTTACTTTTACGTGGCCCTTATTCCAGGAATTAACCTTAACCTGAAATGATTTTATAAAATATGGAGAATCAAAATTCATAGTGTTTTTCCGTCTCAATTAATTCCGTCACATTTGTGTTCCGGATACTAATAGATTTCCTATTGTGTCTGTATTTGGTGCTTGGCAAAAGCGGGTAATTCATAGAATGGTTATATAGCGGGATGCCAAGAAACCTATACTTATTTGAATGTACATTCTCCCTATCCATTGCAATAAGAAAAAGACATTTAAATTCCTCCAACTTCACTCGAGGCGCGCCGCACTCAATCTTTCCCCTGCCAAAATCGACTTGGCATTAAAAATGTATGGTTACGAGGTATTGCATTATCGCCGACGATTGCGCGATTTCGAGTTTCGTTTTCTCGCTCAATTTTCATGCTAATCTTGGTACGAGCTCGTTGATTTCGCTGGCATGAAATATTTGTAACTTGAACGGAGGGTGGATAATATTAAGTATTGTAAGCTGTACCTATAATGGCAACATCTTTTGATTGTTGGCTCGGATTTTAAGTTTAATGAAATATTATAAGCGTATATTATTCACTGATTGTAACGCGATAAAATGAATTAAATTATACGGATTATCGCGATAAATTTATGATATTTAAAATCATGTAAAAAGAGAGAGACGGGAGCGTTATAATTTAATTTCAGTATAATAAAATCCGTAAAAAGCAGTTGAATATTTTTCTTTTATAAAATCGCATTTATTTTTTAGAATTAGAATATTTATCATAGAATTCATAGATAATCAAAAATATTTTGTTTAAAATTATTTTGACAGTCAATTTTTGAACAATGTTTTTGAATTATGAAACTAAACATAATTTTAACAAAAGCTTCCTTAAAACGTTGACATTACTACACTAGCTCCGCTCACCTCTTTCATCTTTCGCTCATTTCGCACTACAAACTGAACAGTCTCGGTGCCTTTTCAATTTCGCCTCTCGCCTGCCTCACTGGGGGATTGAGAGGCCCCCAAATGTTGGATTTTACGCGTAATACTCCCCCACACCGTGCATTGTGTATCGTGCCTCTTTGACGTCGGAAATTTCACGTCTGTCAGGGCTAACTTCAGGTGTGTTTGCAGTTTTTAATGGCAATTCTCTGTGACCTGAATATTTTTTATTAATACTTTTCAAGCAAGAATTTTTGTGTACATTTGTCTCCAGTCATTGACCTATAGTATATGAGCCTATAAGCTCTGAAAGATGAGGCAGAGATGTACTAAAAAAAACCTAAATTTCTAAATTGTACCATAATTTTGTTTGAGTAAGGTTTACATTAAAACCTCTCTCCCATTGGACTCATTAGAAGTAAGTACCTAATAGATTTTAAATCCATTGAAGCGAGCCACCTGCTAAACAAGGCTAAAACTATATTTCCAATATTGGGACGATGAAACAGACAGCTATTACAGTTAACTGGTTCACAGACTTCAAAATCGCTTATGGGCTATGGAATTTGTATTAAGACGATATAGGTACCTTTTTTTTTTGTCATGTTACGAAATTACAAAAGTGAATCATATTCTGTAACTACACATTCAAATCTCATACGTAGATCTCAGAATGCGTCAGTGCCACAACAACCGCAATACATTAAATAATAAAACCATAAATCCAGGTCGGGCATCCCTCGTCACAGCGCACACACTTGTCAGAACCTCAAAGATTTAACAACATCAAAAATTCGCATGCACCGAAACGGAAAATGCTTTATGACCGACGCTGCTTCGGGTCGAACGTCGTAAATTTCCGAGTTAACCCCGCGACCGCCGAGGTTCAAGGATCGACGAGTACATATTTCAGGATCACGCTTGGATTTGTGACTGTAGCCTCATGTGTACGACAATGCACTTGTATCGATATTGTATTAAATTCGAATTTCGAACGTTATACGCGTCGCGACGAGAGATTACACTGGATTGGCTTTCATTGCACTTTCTGATTCAGTTACAGTAAATGTAAACTGGAAAAAACGCAATGCATTTCGCATACCTAGTAATAATATTATAAAACAGTGGTTCTACGGTTGCGTTAAATGCATCAAGGAAATTCGTTTCCTCCATTACGTAAACATATTATTTGGTAATGGTTTTGTTGATAATAGACGAACATTATTTGGCACTTAATGTGTGGCGTAATAGAATAGTCAATTTTTAACAGATTAAGGTTAAATGTTTAACCTACAACCTACTTATTTGTTCGGGTCCATTGTTTACTTCTCATAGGGTTGAAATGAGTATTATGTCTGTAATTTGTGGAGAAAACCATGGTATGTCCTTTACCTTTCAAAGTCAAAAAAATATTCTGATCTTGTCATTTCTGTACGCTGTATCCCTGGACACGACTGACACAGCCACTGTATATGACATAGTATGGATGATACTAAAGTGAACTTTGTTGTCAACAGAACGCAAGTTATTCGTGGGCATGTTGAACAAGAAGCTGTCGGAGAACGACGTGCGAGCGCTGTTCGCTGGTCACGGCGCCATCGAGGAGTGCACAGTGCTGCGCGACGCGCAAGGACAGAGCAAAGGCTGCGCGTTCGTCACATTCGTGTCTAAACAGGCCGCCATCGCCGCAATTAAGGTAATTATGCCAGGGTTTAATAGGGCAGGTAAGCATTTTGTGATAGAAACTAGAGAACCCTGCCCGTTGTATCTTCATCAGTTTTTCCCAACTATATTTGTCCTGAACTTGAGTATTTTAACGAGGTAACTGCCAACAGACTTCTACGACCCAATTTCTATGGCATACTACCTAATATCCTAAGGATACACTATGTAGTTGTCAAGCTTTTTGGGCTTCTGACTACCAATATCGGTTTTTATATGTGTTCACATCACAAAAGAGACGAATGGGCCATACATGTTCTCCGAGGTACGAAGAGGCATCGATGTGTTAAGAGTGGTCACACAACCAGCAACTGACTTTGGAACAAACATGGCTTCCATTCATTCCAGTATTTGGACAAAACGAGACAAAAATGTGTTCAAAAGAATGTTCACAGCAATGATGTCTATTAGTGAGGAGGTATATAATATTTATGCGTACTTAAAAGTACCTCTCAAACTAGAGAGGTACTTTTAAGTACGCATAAATATTATGTACAAGCACATAATGATTCATGGCTTGACGCAAAAGTGCATTATAAATGTTGATCTACTGCACGTAAAGTTGACATCATAAGTTTCACGCATGGCCCTAACAGAATGATGTAATATTCTTCCATTGTGTGACAGCGAACACTTAATTCGAGGACTCTGTCGAAAAGCTGTATAGCTATAATCCTGGCTAATGTACTCTGTTGTTCTGCAATGATATGCGATTAACATCATTATGCTATCTACAATACTAAGTTGAATATCGGCTGCATCCGATTTTATCGACCAGTTTTAATTGGGAAAAGTAGATTATAATTCCTATAGATCACAATAATCCGTCATCGTTGGCCTGTGTTGACATTGTCGGGAATTATTAATGTAACAAGTCATTAATGATATATTTACAGTAAAAGCCGCATTCTGCGGTTGTATGGATACCAGTATAAATTTGCTTAATTGTAAAGTACTACATCTACACAGTGTAGGTAATAATGAGTGCAAACGTGACAAGTAGTGCATATTTTTTATAATATATCGAAAAACAGAGTTGAAACTACATAAAATAATTCAATTATTCGTAGTTTTACAGGACAACCAACGAAATAACACTTACTAACCTATTGCCTAATTAATAAATTAAAGCCCTCTTTGGAGAATAATAAAGAGGATACTGTATAATAAGTATTGAAAATTGAAGTTGTATAGGAAATATTGATATACTATTACTGAATAGCCTGATGGGTAGACTACCTACACACACAATAATTTTCACCTGCAAATTGGATTGCCAAAAGCCGGTCAGTTTAGTCACGTCCGGCCAAATTATTGGTCTTAGCGGGTCTTGGTCAACCCTGCCCTACGAAAAGATGCCAAAGAAGGAATGAACAAACTCACGCAAAAGTGAATTTTTTTTTAAACCAGTGTAGCAGATTTTCAGTTCAAAATGTCTGTTGTAAAATCTGTTGTCAAGTACTGTGATATATCCCCAGATTTCAGAAATTTAATTTGATATTTATTAATAACCCAATATACTTTTTATATTTCAGGCGTTACACCACAGCCAAACAATGGAGGGTTGTTCAGCACCGCTGGTCGTGAAATTCGCTGATACGCAAAAAGAAAAGGAACAGAAGAAACTTCAAGCCATGCAGGCGAGCCTATGGGGCCTGACGGCCCCCATAGCCCCGGCGACGTACCTAGCGTCTGAGGCCGCGCTGTCGCCAGCCACGCAGCTGCAACTGCTACAGCAACTGCAGGCGGTTGGGTTGCAGCAACAGCTGTTGCAAGGACAAGGCTCGACGCTGTTACAAGGTTAGAGCGCAAAGTCTGAATATTTCTGCATCAAATTTGTTTTTTAATAGAAATTTTAAACGTGCTTTCTTGAGTTCTAGACGCTTTTTGACACAATTTTGTTCAACGAAATCTATAATTAAACAGAAACGTATCCTAAAAATAAAGAGTTTATGTCTGTAGGAATATTTTTGTATGTATTCTTTCTTATATTTGACCTGGTATCCTAGTCAAAATATAACGGTTATACCCCATAATTTAAATCACATTATTATGATTAATTGTTTAATGCCCTAGGCAAAAAAATGAGTAATTGCCACAGACCATACGGCTTTTTACTTGTACTTACAAAGTCTAGCGATAAAAGTAAGAGAGAAGACCCAGTAGACCCACACGCAGTTGTGGAACAGCAGATACCAAGAAAGGGTTCTGACCCCCATAATATCTTTTGTCTTGTTTTGACACATAATATTCTGTGGCAGTGAAAGGAAGACAAAACATATTATAGCTTTAAGAAGTTTATATTTTTTTTATAAATAAAAGGTGCCTGTACTGTGCAGTACAGTGTGGTAGGTATGAGGGTATGAGCTTATCAAGCCGTGACACATCAAATTAATTATTCATTTAGTTAATTTAGTATAGGTACATTTTTAATTAGTGTTACGCTCATTTTTATGTTTTGTTTCCTTTCAACCTAATTTTACCTCGTCCTTGGTGTTGCCTGTAATAAAATGAGAGATTAACATTTAATAGGCCAGATAATTTTAATTTTATCAGTAGGTATACATATATCAATGCCAATAACTGAAAGTTTTGTCATCACTACAGGGAAATTATTGTCACAATATTCTGGCAACACGATTTCCTTATCCCAGCCATGTTTTATTTGATCCCCATTTTATTTTTATTTACGCTACCCTTTTTTGTTGTCAAATAGGTGTTAACTATCAGGATATCGGTTTCAATGGTGCAGGCCTGAGCGGGAGTACCGTGAGCGGAGTGGGGTCTTTAGGTGGGGGGGCGGCCGATCAGCTGGGAGGTCTTTTAGCCCCCGTGTCGGTGCAGAACTTGGCTGCGCTGGCAGCGATGACGCAGTCTCCGGTGGTGACGCAAGCGGCGCCCATCCAGCCCGCCGCCGCGCCGCAACCTGCTGCCCCACCATTGTGTAAGTTTTATTTTAATTTGCATAGGCTGCTAGATTTTTTATTTTATTTTAGCCCTAAACAGAGCCGTTAAGGTTTATTTTAGTTGTACTTACTTTAATAGTTTTGTTACCTATTTTTAAACTTCATTATAAGAAAGTTCATTGTTGATCGAAAAAATATCGTGTTAAAGCATCCTTCACGATTACAATTCTCTGTTTTCTTAAACAATTTTATTTACTAAAGAGGCTGACACTTTAATTTCCATAAACAACTCTCAGGCCTTTACCTCCTTTTAACTTTATGGCAACATTAAAATCTCAAGGTCCGAATCCAAGATGCATTTAACGTCATCATCAAATTGGTAGGTAGATAATTCTATTTACATAAACAGAACCTACCAAGAGTCTACTGAGCATGTAAGCTAGTTCAAGTTCAAACAGATGTACGAAACGACGGAAAATAGATACTCTATAAAATAATAATCTTTCAACAATCGAGCATTAATTTATGTCATTTCCATACATTTGATTCGATTCGTTCTTTGAATGACGTCGAATGACAACGTCTAGGCCCCAGAATGCAGTGAATTGATTAATTGTTTCGATGCGATAAATCCCCCAACTAATAACAACCTGACCGTATCCTTAATAGAATCAAATCCACATAAGATTAAAAACCATGTAACGATCTTTTTGTCCGCAAACTTTCCTATTTCAGGTTTCGTTTCGACTTAAGTAAAAAAAAAGATAAATTAACGATGAACATTTTTCACACTTCAGGTCTTCTCGGGAAGACTAACATCACAGGTAAAAATGCAAATGAAATAAAACGAAATGTGTGTTTTTTTGACATGGAATGACAACTCTAGCTTCTTGGATTGATGTGATAAATGAGAAGTGCAAACATATTTTACTAACTGTAAAATAGTTACTGCATACATAATTCTTGTGGACTGTTCTTTTATACCCTAATATTTCATTTAGCTGCCGTATTATAAGTAGGCAGGTACCTACCAGACACACTAGTCATCTTTATCTTTCTAAAGAAAAAAATCTGCCTTGTAACTTGAAATTTTGTAAATGGGTCCTTATAACGTACAGGTATTCGCCAAGAGATCCTCTTTGGATGGAAATTTCCCATGCGATTGAAAATAATTAGATGAATGCGGGCACAGCTAGTATAGGTATTTTGGCTTACCTAAAGGTCCTGTAACCAAGCCAGTGGCTTAGCCACAACAATTAAAAAAAATAAGTATAGGTCTAGAAACCTGTATTTACGGCGCCAACTAGTCAAAAAAAACTATAACATTGACTTGTGACAGTGTCTTTAAAAGATCATTTAATTAATATATATTTTGTTATTACTCTTTTTAAATTAAAAAAAAATGAGAACAGAACACTTTTTATCAGAATAACATTCTAACATTACCATAAATTATACTTTGAGCGAACATAAGATATCTGTAAGTAGATACTCTATTGTTTTACAGTAATACCTTTACCTACAAGATTATTGTAAATGAAAAACAGACTGTATAAGTGACAGCAAGGTTACAGACTTTGTTTCTATAATAATGGCTTATGGCATCATTTATCACATGAATCTAGAACACGCCTGGTATGATTTCTATGTTGGCATTGTACATTGTACAGGTAGAGTGGACTACCAGCTTGCTTTGCATAAGCTATGTAACATTATGAATCGATGAACAACGCTGATAAGTGTAGATGTATAAATAATTATTGTCGCCCTCTAATATTTTATGACCAAGCTTTCATCACTAGACTGGAATATCGTTTTAATTAGGATTTTTGTTTCAATTTACGTCATTTTATTCTGTTTGCGTATAAACAATCTGTTTGTATAATGAATACCATAAAACATTAAATTTAATGTGCATGCAGCAATAGGTACGTAGTCATGAAATACTTACTTTGTCAGTTTGATACAATAGGCGCATGCGTATTTGACTTTTTTTCTGATACAAAATATTGGGCAAAGTCGTTCTTGTGTTCCGCCATTGACGTTTATATGATTAGCTGTATAGATTATTTTTGCAACATTGTTCCATGTTTAATTTTTTATAGGTAAGTATTCAGGTAAATAACTGCGCCACAAAACAGTTTTCATGTAAAATTAACATTTTTGATTGTTTCTGCATGAAAGTGCTAAAACTAAATTGTATTATTTATTTTTATGACATTTACGTGAGTGTATGTTTAATTTAATTGTTTTTACATTTGTATTTTAGCTGTGTGTATTATTACTAATATTGTATAACACTGTATGTAACTGGCATGCAGTGGTTGTATGTAGTTTGACATCTATTTTTTTTATATGATCATGTTGGTCATCATGAAAATTAACTTTGCCAAGACTTTTTTTTTCTATAGTGTACGGTCGGGGTCATAAGTCCAGTAGCAGTTTTACAAATCTATCGCATTACAACAAGTCGCACTTGCGACCTTTTTCTATAACAAACGATTTGCACACATACACAATCTCATATATCGCACTCTTTCATCATTATCTAGGCAGAAAGAGTGCAATATAATGATCATTTGCCTGAGTAACAAACCTGTTATGACACAACGGCGTATTAAGATAGTGGTACTTAATTTCAATGGCGAAAGTATGTGTCTATCTGGCTTTGCGGTTAGCGCCATAGATATGAAGATTAGCACGATGGAGCCTACGTTCGAACCCTAGTAAAAGTTGACTTTTTGTGTTTTAATTATGATTTCTGAATATCTACCTAAAGACCCGATGAGAAGATGTTTGTTGTGTAACTTGTTATTACAAAAAATAAAAAAGATGAGGGTGAGTGTTTCGTTACCACTAAACGTAAATGAAATGCGATCGGTGTTCCGTCGTTGTATATGCGGCAACAAAACGTAGCAACTGACAGCCCAGTTGTCATACGCGCCGTACTCATCAAAGTTGGCGCCACTGTGTTATCTGCAGTCCGTTTCGAACGACACGTTGCTTCACCGAACAACGGATTCTCGTTATATTTGAAGACTCGGGCTGGTCATCAACGCGCGCGACTCTCTAGCTAGTCTTACCGTGAATCCAGCTCCTCGTCAACCCTAAGTCACCATCAACAGTCAACATCGGCTCGTGAAATCATCGAAAGGCGGCTCAGCGATAGCAGCGGCATACCAAGGTACGTGCGCGTATTATAGTTTGTTGCTGCTGTATTGCGGAGGGACAACGATCGTATTTTATCGTCAGACCCCAGTCTGTCCCAGAGTAGTATTAGTCATCAGATCCCAGCTATTCCGGCGATCTATAATACTACATCTTTTTGGTGCCGAAACCCGGGAGCTCCGCCATTACATGTGTTTTATACCTATCATCGTAAAAGTGTATCGTAATTTCTGGATTCAATCGTATAAAACATTACATTTCACGAGATCACAAAAAAAAAACATTTTATAACACGTTTTTGAATCGCAAGTTAGGTAGTTTTCAGGGTTAGGTAAAAATTATTGTAGGAACACAATATTAGGCAATCACTCAATAATCGGTGCCTAATATTACTATCGGCCTATATTAATTTCCCAATCATAACTTGCTACATCAACTTTACTATTCAGTTCATAAAACAAATACATTTATTTTATTCATATTTCGAAACGGAGGTAGGTTATAGTCGTTCGCATTCGCTCGCTCGCAGTACATACCTACATCGAATTATACCAACCTACCTACAATTTCATCTTTTCCGTAAGCTAGCTACGGCCTGTTATTAGTTCAAAGAAGCATTATTAGTTTATTACATAGCAAAACGGAACATTAATTTTGTTGCCTAATTACCTTTTAAAATTAATTGTTACAGATATTAAGTCCATATTGTAAAAGTAATAATTAGACTCGTTAACATTTAATATTATTAATTATCACATTGTTTTATCAGTGGGTGTCTACCCATTGCGAACCTAGGGAGTACCTATACACTTATTTTGTTTGTAGGTGTTTGTATTGTTTAGTAGGTGCTTGTATCCTCCGCTTAGTAATAACTGTTAGCGGTTTCGTTTTGTTTTCGTTTCGTAATATTGGTTGATCATAATAATGTCGTTATTAAGTAAACATTCTTCACGTAAACTCAGTTCTTTGAAGAGGACTAAATCGAAATCTGTTGATATTGAGTATTCGATTCATGATTTATCAACCTTGCGTAGAAAACGTACTATAGCTTATAAGCGGTTGTGTAAGGCTTTGGAGATCGGTTTAGTGACCACTAGCGATGACACCCAACGTGACCTGTTTCTGTCATACTGCCAGGAACTGAAACAAATCTCAACCAATTTTCAAGATGCCCATCTCATTATATTGGAACTTTTAGATGATCCGGATCACGAAGACAATGACCTCCAAAATAGTTTTGATGATATGTATTTTAAGGTTTTATCAATTCATCGCAATTTAACTAAATGTGAAAATTCGGTTCGTACCGATAATAGTGGTAGCTCTTCATCAAACATTCGATTGCCGAAAATCGTTCTTCCTAGTTTTAGTGGGGATATCAAACAATGGCCCATGTATTTTGATACCTTTAATTCGCTTATTCATAATTCTACTTCGCTAACAAAAACCGAAAAATTCCATTATCTTCGGTCGTCTTTAAACGGTGATGCATTATCAGTGATTAATACGTTTCCATTGACTCAAGAAAATTATCTTGATGCCTATCAAGCGCTCATGACCCGTTATCAAAATAAACGAGACTTAGCATTTTCATGTTGGAAGGACCTCTTAGCTATAAACTTTCAAACTAATAATGGTAGTGATTTTAGAAAATCTTTAGATTCATTTGACGAAAACTTAACTATTTTAAGAACCATTAACTTACCGACGCATCAATGGGATTTCATATTGGTATATCATATTCTGTCGAAATTGGATACAAAGTTACGTTGTAGTTTTGAGGAGAAGCATTCAGACATTGAATTACCTACATACGCACAATTAAAGACATTCTTACAGTCAAAGTGTGAGGCACTAATACGTGATTTACATTTTTTAGAGTCTAATAAAATTACTAAATCTGCCCAACATATCAAACGTTCTAATATTTCTCATACGCTTGTTGGTAGCATAGGTAAATCCGAAAACTCGTTAAATGTTGTCAACCCACAAGGCATTAAGTGTTCTTTTTGTAGTGAAGCTCATGTTATTTCCTCTTGTCAACAATTTCTTGATAAATCTCTTGAAGATCGTATGTCCATAGCGACCAAAAATAATTGGTGCTACAACTGTCTAAAGCCTTCACATCAGTTAAAAAATTGTAATTCCATTTTTTCGTGTCGTAAATGTAAACGTAAACATCACACCTTACTACACAAGGAGAACCAAGTTGAGTCAAATTCGACCACTCTCTTATCTTCCCAAAAACACACTACGGTTCTACTAGCGACTGCTATTGTCCAAGTAAAGGATGCTTCAGGCAATTTCCTATCGTTCCGCGCACTATTCGATTCTGGTAGTCAAAGTAATTTAATTACAGAATGTGCTATCAATGCATTGCAATTAAAACCCACTCGAGCTTCTATGAACATAAACGGTATCGGCGAGGTGTCTGCCTCATTACTCGGAGATATAACGTGTTCGGTAGGTACTAACAATAAAACTCTCTTTAATTTAAACATGCACGTAATTTCAAGGATTTGTGGAGATCAACCAATTGCTAAATTAAACACATCGGGTTGGTCTCACATTAATTCGCTACCATTAGCCGACCCGGGCTTTGACATACCTGGTCGGATCGACCTCTTGTTCGGTGCTGATGTATTTGCCGATTCCCTTCGTGACCGTCATATTAAAGGAAATTCACATCAACCTATCGCATTCGATTCAGTTTTCGGGTGGCTTCTTTTTGGAAAGACTCCTCTAGCATCCCATTCACTGCTACACACGTCGTCAACTGACAATCAATTAAATTCATTAATTCAAAAATTTTGGGAATTGGATTCATTGCCGAGGGCTCCATCATTAACTTCAGACGAGATATTGTGCGAACAACATTTCAAATCTACACATTCGCGCGATCCTTCAGGAAGGTATACCGTGCAATTGCCCTTTAAAGACGATTCTGAACCAATTTTCAGTGGTACCCGCGATTTGGCGTTGCGCAGATTCCACTCAATTGAACGTAGACTGTCACGTGATCCCGATCTATATCGTCAATATTGTGAATTCATGTCTGATTACATTAGTGCTGGTCATATGTCATTAGTCTCACCAGATGATGTAGGTAAAGGGAAATATTATATTCCTCATTATTGTGTTTTGCGCCCTGATAGCACTTCAACTCGCCTCCGTGTCGTGTTTGACGCTTCTGCCAAGGATTTAAATTCTCGCTCGTTGAACGAAAGTCAATTCATCGGCCTAAAACTACAGGCTAACATTTGTGAAATCCTCTTGCATTTTCGCGAACACGATATCGTTTTCATGGCAGACGTTCGCCAAATGTACCGACAAATTGCACTATTTCGCGGCCATCGTGATTATCAACGAATACTCTGGAGAGCTTCGTCTAGCGAACCTCTTCAAGAGTTTCGCTTGAACACGGTGACGTATGGCATTTCATCGTCCCCGTATCTCGCTTGCCGTACCCTGCGACAGCTTGCTGACGATGAAGGGGATTTATATCCGTTAGCCAAACGTGCAATTTTGTCGGACATATACGTCGACGATGTGGTCACTGGGTGTACCGATCTGGCTACGGCACATGAGGTGAAGTCTCAACTTATCGCACTGTTCAAGACGGGAGGATTTCAACTTAGGAAGTGGGTGTCTAACGATGATCGTCTTTTAGCAGACATCCCTCCCGAAGACTGTCTAAAGGGTTCTATTTCCTTAGATAACTCGGAACCAACTTGTCTTAAGGTATTGGGTCTCAAATGGGATCCGTTATCCGACTCATTTCTTTTTGAAGTGGAATCTTCGCAAGGACCATGTACCAAACGCTCGATTCTTAGCGAGCTCGCTAGAATCTTCGACCCATTAGGTTTTCTATCCCCTATTACAATTCAAGCTAAAAGCTTAATCCAGAAACTTTGGATTATCGGTACTACGTGGGACCAAACTCCACCCGACGACATTATCAGTACATGGCACAAATATCAGAACCAACTACCTCAATTAAAACAATTAATAATTCCTCGTAAATTAACTAGCAATAGTGTACACTTGTATGAATTGCATGGATTTTGTGATAGTTCCGAAACTGCATACGGTGCTGTAATTTACCTACGGCTAATAGACGTCAATAAACAGTACCGCACATTTCTAGTTTGTTCAAAGGCTCGCGTTGCTCCGCTAAAGCGAATTTCTCTTCCACGCCTTGAACTTTGCGCCGCGGTGTTGCTCTCGGATCTGTACAAATTCGTGAAGGAAACTTATCTGTCTCGTATTCCAATAGATTCTGTTTTCTTGTGGTCGGATTCAACGGTCACCCTCTCATGGTTGCGTTCTCCTTCTTATCGCTGGACTACTTTTGTTGCAAATCGTGTGAGTCACATCCAAGAAATAACACCTATTGAATATTGGCATCATGTGCCTTCTGCTGACAACCCTGCAGATATTTGTTCGCGTGGTCAATTTCCAAGCGAACTCCTAAACAATTCGCTATGGTGGGCGGGACCATGTTGGTTGTCAGCACATCACGAATCATGGCCGTCTTGCGTTGATAACGTCTCCCATGAAGAGCAGATGATTGTTGAGGCGGAAACTCGTAAATCACCCGTGTTAGTGTCTTCATGTACGACGGAAAACGATCAATCAATAATTGATTTCATCGTGCAGCGGTTTTCATCTTTGGAAAAGGTAATAAGAGTCGTAACATATATTTACCGTTTTATTAACAACACTCGCAATCCAGCCAATGCTAATCGTCATAATTTTCTTAATTATTTAGAGCGTCATACTGCATTATTGAATATTGTTAAGCATGTGCAGAGTAGTGTTTTCGCTGAAGAAATTAATAAATTAAATTCACATCAAGTTTTAATGAAGTCATTTCGTAAGCTCAATCCGTTCTTAGACAAACGTGGTATCCTCAGGGTGGGCGGTCGTATTGCTAGATCCGAATTACAATATGAGCACAAACATCCTGCTCTTTTGCCATCTAATCATCCCCTTACAACTTTAATAATAGATTCTGTTCATCGGAATCATTGCCATACAGGAATTAATACGACTTTATATTTGGTTTTGCAACAATTTTGGATAATTTCTGCAAAGCGTAGTATTCGTCGATGTCTCGCAAAGTGCGTTTACTGCTACCGCACTCATCCTGTGCCATTGCAACCAGTAATGAGCGATCTACCTTCATACCGCGTTACTCAGGTAAAACCGTTCTCCGTGGTTGGCGTGGACTTCGCTGGACCATTCCGTATCAAGTTAAGTAAGCATCGCGGGGCTAAAATAGATAAAGCATATTTGTGCCTGTTTGTCTGTTTAGCCACGAAGGCCGTTCATCTTGAGGTCGTGTCTACGTTGTCGACGGACGGTTTCATTGCTGCCTTACGCCGTTTCATTGGCCGTCGTGGGCGATGTAATACCATACATGCTGACTGCGGAACCAATTTTATAGGTGCTAGAAACCAATTATCGAAATATATGCAGGAAGCGTCTAGCACAGAGAGAATTGAGTTTAAATTCAACCCCCCATCTGCTCCCCACTTTGGAGGTGTTTGGGAGATACAAATTAAGGCAGCGAAATCACATTTATATCGTATTATCGGTGATCAACTTTTAACTTTCGAGGAGCTGACTACATTGTTCGTTCAAATTGAAGCCGTTCTAAATTCACGGCCATTGTGTCCCATTAGTTCAGATCCTAATGACCTATCAGCCCTAACACCGGGCCATTTCCTTACGCTTGAGCCCTTGACCGCTGTTCCCGATGAGAATCTTTCTAACATAAATATTACTCGGCTTCATCGGTGGCAGTTGTTACAGGCTTTCCAACAGAATTTTTGGTCCAGATGGAAAACCGATTACTTAAATGGTCTCACTCAGCGCGCCAAATGGACCAAAGATTCTAAGCCTTTGAAGGTGGGTTCCCTAGTGATCATCAAGGATGACAATCATCCTCCCCTTTCATGGCCCCTTGGTCGCGTTGTTGAACTCATCCCAGGTGCTGATGGGGTCGTAAGAGTCGCTATCCTTAAGACTGCTACCAGTCAATCAGTTAAAAGACCTTTAGTCAAGCTATGCCCTCTACCAATAGAGGACTAATTACTTTCTCCCTTACACTACATTATCGATTAAGTTAGATTAGTAAGCTTTTCGGTTTAGTTAATTTTTAATTTTTTTGTTCCGTCTCAGTATAATTACATTTTTTTTTTTGAATCCAGAAAATACCATTGCTATTTTGGTGGGCGGTATGTTTCGTTACCACTAAACGTAAATGAAATGCGATCGGTGTTCCGTCGTTGTATATGCGGCAACAAAACGTAGCAACTGACAGCCCAGTTGTCATACGCGCCGTACTCATCAAAGTTGGCGCCACTGTGTTATCTGCAGTCCGTTTCGAACGACACGTTGCTTCACCGAACAACGGATTCTCGTTATATTTGAAGACTCGGGCTGGTCATCAACGCGCGCGACTCTCTAGCTAGTCTTACCGTGAATCCAGCTCCTCGTCAACCCTAAGTCACCATCAACAGTCAACATCGGCTCGTGAAATCATCGAAAGGCGGCTCAGCGATAGCAGCGGCATACCAAGGTACGTGCGCGTATTATAGTTTGTTGCTGCTGTATTGCGGAGGGACAACGATCGTATTTTATCGTCAGACCCCAGTCTGTCCCAGAGTAGTATTAGTCATCAGATCCCAGCTATTCCGGCGATCTATAATACTACAGTGAGTGTAAAACAAAATAAACTACTTAGTAACTGGATTGAATAAAGAAGTTATGACGTTGTTGGTTGGTGAACTCTGTTACAAGCGTTTGTGTTATTATTGTGATTAGCGTGTTGTTTGATTATCTTTATTCAAGATGCAAGCGCAAATATTAGTATTGATGCCAGGGCGAATATTGTCGCTTTGCCTAAAAATGGGCTTAATATTTCTGAAATTTCAACTGAAACCGGCTTATGTGTAAGTTATTTTTAAAGATTATAATTATGATGATAGTTGTGGTGTATGATTTTCTTACCCTAGTAAATAAATCGCTAGTTGCAAGTGAGTAATAATATTTTGTTTTTTAGGAAATACTGTAAGCCGTTGGGTTAAGAGGTTTGAGGAAGAAGGTAGTCTGAGGAGTCGTGTAAGAAGTGGAAGATATTAACCCAACTCAGCGACGTGTCATGGTGGAAGAATATGAAACAAATGGTTTCATTCCAACTAGAGTATTTGCAGATCAATTTGATACATCATTGCAAACTGTTCGCCGTGCACTCCATGCTGAAGGTTTACATCATCGGAAACCAGCTAATAAAACATTTTTGACACAAAAACACAAACAGGAACGACTACGTTTTGCTCAAGAATATTTAGATTTTAACTGGGATACGACTATATTTTCTGATGAAAAGCCTTTCAAATCTTGCCAAAAAGGAAGACTTCATTTATGGCGAAAGACAATACTCGCTGGTCTGAGAAAAATATTATACCGAATACAGAATTAGGTAGAATAAGTGTGAATATGTGGGGGTGGATTAGTGCTCAAGGGCCGGGTGAGCTGGAATTCATACCTACGCGTCCCAACAGCTCTAATTACGTCGAAGTTTTAAATGACATAATGTTACCTACTGTGCGTAATGTTTACCCCTCTGAAGATTTTAGTGAACTAAATTTTGTTCAAGATAATTGTCCGATACATCGTGCCAGTGTTGTAAAAGAGTGGTTTAGTCACCATGACGATATCAATGTTATTCCGTGGCCAGCACGGCCCCTGATCTAAACCCCATTGAAAATAAATATGGGTTTAATGGTTCAAAGATGGGAAGCACGAGATGAAAGATGTCCTGAGCAGCTTAAATCAGTACTTAATCATTACGTGGCACAGACATATGTGCAAACGTTGTGGCCTCCATGCGTCGACGTCTGCTTAGCTGCATAGACAATAATGGAAGTCATACCAAATATTAAATATTAAGCTTTTTTTTACAGGGGATGTGCTGGTCCTAATAAAGTAATACAGTTAGTTTAAGATTGTAATATTGGGGTTAAGCTTCAATCTTCTTTTCTCTTTGAGAAAATGATTAATTAAGCTATAATGTCAATAAAGTTAAAAGCGAAAGAAAAAATATTTTTATATCAACAAACTGAATACATTTTTTCTTATTTAATAATACCTAATATAAATAAATGTTACTTGAAATTACCTACTAGATATTATTTTATTTCAACCTAAAATATATATGTAAATATATTTATAATAAATATATATGTATAAAATATATATATTTATTCATTTATTCGGTCAACCAACAATTGTTAACACTAATACATGCATATTAAATATAGAACTACGAGTATCAAGTAACAAGTGTATCTAACAATTAATTATAGGTTAACACCACATGTTCAAGTGATTGACTACAGAATTAACAAAAAATAATCACATTATAAATATCATTGGGACATAACATTAGTTGAATAAATAAATAAATTATTAAGATAAATTAGAACAATTAAATATTAAAAAACAAATAAAATTTACAAAATATATTATTCCTTTTTATTTGATTCCTTTGTAATGTTATTGTAGCAATTTTAACTACATACTTAAAAAAATAATATATAAATAATATATAATAATATTTAATTATTATATTCTCATTTATTATTTCAACTTACATATTAGGTACATTTTTAAATATTTTTATAAAAAATTGAAAAACATTTAAAAATATAAAAAATAGTAGCCCACCGGTATCGGGAGCAGGGTCCAAGCTACCGGTGGTCAGGGCCCCAGAGAGAGGAACCTCCTAACAATGCGGGCCGTGTCCAGAAGCACTGCCTTCTGCATCAAGCTCTTGATCCAGCCATCCAATGAGAGCCTCCTTAGGTGTTGGTCGAGGCTCTTGGCTATTAAGCCATTGGCTGACACAACGATTGGAACAATGATCGCTGAATCCACCTCCCACATGTCGACAACCTCGTGTGCCAAATCTAGATACTTTATTTCTTTTTCTTTTTCGGCTCTCACGAGATTCTCGTCATGCGGGACGGTGATGTCAACAATCACTGCTCGACGCCCTAAGCGATCTATCACCACGATATCGGGCTTATTTGCAAGAATAGTCCTATCAGTGATGATAGATCGGTCCCAATACAATGTAGTATGACCATTTTCGAGAACTGGGTCGGGCACATACTTGTAGTACGGTACCTCCGATTCCACAAGATTGTATCTCAAGGCAAGTTGCTGATGGATAATCCTGGCTACCAGGTTATGTCTGTGCAAGTACTCGCCGTTAGCTAGACGCGAACAACCAGAGATAATATGTCGGATAGATTCTCCCGGACGGTGGCATGCCCGACATATGTCAACCGTACCATCCTTCACGATATATTTTCGGTAGTTGTTCGTCATCATAACTTCGTCCATAATTGCACAAACAAACCCTTCGGTTTCTCCAAATAGATCCCCGAAGCGTAACCAGGAAACGGACGCTAAGAAATCTACACCAGGCTCATGGAGAGCCCGGTAATAGCGTCCGTGTAGCTCTTTACCTTGCCATACATTCTTACGATCGTCTGTACTAAGTACTACGGGTTTGCGCCAGTTCTCTTTAGCCATGGAAAGAGGGGTAAGCCCATTGTCCACTGCAACCACATCTCGATGCATCCCCATTTCTGATTTTAAAAAATACTCCCTGAGACTACACACCTCGCGGTTGTGAAGGTTCTTGGCATTTAAAAATCCTCTACCCCCACATTTCCGCGAGATGTATAGCCTCATTACTGAGGAGCGTGGGTGATGCATTCGATATGCGGTTAGCAGTGTACGGACCTTCCTATCCAAGGCATCAAGTTCAGTCTGAGTCCACTTGAGTACGCCGAAGGAGTACATCAATACTGGCATGACCCAACCGTTGAAAGAACGCACCTTGTTTCCGCCTGACAGAAGACTTTTTAAGACTTTTGTCAGACGTCCGAAGAAGCGCTCCTGCAACGATTGTTTCATGTCAGCCCCATTGATGCCTAGAGCCTCCGACATACCCAAATACCTGTAAGTCTCCGTTGAGGCGAGAGATCTAAGTTGAGTGGAATCCGAGAGTTGAGTTCCCTCAGATTCCACAATCCCTCCTCGCTTTACATGCATGACAGCACATTTCTCCACACCAAATTCCATTCTGATGGAGTTACTAAAGTTTTCCGTTATATTCAGCAACTCCACCAGGTGCAAATCAGAGGGAGCAAAGAGCTTTAGGTCATCCATGTAAAGTAGGTGGGATATTACTTGACCGCCCCGCCTCAATCGGTAACCCAGCCCCGAATCCTCCAGTAAAGTACTGAGAGGATTCAAGGCTAAGCAGAACCATAAAGGACTCAGGCTGTCTCCCTGGAATATACCACGCTCAATCCTAATTGGTTCACCGATTCTTTGAATTTGTCGGCATCCTGGCTAATGAAGGACTGTCCTCCATTGCCCCATACACGACTGCAGGAAGGTGCGAAGTGTAACATCTATCTTATATAGCTCTAGCACCCTCATGAACCATGTATGTGGCACGGAATCATAGGCCTTCTTGTAATCTATCCAGCATGTCGACAGATTCTTTCGGAATCGGCGAACCTGTTGGCTGATGGTCATATCTATGAGAAGCAGCTCCTTAGTACCACGGGACCCGTTCTTACATCCATTTTGAGACGCAGACATAATTGAGCTTTCATCAATATGGTTACAAATTTTTGCTCTCAAAATAGATGTAAAAAGTTATAGAGTAAAGTTATAAAGTTATAGTTAATTATTATATATTATTATGATATTATTAATTACATTATACTTATTATGATAATTATAAATAACATTCATTTAAATATTAATAAATAATGATTAGTGGTTTATAATAAAAAAAAGTAATTAATAACAAAATCGAACCAGCCAATACCACCCGGATTTGAACCGCCGGGCACTTGTTTCCAAATCGATGCATTGCTGCATTTAACCACACGAACTGATGACAATAATTCTAAATTCTTGGGTCACTTCCGGATTTGCTCGCTGAAGAAAACAAAAGTATATTGGTATCTTTGTCTCGTATTGACTCCACACACTATCACCTTCTCGTAGTTATACTATTTGACGTAAATGTAAATGTAAATGTTTGTATTGCAATCACTCACACATGTATGTGTACACGCAGTACCGTGCAGGCGAATACGATCGTTGACGTGCTACTGGACTTATGGCCCCGACCGTACATAATCTATCCTAATAACCCAAGCTTTTAAACACAATTTAAAAAAGTTATTAAAAGGGCAAAGTTAATTTCACAGCAGTGGATGTATGTATGTACCTAAACTTTGCAGTTTTACAAAGTTAACGACTAATGTTTTTGACGTTTTAAACATAAATGTTTAGCAACTTCGCCCTTTTTGTTCAGAATAAGTTAAGCTGTTCTTGCGTTACCGTTTATATAAGTAGCTACGATTCAACCATTAAATTAACACGAACACTTAGCTCGCGTAATTTGACGACGATTTAAGTTTTACAAGACACTGAATGCCTTGCTGAAAATTTCTAGCAATTCCTAGTTTCTATCCACTATTTCATTCGTCTTTTCTCATATTAGGTATCTTTGGTTTATTACTTGAGTTATAGTGAAGAATTAATTAAATATTTTTTTTAATTTTGTCGCTTCAAAGTAGACATTTATAAAACCGTGTCATTCTTTAGAAATAAATGAACCGAGTCACTCGATACTTACCCTTCGTTGTCATTAATCATAAAGTCATCTAATTGATGATGCTGTCAGCCAATGGACACTTTTCTCCATTTTCAAAACTTATTCGAGAAGAGTTGTTCATTTATAATTATAAAACATTTCCATTAAAAAAAAACAATTTAGTTTTATAAATTGCAAGCAGCCAGACAAGACGTGCTGTGATTGAAAAAAATATCGATCAGCAAATTTCAAATTTAAAGTTGTACTCACGTTTAAAGCTTATTGTAAGTTCCCATTCACAATTTTTATTTTAAAATAGTTTAAAAATTTGATTTATTTATTTTTTCAGGGTCAACAGCTGAACCACTAGGTTCGGCATACGCTGCACAGTTTGGCACAGCATTCGCTGCAGCACCATTAGGATCCGTACTAGGCTCTGCTGCCGCCGCAGCCGCTGGAAAGCAGGTTGAAGGTACGGGTAATCTTTATTTTGCTGGTAAGTGTACAATAAAGCCAGCAATTTTCAGGTACAGCCATGTTGTTTATAGACAACAAGTGGCCTTCATGGGTGTCGTAAGAGGCGGATCAGGCAACACTGCTAATTACATTTTACAGTATTATTCATTTTTGCGTAGTCATAAAGGCAATTGTGGGAAAGAGACGTTCAGTAGTGGATATTTCCAAGCTGATATTGATAACCTGTCGGGATTGTGACGATTGTAAAAGGAAGACAAGGGCAGTTTTTATCGGTTCAAGTCCGACCTCCAATCACAGACGATCCATACCTAAATTCTGAACTATAAAAGGGTGATATAATATGCAACGATAATAGGCGATAGTTGTATATTCGCCTGATAGATAATTCTTGAAAGACACCTTGCGTGATGAGCAAAAAGAATCAACAGCCGATGGTTTCCCCGCATCGACCTATTCAAACGTACATAAATTTTGGATACACGCCAAACTTTGGCTAATCGCCAACATCCTGTTCCAACCGTTTAAATCGCAATATTGCATCGTTTTTACTTTTTGACTTCGAGGTGGCTGATATCAAAAGCCCTTTGCTATTTTGTTGTTGTTTTGAATTATTTATTAATAATTTACTATGATGTAGACTAGACCAAACTTTGAATTTTAATCAGAGGCCAACCCTGCCTTTTCATCACGCAATGTCTGAGTGGAATCATCATCATGAACCCATTTATCTATCAGTCCTACTAGATGGCCTAGTGCTGGTTGGCAGACTTTAGGGGCGCCATTGTGCCGTCTAGGAAATCTATTATATATACAGGCAGATGTCTCCCTTCACCGTTTTAAGTGATACCTAATTATTCACGCACATGATTTCGAAAAGTCAGAGGCCAGTCGTGCCTAAATCGAGGCCTACGATTTGGCAGTCCAATGGTCATTATATCACTGTTTTTGCGTCTCAATTCCATATCTATGCTGGAGAGAAAGAAAGATCAGCCATGGCTTACCATACTGGTACAGTGTGCAGTGTTTGCCATATCACACATTAGATTCTTCCTGAATGAGTTCCTTAATCGTGTCGGTTTCATCGCAATGTTCTCCTTCACCATTGAAGCTGATATGTATAAGGGTTATTTGAATAGTCAGACACTGGGCTACTGAAATAGATTTTAATTCAGAAAGCAAACAAATATAATGACAGATAGCAGGCTATAAACTTTAGCCACTTTACGACTTCCACTAGAAGTATGGGCGATCGATGTATTCTTGACGAAAACGAAACAGCTGTTTTAATTTGAAACACACTACTTTTGTTTTATTATATTTCCTGGTAACACATTTCTTTACTAAAAACATCCTCAACATCAAATTCTTGACGATGTTGATGTTAAACCTGTTTTATTGTTTCTTTAGCTATACCCTTCCCTTCTTAAGTCAGACTGTTGCAAAAGTTAATCTTGTCTCCTTAACCCTTCATAGTCATGAACAGTGTTTTAACAAATATTTATTCAACAGGTCCTGAGGGCGGTAACCTTTTCATATATCACCTGCCTCAGGAGTTCACGGACACGGACCTCGCGTCCACGTTCCTGCCCTTCGGCCACGTGATATCGGCTAAAGTGTTCATAGACAAACAGACGAACCTCTCAAAGTGCTTCGGTTTTGTCTCTTACGACAATGCGGCCTCCGCGCAGGCCGCCATACAGGCTATGAACGGTTTCCAAATAGGTACAAAGAGACTCAAAGTTCAATTGAAACGTTCAAAGGAGCTATCGAGACCGTATTAAATATTCCAGAACTCGTTACTAGTGAATTTACAAAAAAAAAGAGTAAAAACAAACTTTGCAAAGAGGTTGTAAGATTCCGAACGTTTGTTGTGATGTATCCGGTGCACTGAACTGACGTAATTTGAAAAGGTGCGTTCGTAACGGTCGAGTCCATGTGCACAGTTGTTACCTAAATAAGAATAAGGTTAAGGTTTGTGTCAAAGGATTTATCGTTTCCAAAGTATTCCCCAAATTGTTTATTATTATAATTATTTTTTTCTTAACATTTAAGTTTTAGTCACATTAAGCATAAGTTGAGGGATCGATACAATTTGTAGACGCCAAAGAACTGGTAATTTATGAATAATATATCTACAGCGTTATAACTGGCGAAGAGATTGTTTATTCATACAAAGATGTATTTCATCATCCAAAGTTTGTCTCGGTACTAAAATACCGGTACCGAGTACCGATGAGTATTTGCGTATACACCGTTAAGTTCGTGAGAACAATTATGATTAATATTATTTTGTTACAGTTATTTTTTTTTCTTTTATTTTTATGTTACCAACTTGATAGTTAAATGTAAAATAATATAATTATTGTGGCCATTGTCAGTCTCTGCAGTCAACATTTTCGTTTAAAATTTTAAGTGTTTAGATTAACGAAGTGATCTCAAAGTGATCAGTGTATTTATTGTTTACAAATACTTGTTGTCAAATAGTGTACTTAACATGTGAGGGCCTGTCGCCCTAAGACTACCTACATTGAGAAGATATTTCAAATATTTTACAAGTAAGAATACCATGAATTAATAATAATAATATGATTTAAAATTTCTTTCAACATACAAAACTTTAAAATAATATTGTCATCTTTTAAATTATCTTACGACTGATTTTTCAACCACTAGATATTAGGTACGTCTTAGCTGAGGAATAAATTCGACGTTTGTCAGATTTTGTATTGAAAAACTGACAAAAATTCGCACACCTCCGATAAAATTATCTGGTGATGGAAATTTCGGCCATCCATCTACGCTTACTTTCATGTTATGATTCAAAACTGTTAACGTAATTACAAATATAGGTACCTAGTAAGTTTACAACTTAGTCAAATCAAAAGAATGATTATAAATATTTAAATAAAGGAACCAAAATCGTTTCCTATATAACTTCACTTCAACATATTTGCGGAATATTTCCATTACCACGCGTGGAGAATTTATGTAACATTTCATACAAGCTTTTTTTGAAGTAAAATATTTGAAATATCGTCTCGGGACTTACTTAACTACATATTGTGCTTGTTTTGTGTAATTAATGTAATACTTTAACCACAGTTTAACAATTTTAACACATCGAACACTGGCCCTTTAGTCAAAAATTTTTGTTAGTATAAGTATTTAATTATAGAAATATTTTCGTATGTAAGTTTTTGGTAATTGATTCATCTTCTTATAATATGTTTATTTTAAAAATACTGTACGTCACTATTTACCTAATAGTCACTGGCACATTTGATTATTTCATCATTTTGTAATATTTATGGGTATATTTGGTAACGGAAAAATACCGCATCACCGAACGGAATAAACTAAAAACGCGCTGCTTAATTTTGACAGCACATATTTTGAATCATTTGTCATACTTATTTATCATGTTAATGCTAGCTAGTCTAAAGTTTATTTAATAGACATACTACGCTAACTTTACGTATAACTGTAAAATATAGCCCAACACAAGGTATCCAACAGCCAACTTCAATTCATTAAGGAATTATAATATTATCTACCTAACGGTATTTTTCCGGGACTCTTACCGTAAATACAAAATATTTATCTTCTATTTAGCTATTAAATTAAGTATTAATTACCTACATTTATTTCTTGAATATGACCACTTTTAATATTAGAAACGCTCAATAGGTGAAAAATTAAGGAAACTTTTGTTATCACTTGGGGAAAACTGCATACCTAGTACCTATATATTTATAGATTTCGTTTACGAAGAATATTTAAGGTTACAATATCAATTATTGTTTTTAATTATTTTTGTTATTAACTTGTGCCAATGCGTTTGTTTCAAAAAGAGCTACGACCAATCTTTATTCATACATGTGAATTTCTTTAGATGTAATTAGTGATGTACAAAGTCAGTCTTGCGTCAAGACTTGGTTAGCAAGACACAAGACAAGAGGAAATATAAATTATCCATTTATTTATGCCGACTAGACGACTCTTGTAATTTGTTCTCAATAATTATTCTTACTTTGCGCATCACTAATAATAGTTTATTCTTCTAAAAGAACTGATGTAGAGAGAGCATCATTATTATAATAACTTAAATTTAGTTGAGTATTATTATTATATTTAAAAAAGTTTATCAAGATGGGTCTATATTATTTAGTTTAATTATAGTCAACGTTTTGATGTCTTATGAAAGACAAAATATCTAGACTGAATAAGTTTCCTTCTTAGATGTTACAGCGATACAATTATTGTCTTGTGATTCCTTTTAGTAAGTTCATTAGTCGACACTGTAAACATCTTTTTCTTCCTCTTGCATATATTATTTTCTTGTCGTTAAGGTAAATAAATTATTATAAAGGCATGTTCGTATTGTTGAAAAGTGGACATTGGGAGTATTGATTTAGAGTAAATGGAGTTACGATCCTGGACACGACCACTCGTTTAGCCTCATAAAGGTGCGCTAATATTATTGCTGGTGCTGTAGCGTGCGTAGTACCTCTACCAAACTTTTATTTCTTCAAGAATTACACCAGTTACAGAAAATAATATTAAAATACACGATAATTAGGCTTTCCCGATTGCAGCCTCACCAATAATATAAGCGAACTCCAACGTGTGATCTAGATAGAAGTCAAAAATATTGTGAATAAATTTTTTACCTACATTTTCTAGGTGTTTGACGGGGAACCTTATTGTTGCTATTGCCTAAGTTTTTTACCACGAAATGATTGGGAAAGCGTAGAAAACAAGCATTTTATTCAAAAGGGTTTTTCTTGGTAACCGTTCGGTTACTGCCCGCTTGCTTCTATCGACAGATTCGTACCAACTTATTACAAGTTACGTATCGATTCAAAATCTAAGTTCATAACACAAATTGACATTTCCGTCTATTTTTTTAATACCTATACAGTTGGTTCGAATGTCGGTAAATATCTTGTATAGGTTATATTTTCGCCAGGAGCCTGCAATGTTACCGATGAAATGCCATAAGCTTTTTCAAGCTCAATGTTTTTCCTAAGCATTTCATATAAATGTCGCCTTGAATGCTTGAAATTTATTTACCTATAACATTGTAGCTATAAAGTCGAAAAATATTATAAAAACAAAGATCTTTGAATTTCTTACTGAGACCATCCTTCGTAAAATTCCTCGAAAATATTTAAAAACAACTATAAGACGTTGCCTATCTACGTTTTGAAATGTTGAGGATTTAAATTATGTACTGATGTGTCTCGTATTTGGAATCAAGTTTATTGATACTATTTTATTTAGCTACCCAGATTCCTATTGGACATTTTTGTGTGGTTATAAAACTAAATTATGTAAAAGATTGACAGCTTTGCCAAATTTGAAGATTCTCGCCACCTTTTTAAAGAGCTAGAAAACAATTAAAACTAGACTTACTATCAGCATAGAACTGGCAAAATGTCTACTTCATTTTTTTTTATTCTAACGAATTTTTTTTTTAATACCTGGGAGTACGACTTAATTTAAGAAGAACAAGAGAAAATACAGTATCTGGGTATTTTATACAATTTAACCTTTTAAATTGTATACTTTTTTAAAGGCAAAGAATAGCTTGATGAGTTTTATCGAGTCACGGTATGTGAAACTATATCTTAAAATTGAAGCAAGAAAATAAACATTATTTTTACATTCTCGCGGCACCACACTAGATATACAATTGGTATAAAAAATTATAAAAGAACTGTTTTATACAAACACCCGTTTTGTTGATATGAATGTAAATAAATGTCAAGTTAAAAACTGTTGTTTATTTTTACCAACTATCCTGTTCCCTACGTGCTTTAATCATGCAATATCCCCTTTATTATCCTGAATATATTGTAGGTTATTCGATATCTACATACCTACGTGTTTACCTATTTGTGTATTCATTTCTGTCAGCAACATAGTTCATCATGTGGGTAGTTCGAAAAATCATCAATTGCATTACTTTGCTTCTTTGTCTACCCTCATACACCTTATAATTTATGCTATCCTAGTACAATGGGACAAGTAATAGTCAAGCAATGTCAGCAGAGATTCTCCATTCTTTCTGAGCTTATTTTATTGCTTTTCTCGTTTCTTTTTAGAAACTTGTATGGCCATATTTTTTATATTATTTTTTGTATGCCATGTTTACTTTGCAAGGAACAGTCTATAAACAATTTTTATTTTAAAAGCCAAATAAAACAAGTAATTACTAATAAATAAACAATTTTATTCACAACAGCACTAATCATTCCCGTACTTCTGAACAAGTTTATCATTATACAACTTAATTTCATCCTCTTTTGTGTCTGATGTCTCGTCTTGGGTTTCCAACGCAGATTTCACAGATGTAATGAGTCCATTACTATCAGCTAGAGGTAATATATCACATATGAGAGGGGATTCAACGCCTAGAATGTAGTGACAAGTCCTAGGTTCTAGTAAATAGAGGGAAACTTGGGCAGGACTTGAGGAGTTCTCCAGACATTTAAGTTTCACTTCTGTTTGGCGAGGCTTGCCCGTTTTGTCACAAATATCGCCGTTCGCGTAGAAATGGGAGACTGATGAACGGTATTCTGGAAAATTTAAACGAATTTTGGTTTAAACGAGTCTGGAGTTTAAACTAAGCAGAGATCTACTTCTAATCTCGAGATCTACTTATTGTGTGTTATGTGATGTTCCACCATAGTTTGTTTAATGATGTTGGTTTTAGTAGTTTAGATTCCATTACTAGCTTTTGCCCGCGGCTTTGCTCACCTGAAGCTATATTAGGATTAGAAATGGATCCCAAACATAATTTAATCAGAAACCCACAGTGATGATCTTTTGTTTGTATGGGTCTATATACGTAAGAGAGGTGAAGCTGTATCTCAGGATCCGTTTAATTAATTGAGATAAAATGTTTACCAGTTTTTAAGTTGAAGCATATACTTTCTAACAGTGATAACAAAATTAAAATCTATTCAGTAGTTTTTGCGCCAACCCTTAACAAACAAAAAAAATCTCATTTTGAAGTTCGGCGACGTTTATGTACCCTACACCCACTTTTTTCTATCTTCAATATACAGACAGCTTTTCTGCATATTTATGAAAAAAAAGAGTAGTAGAGAAGAGATTTAGTACATAGTAATTATAAAAACTGTATCATCCGTTGCCTGTATTTCTCGAAGACTTACCATTGGGAACTGCCTTAGCAGAGTTGTACTATTGTATAACCACAGTTCGCCAGTATATTTAGGTCCTATGTTACAGGGGCGAGCTATTGCCATTTACCATGCACAAATCCAAACTCCGAGCTGGCTGACAGCGCACAGCTACAGTTCCAGAACATGATTTCAAGTTAAAATTCCAGCAATAAACATACCGACAGGTTTAGGCGCCTTGCCCTTGTTCTCCTTGATCCAGTCGAGATGCGTGCGCTCATCAAACTTGCCCAGTAACAACGTGGTCTTCTCGCCGGTACGATCCACGTGGTACTGGACCACGTGCTTGCCGTAACAGAACTCGTATTTCCACCAGCCTGTACCCTGAAATGAAAGAAACCCACCATCATGGTAAAGCCAAGTTTCGGCACGAATGGGCCGGCTCGACCCGAGTGATACCACGGCCTCACAGAAAACCGGCGTGAAACAACACTTACGTTGTTTTTTGAGTGAGTGAGGATACCGGAGACCCAAACCCTTTTAAAAGGTGGGTAACCGCTTACCATCTGTTGATCCGGCTGCTCGTTTGCCCCCCTATCCCATAAAATAAAACATGATTGTTTTCGTCGTAATTGGCTGATGAGTACGAATACACGTTCACAGTTTGATACATAGTGGTGATATCAGGTGGCCTAAATTTGCACCTTCAGAGGAATCACAATATGATTCACGATTCAAATAATGGCCCGTTGGTTGACCGGGTGTCCGTGAATCCATATTGTGATTAATATAGTGTCAATTTTAGGTCCCCCGATCTTTTAGGTCATAATTATAATAGAGGGTGAACACTGCCATTTTCTGAGCAAAACGAGAAATACCGAAGGAAAGCTAATATAATATCTACCACCAATCCGAATAAAACATACGAACTAGGTAGAACTTTCAGGGCAACTTTAACAAGTTTTTAACACATATTTCAACAGATGTGTCTGATGCAACTCAACTCATAATATGGTATCTTTAGCCAAGTTTGAATTGAAAGCCTATCGCTCGCCAGGCCTTCTTTTGTTTCCATATTAATATAAATATAAATGTAAATATGTTGTTGGACCAAAATTTTTAATATCCGAATGTTCTATTGCTTCGAAATTTCGACTTAAAATGGAAATCTTTCAGTCGAATATAGATGCATTTTATTTACTTTCTAAACCACAACTACGGGGAGCGGATAAAAAAACATGTAATGATTCTTTTTCCAGGCTGACATGCGCGCCGCGACAAAATTTTATCGACGCTTATATTGTGCATGTTTCGTATTCGTGCGAGAAAGAGCTTGACAAAATAGTGGAAATCATGTCATGGCGCGCATGATATCCTGTCAGTAGTGGAATGACAGCTACCCACGCCCCGCTGTGCTATTTCTTTTACGAAATTTTGGAATCACCAATAACGTATCAACTCACTTAGTTTTATCGTACCAAGTTTTCTACTCACCCCATTCAGACAGTTCTCTCCGTTAAGAAACGCTCTGACTGGCGAATCATCAGTGATAACTGGCGCAGGCTTGTTCGCGAGCTGAGGCTTGCTATCCTCCGCTAAGTCTTCGTCTTCATTCAACGGATGCAGCTCAAACTTCAGATGAGTTTCACCGTCCTGGAAATTAGGGGTAGCATTGTGACATAGCACAACTTCTTACGCTATTTATGACCCCAAGAAGCTTTTTAGAACCCTTTTTTGGCCTGATTGTAAACGGTAAGCGCAACTAGTTTGCTTTTTGCTCTCTCTCGTAATAATTATAGTGGTTGCATTCTTTTTTTAAGATTATGCTTGAATCTATACTAATCTATACTAATATATAAAGCTGAAAAGTTTATTTGTTTGTTTGTTTGCTTGAACGCGCTAATCTCAGGAACTACTGGTCCGATATTAAAAATTGTTTCAGTGTTAGATAGCCCATTTATTGAGGAAGGCTATAGGCTATATCGGCATCACGCTACGCGCACGAAGTTGCGGGCACGAAGCTAGTCTACTCTATAACAATATAATTTGTATTTAAATCTCTTAAGTATTCTCAGAGTGAATGATATGAATCTGTCATGGAATTTCTTAGGAAGACGGCATCATCAGATACTTAGTTACCAGGTTCTAGGTTCTACCAACAGTTTACCAGTATCTTCAACCACCAAGAAGACTGTTTATATTGCAACCTTGCTTCTTAAATAACAGTGCAAGAAGTGTTAAAAAATCTTGAGTACAAATACTTACCCGTCCTGAAAAGCGAAGAACAACATACACATACATAAAATGTGCAAAAATAAAAACAAAAAGTAATTACCTTATCAATTTTCTCAACTCTCAACACAGCTAGTACATCCTTAGGATCTTTATCCTGAATAACGCCAACAAAAATGTTAAATAAGCCTCTATGTAACTACATTACTCGGCTTAGTATATGTTTGTTTCCACCAACTCTGTTTTACGCATCGATTGCGTGAGTCTCTCTGATTGGAGAATATCGGTGAAGGTCATGGTTCATGCCAATCAGCATGCAGCAAGGTTTATGCGTAAAATCGAGTCTGTGAAATTAAACTCACACTTGGGCCTCTGAATATGGAAGTAGCCAGGTGAGAGCGAATTTTTACAACAAAATACTTATGTGACAAGATAAAATGTTATCAATGGACCATTTTTATTTTATTCAAACGGAAATTTTAGTCAATAATCATCTCAAGGGTGCCATTTTGACGATTTCGGTATGGATATAAAGCCAATGAGAAACTTCTTCAAAACTACAATAAGCCTTTATATTATTTTGAACCCCTTTGAAAAGATAATTTTGATCCAATTACAAGAAGAAAAATAGACACCATTACGAAAGATTTTATCCTAGCTATAAAGAGGGTTATCTGTAATTTTGACTTGATAGGACTGACCCTGTCACAATCCTGTTGTTTTCTTCTATGGGTGCCTCTCCAATATAACAGTTCTGTTAAAACAGGTCATTTAAACGCCACAAGGAAAGTTCGATAATTCAAAAATCTGGCTACATCCATGCTACAATGCGCAACTTAAAATGAGCAAACTAAAAAAATAAAGCTTGTTACACACTAGAAAGTTGCAGTTCTGAAGTGATAGTTAGATGTAGCACTCTGTGTAGATCGTTAATAGGTGTACGAGTAGCACACAGGTGATAGTAAACACACTCTTTGATTTACAATTTCATGACATGGTTGCTTCAAACTTGAAAGAGAGAAAAAACAGTTAAATGCTAGTCATAGAAAAAAATCACTATAAACAGTCGGTATTCATAAATCAAGTATTATTTATGGTACTGCAACAGGCACAATTTTCTTAAAATTATGAGACAATATTTAAATGACGTCATAGTTTTTATAAAGCAACTCGTTTATTACGTGTTAATTTAAAAGATTAAAAATATTTGATAAAAACTTTAGGTAATTGTCTGTCGTGGTCATGTTTGGAGAGCTATAGTGGTCTCGTTAACCCAGAAAGGAAACATTAACAAAACAAATGCTAAGAATACTTGTGATTATTCTAAATCTTCTAATAACTAAGTACCTACTTTCAAAAAACTAATGAAGTAATTCAAAATTTTAAATTCCATCTACAAACAAGATTTTTTTGAAAACATTACCTACTTAAATGTAGTCAACCAAAGCAAACAAAAATAATTATGTCATACTTACATTGCTCATCATCCTGATAGTTTGATGGTGGAACCTCAAGCTATCAACCTCCATCTTCAAGAGACTTCTTGGTTTCTTAGGAGCATCTCCAACTGGCATACAGTCTATGATATTTTCGCTGACATCCTTTGGTTTGAACTGAGGATGTTCACAGAGTAAAGGAGACAGAATGATAATTTCATATTCACAGGTTGAAGTCTCTTTGAAGGAGTATACTTCATGCTTTCCATGACTATAGCAGACATATAAGACTCTCGTCAAACGGGGTTTGCCACTCAAGTCACAGACGGTGCCTGGAATGGAAAGTGGAAATATTTTTGTTCAACAGAATCTGTGGTTAGAACACTTCTGTGTACCATTTGGAGACCTACGATAAATAATATATAGAATATTCAACCTGTAATAGAATAAGCACAAGACCTGAAAGAAGTTAGTTTTATTCAGAATCGTACACAGTGGTTCATTAGCCAAGCGGTCCTGAGCGCGATTGCTACGCTAGAGGTCCTGTGTTCGATTCCCAGGTCGAGCAAAGTATTGTTGGGTTTTTCTATGAAATTCCCAGTAGCAGCTCGGAGTTAGGATTGGTGCCCGGTTAATGGCAATAGGCTCGCCCCCTATTACATGGGACCAAAAACATACCGGTGAACTGTGGGTGTACATTAGTACGCCTCTGCCTAACCCTTCGGGGAATACAGGCGTGATGGTATGTAGGTTAATTTTTCCCGAAAACATAATTACAATACCTTTAACTAGGCCATAGTTATGCCCTGATCCATCAGTCGCTCAAGTTATGGAAAACTGAAACCTATTTGAATTGTTTACGTGTGCGTGAGCACGCCGGTATGGTAGACAATGACTACTGTTTAACGTTTACGACTTTACTACAGCCAAGGTTTTGCGTTTAGCTGGTATAACTAATTTCTTGAATAAAATCTACTTCCGTGTCTCAACATGACTTCAGAGTTTCGTTATTATATAATTATGACTCGATATTCTAATTGATGTGTTTGAGGTCTTGCGCTTATTCAGTTACATCTATAATATAAAAATGATTGATGAGATTCGTAATAATACTTAAAAGTTAATTTGAACTTTAATACCATAACATAAAGTTTTAAGTATAGTGGAGGGGTTCCGGGAAGGCAAAACAATTGAGTGACGTTAGTTTCAGAATCGACTGTTAGGCAGTACGAAGTTCGCCGGGTCAGCTAGTGTTGTATAATTTAATTATGCATTTGCATAATACTCAAATATGAGTCTAATTTATTTGAAATCTTAATTTCTTCTTAAAATCTTAATTGCTATTCATTGTTCATGTCATATTTTTGTATGTAATCACCATTTCACCAGCATTTAAGTTAACTATTTAAAATTAGAAAAAAAATGTAGTAAAGTAGGAAAAATATGGTGCACCCATGAATCACAAAAATAATCATAGATTTTTAATAGTTCTAATTCCTATGCAGACTTTTTTAATGTAGCCTCTTTTATACCAGTACAAAACATAAACATACCATCATCTAAAACCATCTCAACAGAAGGTAACTTGACACCATCAACTTTAGTCATTCTATAAGGCTCCTTAGTTTCCTGTGCAGCTTTCTCATCAGCCTCAAGCTTGGCATGCTTCTCTGAGCTCCAGTGACCTAGGTAGTATTCTTGAGCCTTCACCTGTTTGCCTGGAAATTAAAATATTCCAATTTGTTAAATTAATTAAACTGCCTCATTAGCCTATGTACTCGTACGGAGTGTGACTGCTATGCTAGAGCTCTTCGGTTCAATTCCTAGGTCAAGCAAAGTGTAATTGGGTTTTCTATGAAATTCTCAGTAACAGCTCCATCGGTAATAGGCTCGCCCCCTATTACATGGGAACTAAACATACCGGTGAACAGTGGGTATACATAAGTACACCTCTGACTAGCCTCTACTTCACAGACACAGAACTACTTTTTGCTAGAAACAATCATTAAAAGGCTCAGGCTATAAAAGTAAATAATAATCAAACAAAACCTTCTCTTTCCTCATGATACTGTCTAATATATCTTCCATGGCACACTTCATAACTCCAGTAGCTCTCCAGCCGGTACGAGCATATCTTCTGGGAGAACAATGGCTTCAAAAGAGTGATCGGAGAAGGACCAGTATAGTTCTCAATATTTGTTGACTCTTTATTACGTAACTCTGGTATGCGACACTCATATTTCTCCTTGTTAGCTGTTGTTACTTTAAGAATTTCCTTTTTTGGTAGCTGGTAGAGGAATATTTCAAAAATATAATACAAGTAGTAAGTAAGGAAGTAAGTAAGTAGAGACTAGGGACATCCTTACAACAATATCCCATGTTGGAGTTGGGATATTATTGTAAGGATGTCCCTACTTTTCGTTTTAGTTTCTCATAATTTTGATAGATTTGTAATGGCGTGAATAATTATTTTATTTAGTCCATTCCACTGCAGCAGAATACAACTAAAGTTTTTTTTTTAAGTAAAGGATATTTCATCCAAAACAACCAAGTTGCTTAGACCCGTAGCCAAGGGAGAACAGAATATTACCACATTGATCATCACTCACAGTAACACCTATTTTCTTATTTCATTGATACCATTACCTGCTTACATACAACACAAGTAGGTACCTACATGACTGATTATCAGCAACATATATAGATAGTTAAAGACACAAAGTAAGGGGATTTAATACCTCAAGTTTATTAACTTCCCCATCGACTAGGTGCTGTAAATCTGGGCTGCCGGGCCAATTGATTCCAAATAGTATGGTATCATCAAATCCTTTGAAGTCATGTTCTATATTTGATCTAACTAGATTCACAGCACACAAACACAGCACTAAAATATGCTTCATTTTACAGATTTAAATAATCATAGTTGACGAATCCTTAGTATTTCCAAGTTGTTTTGTGAGCACTTGCTACAAGTACAATCGCAATTCGCAAACATATGATAAAGTGGCAAAATGATATAGCAACAAACAGACAGGTTTTCTAAGAAAGACTTTAGATTCTTCATTTAGTCGAATAATAGCTCTTATGAGTTGGAAAACTGTCATTTGTCAAATACTTTGAACGCATTCATTCTTAAAATTCGAATAAATACAACACGTTCATTTGATCAGATTGAGCTTTAGAATAGAATAAGATTAGATTTGATATATACCTATATTTTATGATTCTTGCAATGGATCAATATATTATTTGCAATGTTGAATACATTGCAAATACACAAATACAGTAAGTCACATTTTTTTAACGAATGCTTATACATTTTCATTCTGCCGTAATATATTTGTGGAGATAAAACAAACTTGCATGCACTTGCAACATGCAATAAGAGAACTAGATCAATTAGATAATTAGGCAAGAGGCAACCCTAGTTTACTAAAAACTGCTATTATTTACCGTACTTACAACTTTAACGTCAGCCCGTCACTTTTTTATTGCTTAAAAGATTGATATCCAAGTTCAAAAGAGCAAGGAGCAAGTCATGATTTTTTAAAACTTTAAACTAGAATAGTCTATGGTTTTACGTTAGACATGTGCAATTTCCGATTCTGTAATCGATTTGAAACTCGGTTTTCAAAAAACGATTTCCAGAGTGGATCTGAATTGCACGTTTTAATCTTTATAAAGTACGTAATCTAAATTGAATCATATAATTCGTTGGTAGTGTAATGAAATTTTTCAACGTGCAATTATTTTTAAGCAAATTTTCAATGTAGCAAAACTGTAAAATCCGCTTCATCTTTTACTTCACCGTTTGCTTGGAAAGGAAAGTAACTTCAGTTGTTTCGTATCATTGGCTATTGATACTTACGGTTTGTTTTATCGCGTCGATTTAGATTTGGCAGTGGTGGTTTAGAGGTGTTATATTAGCGTGAGATATTTAAGTAATACTATTATTGAATATATTCACTAAGCCATATTAGCATACCATATCTATTACTGAGTAATAGTCAAATATTAGTCAGCCATTTTGAGATTCATATTCTCTCCGTATTCGTTAACTCTAACATAATATTGCAACCCATTATGTGTCCCACTGCTGGGCACGGGTCTCCTCTCACAATGAGAGGGATTAGGCTGTGGAGGAGCGAGGTGTGTTGCCCCTCCAACCAAAGGGAGGATCTTCCGACCAGGCGAGTGTTTTGCCTGGCGGGCCGCGGGCCGACTGTTGATGTCGGGCGGTTATATATATGCAGCTTGCGTCGCAAACTTCACTTGCGCGATTCAGGATTTGTCTGTCAAAGTTATCTATGTAGCCGGATAGATGTCTGCTACAAGGCTATAGTCCACCACGCTAGCCTAATGCGGGTTGGCAGCCTTCACACGCTGTCGAGAAAATCTCTCGGGCATGCAGGTTTCCTCACGATGTTTTCCTTCACCGTTTAAGCGCGTGATAATTAACTATTAATACGCACATAACTTCGAAAAGTCAGAGGTGCGTGACCTTGGATTTGAACTCGAGACCTTTGACTTGGCAGTCCAATGGTCATATCACTAGGCTATCACGAACATAACATACACGAACATTGATATCGTAACTATTCTCAGAATAGGTACGATATCAATATTATGTCAGAGTAACGAATACGGAGAGAATAGGTACGATATCAATATTATGTATAGTTTATATAAGTATTCGTTACGAATACGGAATTATTCTCTTTCTCTATAATATAGGTAAGTACTGATCTCTCTTTGTGCCTATTATTTGACTAATATCTGGTAATAGTCTACGCTAAACTAATAATATAGACTAATATGAATATACAGCTAGTATCTTAATATCTATACCTATTACGAATATATTAGTTTCACCTCTAGTTTGGTTTTGCGAGTTCAATTTGTCTAGTTCGGATTATCGATTCAATAAGATTTGTGACTGAAATCGGATTTATGATTATGTTTTTCTGGGACTCATGCATATATTTTAAATATTGTCATCTGTCAAGTCAATCTATCTGTCAATTGTTCGATTTAGGTTAATTTAATTTGTGAAAATGGCGTTCAGCTTTCCAGCCTTTTCTTATATTATTGCGTTAATAGTTGACGCATTTCTAATATTTTTCTCAATATTCCATGTTATTGCGTTTAACGAATTAAAAACTGACTATAAAAATCCAATAGACCAGTGTAATAGTCTAAACCCGGTGCGTATTTATTACCTCTGTTCAGGTGCAAAAGTTCACGAAGTTCAATCAGATATCTAACCCATTTTTCCTTTTCAGTTGGTATTGCCGGAGTATTTGCTGCATTTATTAATAAATCTACTGTTCTTATTATCGGGAGAATGGTTTTCTCTATTGATAAACATTCCATTGATCCTGTATCATCTACACAGGTAAATATAAAAAATAAACTTCAAGGTTATGTTATGATATTTATAAGGTTTTATGGACAAGGTTTCGATAGAAAAAATGCAGGCGAATACCATTTAATCTTCGTGCAGAATACAAATGGATACAGCTTAAGATGAATCTGACCAAGACTTCTGCAACATGTTTTGAATAACCTGTATTTGGCCTGGCCTCATTGTACCTTAGTTAATTGAATTTTATTTATTTAATAATGTACCTGAGAAACCTGCATGATGTGTTACATTTCCTAAGGTATCCAATCTATTCATGTAATTTATTTAATCATACATACTATCATTATCCCCAAGGCAATCTGAATAATTTACCTATTTTTTCAATTACTCTTAAAACATGAATAATTCTGTAGTCCCAGCACTAGCCATGGCATACTGAAGCTGCAGTTATAACAGCTGATCTATATATCCATCACATGACATACCATCACACTTGTATTCTCTGAAGGTCTAGGCAGAGGTGTACTAGTGTACACCCACTATTTGCCAGTACATTTAGGTCTAATGCAATAGGGTACAGGACTATTGCCATTAAGCAGGTTCTAATCAAACTATAAGCAGAGAATTTCATAGAAAACCCAATAATACTTTATACTACCTGGGAATCGAAACTACATGTAGATCACACCAAGGATCACTAGACTATTTTAAGGAAGTCTAATACATAAAAAATATTAAACATATGATGTTCTTTTCCTTTTCAGATACTACACACGTCCAGTGATGTCCGGCCCAGGACTGTATGATCCCACAAGCATTATGAATGCTGATGTGTTGACAGTCTGCCAAAGAGAAGGCTGGATCAAGCTCGCATTTTACTTGTTATCATTCTTTTTATACCTTTACGGGTAAGGAATCCTAAATTACCTTATAATTACTAAACCCACTTTGGTTTTTGACATATAGAGCATAAGGTTGTTTATGCTTAACTCATCTCTAAATCTGAGCCTGTTAATGAATTCACCACTACTAAAAAAGTTCATTAATTCAATTGGTCATAACAAGTGATAATCAAATTGTAGTGTGTGAATGAGGAACAATAGGGTTGGGCAAAAAAAACTAGTCTGAGAATTTGAGTACTATATGGTCAGAATTTTATACAATTAATTTTTATACAGTTTTCCATAGCAGGTGAGTATCCTAAGGTTATCACTGCAATTATACGTGTAGCATGGAAACAATAGCTTTACTTACTACTTGAAAGACTGTTTTGAACATGTGAAAGTTATAACCTATATTATGTTCTTCTCCATGGTCCATTTTATCTCTATACCAAAATTCATTGAATTTGGTCCTTTGATCTAGGTGTGAAAACATTACAGACAGAGAAATGCGAAAGTAACACATTTATAATATTTAGTGTTGCATCTATATTATAATAACTGTTATTATCTGCCTCGCACATCATACACTATGATGGCTAAAAGTTCCATCATCAAGATCTTTTCACTATTTCTGTGTAACTTGTGTGTGTTTAATCAGATAACAAAATAAATTTTCTCTTCCATATTTTCTTGCTTGTGGGTTAACAAGATTTCACCAGAATCGGTTCAATTGATTAGACATGCAGATTGACACATTTACGGGTCTTTAGTAGTGGTAATAGAAAATAGAGGCCGTAGTGCACATGTTTTTGCGATCTAGTCATACCGCAACATATTTTATTTGCGATTGACAAAGAGAGACGCCGCTTTACACATTAAATAGCGCCATCTCTATCTGACAATCTAAAAATTATCACCTTGACAAGTTTTAGTAGTCTGGTGGGTAAAAACAATGATATTTTAGCTGTTATCAAGCTGAGTGAGATGGAATAGTTAAAACTTAACATCCCAGATTGTTTTGAACTGCCCAGGTCTGAGCCTATACTTAGGTCTAGAGACATTTGTAGTATTTTGAAGACTCAAAAGCTCTATAATTGGAGACATGAAATTTTAAGATCAACAAAAAACTTTTCTCCAATTGACACCTGTCAAATATTTTCCCGCGTTTCGTGAGTATTTTTATAAATAAAACATGAAGAATTGATTAACCTATATTCTTTTTGTTCCAGAATGATTGTAGTGCTGATCGCGGCATGAGGAGTCGAATATTTACATAAGTCACTTGTTCCAATAAGTCATAATTAATTTATTGTTAGTGCCCTGCGGTTGTATCGTGTGTCCAATGAACAAGGAATGTTGTATAGTTGAAACTTCGCAGTATTTTGATAATAAAATAAAAATTATTGCATAAAAATATTCTTATTTTTTGCTTCGTTTCGTACCTAACTATTAGGCACAGGGAGTACCTACTTTGTATATTTAGGTCAAGCTTAATTAGAGTAGGATATTTTTACAACAACAGAAACGAAAAAAACCAGGTAGGTACACATCAACTCACTACATATCACTCACTGCCTGACCCAAGAGTCGAAGTTGTTACCTGTCTGACATGATCTGACCCAAGAATCAAAGTAGTTAAAAAGTAAAGTAAAGACCCAAACTGTAACTGTGGCTGCTCTTAACACTACTAGAGCAGAGTGTTATTAAACACCAAGGGTGCGTTTCCATTCACGCGGAGCTGGGCGGGGTGGACAGGAGCGGACTGTTAGTGGGCCAATCACAATGCTCGAAATCTCCAATCCGCGTCATTGAAAACAGTGTAAGCGGACCTGAGCAGACTTTCAAATAAAATATGGAGTCGAGCGGACTGTGTTGCCCCTGCTCGGCACCGCAGTCCGCTCGACTCTGTTCTATATGCAGTGGAAGCCGCCCCACTTCGCTTCAATGGAAACACTTGCCATATTTTACTGCTCTTCTCCGCTCCACTCTGCCCAGCTCCGTGTCAATGGAAACGCACCTTTAGGTACCTATACATTCAGCTTATGTGCCTATGGACAATAACTATTAACTTAATTAATGCATTTTAATATGGACATCGTCACAACAAGACCGTAAAACTTATGCTGCTCGATAAAATTCTATAAAGCAATGATAAGAATTAAAGATGAAGTGTTATATTTTATATAGCTTCCGCCCGCGACTTCGTCCGCGTGGAATAGTTACTTAGTCTTAGCGGGATGATAGCCTATAGCCTTTCTCAATAAATGGACTATCTAACACCGAAAGATTTTTTCTAATCGGACCAATAGTTCCTGAGATTATCGCGTTCAAGCAAACTTGGCAGGTGGCACTTGACAGGTGGTAAGAAGATGATGATCCCCTTCAGCGGCTTGTAGTATGTTTTGATTGAAGCTCACTTCAAGATATAGCCAATATTGTTAGTTGAGTATTGAGTATCCGAGCGGAACTTTAGTAAAATATGTCACGGGAACAGGAATAATAAAAGAACGCTAAATGAGGATAATAATACCTATGTCTTTTAGAGCGTTTGTTGGGTCCGAGCGGACCCAAGCTCGGTCCGCACGGATACAAAACAAAAGCTCTAAAGGCTGATGAATAACTTATTTATTTGGATAAGGATTAATATTATGTTTATAAAAACACCTACGCAAATAATGCATTTGGAATTTTAGAACAAAGTTAGCATAAAAAGGGTTTAAATAGTTAGCCAACCTTAAAAGATAGACATATGCTGTCGCGGACTTTTTTTTAGAACTTTTAAAGAGGAACAATTCTGTCATATATGATTTTTGCGAAACTTTAACAGTTTACGCAGCGCACGCATCGGAAGCTCTCAAAAGGAAAAAAAAACGTATTTTAGAACAAAGTTAGCATAAAAACGGTTATAGTGAGCCAACCTTAAAAGATAGACATATGCTGTCGCGGACTTTTTTTTAGAACTTTTAAAGAGTAACAATTCTGTCATATATAATTTTTGCGAAACTTTAATCGTTTACGCAGCGCATGCATCGGAAGCTCTCAAAAGGAAAAAACCCCGATTTTGAAACATTCTTCATTGATGCTCCGCTCCTATTGGTCTTAGCGTGATAATATATAGCCTATAGCCTTCCTCGATAAATGAGCTATCTAACACTGAAAGAATTTTTCAAATCGAACCAGTAGTTCCTGAGATTAGCGCGTTCAAGCAAACAAACAAACAAACAAACAAACAAACTCTTCAGCTTTATATATTAAGTATAGATTTACCCATTCAGTAATCTCAGTAACCACTAAAAGAAGCGGGAATCTTTATCTTTACTAATATATAAATCTGAAAAGTTTGTTTGCTTGAACGCGCTAATCTCAGGTCCGATTTGAAAAAATCTTTTAGTGTTAGATGGCCCATTTATTGAGGAAGGCTATAGGCTATATGTTTCGGTATAATTACCGAAACATAAGCCAGGATGAAATAAAAGAGCTCACTCCTAGGAAAATCCTGCAGTTCACAGTAGCTGCAGGATTCAGCGGTGAACTCTAACTCAAAAAGTGGCGATCACAATAGACCGTTTTCGGTCGCAGTGATACTATCGCCGCAAGCAAACAATAAAATAAAACCCGGCCCCAACGCAACACAATTTTATGTAGGTACATAGGCCTAGAGAGCGGTCTGCCAGTTTTGACAATGTTTCATATTCATATTCATTTAGTTTGCATTCCACAATGTTGTTTTAACCGTGCAACTTAAACGAATTGCAACTACCTACGTATACCATCTATGGTCTTCATCATCAGTTCGACTTCACCAAATTGTGACTTGCGAAAGCAAATCGAGTCACTATAAAATAATACTCAAATCGCTTCAAGTGTGCCTATGAAATTTGGAAAGTTTCCTCGATTTCTCCAGGACCCCATCATCTGATCTTGACCTGATGATCAAGGGACCACCTGGGAAGTATACCCTTCCAAACAAAAGAAGAATTTTCCAAATCGGTCCAGGCGTCTTTGAGTAATCGGGGAACGTACCTAGGTACCATAAAAAAAACATAGTCATTCCGACGAATTGAGGACCTGCTCCTTTTTGAAGTTCTTTAAAACGTAGTTAAATAGGAAAAAACACGGTTGACCATTTAAAGTTCGAACGGTATTTGGGAAAAGAGCAATTTAAGTGCGAGAACTAACCGCACTTGACCGTTGTACATAATTAAAATCAGCACAAAACTTAAATTAAATACCTATAGAAAATAAAACTAATCTTGTTTATGTTCTAAATTATTTTAAAACGTCTCAATAAATTATCAAATTAGCACAGTGATGAGTAGATATTTTAAGATTGATATTAAGTAGGTAAGTACTACTGGTATCAAATGGTGATGTTTGAAGTTTGACACATGATGTTCGACCCTCTAAGGAAAGTCCTTTTTCCCCAAAAATAATCCACCACAAAACTAAATATAACTGAAATGTTTGAGAATTTCAATAAAATAGAAGACAAAGGTTTGAATTTATTCATGACACAGATATTCGCCTTCCATCCGGTGGTCGACATGGCTCTGAAGGTGTACTCCGGCCTTGTACAATTACCTTCTTTAGCTGAAGTTCAGAGTAAAAACTATGATGTTGTGTTGCTGGAAAACTTCAACAGTGACTGTGTTAGGTCTCTTATATATCTATGAAGTGAAAGCGCCCAAAATTCCTTATTATTGTGTCCAATGCTGCAGTGGTCTTACAGCCGAATTGGTTTGACATGGGTTGTATGTCTCTTACGTGCCAACAATCAAGAATGTAATTTTTAGAAATATTGGAAAATACAGCTAACTATATGTATTTTAAACTGAGGTAGGTACCTACAGGGTTTTTATGAATATAAATGAAAGAACGATTATAGAGCAGCATTTCAATAGGAAGAAACCTAGAAGATCTGGCGCAGAATGTGAGCATGATATTGCTGAATACCTTCCACAACCTCTTTTGCCGGGTGTTGTTGAGATTGGAGAGATACCAATGAACGGTAACTCCTCTGGTGTGGCGGGTGACCATGGGCGGCGGTAGTCGCTTACCATCAGGTGATCCATCTGCTTGTTTGCCTATCACATAAAAAAAAACCCTATCAGAAACTTTACTTTAGTACTAGTTTTTGCTCGACCCGAGAATCTAACCCAGGACTGCTAGCGTACCTAGCAGTTGAATTCGAATTGAACAAGGGACCCGTGGCTTCAGAGCCGATAGCAAAAAACAATACACCAATCGCGTCGTATCGTACAAACAAATCGATTTACAATCTCAATGATCTAGTTCAATAACCTTACCTCGATAAGTGCCATAGTTTTTTACTAACCCCGTAACCGTTCTGTCCTACAAATGTTGAACTGTAAATTATTATAAGTACAAAACGAAAACAAAGGTCAAAATTGTTGCTGTATAGAAAAACAAAATTGCAAAACCGATTCCTAAAAAAATATGGAGCGTTTACTATAAGCATTTTGTTCTTATTTTTCGATAATAGACATAAAACAAGTAAAGTAACCATTAACATACATAGGTACCTACAGGCTGTCCAATATTAAAAATAAAGTTATAATAAACTTAAATGCGGTTGGTAAACTAAACGCGACCGGGGCGACCTATAATGTATGAATAAGGACATGCAGTTTTCCAATGGCAAAAGTAAGTTTGTTCCTCAATATAGTTTTTGACATACAAGTTCATGTAGGAACCACCCAGTCGAAAGTTCTGGGGTAACAAACATAACAAAACGGAATTAAGAACCTCCTCCTGTTTTAATGTCGTTTAAAAGACATTATGCGTCTATACAAGCACAGCCACGCGTTGTCTTCTATATCCATGTCCTATTTTCAGTTCTATCTCAAGCGGATCATCTCCAGGGCCCACGAAACAGTCTCTCATCGCGCTCATGCTAAATTGTAGGTACTATAACTACAAGTCATCTTGGACGCGATTGTATTAAAAGTTTCATTTTGTGATTTGATGATTCGTCATTCGTCGTTAAATACGAGTAAGCTATTTTTGTTTTCTATAAGTTGGAACTCAAATACCTATGCATATCAAAATAATATGTTTCTGCGCCTCTGCGGAAAGCATGCATAATTTGCATGACTGCCTCATTGGCCGCAAACGCAACTGCTGAGCGTGGATTCGATTCCCAAGTATGCAGTTTTGATGCCAGAATCATATGTAGTTCATCCTAAGTGGCCATTTAAGGGAACCTGCTTTTGTATCTTGGTAATAATAAGCTTGCCCACCTCCAGGCAGAAAGTTTATAGGGTGAGAAAGTGGTACCTATGGTATGGATTTATTTCAATTTTTGGTATGAAAGTCACTTCATCTAAAATAATTATACAACAGCTGCCTACCCTATTTATTCTTTAAAACAAATAAGTAAGTCATTTACTACCTGCTATCTTCTAAATTATACTAGCTTAAATTAAAAATTTATAACCAAATCTAAAAAAAAAATTGTTTGACACAACTGAGGGAAGTGCAAAAAATAGTAATCGTCGTCATAATAGCAACGTACGTATTGTGATTATTTATCTACACTCAGTACAACAAGCAGAAAGCACATGCTCTGAAAATAACACTCAGGCGCGGGCAGTCGTGTCCGTACACACTGACAGTACTGTCCCGACCGCGGCGCCGCATGCACCGCCCACGATGCGGACTCTCGCCGTTCTACTCGCGATCATCGCCGTCCACAATGTACAATCCGCGCGAATACTCGGCTTATTCCCACACACCGGGAAAAGCCATCAAATGGTTTTCGATCCGCTCCTCATAAAACTAGCCGAAAGAGGTCACCATGTAACCGTAGTGTCCTTCTTTCCCATCAAAAATCCACCAGCAAATTACACCATCGTGAGCCTCGAAGGCATCGCTGCACCGGGATTGGAAACGATCGACTTATCAGTCTACAACAACCCAAACAAGATTCTTCGCACTTTGGGCATTGAAGGACTACTGAAGCAGATATTCGATATGCAGCCGCTGGCTGACCTAGCTTTGAATGTCTGCTCCAAAATCGTGGACTTCCCTCCATTAGCTGATGCTTTGAAGAAAAGTTATGACCTTGTTATTGTGGAGAATTTCAACAGTGACTGTATGCTTGGTCTCGCACATGTGTATGGACTGAAAGCGCCCTACGTATCGCTGTTGTCAAGTTCCTTAATGCATTGGTGCCCGGACCGGATCGGGGTCACAGATAATCCCTCCTATGTGCCCATAGTGACCTCAGAATATACATCCAAAATGACCTTCCCTGAAAGGTTAGAAAATACCTTGTTAAACGTGTATTTTAGGATATGGTATCGATACGCGATACAGATGAAGGAAAAAGCGATTATTGAGAAGCATTTCGGCATGAGGATCCCCGATTTGCAGGATCTTGCGAAGAATGTGAGCATGATGTTGGTGAATACCTTCCACAGCCTGAATGGAGTTCGTCCTCTGTTGCCGGGAGTTGTGGAGGTTGGGGGGATGCATTTGGACCACAGCAGGAAAGCTATACCACATGTGAGTACATATTAACTAAGTATATGGCAATTTTCTCCCGTGGTCGCCGCACGTTTTCCGATTCGTCTTGCGTAACAAATGTATGTCGAACAAGATTACCAAGACACGTTACAGATTGTAAAGAAGATTCTTTATGACCATGAAACTGCTCAATGAATGAGAATTTGCATGAAACAAATGAGCATTTAGTTATGTTACGGTTGACATTGTGAAGGGCAATGTTTTATGTAGACGTGACACAAACTCTACAAAATATTCTTATTGTATCGCTAGTTCAAACTCGGTAAGATTGATTTACCTTCATGCTTTCGACGCGTGGAAGGTTAAGGTTATGCTATGCTGTTATCAGAGCCAGTTATTATTATCATATTATCATACTATAATATTGAGCTTTAACCTTTTTTTAGTTTGTGAATTGTATGTAAGGGTTTTCTTTGAGAAACAATTACAGATTCCTGTGCCTATTATGGATTAGGCATCATTATGAGAGGAGTCCCGTGCGCGGTAGTGGGACAAAATATGTTATGTAAAGTTTATTGATTCCTAAGTAAGTATGTAATTAATTTGTCATTTATTTTTTATACATAAAGGTACCTACATAACGGCAAATAGAAAGTAAAACTGTCCAAGTAGAAGTGTTCTACATAACATAACTTGATACATGACATAATATTCATCAACGAAAATCAATTAGTTTGCATTAAGTAATTCATATTTCAATTATTTATCAAATAATTTAGAACTTTTCTATAGTAATAACGTAACATGGTATAATGTAATAAACACCTGTATTCCTGAAAGATTCAGCAAAGGCGTACTGATGTATAATCTCAATTTGAAGGTATGTACCATGTTTTTTCATAGAGAATCAGAAGAAAAGTCTCTCTTGTGACCACTGGACCAAGTATTTAAATTTAAAAATACAAAATTAATAAATGCTAGTTGTAACTCTTTCTGTGCGACGTTTTTAAGTCGGTATTCTGGGCCGATCTAGCCTAAATATCAATCTTATGATTTCTATCTTATCATGTAACGTAATGTAACTTGGTGAGGGGAGCTTTTAAACCAGATTCGGCTGAATAGCATAATTAATCATTATGCAAATGCTTCCAAACTGACGTTCTTGGTATAGTATACCTACCTACCCTCAAGAACGACAAATAAATAAAGACGATTATTATAGGTTACACAAGAGATATTCAATACAGAAACACAAGAAGCCCCAGCAGTGCTTCTTATGAATGTACCTACTCATTTCTATCAGGATTCTAAGGCTTCATTATCATCTTGAGCTCGTATTGACCTAGTACACTAGATTATTCCGAACAATACACAGAATTTAATTCTAATTAACACATACCTAGTACTAGTATTCTATTATCTGTGACATAGGTAATCATTTTAAACTAAACTTAATATTCTAATATTAAGACAATTTTGCAGACTAAAAGAAAAAGATGATGTAGTGCAGTGGACTTCCCAAAGTGGGCGATAACGCCCCCTTGTGGGCACAGGGGGTCGGTAAGAGACCCAGAAAAAAATGGGGGCGTTTTGTAGAGTTATAGTAGTTATACCTAGTGGTTTTTAAGTAGGTGTAAAAATGGGGGCGCTAAAAAATAATTTATCCTCAAAGTGGGCAGTGGACAAAATAAGTTTGGGAAACCCTGATGTAGTGAATAATATGGCATTGAAAGGAACGTGCTGAGATGGGTAGGACTTGTTGAGCGAATGAATGAGAGATGATTAACGAAAGGAATTAAACTTATAAGCCGAATGGCAGCGGCAGCGCTGGAAGAGGTCGCGATCTTATTGGAGAGGACCTTTAGGTGCGCATGTACTCGCAACCAGCGCGAATCATGAGAAGACGTATGTACAGTCAGCGCCAAAAGTCGCTGAACACGATGCAATCTTCAAAACGTTTTTACATCATTACTGAAACTTAGAACTGAGAACTGAGAAGTTAGTACCAGTTTTCTTATATGCAGAAAACTGGTACTAACTTCTCAGGTCAGAATTTTTTGGTTAGTAATGATGTAAAAACGTTTTGAAGATTGCATCGTGTTCAGCGACTTTTGGCGCTGACTGTACGTGGGAAAGGCAAAAGAAGTAGGTATGCTAGAATCGAAGCAATTGGTCTATAATTTCTGCCTACCCCTGTAGGAGAAAGGCGTGTCAGCATGTAATTCTAAACCTAACAATTAGGTACTATATTCATCAAAATTATTCAACAATGATTGTTTACAGTGACAACTTAACCATCTTCTCCAATGTGAGTGTATTTTTGACTATCTCTAAAGTTGTCCAGATATTTATTCCACCGTCATAATAGCAAATTATTCAAACGCTTCTTAATGGGGACAAACGAGCAGACGGATCGCCTGATGGTGAGCGGACCCCGCCGGTAGACAACCTCAACACCAGATGACCAGAGGAGACGCAAGTGCGTTACCATCCTTTCAAAAGGGTTTGGGACTTTGGGCTTCAGGTATCCTCATTCACTCGGCGAAACACAACGTAAGAGTTATTTCACGCCGGTTTTCTGAAATTTCTCAATTTTAAAAGGCCTTTGAGTAGCGTTTCAGTATTTAGACTTTAGTATATTCCCAAATATGTTACCGTGGGTGGATACAGTAAAATCACAGTAACATATTACTTACTTACATAGAACAAATTGTTTGAGTAAAACAGGGTCGCCTAAATATTGGAAATAAATAAGTACTTACCTATTAATAATAGGTACGGAGATAAACATGTAACACTATGTTAATAATATAACCCCTGAGAATGCGAATTTGATACAAACAGTTTTTCCTTGTATCCGGAAATGAATATTGTATAATTATGTATGAATAATTTGTCTGAGTACAACTTATAAATAATTTAATTAAGGATACCCAACTAAAAAAATTATAGATATTATTTTTAACACTAACTAATAACGTGTATTGTCAGTACCTACATACCTAGGTGTTTTTGTCATTGTTGTATAAACTGTGATCAGATCTTCTCTAAATGACCATGACAATGAGACCAGCTTGGGATTGTTTAAATATAAAAAAAGAATTTTCCATATCGGTTTATAGGTAGGTATATGGCCGAATAATCGCGCGTACAAACATACAAAAAAATACAGATTAATTGATAACTCCTTTTTGAAGTCGGTTGAAAATAAATATGACTTTCATGCGCGCACGCCGCCTACTAGCCGAGTTAATTCTTCTGGGACGCGAGTAGCGTTCACAGGCAACAGCTAATTATTTCCTAATAAAATGGTATTTCAATTATTTCCTATGACTTTCAGCTAGAAACTTGATGAATTTCAGCTTAACAAAGTATTGTTCACTTGACAAATCCCACAGCATTAACATATTTTCTAGAAGTAGGTACCTAACGGACCGGTCATCATTAGCGAAGACAAATGAATAGCGGATAATAAGGAAGTATTATGTGTCATTAACGTCAATTGTAGTGACAGGTACGTCGCGAATGTGATAGTAACAACTTAACAACAGAATTGCGGAGTTTGTAAACTCGTGTAAATGATACGTGTGTACTGTGTACTAATTACTGTTTCACATATGAAGTAGGTTTCATTGTATACCCTAGATCTCGCTTACACTAGATAGGTATAGCAACACTAGGTAGTTGTGGCGAATCATTGAGATATTATGTTGCTGAAATAGGTACCGAACCTAGGAATGTAAAATATAATAACTTTATATTATAATATGTAATTTGGGCGAAGCTTAATTATAGTAAAATCCTACTAGTATTATAAATGCGAAAGTTTGTGAGGATGGATTGATGGATGAACGTTTGTTACTCTTTCACACCAGAACGACTGAACGGATCTGGATGAAATTTGGCACAGAGATAGATTATAGTCTGGAATAACACATGGGCTACTTTTTATCTGAAGTCCACGCAGACGAAGTCGCGGGCAGAAGCTAGTATATAATATATTTACTATAATTAAGCTTAATCTAAAAATATAAAAGCTTTAAATATAGTGACTGCCTCATTAGCCAAGCGGTCCTGAGCGCGGCTGCTACGCTAGAGGCCCTGGGTTCGATTCCCAGGTCGAGCAAAGTGTTATTGGGTTTTTCTATGAAATTCCCAGTAGCAGCTCGGAGTTAGGAATTTGTGCCCGGTTAATGGCAATAGGCTCGCCCCCTATTACAAGGGACCTAAACATACCGGCAAACTGTGGGCGTACATTAGTACGTCTCTGCCTAACCCTTCGGGGAATACAGGCGTGATGGTAGGGGAGAGTAGGGTAATGGGAGTCAGCGGGTAATGGGAGTCACCCTCACATCCACGAAACAGTACGTGCGAGCGACTCGTAAACGGCGTCCCTACCCCCGCCCTGGCCCCCTAGCGCTGCCTGGAATAGCTCGCGTCAGACAGCGCCCGCGCTATAAATTGAGATACGGTGTTTTGTTTTTGTGCTCCGCTGATATAATTTAACGTCAATGCAAATTACATGTTAAGTATCGAATATCTTGCAGTATGCGATTAAGACATTTACACGAACTTAGACGTTCGAAATTGTGATGTGCAGTTCAGATTATGTCAGTGTTTTAAAGTTTTATTTTTATTTTATTCTTTTTCTCCTTAGTGTAACTGTGGGAAATGAGAGTCAGGTGACTCCCATTACCCGCAGATGCGGATGAACCCATCCTTTTAATACTAGACAACCATGCTAACCTAATTCTCTTTACGTCTACGAATATTGCAAGTCCAATCGCATTCATATGTTGCCTCTACCACCATACACGTCACATAGAATGCAACCCCTAGAGATGTTTCATTTTTTGGTCCGCTCAAAATGGCCTATAAAAAGAATGTGACTTATTTTTGAAAAGTCATCTTGCAGAAACCCCCTATGATGTCGCATCCTTGGTGAGGATAGCATTTAAAAATGCACTGGGCGGAACTCACCTGAAGGTGTATAAATAACTACTAGTATAATATGTGCTAGATTTTCTTTGACTCCGATTGCCCCCAGGGTGACTACCATTACCCCCATGTTGGAGTCAAATCTGTTTTATTTTTTAACTTTTATAATATCCAAAGTTGATTACCAAAGTGACTGATAATTATTTCTAATGATAGTTAATGAAGTAAATTATGTTTAAAGGAGGTTGCAATAAATAGTTTGTTTATGATTAAAATTTTATTTGAGTTCTCGCTTAAGTGACCCCCATTACCCTCTTTTACCCTATGTTATGTTATGTAAATATATAGTAAAATATATACTATCCAAATCTAGACACTATATTTTCGCCAGATAACAAGCAATAATGTGTTTAAGTTATGGGTTTCATACAAGTTTCATAGGAAAAGTTAGTTACAAACACTCCTTACCAGATGCAGGGGACTAAATCAGGACCCTACACAATATTTATGATAGTGTGTAATGTATTTAAAATTGTCTATTGTTGTGCGCAGGGGCATAAATAATAAATACGTAGAACGTACCTAATCAGCTGGGGTCGCTGTTATCACACTGACATGACGGACTGCGGTTATTAGTCTCTATAGATAGAGGGACAAACAGGACGACATCTTTTTGCTGTAGAAGCATTGTTAAGAATTAAAAAAAAAATCGCCACGTGCTGGAAAAAATGCGTGTTAGAAAAGTTAGCAATGAGGCGCCAATGGCCGATTTACAACCAGACTGAGTTTTCTGGAACCTAGGGTGGCTTTGTAACGTCTCTCGGCTATTCTCGACGGCGGATTTCTAGTGTATTAAATTTAGCCCATTTATGTACTTATATAAAACATTGTGAACAATTAATTGGAAATTGGAAATAAAGTTATTTAAATTTTTGAATATGTGTCACGGGCTCTCTCAGTCGCTGTACGCAATACGTTATTGGTCAAAAAGCTATTCTCGGACGAATTTATTTTGTCTAACAGAAATTAAAAGGTTTTTTTTTTTGAAGTGGAAGAGCCATGCATCTGCGCGAATGGGCCGTTTCGACAAGAGCGATCACCCTCATAGAAAACCGACGTGAAACAACGCTTTTTAGCTATTCCTCACATGAACTGGACGCTAAACTGTTTCACTTCGTTGTTTTCTGGAGGGCCAGAGCCTGAAGATGTATTTGGTTGAACAGCGTGGCCCATTTTGGATCCTGGGATCACAGGATCCAAGATGGATACTTGAATGCCCTTGATAACAGTATCAAAAGCATTCGAGTACTTACGAAAGAAATAAAAAAAGTATTTTATCATCACATCTGGACTGCCTCGTTAGTCTAGTGGTTTCAAGTGCGACTGCTAAGCTAGAGGTCCTGGGTTCGATTCCCAGGTCGAGCAAAGTGTTATTGGGTTTTTCTATGAAATTCTCAGTAGCAGCTCGGAGTTTGGAATTTGTGCCCGGTTAATGGCAATAGGCTCGCCCCCTATTACATGGGACCTAAACATACCGGCGAACTGTGGGTGCACTTAGTACACCTCTGCCTAGCCCTTCTGGGAATACGGGCGTGATGGTATGTATGTATCATCACATCTACTTATTCCTCTTCTGTCCCTTTCATCAATTTATCTAGATCCTCTAGTCCCTGTCCTAGCATTCTTGTCATTTTAATAACATCATTAGGTACATTATTTCTAAGTAGGTCTTAATTAGAGAAAGTGATATGACCGGACTGCTGTCTCGAGTTCGCAATGATACAAGGCACACATCTCTCAACTTTATGACATCAGACAACCTGCATGACATTTCTTGACGGCTAGCTAGCGTGGTTGACTATTGCCTGAACCCTGTTTTTCAATGAAGGGACTTGTGATAATGATATCTGATCAAGATCATAAAGGCTGTGTGTAGGTACAACCTTCGAAATAATCCGTTATAAGAATATTCAATTTCTCATACGCAAGACACGGTCGGATGTTTGTATCACACAAGCAACCGCTGTCATCATAATATATCATCACGCCTGTATTCCCCGAAGGGTTAGGCGGAGGTGTACTAATGAACACAAACAGTTCGCCGGTATGTTTAGGTCGCATGTAATAGGGGGCGGGCGGGCGTATTGCCCATAACACTACTTGGCTCGGGAATCGACCGTTGTCAACACTGTAATTTATTTTTGGCAACAGCTTTGAGCTCTCGTACAGCCTCTAAATGTATTAAAAAGTGTTCCACTCAGGATTTTTTATGTGATAGGGGCAGACGATTAGACGGATCGCCTGATGGTAAGCGATTATCACCGCCCATGGACACCCGCAACACTATAGGAGTCACAAGTTCGTTGCCGGCCTTTTAAAAGGGTTTAGCCTCCGTTATACTCACTCACTCGGCGAAACACAACATAAGCGTTGTTTCACGCCGCCGGTTTTCTGTGAGACTGTGGTATCATTCCCGTCGAGCCAACCCATTCGGATCGTGCCGAATCAATTACAGAGGGTAGATAAAATTAAATAGTATCTATGTTAGAGTTGTCAACATAATTGAGTATAATTTCGAAGTTAAGCAACAAATAAAAAATACCATAACAATTGATTTAGCAATCGAATTACAAGAATAACAGCTGTTTCATTTACGGGTAATCGGTTATTGAGCAATTTACTCGTAGTTCCGCTTTCTATAAGTCCACTCGGTGAGGTACTGGCAGGAAACCAGATAGCAATTTATTCTAGTAACTTTCTTATTCCAAGATTTCTTTAATGAAGCAGGTATTTCACAACAGGTAAGTAGTACCTAAACTGAGTGTCACTTATATTGCTTAATTTTTTTTTTTTTAATAAAAGCTTACTAGCAATGTGGGTCACACATTACTAGTATTCTTGTTAACCCCTCGTGCTAAGCTAAATGCTTGTGTCACGAGTGGGTTCACGTCGGTAGTGTAATGGGTGGGGTTCGAACCGGCAACCACATGATCGCAAGTCCGACGCCCTAGCCATTAGGCTAAAATGGACACTCAGAAGCCGTTGCGTCAAGCGAGATAATTATGGCCGCTTTTAAAATTGACTACTGCGACTGAGAGATATTTTACTGAGGCCCAAACGTGTTGTGGATACGGCCACAACACCAGTGGTATCACTCGTCATCTTGAGATCGCACTCGCAACACGATGTTGTTTAACCATCAAAATTGTTATCTAGACAGTTTTAGGCTCGCCCCCTATTACATGGGACCTAAACATACCGGCGAAATGTGGGTGTACATTAGTACGCCTCTGCCTAACACTTCGGGAAATACAGGCGTGGTGGTATGTATGTTTATTTTTTTACCTGGAATAGTCAGGAAAAGATATTGAAAGGTGTTCAATTATTGAGACCGAATTTTCAGTAAATATTAATTATTGAACTTGGATAATTTAGTCTTCACCCTTTACTTCATTAAAGAAACCGTGACGCTTCTGGTGGTAGAAACAATTGCTTTTCTATTCTTGATTTCTTGGGTCAGCTCTGAGCGTTAAGGTTACGCTCGGTAGAAGTCTATCCAAGCCTCCTCATTCCCCTAATCCTTAGCCCAACTATCTTGGAGAACTTTAGTTCTTACTTTTACTATAAAGTGTTAATTTTAGTTCGTTCTGCTATAGTGCCTTATGTTGAGAGCAAACTCCACAGCACTTCATTCTCTTGCCTTCGTGCGCGGCAACAGGCCTACATTGCACTAACTGACTACCCAATCAGACAGTCTTTAGTTCGAAGATCATTAACCCTAGAGGTCATACGATTAGGACTAATGGTGATATAACACCTACTTTAGCCTTTAGCATAGCATTTCTAAACTTCTTTTCCAGAGCAAATAGATACAAAAAAATTACGATTAATCAGAAAGATTTATTTTTACAAAATCCCGCAATATCAAAAACAACAAGTGCATTGTCTAAGGCATTTGTTTATCACAACTTCACAAGCAGTTGATAAAAACCACTCGAGCAGTCGAGCACTCATATTCAACTGTAATCCAAAAATGATCCGAAAATGTACCAAGAACCGCAGGGTAAATGTAACCTATACTCTATCTGACACTATAAAAACAGGAACTCATAGGACCAAATTGAACTGCACCGATATTCCACCTCCGACACACACACGAGGTAGTGTTGTACTACCATTGACACTATTTATATCCCTGACCTACATCTCAATTGCACTAGAATCAGTTTTCAACAATCTGCTCAAGTGATGAGAGAGATAAGACATAATATCGGATAGATATCGGAAACAATATCATAAAAAAAATCGCTAAACTCGGTTTTTGACAGATTCCCGTACAAACGTGAACCAAAATAAATCGTAATTCAAACACAATTTAATCAAAGTGTGTTATTATTCGGATTCCGATACCGTTAATCTAGGTTCCTGACTTCCTGCTTTATCATTTCGTCCAAAATACTTCGCTGGAAATAAATGTAAACGAATGTACCTAATTCGTGATAACTTTGCCAAAACTGGAACGATTTTCTGGTCGTTTATCTCCAGTGAAGTAGTTAGTAGTTAACAGTATCTCAATCCGATAATACAATATGATAAAATATTGTTTTGATTACGATTTATTTTGGTATTACGATTTTGTGAGTAATTTAAGCTCCGCTAGACCTTAAGATGTCAAAATCAGAAAGCAGAAATCAATCAATCAATCAATCATGACGTCCACGACAATGACGCGTGGTCGTTGTAATAGCTGAACTGAGTAGCTGAATCATGAAATCATCGTGATCCAGACATCTGCCATGTTCAAATTAAAATTGGCAGGCCATATTAGACTGGTCGTGGCGAATATCACGAATCCCTCGGCCGTAACTATAGGGCAGGTGAAAGTAAGTACGGTTATATTCAGTAGTAGTTGCCTCCCCAGGTGGAAGACCTATATAGATTTTCGAAATATAAAAAAGCCCATTTTAGCCTTATGCCAGCACTGGGCATCAATATCGTTATTTTTTATATCGGTTTAAGTAAGTACCTACCTGCTTATATAATATATGTATTTTTATATTTGTGTAAATAATCGTTCCAGTTCATATATTATTTATGAGTAGGTATGTTATTTATGTGACATGACTTTAATGACAGTTGATAAATAAATTAATAACATACCTACTTCACTATAGGTTTACTGTATTCTATTTACTGAAATAAATACTTATTATCGAACAAGGCACCAACTTCTCAAATATGGTTAAATTGTATTTAAACACAAAATTTCAATAGAAAATTGTGTTTCTTTAAAACGTCAAAGTTAGGCATCATGATCAAACACTGTAAACGGTTAAAATTTATGCATCTACCTACTTATGGATTCACATTGTCAAATGAAATACTGACCGATGAACTCTCAGTGTAGTTCTATGATGCCACACATTTCTTTAACAACGTCGGCGACCTACTTCGGTTTTACAATGACAGCAACAAAAAATGATCCGAGTTTTCTGGACTAAGCCTACGCAACCCGTACGGACCACCATGAATTCACTGGCGGCAGGGCAGGCCCGACGCCCCCCATATCGTACACATACATACATATTTTCACGCCTGTCTCCCATTGGGGTAGGCAGAGACTAGATATCCACTTGCTACGATCCTGGCAAACTTTTAAGCGTAAACCGGGTTGAGAGGTTTCAATACCTGGGGCATTACATTACTGAACTTGAAGACAATGTAGACATAGAGAGAGAGCGCAGGTCTCTGGCGGTCAGAGGTAACATGCTGGCTCGCAGATTCTACAGGTACTCTGACGAAGTAAAGATAACTCTTTTTAAAGCATATTGTCAGAGCATATACACTGGGACTCTGTGGACCAAGCACACCAAAAGATCGCTGGATAACCTGCGCATCCAGTATAATAACGTCTTCAGGATGATATTGGGGCTGCCTCGCTACTGTAGTGCGTCAGGAATGTTCGCGCTTTATCATACTGACGGCTTTCAAGCCGTCTTGCGCAAAAGAACGGTATCCCTGATCCTCAGGGTGCGTGGTAGCCCCAATTAAATCCTGAAGTCGTTAGCAAACAGGCACTCATGGAGATCCTTAGTTAAGAGGGTGATTTAGGGTTATTACTTTTATTCATATTTTCTTTTTGTTTATATTTCTATGGACGGTGTAAAAGGTTGTCTGAAATAAAGAATATTTTATTTTATTTTATTATTTATTATTTATTTTATACTACTTTCGCTTCATCTACGTTCATTAACCTCCTCATGCATGAATGTCGGTTTAGGGTGCTTTTAACCTGTCCTTTTTTAAGAACGGCCGCAACTTGGTTGTGGTACGTTCGTCGAGGTCGGCCCCTTCCAACTCTTCCATCCATACTCATCATGTATACTCGTTTCGTCAATCTCCGTTCATCCATCCTCTCTTCATGCCCAAACCACCTTAACACCTTATCGTACACATTTCATTGACAAACCTCCTTAGTCAATTACTCGCTGACAATGGCCGTCCTCAAAGTCTTTGGCTGGGCTGGGGGGAGGGTGTTCAACTTTCGAGCGTTAAAATGCTCTGATCCGAAGAAAAGAGTCAAAATGGTACCCACCATTTTGGTTAAGACATTTCGGCTTTCTACCCCCAGACATCTCTTATATTACAATAAAATAAAATCGTAGGCAACAGATTCTGTAATAATAATAATTATTAAAACGAATAAAAGCAGTTACCGTGGGAGGTGTCGCTCGTCGGTGCCTGAACTAGGTAATCCTGTGTTTTAGGCGAGAAATATAAATACATTTAAGGACTAAAATAATCACACAACCATAAATATAAAGAAATTATTAATTATAACAATATTGGTAATAGGCTCGCCCTCTATTACATGAGAAACATACCCGCGTACTGTCGGCGTACGTAATTAACTATACTTATGCCTAGACATGACTTACCAATTGATCAGTTTTAGCTACATCACAGAGTTATTGTCAAGATGGGGTCAAATGATTGGACCATGCTTTAACAATCAATTGAACAAATTCACCATGTCCGATCTATGCTTTATCCTTCAATTACACTACTCAAATACACACACGCCGCATAGGGGTGGGCAGAAACTACAGAATATTATATTTTACTTTGATTCTCGCATAATGGAGGCACTAGGGAGGCACTTGATCTTTTTGAAGGATCTCACCGCCACGCGACACTGCGATCTACGATGTAGCGTAGCGCGCTTGCATGGTAAACGTGGACTTGAAGTGTTTCGTTCGGGTTTTTGGAATATCCACACATGAAAGAAACCATGTCGCTTTTTCGTACTTCTGGCCATCCGATAATAAACAGGACACACTCCGAAATGTGTGCGGAGATGTTCTAGACTTTGAAGTTTAGCCTGAACAAGGGAGTTATTGCCAATGAGCTTCTTGGCAGGTTCCCTCCCGTTTCCACTGATTTTCGCCTCATATATTATTTTACCAACCGCCTTTCAATAATTCTCTCCACATTTATTTGTTTATTTATAGAATACAGTATGCTCTTTTTAAATTACGAAATTTCTAAACGACCTACGACTGTTTGTTCCAGTATATCGAGCGATTTTTGAACGAGTCTGAGCATGGGGTCGTGTTGTTCAGTTGGGGGTCTCTGATCAAGACCGCTACGATACCAAAGTACAAGGAGGAGATCATTATGAACGCCTTGTCAAAGTTGAAGCAGAGGGTCATTTGGAAGTATGAAGAGAGCGATGAAGAGGGTACGCTGAAGGGAAATATTTTGAAAGTGAGGTGGCTCCCGCAGTACGAGTTACTTCGTAAGTACACACTACTTATATCTATCTATATATATAAAAGAAAGTCGTGTTAGTTACTTCATTTATAACTCAAGAACGGCTGAACCGATTTGGCTGAAAATTGGTGGAGAGGTAGCTTAGAACCAGGAGACGGACATAGGATCGGACTTTTTATCCCGTTCCCACGGGATGTGATGACAGACCGAATTCCACGGGGGCGAAGCCGCGGGCAGAAGCTAGTATATATATAAAAGAAAGTTGTATTAGTTACACCATTTATAACTCAAGAACGGCTGAACCGATTTGGCTGAAAATTGGTGGAGAGGTAGCTTAGAACCAGGAGACGGACATAGGATACTTTTTGTCCCGGTCCCGGGGGATGTGATGACAGACCGAATTCCACGGGGGCGAAGCCGCGGGCAGAAGCTAGTACTAACTAGTAATGAGTCTAGAGGAATCCTTTCTTTGCCTAGATAAGTCTTCTAACACATTGAACTTATCCTGACGGCTAAAATGGCTGTTTTTGGTGAGTCATGATTCACAATAAACTTATCTTCGAGATTTACAAACAATTTTAGATACCTACCTGATAGTTTTTTTAAGGAATCTAGGTAGGAATACTAAATACGAATGAATTCCCGAGGAATTGCTCAATGTAGTCTTGTTAGCCTCACTGTTTTAACAGAGAGGACAGAAGAGACCTTTAGACAGCATGGCTACAGCTCATTCCTAATACCAATTGATTCAAGCATCTATGAAAGGCAGAAACGTCCCTGCCCAGTCAATTGTTAATTAAGGACACATCGTCTTCCATTAATGCAAGACTAGACAGACTTACTTGGGTAGATGAAATGCACTGTCACGCACAAGGACATTTAATATAGCAGACCCTATTTAAGTAATTAAGTAATTTCCATTTTTTACATCAACGTGATGGTCTCAAATGAAACCATTTGAGAACATCTCCAGACTATAATACCTATGGCTCTTTCAAATTCGTCAAAATGCGGTACCTACCTAAAACCCCACATTAAAAATAAATTACGTATTGTTTAATCTGTGCCAAGAAATACATCGGAAACATTTTTAAACAATAGGGCATGTTATTGATCGCTCCTTAGACCATTGTTTTCATCATTCAAAAATTTAAATGATGAATAAAGCAAAACAGTCGGTTTCATTCATCTCTCGGTGGATTCCAACTTACCCCCTCGCAGACTACAATAAATCCGTAGGCACGACACGACAGGCGTCCATAAGGACTTGTATCAAGATATAAAAAAAGTTATAAGTATAAATATAAATGTAAAATAAAGTTTTAAGTACCTTGAATTAGGAAGTAAGTACGAGAAAAATAATAGATATAGGTAGCTAAAAGTATACCTTCCTTATGCAAAATGCACATTAAATAATAATAAATTCTTCGTAGTAACACTAATTCGAAGAAGGAAGCAATACAGCTGATTAGTAGGAATTAAAATTAAAAACAAGACCTAAGATCACGCATGTGTGTGGTTAGTGGTTAGATAATGATCTTCATGATTAGGCATTTATTATCCGTCTGTAAAGAATAATGTAAGAATCACTAGAAATTGGATTTACGCATATCATGTTCAATTGTTGGATAAAGGGCCTCGTGGCAAAGTGCCTTTTTTCATGTGGGAGAGCCAGGTTTCGGCACGAATGGGCTGGCTCGACCGGAGTGGTAAAGTTCGCTTAAAATAACTTGACCCAAAACTAACGGAGAGGGGAAAAGTTTGCGCAGTGCATTTGCGTGCAAAATGTACTAAAAATCGACTACTGCGCATCCACCATTTTGCGCCAACACGACCACACAGAAACCCGGCGTGAAGCAACGCTTGCGTTGTATTTCGTGAGTGAGGTTATTCGGAGGCCGAAACCCTTTTAAAGGTGGGCAACGCACTTGTGACTCCTCTGGTGTTGCGGGTGTCCATGGGCGGCGGCTATCGCTAACCATCAGGTGATCTGTCTGTTCGTTTGCTACCGTATCCCATAAAAAAACCTACTAAATGCACTGATCAATCGATCTGCAAGGACAAGGTGACCCTTCTTGTCTCTCCCAACCTTCCGTACCTCGAGAACACGTTTTAAGGCCGTTGCACCCAGCTGGCAGTCAAATTATCAGTAGGTCTATAGGTAGTATCCCAATGGGCTGCGGATGTATCCGGGAATCATTCATCAAAAGAAGCAATTTTAGTCCTCGTGTATAGGGTTGCCAGATGTCCGACTTTTTACAATTGTGTCCAGCCAATTATAAACAAGTCTGACCAGTCCGGCTTGATACACTTTTGGTGAAACCCAACACGTCAAGATGCCGAATGAAACCGCGCAACTCGTGCAGACATGCAGGCCAGGACAAACGAATTAATATCAGTAATAATTACCTTCACAAAGAAAAGTCCTATTTGTTTTCTTTTAAAAACCAGTGTGTAAGGCTTTCAGGGAAAAAAACGGCTAAATATTAATATCTGTGTCCCGATTTTCTATTTTTGGCCTGGCAACCCTACCCAAGGAGATCATAATAATGTCCTATATAGGTAAGGTAGGTTTTAATTGACTTAATACTGATATATGATGTCGACTGGGTGAGACTTTCTGGACTTTCTATTATTATTATAATCGGGCAACCCAGCCAGGTACAATAATCTTAATGAATACTTTTTGTTTTTCACAGAGCATAAGAAAGTGATCGCCTTCATAGGTCACGGAGGTCTCCTCGGCATGACAGAGGCTATATCCGCGGGAAAACCTATGCTCATTGTGCCTTTCTACGGAGACCAGCCCCTCAATGGGGCAGCAGCCACTGCGATTGGACTTGGCAAGACCATCTCTTATGCTGACATGACGGAGAAGACTTTGCTTGAAGGACTACAGAGCGTGCTAAGTTCTGAGTAAGTAACATACCGCAGAATAAACATCTTTATTAATAACCCTAGCAATTAATCGCGACGCTCCTCACTTTGTCATTTGCCTTTGTTGGACAATGGACGATGAAACTGTGGCAGCGTGCGCGCTATGCATTTTTAGTATAGGTAGCTAATTATATAAAGATCGTAAAAAGAAATATACATCGTCGTCGTCGTCCTCGCCAACGGAGATGGTGGATCACATCTATTCATGCGGACTGCGACCGCGCGATTATATGGCTAGCCACTCGCGCTCGTATTGCCGGTCCTTTAAACTCGCGCGCAAAAAACCGGCAAAATAGGGAGCGGTGGGCACGATGAGGAGCATGACGTGCGGCATGACGAATAATGTTGCCACACAATGTCATTGCCACCTTTCCACGATACTTCCCATGCCACTCGTCGAGTGCGTGGCAGGCCCATAAGGGTCGGAAGTAGGCAATGAAAATGAATGAATGAAGTAGAAATGCTTGCTACTTCATTCATTCATTTTCATTTGATGAAATTATGATTATTTTTCACAGCAATTTTACATGCGAAATTTCGCAGCCTGCTACAATTCGTCCGCAATGAATTTTTCATTCAAAATCATCTAACGCCACGCTTGCTACTTTGCTACTTACAATGAAATCGTGAACAAAATGCGATTCGGAGCAGGCTGTGTGAAAAAAATCGCATTTATTTATAGATTCTTTATTGTAAGTACACCAAAAATATGCTATCTGCCGAATGTGTTCCATGCCAAAAACTATCTCTTCGGGTATCTAATATATTTATAGGGTGACAAGTAATTTATTGAAACATACGCAGTTTGTTCGAAATAAAAGAAGTAGGTAGGTAAGTACTTAATAAGTAACTTTTATTAGGCATATTGCTGATACCTATGATAAAGGTACCTATTGATGACAAAAGTACCACAAAAGTACCTTTATCACTTTATAATTAATCTATCAGTGGATCGCTAATATATTTAAATAAAATATGACTGATTATAAGTAGCACAATATACTCTACTTACTCATTTGTTGATTGTCATCTGTTCTTAGTAGGGCTGTCAGAAATACAGAATTTGAATTGAGAATCGGATAGGTACATGGAAAGTGTGCATCAAATCTCCACGATCTTATTCCCCTTGCCCTTTTTATCGGACGACCAGAAGAGCGACATCGAAAAAAGCGACATCGATTTAATCGATTCATAGTGGAAATTTCAAAAACCCTAACCTTTTATCATGCGTACCTCCGAAATGTTGAATGCGCTTCCCTAGTGGGTCTTCCCCGATAGATAATCATAATCTGAATATCGATTTCTTCTATGCAAGCGCACTCCTTATGCGCTTTGCTTGGAAGAACCGTAGTGTCGCGAACAGGCGATCAGGCGAACTGCCGGTCAAGATTAAGCTCATCAAGAATTTAAAAAAATGTGTAGTTACCTACTTGTGCAACAACGAATCTAGGAATAAAATTATATTATTGACGATAATTTATAGTTAGAGATGGGTCTATGTTGTAAGAGGTATTGTGGACAAAAAAAATAACATCAATATAAAAAAAACAATTATTTTTATAACATTTCGGCGTCGATAAAGATTCATGTTCATTGTGGCAACCCTCGCATTTAAAGGCGGAAATCGATTAGATTTTATAATATCTGTAATATGTCAGGTCAGTATGGAAATTTATGCACCTAATTGCGAGGGATTAAATATAAATATTGCGTCAGATAATAGGACATCTTGTTGCTTTATAAGTTAGTAGCTTCTGCCCGCGACTTCGTCCGCGTGGAATAGTTACTTGGTCTTAGCGTGATGATATACCTAAAGCCTAGCCTTCCTCAATAAATGGGCTATCTAACACTGAAATAATTTTTCAAATCGGACCAGTAGTTCCTGAGATTAGCGCGTTAAAGCAAACAAACAAACTCTTCAGCTTTATATATTAACTAGCTTCTGCCTGCGACTTCGTCTGCGTAGCGTGATGATATATAGCCTATATCCTTCCTCAATAAATGGGCTATATAACAATGAAAGAATTTTTCAAATCGGACCAATAGTTCCTGAGATTAGCGCGTTCAAGCAAACAAACAAACAAACAAACTCTTCAGCTTTATATATTAGTACCTATAGATAATAATAGATAGGCATAAGTACCTACGTAGGGATATCGTATACAAAGAGTAGGTATAGTATTATAGTACCGTATAGGTCCGTAACTCCGTAATCCGTATGTTGCTTGCTGTGAACAAATATTTGCTCCGTGTAAGGATCGAACCCGCACGGAGCGCTAGCCTTTTCATTTGAACTAAAAACGAATTTAATTATTTGTTTAAATTTTAACGTTACCTACCTTTTTTTGTGGAATTTGTAAGCGTCATTTGTAATCAAGTTATCCTTATTTTGTATTGCAATTCTACTTAATCTGACTTCGATAGATGATAATAACAAGTAGTATTGACCGCAGAGACTAGATTCTCTGATATTCATTCATATGACGTAGGTATTGCATTGTCATTGATATGTAGGTAACTTAGAATATTGATATATTTATTAAGTATGTCTTTATTCTAAAGCTTTAGCAGCTCATAGTTCAGATTTGCGCCCGGTAATTATACTCTCCTTGTTGAAGGTTGTAAACCAATAAGCCGTACTGGCTGGATGAAAATCTGACACATGACACTTTGTTTGTTCTAGAACACAGACATGAGATGCATACGCATGTTCTAGAAATAAAATATAGCTGTCACAGTCTAAGCCTCGAACAAGCCGTTCGTTTTATTGTATCCAGCTAGCCTGCTGCTGATATTCTAGTTCCAACACTCCCCATGAGAATTTCAAAACCATTTTTTTTATAAAATAACACTGCTCGATCTGGGAAGGACACGACAAGACACGACCCTGGAAATGAGAGATATAGCAAAATACGTATAAAGCTTGATGTAAAGCTTGTGCGTACAACCACATGTCAAAGCTAATATGGTGTATGTATAATGGGACCAAAATATACACGGGCATAAACTAAACTCCGAGCTTCTATTTAGAAAACCAATAGAATATGTCGATAAATCTCAGCCGGAGATATGAATGAACGTAATGACTTTTGACATGAATGTCAAAAAACAGAGAAAACAAAACTTACTACAAGGCTAGTCTTAAAAGTTGTTTTTATAAAGCAAGACAGCAGTTTGCAAAATTGCAGAGTATGGAAGACAGAGATAAGAGTTAATTAAGCAAATGGGTGACTGGCAGACAGTAATTTATTACTGTGATATTTAATAATAATCAGCTTAAGTGTCGCCGAGCATTAATTAAACTTGATTTATGTTCCATTAAGCTGACCGTTAACCCCCAAAAATATCCTAAATTGATAAACTTTTATCAAATACGTAGTTAGGTCTTTTACCACATTAAAATAATAGTTCCTCTACATAAATTCATCCGAATTAGTTATACCTAAGTGTTACTAGAAAAAATTAAACACGTTCCTAAAACTCGATGGTCTTCCGTAATCTGTTATTATTATTAATAAATTTAAAATTTAAATAATATTCAATTGCCGCGTGTATTGACTATTTGGCAATTTTATATTGTGTTCGAAATTGACTGGACAAGCTTTGTATGAAATATTTTATGAAGTTAAATTTGAAAGGGAAAATTGACACACGAAACTGCGCACGGGTCGCAGTGCACTGGCCTTCCCCTGAAATGAATTCCTGAATCTCTGAACTCGATACCCAAGTGTCGGGCTGAATTTTAACGAGTGATAATAAATAACTCGATAACATTCAACCCCACACTAATAAAGGCATAACCAACAGGTGTTGGTTGTCTGTTTTTTCCAGGCATAACTAACAGGAAACTGTTGTTTATGCCTACCTTTTTTTGTACCCTGGTAATGATTATAAGTTGTCCCAATAAATATACCCCCATTGGCCATAATGTGGATACTTTATCTTTCAGTATAAGACAGACCGAGGTTAAGACTGACCTATCATTGTACCTACGTAAAAAAAAAATGTGGTCGGCCTATAAGTACTGGACATGTTCAGCTTGCTACCCGCGTTTACGAGCACGCCTATGGTCTAACCCATTCGGGAAATATAAGCGTGACGCTATGTAGGTAATTAGGTATCTATGATGGCAAATAGCCAACATGCATTAAAAATATCAATGACTGTGACTAAAATAAACCCAACCGAACTACTGAAAACCTACTGTTGCCTAGATAGCTAGGTACCTAATGAAATAATTATGTCATGAACAACAATACTTAAAATAGAGTAGGTACTTAGTTAAAGGTAAATAAGAAATCATCCATATTATTAAAACAAAAATAAGTCGATGATCAAGACGAAGTTACCTACGGGAAATCAGTGCAAATTTGTACCTAACTATAGTTAAGTACTTATATTAACTTTGTGTGAGAGAGATATTATAGTGCAGTAATCTGCACTATAATATCTCTCTGCAAATCACTAGATGATCAATTATGACTTAATTGTCACCTTACAAAAAAAATCTAGGACCCAATAAAATTGATAAATAATTATCATGCTAAATTGATAGCCATGTGTTGCCATCTTTTATTGGATAATGTGGGTAGGTAGACATAACATATTATAACGTGCTTAGTACATTGAGCTTATGTGTACACGTCCAACGGGTTCGATGTTCGAACCAGTGGTGCACACAGGCCTTAGCCGTTTCGTTAAAATCTATCTTTCTAAATTCTCTTTCTTTTTTCAGAATGCGGATAAGCGCTCGACGGGCTTCCAAAATCTGGCAGGACAGGATAGCGGATCCCCTGGACACAGCAGTCTACTGGGTTGAAAGGGTCATACGGTGGGGTAACCAGGATCCATTGCATTCTACCGCCAGAGACCTAACCTTTATAGAATACAATCTTCTAGATGTAGCAGCTGTGATCTTACTCGCCGTAATACTAATAATTTTAGTTCTTAGGATAGCATTAAACCAAATTCTACGACTTTTAAGCTTTAGTAGTAAAAAAGAAAAGTTGCATTAGCCTGTTATAGATTGAATAAGCTCGACTTAGTTTAAGTCTCAGACCAGTTTGTAAACCACATTATCCAGAATGGTGCCACTTCATAAATAAATAATATTATTTAAGTACCTACTTATGTATTTATAGACTACGGGACCTAACTAAACTGAACTGTAGGTATGATGAAACTACCCGACACTGACAAGAACTTTTTCAGCCAGATTCATGCATGTACCGGTTCAAAATGTAGAAATAATTTTCCAATATCCAAATTTGTATGCTGTGAAATTGCTAGGGTTTACTTGAATGATGATAAAGATTTCAATAATATTCTACTGATATAATGTGACGTCAATAATTTCCTGTATTGAAGCGAGCAATACTACCCTATTTTCAAAACCTTATAGGAACGAAATGTTGATTCTACCTTTCGATACTATATGGCGCTGATATACGCATAAACTGTAATCTACAAATGATTAAAAATGTGTACCTATTCAAGCTTTACTGACCACTCTTTGGACTGACCGTTGGGTCCCCCAACGGTCAGTCAGTCAGTCAGTAGTAATCTCGGTAAGTGCAGTTGGTAAATATAATACACCAAGATACAAGGAAACCGCACACTCCACGGTACCATATCACTGCAACTATAACGTATGTGAACTGGAGCTCACTCTAATGTTGTCATTGAAAAACAATAAGCGATACAATGTTGGGACTACGTAACATTCGATCAACGGACGACGAATACTGAGAGCCTCCTTCTTTTGTTAGACAGAGCGTAGATTTAGTCACCTCCACCCGTTAAATGGTACAAGGGGTAACTCTACCCAGGGCCGGACCGTGAGTTTAAGGGGCCCTGGGCTAGATTTAGGGGCCTACCTAATTACTCAAAGTATAGAAAAGATTAGACAATAAAATATTTGATTTATATTATAATAACCATATAATCCACGGGGCCCTGGGCTGAAGCCCAAAAAGCCATATGGTAGATCCGGCTCGGACTCAACCCATTTTACTCAATAACTTTACTTGTGAAACCTATAATATACCGTGAAAAATACAATACAAAACAAGACGGCCCCTATTTAGGCATTATTGGAAATTCATTTTTCATGTGTCCGGTATGGGGTGTCATGGGGCAAGTTGGACAGTTGACGGATAAAATAACCTCCCTAACAGTCGTTACTTAATTTCGCAACCTTTATTTAGGTCTAAGCGACATATAACTGAGTACCTAACTAAGTTATTTAAGTAGTACCTACGACTAATTTTATTTGAATGTGACAATAAAAACTTTGGAAAATTCCTTGAGCTTTACATTGAAACAATATCGAAGTTTGTATTTATGGATAACATGTATATTATACATGTTATCCATAAATACAAACTTAAAATCATTAATTTTTGTGTTATATTTTATTGAATTTTATTGACCTACTTTTTATTCTTTACACAATCTGATGTCGGAATACTTCAATGAGAATCTATACTAATATATAAAGCTGAAGAGTTTGTTTGTTTGTTTGTTTGCTTGAACGCGCTAATCTCAGGAACTACTGGTTCGATTTGAAAAATTCTTTCGGTGTTAGATAGCTCATTTATCGAGGAAGGCTATAGGCTATATATCATCACGCTAAGACCAATAGGAGCGGAGCACCAATGAAAAATGTTTCAAAATCGGGGTTTTTTTCCTTTTGAGAGCTTCCGATGCATGCGCTGCGTAAACGATTAAAGTTTCGCAAAAATCATATATGAAAGAATTGTTCCTCTTTAAAAGTTCTAAAAAAAAGTCCGCGACAGCATATGTCTATCTTTTAAGGTTGGCTCACTATAACCTTTTTTATGCTAACTTTGTTCTAAAATTCCAAATGCATTATTTGCGAAGGTGTTTTTATAAACATGATATTAATCCTTATCCAAATAAATACGTTATTCATCAGAAGTATTTAATTTAAAACAAAAGTGCCCTTTACATAATTGGATTTCAATGAATATCTTAGGAGATATCGCAGTTTTAAAATAACATCGCAGCAAAATAATGATCAAGTACCGCGCGCGCATTTATGATGTGCAAGGCAGTCATAAGGGGGAAGGCCGGTGACCCCAGTTAGAAAAGAAAAGAAAGAAAGATAGATACTGTTTTAATTTAGTTATTTTTGTCCATTTTCGTATCCAATTAAATACATTATTTGATTTTGTAGTATTTAATTTTCTTTAGGGTAGGTATTGTTTCTAATTTTTTAGTATTTTAGGGTAATTCTTTTACCGTGGGTAGGCGATATCTTACCGTATAATAATTAATCTATATACTAATATATAAAGCTGAAGAGTTTGTTTGTTTGTTTGTTTGTTTGCTTGAACGCGCTAATCTCAGGAACTACTGGTTCGATTTGAAAAATTCTTTCAGTGTTAGATAGCTCATTTATCGAGGAAGGCTATAGGCTATATATCATCACGCTAAGACCAATAGGAGCGGAGCATCAATGAAGAATGTTTCAAAATCGGGGTTTTTTCCTTTTGAGAGCTTCCGATGCATGCGCTGCGTAAACGATTAAAGTTTCGCAAAAATCATATATGACAGAATTGTTCCTCTTTAAAAGTTCTAAAAAAAAGTCCGCGACAGCATATGTCTATCTTTTAAGGTTGGCTCACTATAACCGTTTTTATGCTAACTTTGTTCTAAAATTAGTTATTTTTTCCTTTTGAGATCTTCCGATGCGTGCGCTACGTAAAGGTTAAAGTTTCGCAAAAATCATATATGACAAAAATGTTCCTCTTTAAAAGTTCAAAAAAAAAGTCCGCGACAGCATATGTCTATCTTTTAAGGTTGGCTCACTATAACCTTTTTTATGCTAACTTTGTTCTAAAATTCTAAATGCATTATTTGCGTAGGTGTTTTTATAAACATAATATTAATCCTTATCCAAATAAATACGTTATTAATCAGCCTTTAGAGCGTTTGTTTTGTATCCGTGCGGACCGAGCTTGGGTCTGCTCGGACCCTACATACGCTCTAAAGGACATATCCTAATTTAGCGTTATTTTATTATTCCTGTTCCCGTGACATATTTTACTAAAGTTCCGCTCGGATACTCAATACTTAATTATCAACTAACAATATTGGCTATATCTTGAAGTGAGCTTCAATCAAAACATACTACAAGCCATCATACATCCATACAAGCTGAAGGGGATCATCATCTTCTTACCACCTGTCAAGTGCCACCTGGCAAGTTTGCTTGAACGCGATAATCTCAGGAACTATTGGTCCGATTAAAAAAAATCTTTCGGTGTTAGATAGTCCATTTATTTAGGAAGGTTATAGGCTATCATCCCGCTAAGACTAAGTAACTATTCCACGCGGGCGGAAGCTAGTATTTAATATAATGGTTTGGTAAATATATCAACTGATACATGAGAAAAATATAGCAATTTATGTATGATCTAATAACATTTGTAGCTAGCAGGCATTGCATCATAAAAAGGCATAGCAACTTTACTCTGTCATATTAAATTGTCAAATTCAGAAAAAAACAGAATTCTCAGGTGGTGATTTGACGGAGACATAGTATTACTCATTTATATATCTCACGTGACATGACGTGATAAGAGTGCCTATTTCTGGCTACCCTCACAGGTAAAGGACGACGCGAAGGTTAAGGGCTAGCGCGCACTTGTGATTTTTAGTCTACCTATAGTTTAGTCGCTGTAGTAGTCGTGTATAATTTCATGTCGAATTCTAATCGTCAAATGCGCGCACTGCCATATAACTCCATAGTGAATCCCAGAACGATCAAACTATCGCCAGACTAAAAATCACAAGTGCGCGAGCGCTCTATATGTTCAATCTTACCCACACATTATCCTGAAATTGGGCCTATTTGTTGTAATAATTTAGTCTTTAATTACCTGATGATAAGTGATGTTCACTTATCATCAAATGATCACAATCCGCCGCCTATTTGACACAATATTGAAAAATTGTTATTTTGCCATTTATCTTAGCTCAGAAATAGCCTGCATTTAAAAAAGTATAAAATACAGTAGTTAATAGGAAAAACAATTTGTAAATAAGAAACAGTATTTACAGAAAAAGTTTTAAATAGATATTTATAAATTATATTTAATTCTGTAAAGAGATCTAATAAACACTTATAAGCTAATGTTTTAGATTTTAAGTACTGGATCGCGCTTTCCTAACCGAAGATCCCTGAGAAGAAACATCAAACTGAGTAAATCATGGGCTTTTTAAAGCCCAGGCATAATGAGTAATCTATATATATAAAAGAAAGTCGTGTTAGTTACACCATTTATAACTCAAGAACGGCTGAACCGATTTGGCTGAAAATTGGTGGAGAGGTAGCTTAGAACCAGGAGACGGACATAGGATACTTTTTATCCCGTTCCCGTGGGATGTGATGACAGACAGAATTCCACGGGGGCGAAGCCGCGGGCAGAAGCTAGTTTAATATAAAATAAGCGGCTGTCATATAATTATCTGCTCATTTATTTTTGAGAAACAGTCATAGCAGCTTTGAGTTGCTGGGATGAGTAATTAATATATCATATCGCTCAACTATGATAATATTTTTTTTTTATAGAAGAGGGACGCAAGCGAGCAAGCGGGTCACCTGATGGTAAGCGATCACCGCCACCCATTGACACCCACAACACCAAAGGGGTCGTAAGTGCGTTGCCGACCTTTGAGAAAAGAATAGGCTCGCTTCTTGAAGGTTGCCATGTCGTACCGGTTCGGAAATACCTCCGCTGGTAATTGATTCCACAGATTAGTTGTGCGAGGTAAAAAGTTTCTTGAGAAACGCACGGTCTTGGACACCCATTCGTTGATGTGAAATGGATGAAATTTCCATTTCCGGCGGGTGGATCTGTGGCGGAACGTAGCGGGAGGTACAAGCTCGAACAATTCCTCAGAACACTCCCCGTGATAGATGCGGTAAAAAATGCATAGAGACGCCACGTCTCTCCGCAGGGCAAGAGGATCAAGCCGATCAGTGGCACTCCCTTGATTCGAGCTGCACGACGTTGAATGCGGTCAAAAGGAAGAAGCTGGTACTGTGGGGCCCCGGCCCAGAGGTGGCAGCAGTATTCCATGTGCGGCCGTATTTGCGCCTTATATAATTGGAGGCGATGCGCCGACGTGAAATACCGCCTAGCTCTGTTGAGGAGACCCATCTTTTTGGAAGCCAACTTAGCCTTGTCTTCCAAATGACTGCGAAATTTGACGTCACTCTCTACGACGGTACCGAGAATCCCAATACTCTGCTTAATATCAAGTGGAGTGTTTTGGAACTGAGGAGGTACGACCATGGGGGCTTTTTTGGCAGAAAACGCGCAGACCTGTGTCTTTTGGGGGTTGAAATTTACCAAGTTGAGATGGCCCCATTTCGAGACTTGGTCTAGGGTTATCTCGATTTCAGACACAAGTTTGTTCCGACACTCAAGGACGTGTGCCTGAGAAATGTTGGAGTAGCCAAAGTAAGAGGCATCCACCGTACTGTCATCTGCATAGCAATGAATGTTACCGAAATGCAACATATCATTGATATGCAGAAGAAAAAGGGTTGAGGAAAGCACACAGCCTTGTGGGACACCAGCTTCACGGGGTGAGGGTTGGAGCATGATCCGTCGACAACGACCTTGAAGCTACGCTCCGTGAGGAAGCTGGCAAACCAGTTGCAGAGTTTCTCAGACAGCCCATAAGAAGGAAGCTTTGAAAGAAGCGCCTTGTGCTACACCCGATCGAAGACTTTTGAAATGTCTAGACTAACCGCCATGGCCTCCCCCCCGCTCTCAATCGCCAACGCCCAACGATGGTTCAGGTAGGCTAGAAGATCACCAGCTGATCGACCCTGACGAAATCCGTATTGGCGGTCATTAAATAGCTGGTTTTCCTCCAGGTACCATAGAAATTGGCGGTTAATAATGGATTCCATTATTTTTGAGAGCAGACAGGTGATGGCAATGGGCCAGTAGTTAACTGGATCAGACATTTAGATATTTTAAACACACTATTATATATCACACACCTAGATAAAAGTAAGAAAAACTAGAAATGTACCCATGTGTTTTCATATTTTTCTCAATATTCTAGTTTTGATCTAGGTGTATGGCCCCTTCAATAATTCAGAACACTTTGCACTTAGTTTAGAAGCAACATATTATAAGCATTCTGAGTACAATGCAGCACTTTAGTACATTATATATTGACCACCATAATGTTCACCAGTCTCCTATTGGACTGTCTCTAGCTGAAGCCTCTTTATCTTTATAGGCAATATGTTCACCATCTCTTGACATAACGAAAATTCTTCATGCATCATTGCAGCAGCCTCCTCATTATTCGTACAGATATCTACCACTGCTTGATAAGAATCAAAACTCTTTTGGACATTCCTTAACTGTGTAGCTTTTTCTACAGCAATCCTTTTCATGCTATTCCTGCCTATAAAAGCGTAAGCACTGACTACTGGCCTGATTAAATCATAATTTAATTTAGTTGGCATTACACCATCTTTATCTTTGACCGAGTTTAGGAATTGGTCATAATTTTCGATGCTCTTTTCACATAGATTGTTGATTTTCTTCAAGGCATGAGGAGTTGGTTTCTCAGCTGTTTTATTCAATTTTTCGAGTTTGATATTCAGTACGTCTGAATAGACTTCACCTAGTTCAAACCAGAGTTGGCGGCAGTACTGGAGGTAGTATACTGGGTTGATTTCTTTTAGCAAGTCTTCAAGCATGTCAATACGTCTTTTGTGCATTTTTGCGCGCCTTTCATCATCCTCCTCAAAGAATGCTAGATAGCTGTAAGACTGAGAGCTGTCTTGTATAAGTTCTATATAATCTGAGGCTAAAGTATCTAGTTTGTAATATTCCTTTGCCTTGTTCAACCAAGTCTGACAGCTTAGGAAGACTTCTCTGGCATCCTGGTAAGTGAGAAGGAATTTAAATCCAATTTTACTCTCGTATTTTGAGACATCTAGATCTGGAAAGATTAACTTGGTGACATCACCCCCACAGATGTTCTCATTGTCTTCCAAGGTGAGATTTGACATATCTAGAAATGAAAAATTATATTGTTTAAATCAGACAATTCAGAAAAAAGTTGATTTTCTTATTCTGCATTGATCAGGTTATTCTTGATAACTACCTCCTTGAAAATAATATATATAGGTATAGTAAAGATAATATTTGAATATTATAATATAGTCCTTGTTATGATACATATTGTTGTGTTGGTATTGGAGGTTCAACAACATCCTCTAATGGCCCTGACCAAGCCAAGCCTAGGGATGCATAGTTCCTACCTCCCCAAGTGACAAAATTGAAAAAAAAATACAGATTAATTTGTTGTAAGTAATATTAATATTATACCTGTAATAGCCTCAGTTGTTTGTTCTGAATCACTCATAAGCCGCGCTTTGGATGCTGTCATGAGCAATATACAATATTTGGCCCAACAACGAGCTACATCAGCTGACCGATGCTTGAATATCTCTATCTTCGCCAGAAACACTTCACCATTACCCTCAGCAGACCTCAGCTTCTCTTCATACTGCTCCAAGATTGTAGAAGCTGCTGCCAAATGATGCCTTGACTGAAAGAACCCATTCTGCTCAGCAAAGAATTGTGACAATGTTGCCGAATTCAGTGCCCAATCTATAGATTCATAATCATTGTATTGCAACTGTCTCCGCAAGGTAACATGGCAATAAACAGCTGATTTTAAGTTCTCTTTTAATGAACCATAAACTTGAGCCAAATAGTAGAGAGTCAATGTATGTGATTTCTCAAGTAACATGATGTCGCCCATAGGACTCTCTCCCGCAGGACTCACAATTTGTTCAATGGGCAATGGTAACTGCAATGTACATTTAAAATTCCCATACAACTCTTTCGCCTGAAGCAAATATGTCTTAGCTTTCTCTGGCTCATCCCGATTAGACCACAGTATACCCAAATTATTGTAAACATTGATAAGAGTTATTATTATCTCTGGTTTAGATGGATTTGGAGAAAGGATGTCGGCAGCTTCTGATAGGACCTTCTCACTGGATGTAAGCTCCTCAGTTTCCATGTCAATGATGCCAATATTTAGTAAAATAGTTCCTAACATCGCGTGCAACTTAATTGTATCCAAACCAGTACCACTAATAAGCAATTTCCTCATAGTGTCGCACATATTAGAAAGTATTCCTTTGGCTTTGTATTTTGACATGTATGGTTCGTTCTCGGGGTCATTTTTACTATCCTCATCCAACAGCTTACGAATCTTACCATAATTTTCTTTAAAATCGTTAAGTATCTCTTTCTCCGACATATCTGGGCTAACAGTCATATTTTGTTATGGATGTTCAAAATCAATATAACCTCAATTTTTTTTTTCACAAGCGTAGCGTACTAATCACATACAGGATTTAGTTAGTTTATTGATTTCATTTTCAATCCACAATTCAAGTATATTTTTTTTATTTTTTTTGTAGTGTGGCACTAGTTTTATCTTTGTGCCAATTTCGGGTAATAAAAGGTAGGGAAATATTTTTAACGTAAAATATCAGAGGAAACGGAATTTTGTAAGGTTCAGGAAAGGAAGTATTTTATTCTTTAGAAAAGATACATATATAGGTAAACATACACAAACTAAATCTTTATATCATTTTTAAGCAAGAATGCAGATATCAAGTTAAAATATTCAATGGGATTCATTACTAAACAAGAAACACAAGTGGGAAGGGAAACATTTTGGGAAACAAGAGAACGGAGGAAGGATGAACGATCATGACGGGAACAGGAGAAGAATATGTGATCTAAAGTACCAACATCATCTCCACACTCACAAAGATTACTATCTACAATATGCAACTTAGCAAGGTGGAAAGGAGTACAAACGTGGCCAAGCCGCATGCGAATTATCATGCTTGTAATGAGTTTAGAGCCTTTTACTTTAGAAAACCATGGTTTAACTTGGACTGAGGGCTGAATTGAGGCATAAACCTTGCCCTTTACTTGAGAGCTCTCACTCCAAAGAAGTTCCCAGGAATGTCGAAGATAATCTTTAGGGAGGCTAACAAGATCATGACAAAAAATTTTATAAGGGAATGTGTCACCATTCTGCACCGCTTGTTTGGCTAATTGATCAGCTCTTTCGTTTCCTTGGATTCCGGAGTGACTTGGAATCCAAGCAAACTGTACCATGTAGTTTCTCAGTATACATTTGTGCAACTGTTTTCTTATGTCAAATACGATGGGATAAAAGGGTTTCATTTTAAATGTAAACTTTTCAATAGTTTGTAATGCACTTCTAGAGTCACATAATATGAGAACATTTTTAAGTTTAGCAATTAAAACATACTCTAATGCCTTGAACAAACCAAAGCATTCCCCAGTGAAAACTGATGTTTCAGGAGGAAGTTTAACCATCTGAATTACTTTATACTGAGAATGAAATATACCTACTCCCACACAACTAGACCGGGTCTTTGATGAGTCCGTAAAGATATAATGACAATCTTTCCAGTTTTCACCAACGGCAGCATTAAATTTTATGTTAGATCCTACATCACTTTTTTCTATACCAAAATTATAATGCACTACAGGGGAGACAAGTAAGGGTTCAAATGTTTTGCATTCAAATAAAGGAAGAGTAGGTGACCTATGTACACTCGATGGTATAGAATTAAACTTCCTGAGACTTTTAACTAAACACGGAATATCTTTGTGCCGCCAATAGTATGAAGTTTGAATAAGATTATCAAGATTTAATAATTTTGAATGAAGCAAATGGTTAGAAAACTGCATCGATTTAAATAAAAATCGGTCAGATAGATATTGCCTTCTCAGGTGGAGTGGAGGATCTCCTACTTCCACCTGTAAGGCATTTAACGGGCTTGATTTCATGGCTCCAGAAATGATTCGAAGAGCTTTCGACTGTATGCTATCTAACTTTTTAAGACCCTTTCTGTTACCATCTTCAAGGAGGAATATTCCGTAATCAAGTATGCTTCGGATTATTGCATTATATAACAGTTTTAAACTAAAAGGATGTGCCCCCCACCATACTCCAGAAAGACACCGCATAGCATTCAGTTGACGTTCGCATTTTTCAACTACAAAGTCAAAATGTTGTTTGCCAGAAAGTTTCTTATCTAAAATCAATCCTAGAAATTTAACATGATTTTTAACAGGAAGGCTTATGCTATTAAAAGTAACAATTGGGGAAGGAACATTACGTTTTCTTGTAAAAACTACTACAGTACTTTTTTCTATTGAAAGACTTAACCCATTAATTTGTAGCCATTGCTGTAAAAGACTTAGGGAGACGGTCAAAGCATTACATGCTTCTGAGATGTTATTGTGAGTAGTATAGATTAAAAGGTCATCAGCATATTGTAAAACATCAGCAGATTTTTGTAGAGATGATTCTAGATCATAAGAATAAATATTATAAAGCAAAGGTGACAATACTGATCCCTGTGGAAGGCCTTTGAATACTGTCCTCGTTATTTTCTTGTCACCGCAAAAAAGAGAAATAAATCTAACTGATAACAAATTTATGATAAACCGTATAATCAAAGTAGGGACGTTTAAATTAATTAGCTTGCGTTTAAGGACAGATATAAGTACATTATCATACGCGCCTGTTATATCTAGAAATGCGCCAACAACCGACTCGTTTTTTGAAAAGGCTATGCGAAGGTCAGTGGTAAATACACTTAAACTGTCAGTTGTGCTTTTTCCTTTACGGAACCCGAACTGACTGCCTGCTAGTAATTGCTTGTTTTCTATATACCACTCTAAACGATTTTTAACTAAGTGTTCTGCAATTTTGGTAAGAACCGAAGATAGCGCAATAGGCCGGTATGATACAATATCATTTGAATTTTTATTTGGTTTAAGGATCGGCAAGATTTCTTGGGAACGCCAGGATTCTGGAATATTTCCAGAAACCCAAATAGAATTAATTATTTGTAGATAATATGATATTGTATTATCACTACAATGTGAAAAGAACGAATACGGAATACCATCTTCTCCTGGGGCCGAGTCTTTCAAGCATGATAGTACTCCTTTCAATTCGTACAATGAAAAGGGAGCGTTCAACGATGAATTATTATCAATATTTAACAGAGTAGAGTTAGGGTAAATTTGATCATACTCTGGAGCTGATGCTGGAGCTAATTTGTCAAGAAAACTGTTACTAAGAGAAAGAGGTAATTGTGTAAAGGAAGCAGTATCACTAAAGGCTTTTCTAAATCTTTTAATACTGCGCCAAACTTCAGACGGGCATGTACTGGGTGATAAAGACGTACAGAATGACCTCCACCCCAGAAGTTTCTTATCTCTGAGAAAAATCCGTGTATCATTAATAATATCTCTAAGGCCTTCCAAATTTTCATCTGACATGTCCTCAGCATATTTTTTTTCAGCTTCCTTTCGCTTCCTAACTGCATCAGCACACGAAGAGTCCCACCATGGGGGCATAGGAATTTTATCAGAAGGATTTTTTTTAATAGGGAAAACTTGGTCTGCTACTTCTACTAAGCACATGGCTAAAGCTTTTGAGCAATCACTTTCTCCACCCTGAGTAATTTGCGGGAGCTCAGCAACTTTAGCATCGACAAGCGTTTTAAATTTATTCCAGTCTGCGTTTCCGAGTCCATACTTTAATCTAGGGGGTCTTTTCGGTGTCGTAATGAACTTTTCTGAGGAAGTAATTATTAAAGGAAAATGGTCACTTCCAAAGGTAGAAGAAGAGAAACGGGACCAAGATAAAGATGAAGCCAATCTAGGGGAGCATATAGATAAATCCACAGCACTAGCACTTTCACCTGCATTCGTTCTACGAGTAGGCTCGCCAGAATTTATAATACATAGATTATGATCATCTATAATTTCTAATAAACGGATCCCCTCTCTTTTTGTCTCACCACTTCCCCAACACTGGTGGTGACAGTTAAAATCGCCCATTATTAAAAATGGCCTACAAAGGGATGACAACATATTGCTAAATTCTTGTAGGGCATTGTTATTAGCAGTAGGAATGTAAGTGGAAACATAAGTAATATTATTAACAATTACCCCAACAATATCAATATTAGAACATGAAAGGAGAGAAACACGTGAAAATGGGGTATTATTTTTAATCAATATGGCCACACCGCCATATCCGTCAGCTCTGTCATTGCGTACACAAACATAACCTGGAATACCAAATATTTGATTATTTTCCAAGTTTCAGATAATGCCACAATATTTGGCTTAAATTTATTTAATATGTAGAATAGGTCAGTTTTTTTAGGTATTACTGATCGGCAGTTCCATTGAATTATTGTGTCCATCTTTTTGGTTTGTATTTAGTATTAAACTACTTATCCGCTCCACGTCGTACGGTTCAAAAGATGTACTTTTACTTAATAACATTTTGATGAGGTTTATAATAACATCAACAACCTGCTCATTCTTGTTCTGTTGCAGTTTCATATCGGATTCCTTAGACAAAGCACACCCATTCGCCAAAGATGGGGGTTGAAACTCCCTAAGAAGGGCGTTATGAGCTGCTCTGTCATAACCTTGTGCTGACTTAGGAGGAGCGCGGGGTTTAAGAAAGACAGTCTTTTTATATGATGAAGAAGTTGAGGGTATAGGTTGTGAACTGAAGTACGAATTATTATTGGCGTGAGAATCATGAGATGTAACAGTAGTGAGAACATTAGCATAGGATTTTGAGGTGGCTGGGTGTATTTTGCTTGCTTCCGCATATGAAACACAGGAATGAGCCATAGTGTGTTTAATGTTTTTTTGCCTCTGAAACTCAGGGCAAGTCTTGTCTGTAGCATAGTGAAATCCAGAACAATTAACACAAGATGCAGAATCCTCTTCTACTAAACAAGTTTCACCTAAGTGATTTTGGCCACATTTATAGCATCTAGGGGCAGCTGATCTGCATTGGTTTTTAGTGTGGCCATAACGGCAACAGCGGAAACATTGTATGGTGGGATACACATAAGTCTCAACAGGTAGTGCATTATAGCATACATAAATTCTTTTAGGAAGAGCTTGACCATCAAATGTTATTACAACAGTTTGAGATGGTTTCCATGTATATGTCCCATTTACTTGAACTTTATAATTTAGGCGTCTAACTTTCAATATTTCACCAGTACCTATGGGAGTTGAAATATTTTCTTTAACTTCTTCCACACTCCATTCAGATGGGATACCCCGGACCAAGCCCATACGAGTGACATTAAAAGTGGGTAGAAATGCTTTAAATTTGTTCAGAGGCAATAAATTGCTATTAATAAATATGTTAGCAGCCATAGGGTTTGTAAAAGCTACAACACACTTATTCCTACCAATTCGCTTGACACTGCCAAGAACAATATTCTGAAATTTGTTATTTTTAAGGAAATTTCCAAATGCAATAGGGTGAAGAATGGTGCCACTGTTTTCAGTACTGGTAATACGCTGAACATGAACTATGTATGGCCCTGAATCAGAGGCCTGGTACTCCTTCCTACCTACACCAACTGGTTGGATTGTTTGTATTTCAGTTGGATCCAATTGCAAAGTTTGGGAAGCAGAAATTTCAGAGGGTTGAGAATGTGGAACTGATGTATCATTATTTATTATGAAGTCGGATTTTAAATTAACTTCTGTGCTGGGAATACATGTACAGTTAATGTGAGAAGAGGTTCCCTCAGGAATCACTCCCTGTCTACTCCGTTTTGTTTTATTACAATGCTTACATACTCTTACGTGACGCCTCTTACGTGAAGCACTAACTTTACCGGAAGTCGACGCATCAGTTTCCCTTCCACTTGCTGTGGCTACAGACCCATCAGTGTCCATACCACCCATATCTAAATTAGTTGATATGGTAACATAATTACTTACAGGGGGACTTAAGTCAGGGCCTAAATCCCCCACATCTGCTATAGGCGGGTCGTTCATACGACCCGGGAATAGTCTTGGACTATGCTACAAATATATACAAAAACTTACCAAAAATCAGGAAAAATTTACACAAAATAATATTACATACACTACAAAGAAAATATATTTACATATGAACCTCAACTGAACCAATTATCTGCATGAAATTTAATTATAAAAAATTGCTGAGAAAAAATACACCCGGTCTAACCGAAATTTCCCGCGCTTTCGAGTATATTTCACAATAGTAAAAATTTATATTAAAAATGTACAGAACTTTGAATTTTTTCCTCACTTTTTTAATCGGTTAGTTGGTTCACAGACTAAGAAAGGTAAGAAAGAAAGAAGAGATTCGATCTTGTGATTTATTCATAACTTTCTTGGATTCGTTAGAGGTAGTTTAAAATCATCGTAAAATAAAATTTGATAAAACGATAGAATAGTAAAGCTACATAACTATTGGATTTTATTAAAATGCCTCATTAGTATAGCGCGCCAAGCGCGACTGCTACGTTAGAGGTTCAGAGTTCGATTCCCAGTCCGAGTCCCAGGTGAAACAAGATGTTATTGGGTTTTTTTCCATTGAGATTGTATATTAGAGAGAGAGGTATGTAAGTATATTAATGGGATTTTCACTGAAATTGTCAGTAGCAGCTCAATGTTTGAAAGCTCGCCCCATATTACATGAGACCTCAAAATATCCGCGAACTGTAGGTGTAAATCATACCAGTACCGACACCTCTGCCAAAGCCTTCGGGGAATACATGCGTAATATTGTTGTCTGTGTTTGATTTTTTATTAGGTACTTACTGAATTTCTGAACGGATATTTCATGTTCTTACCTACATTGGTACTTTTCCTTTGGAATTTGATTAGAGAGCTTAGTTATGAAAAATCGAGCTTGGGTGATGGGTTTAGATCATGACTTTTCACCAAAAAAAGAACACTTACTCCCAGAGAATTTTACTCCATAAGCTTAGGTAGGTACCTAGGAACCTACCCTAATGGGTCTATCCGGCCCGGCACAAGAGATCTTTCAAAGTTATCTCGTTTCTTAAAGATCATCTCGTAGAGATGAAAAAAGAAGGAAATAAATATTAAAATCATCTTAAATTCCGCTTTGACCACACGGTCAATGGTCATACGTCTAAATAAACGGACGGAATACATTCATTACGTAGGCGGCACCGCGGCACGCGTGCTAGCCACATGCACACCTTCAAGTAGGATGTAAGGCGAGCCCCTGCATGTGAAGGGGTCCATCGAATGTTGAACCACAGGCAGGCCCGTATTTCCCCTTAGGCCCACAAGGCCCTGGCCTAGGGGCCCAGCCAGCCTAGGGGCCCCAGTTACAGTGGCGGAACTATAAAGAAACTTATCAAAAATATACTTAAAAGTCTTGAAATTATATTACGCATTCGAGTTATTTAAAAGCTAGTGGTCTTATTGTGGACACACTTTACCAGGACTTGTCTACCAAATTATCAGACAAACAAACGTACGAACGAAGCTGCTGCTGATCTTTCAGCCTATGTTCGATGACAGATACCTACGATACCCTCTGGACTTACTTTGAAACGTGCTGCAGCTATATATGGACCAAGTCACTCGGCTCTTCGCCTTTATGATCCATCAGATCTTCTCTTTTTCTATTTGCTTCCCATGACTTGTTTTCGAGAACTCTCTACCATTATTCCCATAACAGAGGATGATGTCGACGATGTTCTGGAGAGACTGAGTGTGCTCTTGATCTCTCATCAATAGTTGGTACCTACTGTAAGTGACTAAATTTGTTTGTTCACAACTGGGACAATCCATATTTGTTTGCAGCCAATTTTCGTACTATTTTCTGAATGTAATAGGTCTTTACCTATGAAATTGCCGTTCTGCACTACTGGCCATTTCAAATCAAAATAATTTTTGTTTGGCTAAGAATTCTAATTTCAAATGAATTTTATTTTAAAAACATGGAATTCTTTTTCCAAAAGTAGTCATTTGTTTATTGATTAGTGTTACATTTTCATCGCATTTCAATCTTTTTCGTCATCATGGATACGTTAAAATTTCGAGTAATTATGGAATATGAGTACCGTCGTGGCAGCAACGCGGCACAAGCGGCACGCAACATCAACGACGTTTACGGAGCTAACACTACAAACCAACGCACCACCTGTTATTGGTTTGCTCGCTTCCGTTCTGGGAATTTCGACCTGAAAAATGAACCTCGCGGTCGTCCGAAGACTTTGGTCGACAATGACGAATTAAAGGCGATTGTGGAAGCTGATTGTGGATCGACGGCTGAATTAGCAGCAGCTTTCGCGTTAGCGTCAAAACAATATTGGTCCATTTGCGTCAAATTGGCAAGGTAAAAAAGCTTGACAAATGGGTGCCCCACGAACTCAATGATCGCCAGCGCGAAGTACGCGTCGAAACGTGCCTTGCACTGCTCAACAGACACACAAATGAAGGAATTTTGAACCGCATTGTTACCTGCGATGAAAAATGGATTCTGTTTGATAACCGCAAGCGCTCAGCAAGTTGGCTGGATCCTGGTTCAGCACCTAAACAATGCCCTAAACGAACATTGGCAAAGATGCATTGATTGCATGGGTGATTACTCCGATTAATACAAATAAAAAATACATGAAAAAAATTCGTTTAAATTTTTTCATACAAAACGGCAATTTCATAGGTAATATCAATGATTCGGTGGGATTTCTGCCACTTCTGTGATGCAGCTCTTGCGAATCTCCGACATAATTCTTTTATAGTTACTCGATCTTCCAGAGAAAGCTAATCGCCTAGTCCTAATCCTAACTGCGCCAAACAATACCTCATAATCAAATGAAGTTCTCTCACTTTTTAACAGAACAAACAAGTCTAAGTAGTCCATGATTGGTAACGTTGCGCGATATTGCAAATCTCTTAATCACTTATTCAGACTCATTAGAAGACTAAATTGTTATTTAGTGGTTTAACTGACACAGTTAAACCACTAAATAACAATTTAGTCTTCTAATCTCACTCTTCAAATGACTTGTTTAAGACATATCAGACTTGTGTTAAACAATTTTCTTGATCAATATTTGATAAATATCTGGCTCAATCAACGCTGGCGAAGTTTAGGTGTTTAGGTGTGTGTGTAGGTAGGGATTAGACTCTTTTACACAAAAAATAATTTTCCAAATCGGTTTAAAATGTTCGAATATCCGCGTAACACAAAAAATAGAGACGAATTGAGAACCTCCTTTTTTTGAAGCCGAATGAAAATGGAATGATTTCGAGATGGGGGAGGGGGGCCCCAAATGCCAAGTGCCTAGGGGCCCTGGCCCCCTAAATACGGGCCTGACCACAGGCCGTTATAGTCGTGGTGAACGCCACGAATCCAATGTTTAGTCGCCATAGGTAGGCAAAAAAAAATTAAATACGTTTTGTGTGTTTTTAAACGCGTTTAAATACGAAATAGGTACTGGATAAAATTATGCGACGTAGGTACCTGGGTACAATCATTTGTGCTGCCATCTGTGTTGTGATTGTGAATGATACAGATTTAATTTTATACCTAGGCCGGCCCCTTGAGTACCTATGTATCTAGAATTCTAGATACCTACTTATTAGCGCATCTTTAGGGCTAACGCACACTTGTGATTTTTAGTCTACCGATAGTTAATAATTTCATGTCGAATTCTAATCGTCAAATGCACGCACTGCCATTTATAACTCCATAGTGAATCCCAGAACGATCAAACTATCGCCCGACTAAAAATCACAAGTGCGCGAGCGCTCTTAGGAATCTGCTGAGTTTGCAAATTTACGGGGACTTGCCCAGTTGCGGACAAAAAGTAGCTACAAATAAAAAACTTTCATAGGTTTATGCTTTTGTTTGTTGTGTTTGTTTGGCTTATGTTTGTTCTAAGCCTCAGAATCGTTTTCCATAATTATCTATAATAATAGTCAATAACTTATGATACTTAGTCAATTATAATCAACTCAATATGCACATTCTTCGAATAGTCAGAGGTGCGTGCCTGGGATTCGAACTCGAGACCTTTGACTTGGCAGACCAATGGTCATATCATAAGGCTATCACTGCTTATTTTACCACCTATTACATCGGTACTTAAAGTAGGTATACATTCATTCATACTTATAGTAAAACACGTTAGCAAATAATATCATATATCCCATATAACGGGCTATACCTAACTGATGATTGAGAAATAACTTGAACAATGAATGAAAGGAATGGCTTTCTTTATTAGCTTTGCCCCCCGCATGTTCTTTTTGTTGTAAACCTTCTCAGGCATGCACACAACTATCACCAGTTTTATCATAATTGGATTAGCGGTTTTTAGGGACACAGGACAAACATACAAGAAATTGTCAATATTTATTCATATATAGGTACTTACCGACTGAACAGAATACCTAATTGTTATGGGAAAAAGGATGTGAAAAATAAGTGACACATTTGTTTGCACTGTTTATTCTTAATCATCAATTACCTCATACACCACCCATCTGTGGATGGGTACACATACACCCATTTCATTCACTTCAATCAGCTTATTTCCCTTATTCACAAACATAACATAATTCTACAGGTTTATTATATACATTATACTGTTAATAAGTGTTAAAATACAAAAGAAGAGTTTAAAGTTGGTTCTTACAAAAATAGAGTTATAAAAACAGAAGTAAAATTAGTTTCTGAATAAGGAAATAATACTCTTACATCTAATAACAACATAACGAAGTATGTTACAAACAGTGCTTGCTACGGATGGCATTTGCCAATAATACATGTATTAGGAACCGGTTGGTGGTTCTGGATCCTCCATTGACAGTGCTCTTGGAGGTGGTGTATGGGGATTTAGCTGGGAAAACACCTCTTTTTCACCCAAAGCTAAGGGGTCAGGTTGTGTAGCAGGAGACGGACCAAACTCCATCATTGGAGATGGTGACACCGGTCTCACAACCCCAGCTCCAGATGCCTCTTGTTCCTCTAAAAACCTATCCATGTAGTCAGTATGACCTGGATGTAAAGTGTACTTTTTTTTCTCCAAACGAGCTTTATTTGCAAAAATATCATGCCGCTCTGTCTTTTTCCATATGTAATAAAATTGTACCAATTCACCAACTGACCGTGTTCGTACTTTGTATTGTCTGATAAGATGAAAATCTTTGCCATGGGCTTTGAGACCATTTTCAAAATTGCGACACTCTTCTTCTGACCAGAGGCTTGCATGTGCGGGAGTTTGGGCTGAAATACGTCGCCGCCTCAGTGCTTCCTCTACATTGTGACCACACTGCTGAAGAAGATAAAGAGCTTCCTCATCATCTCGTAGGCGTCGCCCTTTAGGCACAACATCTATCCCTGTTTCAGAATTCATTGCATTTATTTTCTTCATGTAATCCTCAGTTACTAACTCACATAACATACTTGGGTTCCATAGTAATTTGTCCTCATTTTCATATGGCAATGCATCATCATAACTACACAAACCCTCAGGTATTGCAGCCTGATAATCACTACCAACCATTATAGTCTTTTTCCAGTCATCCTCATCTGGACTATAGTCATAATCATCTTCTTCTTCAGAAGGTGGTCTTGATCCAGACCTAAGGCATCGTGGGGCTTCTGGACTAGTAGTCTCACTGTATATTTGTTGTAATGCTGATTCTGGTTTCTCAATTTCCTCAGGGACCACCTCAGGGGCCTGCTCTGGTATGGGCTTATCCATGGTTCTATCGTATCCGTACAGTGCTAGTAGTTCCTCCAAAGGCATATCACCTTCTTGCTGAAGGCTGTTAAGTTCGGCCTTGGGATCTTGCTGCTCTCCCGCTGCCAAAGCTTCTTCTTCGTCTAATGTTCTCTCGTCATCAAAATCATTTACCATCATTTCAACAGAGGGCTCGAATAGAGACTTGTCGTTCCCGACATCCATACTCGCATCGTGTTCGCTTACATTGGATACCAGCGCGCAATCTGACATGACTACCACAGTACCACACTATGGATATGGTTTCACCAAAACATTATAAGTATTCAGTGTTATTATAAATAATTTACGTAATTTAACATTAAAATAAATAGAAAACATTACAATTATGGCATACTAAACGATTTTAAAATAAATATACGAAGAACAAAACAAAAATATTTTGACACGACAACCTCAGGTCCATTAGTCATCTGTCAAATAAGTGTCACTGTGTCATCCCTTTTTTTTAATAGTAGACCTAAGCCAAGACCATGTCTTTTGAGCTACGCTTTTTATTTCACGTCATTGTGTGTTCCATTATAAAATATTACACAACTCTGACCTTTATAATACTTCTTTTAGCAACATAGAGATTGGCGCTCAACAAACAGTAGATAGGAATAGAATACATAATATCGAAATTATTTTACAAGCGTGGATAAAATCTTTTACTCTTTTCTCTATAGAGTCAAAGCTTTTACTTCACTAGATGTTTCTTTCTTTCTATGGTCACGCGTAACAACTTTACCACTTTTTACTGTAGATGAGCTTTGACTAGATAGTCAAAGTAGATGAGCTCGTTGATTGATGATCAACAATCTAGCCTTTTTCATGATTTATACAAAAACTTCGTAGCTCGAACTCTAAAATTAACCCAGATAGGTACTTCGACGTCTACTTAGTTATTTATAAATTGAGTACTTATTAAAGATATACCTAATCACAATTTGTTCATAGAAATCTAATTGCGTGTCTCATTTTAATAATGTGGGTGGTCAGTAGACCACCTCGTCGTCGAATTAAAATGGTAAAAAACGCAGATTTCAATCAGCCATCAACTTTTGCTTAGGCAGATAATTATGAACATAAATATACCATCACGCCTGTACTCCGTAAAGGGCTAGGTTCGAGGTAGAATTATTATAACTACACCTTTAGTTCACCGATATGTTTAGGTCCCGTACTTAATAGGTAAGCCTATCAGATCAAAATTCCAAGCTGCTATGTACTGCGAATGGCTTATAAAAAATCATGACCCAGGACCTCTAGCGTAGGTGAATGACGAGAGGTCTCGTCACGAGATGTCTTTTTTTTATGGGATAGTGGGGCAAACGAGCAAACGGATCACCTGATGGTAAGCGATAACCGCCGCCCATGGACACCCGCAACACCAGAGGAGTCGCAAGTGCGCTGCCCGCCTTTAAAAGGGTTTGGGCCTTTTTTTTTTTTTTGTTGACGGGGTTGGAAATGCTTTATGCACTATCCACCACTCCGGGGAGAGCGGTGGGGTGTGTCGGACACTGCTCTGAAAAGTGCGATCTACCGACTAAAACCAACCTCGGCGTTTCGCGACACCACTTTGGTGCCGGGCCTACGGGAGCGCTGTAGCATTCGTCCGCGGACCCGGCAGTGGCGGGCCGCCTTTTGCGGCCCCCTTCGCATAAGGGGAGACAGACGTGGACGTTCTCCCTCCCCTTCTTCTACCGATCCGCTGAGCGGAGTGCGGAAACTGCAAACCACGTTGCCAGCTCGGGCCTTGTGAATGGGCGGTCGGACTTCCCCAAGTCCGCCGCCCGTGACCCTTTATGGTGGTTGGAACAGGGCGTTATCTACCCTGTTCCTACGCCTGGTGCGAGTGCGCCGGGCGCGGATCGGCAGGGTGGAGGCACTCTCTCTGCATCTTCCTTCTGCGAGAGAACCTCCTCGCAGAAGGCGACCGTTGCCTGCCAGGCTTCGGCGTCGCCGACCATAGCAGATACTACGGCCGGCAACGCAAGGTCCACTCCAATTGCATCCCTGAGGACATGGCGCCGCTCTGCCCACGCTGTACACTGCTCGAGCGTGTGCTGCGCCGTGTCCTCAGGGCAGTCGCTGCAATGATGGCAGCGGGCGTCCGGCTCCCTTCCGGCGACGCGACACAGGTACTTGCCGAAACACCCATGTCCGGACAAGACCTGCGTCAGCCGGAAGGTAAAGGGTTTGGGCCTCCGGTAACCTCAACTCACTCGGCGAAACACAACGCAAGCGTTGTTTCACGCAGGTTTTCTGTGAGGCCGTGGTATCACTCCGGTCGAGCCGGCCCATTCGTGCCGAAGCATGGCTTTCCCACGTGAATGATGTGCCGATATGATATCCTAATCTTGTTTTTTTTTTTATGATCGATATATTTTAAATAGTGTTGCATGAAGTCATTATGATGTTGTAGTAGGTATAGTCGTAAACGAAGCATTAATCGATTCATGAGTGGAAACCACCTACCGGAAACGGGAAAACGCTGTGTATGTGGGATTGTGGGACGACCTCCAACGAGAAAGACGCACAAGTGAAGATCGCTATGAGTCATTTCAGGCAGGTGGCATATAATAGGCCCTCCAGGACTAGTATAGGCTGATGATGATGATGATGAGGAAGTCTTTAAAGGAGACCTTTGTTAAACAGCAGATGTCATTTGTTTGGCTAGATGATGATGATGAGCTGGAACGTTCATCCGCTCATCGCTTGTTTTTTAAAAACAAAGGTGATAACTGGTAACATTACCGAAGTCACGTCATGACGTCACTCCTTTCCGATCCCGATCACGTCAAAAAATCAATGTCAAACAAATGTCTGTCAAGTGAATGAGTTTCCTTTCTGATTAAATTATTATTTGTTAAAAATACCAAATTAATTAAAATGTTGTTTGGTATCTTTTTAGTGAGAATAAAATAATTTGTGATTCCTCCGCCTAAATCGCTCACAATGTGGCGAACCCTATTTGTAATATTCGTGACAACATGCAAAGTAACGCACAGTTTTTCTGACATAGGAAAATGGGATTTACCGCTGAACGGGGTGAGGATATTCTGAACATTCTGTACAAACTCAATTTACTGCTCTATTGCTGTATAACACAATATTGCTGATTTGTTAATGTTCCTATTACTTATACTAAAAACTAGACTTTTTTTACATTTAAGCAATTTAAGCATTCAAATTCCATCTAAAAAGTGAATTCTGAATAACTTAGATTACACATTTATATCTGGCGAAGTTTATAGATTTCTTTTTTGTAATAAATAACAAAAAATCTGTTTAAAAAATTAAAACGTTTCTCTTAATTTTTGTTCATTAATTTAACACATTGTCATAATAATATAAAACGATGTAAGTAATAAATTATTATTATACTGTAAAACCTCTAAAATAAATTATTGAATTAAAATGAAACAAGCCCAATTTTACTTGTAGTTCAAAATGTCTTTCTTTCGTAGTAATATCTAATTTGCTTGAGACACTTACTTTTATTTAATATATTGTATGCATATTTCAATATGTAGGCACCTAATTAAAGTAATTCTCAAAGCTCTTTCTGTACATTTGAGTGTGTAGAAATGTAGACATGATTTCATATAATATTATAGTTCAGCAATAATCATTACTATTACATAGGAAGTGCATTCATTGTGCTTAATGAAACTGTTTAGTTTTAATTAGCGCACAAAATGCTATGGATGATTTTTTATATAATTTGTTTGCAGGATAATTGTGTGTTTACACTGGCTAAATCATTATTTAAGGATTCTCAACTTATTGTAATGTGTAAGTATTATTTATTATTATTCTACAACGGCTCTCAAATTGCAGACTTTATGGTAATAATGTTGAAATCATTGCTTTATAAAATGCCTATTATGTTGATCCTCAATCACCAGGTTGAGGGTGTGTTTAGGCTACTGTGAATGTATGTGGGACTGGTTCTCTTTCTCTAACAATGGCTCCTAAAAAGTACTGAAAAACGCTGGTGCACTTTTTTGCAGTGTTTTCCTTGTGACATTATCAAATTAAAGGTGTGTGTTAGATTTGGACTGGAAACTGACTTTGTCCATTACCATATCACAAGGGAGTCACTGCTTATTAAATTGATAAACCTTGCTTGGATACTTAGTTTTTGATTACTTGGCCAAGCTTGGCTGTATTTAGACTCTAATGCTAACTTTATTGTCACAGCTTAACAGTTATCTGATTGTGAATAAACATGTTTTTATTATGCTATTTTCCTTCCTCTCCACGAAAATGTAGATAAAACTGCCACAGGCCCACAGTACATAGAATTAGTTATAAAAGGGTATACCAACTTAGTTGTTATTCCCAGAAATTTGATTCTTTTTTTGGCAAGAACATAACAAACTGGCCAATGCATTATTTTGCAAATAATGCCTCAAATAGTATAAATGATAACAGTTAAATTTCTCTTTAATTTACCCTTTTAGCAGCAATGCAGCTATATAACAATAGGTCAAAGACCCCAAAGATAAAAACAGTCAGATTGTAGTCTTGACTGTTTTATTTTACTGGACATGAAGCTCACTACATTTATAAATCAATTTGATTAACAAAAATCTTTAATCAATTACTTAATACTTAATGCCTTCATTTTTTTTCAAAGTCGCGTAGTGGGTACCTAGGTATTGTTAGACTGAGAAATGGAGGAAGAGTGTGAGGTAGCCTTGGGCCTGCAGTGGTGGCTTTAATAATATTTTTCAAGATTTGTTAGTATAAATAAAGCCTTCTAATATACTCAGGTGTGAAGCATAAGGTGTGGTTCAAGTGATAACATATCTTTCACAAACGTAACAGGTATTTGTTACATAGAAATGATAAACCCATTAAAAACATCTAATGCCTCAAGTTCATTAGTTACTGCTAATTGTAAATAACCAGTACATGTTAGATGCAATCTTATCATTCGACATGGACATAGGCTAGTAATCAGATCGTTTTAAGATTAATCGTTTGTATGGCCGTGGTTATCTTCTAGTACATATGAATCATTTACGAGTTGACATTAATACTCGTTTGTGGGCAGATTGCGATTATGAAGCCTGTATGCTCAAATGGTTTGGTAGGTAGTCTTGTTCTGTCTCCTGATTTGAGATGACAGCACAAACTGCCTAGTGGTCCTGAGTGCAACTGCCTCATTAGCCTAGTGGTCCTGGGTGAGACTGCTACGCTAGAGGTCTTGGGTTCGATTCCCAGGTCGAACAGTGTTATTGGGTTTTTCTATGAAATTCCCAGCTCGGAGTTTGGAATTTGTACCCGGTAAATGGCAATAAGCTCGCCCCCTATTTTATTTATATATTAGCCTTTCTTACCAACTATTACATAAATTAGATAATGTTATTATAACTTTACTATTGTTATTAATTATAAGTTAATCGTAATTTTGGCACATCGGATGCCATTGTTTATTGAGTTGGTGTGTCTTGTGACACATAGGCCTCCTCCAGTTCTCTCCATCTCTCCCTGTCTCTAGCTCGACGCATCCATAGTGGGCCGGCTATTTTTCTTATGTCGTCGGACCACCTTTTCCTTTGTCGACCTCTTTGTCTTTTTACGTTTAGGCGGGGGGTCCATTCTGTTAGTATTTTGGACCACTTCTCGGTTTTTTCCCGGAGCATATGGCCCGTCCACTTCCATTTTAGCTTTCTAGTTTTTATTGTGATGTCCTCTACTTTAGTGATTCTTCTTATGCTAGCTTCTCATGCTATACTTCTTCTTAGCCCGTTTTTTGTCTAATCTTCTGTATCCTAATATGCTTCTCTCCATGCTCCTTTGACATGTAGTCATTTTCTGGAGTTGGCGCGCAGTTGTGGCCCACGTTTGGCAACCATATGTCAGTATTGGTATGATACATGTGTTGAATATACGCCTTTTTATTGCCATACTGTATAGTTTGTTTTTCATAATGTCTTTAAGGGCCCAGTACCTTTTCCATGCATTCGAAATTCTTTGTTCTATCTCAAGTTCCATTTGGTCTGTAAAGGAGATGAGATGTCCTAGGTAGGTGTATGACTTAACATATTCTATGTTTATATTTTCCACCATGATGATAGATTCTATTTGGTTTGTCATTGCCTTTGTTTTAGATTTGTTCATCGTTAGTCCTACTTCCTTGCTTTTTTCTGCTAGATCATTTAGCATATTTTGTAATATTTTCGGGTTTTCTGCTATTAGTACCAAGTCATCTGCAAATCTCAGATGGTTCAGTCTCCTGCCATCAATATTGATGCCAATATTGTCCCATTCGAAGTTTCTGATGATTTCCTGAAGGACTGCAGAGAACAGTTTAGGGGAAAGTGGATCGCCCTGCCTGACTCCCTTTTGCACTGGGAAGGTGTCACCAATAGTTTCCAGTTTTACTTGTGCCGAGCTGTTGGTATATACATTTCTAATTATTCTGATGTATTTGTTATCTATTCCCTGTCTCTCTAATGCCTTCCAAATGTAATTGTGTTCTAAGGAATCAAATGCCTTGTTGTAATCCACGAAGGCAATGTGTAGTGGGTATCCATACTCTTGGCATTTTTCAATTAGTTGCTTTAGTGTATGTATATGGTCCACTGTGGAGTAGCCGGACCGAAACCCTGCTTGTTCTCTTGGTTGCTCTTGGTCTAGCTTTTTTGTTAAGCGCTTGAGGATTATTTTTGAGAATATTTTATAGATGTTTGACATTAAGCTTATGGGCCGGTAGTTAGTTATATTGTCTCTGTCGCCTTTCTTGTGTATGAGGATTATTGTGCTTATAGTCCACTGATGGGGTATGTATTCGGAGTCCAAAAGGGTGTTAAATAGTGCAGTTAGTGCTTTTGTTGAGGCTGGAGATGCAGATTTTATTGTCTCATTAGTAATGCTATCGGGCCCAGGTGATTTGTCGTTTTTCTGTGTTTTAATTGCATGAATAACTTCTTGCTCTAGTATGGGCGGTATGTTTTCCTCTTGTTCTCTCTTCATGGTTGTTTTATACTCCTCCAGTGATTGACTTGAGTAGAGAGTTTTGTAGAAGTCTGTTGCGGTTTTGATAATGGATCCCCTTTTTGTTTCTGGTTGTTTATTTTTGTTTTTGAGTTGTGGTATCCAGGGTTTTGATAGTTGGAGCTCTTTTAGAGCTTTTTTAAAACCACCAGTTCTCCTTACGTGGAACTCGACGCATGCTCGTCTTTTCTTGGCTTTATCTTTCTTTAACATTTGTCTAATCTTCTTACTTATTTCTGTTATTTTCTTTAGAACTGATGTGTCTTTTTTGTTTTGTAATAATTCTCTTTCCGTAATAAGTCCCCTTGTTTCGAGGCTCAAAAATTTGCATTTCGTTTTGGTTTTTATTAGTTTATTTTCCCTGTGGTATAATTTGTTTATTTCTCTATCATATAGTTCTTGAACTGCGTTGTGGGTTCCTTTGTCTGCTGGAGTTTTGTTGCTATGGAATTTCAAGTGGAGAATCTGGGGGCTATGGAAATTTGTTCTAGATTTCTTGAGTTCAGTTGTATAGAGAGTTGCTCTAACCATCCGGTGGTTGCTGTTGAAGTTGAACTGATTGATGACACTGATGTCTTTGAATATTTTGGGCTGGTTGCTCGTTATATAGTCTATTTCGTTGCGGTAGCTGCCATCCGGTGAGATCCATGTCCACTTCTTTGAAACTTTCTTTTTGAAGAAACTGTTCATGATAGTGAGGTTGTTCTCCATTGCCATAGTGATTAATCTGTTACCATTTGCGCTTCTTCTGCCTAATCCATGTTTTCCTATGAGTAGTTCTTCTCCTTGTCTTTGAGCTCCTATTTTCCCATTGAAGTCGCCCATTACTATTATGTTTTTATGTGCTGTTGCTATACATTCTGACAATTTGTTGTAAAATTCATCTTTTGTTTTTTCTTCTGCTGCTTCTGTTGGTGCATACATTTGAACTATAGTAAATTTGTTTTTGTGGTCAGGTAGGTTGACGTTTAGGATTGCAATCCTGTCTGAAATCCCTTTGAATTCTAGAATGTGTTTCTTTAGTTCTCGTTTTATAATAAATCCTACGCCATATTGTCCTTTTGTTTTTCCTTTGTAATACAGAATGAAGTCGTTGTGTTCTTCAATTTGGTCCCCTTCTCTTCTCACTTCACTCAGTCCGAGGATATCCCATTTAATATCTTTAAGTGCAACTTCCAGCTCGACAAGTCGTTCGTCTGTTCGGAGCGTTAATGTGTTCAAGGTTGCTATGTATATGTTTTTAGTATTTTTAGTTTTTATTATTTGTTTTTTAGTAGTTTGTTTTTTGGTATTTTGTTTTATGGTATTTTGTTTCATGGTATTAGTAACTGGAGGGTGGCGGTAATATTTCCCCACGGTGACCAGCCGGCTTGGGGAAAAGTCTTTTGCGGTTATGTTTTCTATTTTATTTTCTTTTTCATTGTTTGGGTTACTTTTCTTCCGGTTTCCGATGTGCTGTAATTCCTATTGGTGGTTTGTTCCTGGAGCGGAGTTAGATCCTGAAGCAGAGTTTGATCTAGTTCGTTGTAACTGTTTGAATGGGTTAATTTTATTAATTTTCTTTGGGGCTGTTTCCGTTGCCTCTCCATTATCTCCTGGCGATGCCTTTGGTGACGCTGATGGTGATCGTTTTCTTTTTTCAATGCCTTTATCTTTCACTATTAGTCGGTCATAACGGATATAGGCCTGCTTCCCATTTTTAATCTCCTCTTGCATTTTGATTTTTAATTGCTTCCTTTTAGTTAAAACCTCCTTTGGAAAGTCTTCCGTTACGTATAGTTTATCTGGGAACATCTTATTGTTCCTCAGGAGTTCTATCTTGCGCCAGGCTAAAGTAAGAGTTATTAAGATGGGTCTTTTTTTATCTCGATTTTCTTTTCCTAATCTTTGTACATTGCTAATCTCCCATTTGTCCCATTTTTCCATGTTTTTCGCGCTCACACGGTTGAATACATCGATGACCGATTTTAGAAGGTCTGCGTGCGTTTTTTCAGTTTCTGCTAATCCATGTAGGATTATGTTATTCCTTCTAGTCTCTTTCTCCAAGTATTGTATTTTACCCTTCAAAACTGTTACCTCAGTCTTGAGTGCTTTGTTTTCGACTGTTAACTGTTGGAGTTTTTCGTCAATTATATTTGTTATTATGTTATTATTCGCCCCCTATTACATGGGACCTAAACATAACGGGTAGACTGTCTACCCTTGACCATGGATGCTGTAAAGGATCCGAAACGTCGGGAATAAAATAATATCAATACAACGCGATAAAATCCGTAAAAGTATCTATTTTCATTTCAATATCTTATATTCGCGTAAGTATCAGATATCAGAGAACATGTTTATGGAAACAGAGCTATTGTGGGGCAGTTAAGTAGTTTGTATTGGTAATTAATTCCCAAGATAATTTAGAAAACTTGAAATGGTTTGTTTCAGTTAAATGTGACATTATTAATGCGACCGAAGTAACAGTTAATTTCCAGTGGGCGAAGACGATATGTTCTCCAGATTACTTACATTATTTTGAACAGGTATGGATAAAAACACTATCTACCCTCCTTCTAGAACATTCGAATAAAAAGAGCAACTTTAGATGTATGAGAGATCGCTTGTATTTACAGTTAACTAAGGGCCACTTGCACCAACTTCTTAATGTATTTAAATTGTATTTAAACACAATATTCTATTCTCATTTTGTGTTTAAATTCAATTTAAACATATCTCAGAAGTTGGTGCATGTGGCCCTAAGTCATATGTGATGTTTATTATCTATACTAATATATAAAGCTGAAGAGTTTGTTTGTTTGTTTGTTTGCTTGAACGCGCTAATCTCAGGAACTACTGGTTCGATTTGAAAAATTCTTTCAGTGTTAGATAGCTCATTTATCGAGGAAGGCTATAGGCTTATATATCATCACGCTAAGACCAATAGGAGCGGAGCATCAATGAAGAATGTTTCAAAATCGGGGGTTTTCCTTTTGAGAGCTTCCGATGCATGCGCTGCGTAAACAATTAAAGTTTCGCAAAAATCATATATGACAGAATTGTTCCTCTTTAAAAGTTCTAAAAAAAACCCCCGACACAAAAATAAACCTGAATCCCTATAAAAAGAAAAAAATAATCTTGAAATTATAACCCTTCGTAAGTACGTATGAAGTTTTTTGATTAAATTTTGTCGCGTCGGGGGACCGCTCTCTAATTATGTGAATCCTTTCCTTTTGCTTCCCGAACGTGAATCGCGCGAATTCAGAATTGATGTGGATGGCGCGTACATCGCCGCGACGCGCGGGAGGGCGTAAAGTGGGCGGAGCGTAACATATTCAAGTATGGCGACCCGAGCGGGCAGACACGCGAGAGCTAGAGAGCGGTCCCCCGACGCGACAAAATTTAATCAAAAAACTTCATACGTACTTCCGAAGGGTTATAATTTCAAGATTATTTTTTTCTTTTTATAGGGATTCAGGTTTATTTTTGTGTCGGGGGTTTTTTAAATTTTTAATTTAATTTGTTATTTCACACTTTTTGTAGGGACTCCTTAGTTATTTTGTTTAATTTCTTTTATTTTCTTGCGTTTTAATTAGGTATTTTCTTCGTTTAGTTATTCAACTTTTGTACAATTATTTCATAGCTATTAGATATCTTATATTATATCATAGTGTATAGTATTCTACTAGTCAAGCCCTTTCATTTGATACCTTTATTGAGAGAGTAGTGAAAAAATTTAATAAATTCACCTATTCGTGGAGGCCGCCATGTTGGATTTGAAATTTTTCATAGTGTATAGTATTCTACTAGTCAGGCCCTTTCATTTGATACCAATATTGTGGGAGTTGTGAAAAAATATGTAAACCGCCATCTTGTGGCAGCGGCCATCTTGGGCCGATTTTCATCAAACATAGCTAAGAACACTCCCCACTTATTCACCTTTCAAACAAAAAAAAACAAAATCAAAATCGGTTCATCCATTCGGGAGCTACGATGCCACAGACAGACACACACACACACACACACACACACACACACACACACACACACACACACAGACAGACACATCAAACTTATAACACCCCGTCGTTTTTGCGTCGGGGGTTAAAAAAAGTCCGTGACATCATATGTCTATCTTTTAAAGTTGGCTCACTATAACCTTTTAACCTACTATAACCTTTATATATATAACCTACACTATAACCTTTTATGCTAACTTTGTTCTAAAATTCCAAATGCATTATTTGCGTAGGTGTTTTTATAAACATGATATTATTAATCCTTATCCAAATAAATACGTTATTCATCAGCCTTTAGAGCGTTTGTTTTGTATCCGTGCGGACCGAGCTTGGGTCCGCTCGGGCCCAACAAACGCTCTAAAGGACATATCCTCATTTAGCGTTCTTTTATTATTCCTGTTCCCGTGACATATTTTACTAAAGTTCCGCTCGGATACTCAATACTCAATGATCAACTAACAATATTGGCTATATCTTGAAGTGAGCTTCAATCAAAACATACTACAAGCCGCTGAAGGGGATCATCATCTTCTTACCACCTGTAAGGAGATGATGATCCCCTTCAGCTTCCTGCCACCTGCCAAGTTTGCTTGAACGCGATAATCTCAGGAACTATTGGTCCGATTAGAAAAAATCTTTCGGTGTTAGATAGTCCATTTATTGAGGAAGGATATAGGCTATCATCCCGCTAAGACTAAGTAACTATTCCACGCGGACGAAGTCGCGGGCGGAAGCTAGTTTATTTAATAAAGGCTTCATAATGGCTTCATAATGAGCGCTTAATAACGGCTTTATCGAAAAAATAAAACATTTATAATTTACCTGATTCACCGACGCGGGCTGGATGGTGTAATTAGACTTGTTTCACTACACTTATTCACGACACTTCTCAAAAGTATTTAACATTGCATTAAAATAGGCATTGCGCTATATTTTGATATGAATACGGCGATCTCGACACGTGTACCGCTCTGAACGTCAGAAAATTACCTACAACTACCCTCAGATTTGTTAAAAATATTGGTCATTGTAGAATGATTGAAGGTGGAATATAAAATAGTTTCGTTTAGAAACGTGATAAAGCAAAAGTTACGTTTCGAAATTGAAGTTTCTTACATTTTCCAGCAAGTGGTATCATGCTCAAATAGAGTGGAGCGATCAACCGTCGACATGAATATTACCGCCGCGCACATACAGATCTTAAAAGAAGAAAAGAGAAAGATTATCTGCCGTCATCCTAATGAAATCATATTCTTTGAAAAACTACAGATAGAAGACACCAAAAAGGATGGTGTGCCTACTGTTTCAGTGAGTATGAGAATTCAAACTTTTTTTTACATTAAGTACATTGACGCTGCGAATTGCGAAAGTAAAGCCACAGCATGTTCTTTCTCCCTTTAACTTATGTAATTTCCTATGCCTTTCTCTTTTGTATGCTGCATTTCGCAATTGTTTCGCTGTGATTCGCGTCAGTGTACTAAAGGTTTTCGCCAAATTTACGTCCTATCAATTGGTTGTCCTGGAGGCATTGTTTGTCGAGTTGCTGTAAATTAATAAAATCGATTTTTTATATGGAACTTTCTAGAATTTTAGCTCGTTATTCGATGTACACTACGATTTATATACTTACCTACAGCTTATATTAATACCTACATACATACCTGCCGGTTATAATGCAACGGGTAGAGAGATGTTTACATAGTGCTTTTAGTACCTACAAAATGAATAATGAGTTTTATATCGGCAATCCAAGAGGGGGCAGAGGTTACAATAATAAAATAAACTTTAAATATGAAATCAATGTTCGATTTGTTAATTAGTAGCGAACTCTGAAAAAACAAAGTTTGCTGAGACGCAAATTGTTATAATAGGTACTAATTTCTTAGTACTGAAGTAAAGAACTTATGATTGCAATGTATTTAGGGTGACGTATGTCCTTCTTTACGCTCATAATAATAAAGGTGAAAATTGGTTGTGGGAGATTGTCGTTTGTATTAGGACTTATTAAAATAATAATATAATGTTTCTGCTTAGCATAATATATGTTACGAGTTATTGTGGATCATATGGTTAGTATCACGACTGCCACGCACAATTATACTTTTGTTTTGTCTGCGGTACAATTCCAACATAACAGAATATTATCGTGTAAGCGGTATATTATTATAACGAACGAGTCTGCTGTTGTCACAAAGTATTTTGAAGTCGGGAATAAAACGGAGTCTCTTTATCCATGTAGTTCATGTTCACTTTGGAAGTCGATATTGGTTTCATTTCCTAATTTATAAATTAGCTACCTTTATATTGGTCCCAAGCGAAAAGAAATAAATATATCAAATATTCTAAAATCTGCAACTTCATAGAACCCTATTGCCGTCCACTGCTGAACGTAGACCTCCCCAAAAGAGCGTCAACCATCCCGGTCTTGGGCAGCTCGCATCTATCCGCTTCCAGCCACCTTCCTCAAATCGGCGGTCCATCGTGTCGCGAGCATTTTGGCGCCGATTTTTCATGTGACGTCGATCGTGAGCAAGGTTCAAGGCATCATTGGATCCTAATACCAAAAAATAATCTGATTCTATTTCTGTTATAGGTTGATCATACACTCATTGATCTTACAAGAGCCACAGCGCCACATATACTACAATAATTTGTATGTAGATAAATTTATATTATTTTATTTTTATAGAAATCAGCCCGACACACTCTGTTAACCGTTGACACGGAAGGCATATATGTGTTGAAAATGTCGCTGTCTGCAAACAAGGAGTTTAAATCGATCGCCAGCATAGAGATGGCAGCTCCTTCCGGTTACCTCTCTGCTGCAATCTGGCCGCTCCTACCGGTAAGTTTGAGTAATTATTGACACTGACCTGCTCCCATTAAGGATGATTCTACCCCTCATAATAAATAAAAGTTAAAATGCTTTATTTCAATTAGACTACTAAAATGGATACTTTAGAAAAGTCAAAACTACTAGCACGGTTCCAAAAAGTGTGTCTTATAGAGAAGAGCTGGCAAGCAACTCCATTGATACTTCTTTTAAAAAAATAATGATTACAATATTGAGCTTTACAACTTTTTAGAAATAGTTGCTGAGAATTATGCACTTTTATGTCTAAGATTTATAAAAAAGGATTGCCAGGGTTGACATAATGGATAACTTTCCTTATGAAATATATTCATGTAAAATACATACATCTTCCTCTACAAAAGAATACAAACCACATTTGGGTAAGTATGTATAAAAAGTCGTCTTTGTTTTCACGTATCAGTTATGGGTTTCTTAGGGAAAGTTGATGGGTGTGACAGGGGGCCCCCGGTGCAAGGGACTTAATTGGTATCATGTCTTAGTGAAGGAAAAATTCGACTCGCAGGCAGGATTCGAACCTGCGTCTTCTGGCTAGGTACGCCAGACGCTATACGCTTCGCAGAGGCGAAGTCTGCGACTTCGCTTGAAATTGTAAAATCTTGTATTCTTTCCTATGATAATCAGGGCCGGATTTCCGCCTAGGCCTACAAGGCTCCGGCCTAGGGCCCAGCTGGCCTAGGGGCCCCAGTGGGACCTCCCAAACCCATTTTCGAATGGGCTGGCTCGACCGGAGTGATACCACGGCCTCACAGAAAACCGGCGTGAAACAACGCTTGCGTTCTGTTTCGCCGAGTGAGTGACGTTACCGGAGGCCCAAACCCTTATAATAGGCGGGCAATGCACTTGTGACTTCTGGTGTTGCGATAATCGCCACCCATGGACAGCGGGCGGCGATTATCGCTTACCATCAGGGGCCCTAGTCTGCTATTTCAATTGCCTCAGAATGACCGTCCAATGGCACTAAATGACATAAGAAATGACAGATTTCGTAGAGAAAACTGTCAAAAACACACCTCTCACGTCTACTATTCAGTTGTGTCACAATTCTGACACAACTGAATAGTAGACTCGGCACCCAGGTGATCCGTCTGCTCGTTTGCTCACCTATCCTATAAAAAAAGTGCCTAAGCGCCCTGGACCTCTAAGCCCAGCCCTGATGATAATTACCATTCTAGGTATGTCTTTTCAGTTCTTCGGAGTGATGTGCGGCGTATACACGCTGCTGTGTACTGGGTGGTTGTTGGTCTGCTGGCTGCAGTGGCGGGACCTGCTACGAATACAGTACTGGATAGGGGGCGTCGCGCTACTCGGCATGGTGGAGAGTGCCACCTACTACGGAGTGTACTCCTCCATCAATAGTTCTGGGTGAGTAGAGTTAATGAAGTGATCAGCTGACATTCAACTTTGAACTACTTGTAACTTCCAATTTTGAACTATTTGTAACTTTGAACTACTTGTGACTATCAGTTTTGAAATACTTGTAACATCCAACTTTGAATTACTTGTACCTTACAACTTAGTATTACTTGTTACCTTCAACTTTGAATTACTAGTAGCTATCAACTTTGAATTACTTGTTACTCCCAACTTTGAATTACTTGTTACTTCCAACTTTGAATTACTTGAAACTTCCGACTTTGAATTACTTGTAACTTCCAACCTCGAATTACTTGTATTTTCCAATTTTGAGTTACTTGTAACTTCCAACTTTGAATCTCTTGTAACTTACAACCGCACGATAGGTGTTCCGGATGTTGGTGTTTGTAAACACCCTCGATACGGGAAAAAATCTTAGGCCCACTTGCACCAACTTCTTAAATGTGTTTAAATTTTATTTAAAAACGAAATTTCTATGAATAAAATGTATTTAAATAAAATTTAAACATATTAAAAAAGTTGGTGCAAGTGGCTCATAGTGTGGGGCATCGTTTTTTTTATATAAAAAACAACTTTTAATTACTTTTAACTTCCAAATTTGATCTCTTTGTAATTTTGAACTGTAGGATTCTTAAGCATTCGTGGCATATTCACGAATTAACGTCGACATGCTGTATTTAGACATTCCAGATCAAACATCGGTCGAGTTTCGAGTTTTTTCGTAATATGGTTAAACTGGCGAGTTAATTTTAATTGTTTGTGTGTCAGGTACTTCAACACGGAAGTGTACATGTTCGCCGAGTGGATGTCGGTCGCTAAGCGGGCTTTAGCGAGGATGCTGGTTATCATCGTATCCCTTGGATTCGGTATCGTTAAGTAAGTTCAACATTGTGCAAAATGTAAAAAAAAATACAAAAATATAGTTATATATATATAGGTAAGGTGGCATCTTACTACATCGAACTAACTGCAAATTAAGTCATGTCGGTTGAGAAGTTAAATTGCTTTTCAATAGTTGTCACTGACGTCACGTTTGAGACGTAAATTCAGAATGTGAATGCAAATTTCGACTTGGTCGCTGCGACTCGCGGTGGCTTAGTGGTCATAGCTTCTGGTGTATGTAGCCAGAGGACGCGAGTTCGAATCCTACCCGCAGTCGATTTTTTCCTTCACTAAAATAACTGCATAGAAAATTCCTCTCTTATGACCAATGTTTTGAACGGTGTATCACTCCAATCATGATGTTTCGCAAAGCCCGGTCTCCATTGCTCCAATGCGATGGTTTTTTTTAATGGATATACTGATTCAAGAGGAAGGTTTTAAGCTATTTAACTTAATCCTACGACTCTTAGGAACGGGGCAGCGAGGGTGAAACCGCAGGCGGGATGCTAGTAATTATCATCATGCCTGTATTCTCTGAAGGTTTAGGTTATGTTAGGTCTTAGATCCCACATAAAAGTTATGTTATCGCACTGTATAATAGGGTATTTTACACCATGTAAGAAAAAATATAAAAATGCATGTTTATGATAGATTTTTAAAAAAGTAAACGAGAAACGTAAGTATTTATTTATACAAATGCAATGTAAATTTTATAATTCAATTTCAAAAATAGTCTTTTTTAATCTGTTTTAAAACGCCATCCGCCATATTGGATTCCGACGTGATGTCACTCCGATAGTAACTTGACGTTACTTGGTCTTTTGCAGTTGTATTGTTTACTAAAGAAGTGACGTCACGACCCGAAGTAGCATAACGGCTAGCGTTTCCGCGCGAAAATTCAAAATCATAAATTAAAAATAATTTTTAAGGCATTTTTCGGTTTTATAAAACTGAAATAAAATTTCTACTGGTTCATTACGATCTAAGGATTAATTTAAAACAGTTATCAAAAAAAGGTGTAATACCCTATTGTATCGTAGGCCGCGGCTAGGCCCGGCGCTGCAGCGCGTGGTGGGCACGGGGCTGCTGTGGGGCGCGCTGGGCGCCATCAACGCGTGGCTGCGGCTGCACCACAAGGCCAACGACTCCAACCGCGACCTGCTGCTGTCCGAGGTGCCGCTGTCGCTGCTCGACAGCGCCATCTGCTGGTGGGTGTTCGTCTCGCTCGCACACACAATGCGCACGCTGCAGCTCAGGAGGTGGGTACTCGTTTAACCTTTCATTTATCGCCCAGGACACAATAACAATCGATTCATTTCATAGAATAGCTTTACGGCCCCAGGCCACAAGAATAAGATTTTGATTTGTAAGTAACGTACTACCTCATTAGCCTAGTGATCCCGAGCGCGACTGCTACGCTAGGTTTGATTCCCAGGTCGAGCAGTGTTATTGAGTTTTTCTATGAAATTCTCAATAGCAGCTCGGAGTATCCCCCTATTACATAGTTTTTGACAATTCAAAAGTACCTGTATTACTGGTCTAATTGAAATCAAACATTTGACTTTGACTTTGATTTGACTTTACATGGGACCTAAACATACCGGCTAACTGTGGGTGTATATTAGTACACCTCTACCTAACCCTTTGGGGAATACAGGCCTGATGGTATGATAAGTTGTATCTAACTTGACGGGTTAAAACGCCCATTTCAAAGTTATCCGACAAAAATGTTCCTGTTAATTCCGATTGTACCACCATTTGTTATGTCAGTCAGTCAATTTATGGCAATGTATCTGGGTCTCCTCCTGACTCAAAACCGCACTTCTCATATGAAAAGTAAAATACACGCTAAGCTCATAACACTGGCCACAATTTCGTTAAAAGTAATTAATTAATGTATACTTATTGTTACAGAAACAACATAAAACTGTCGTTGTACAGACATTTCACGAACACACTGATATTTGCTGTAATATCATCCGTCGTGTTCATGTTATATTCAATCAAATCATACAGAGTGCTTCCATGTATAACTGTAAGTATGTCTTTAATCGTGAGTACACACTGTGTGGCCTTTCAGAATATCAGTGCTGCAGCAACTATGGGATCGTATCACGTGAGGTTCGAAAGGGGGGAGGAGGTTCGGAAAATGTCACAAAATATCGGGTATAGTGGAATATCATGTGTATTTATTTATTCGTTGAACGCGCGATTTCTAAATCGAAGGGGAGAGGGGGGAAACCCTCACTACGTATCCCTAGGGAGGATGGTTTAAAAAGTTGTAAAAAACATCAAGTATGGCGGCATCAGCTGAGATTGGCGCCATATTTGGGCTTTAATTTTATTGTTTGTATGCTTTTTGTAATGCTTATATTATCTTTGAGGGTTACAAAATAAAACCTTTCTTTCTTTCTGTAGAGGAATATTTCTTATAATTATAAATAGCACAGAAACTGACGTCTGTTAATATTTCCACTTGACTTACATTCAAATTTTATTTTTTAACAAATTGTCGGTTCAAGAAAGAAGTAATCGTGACAATAACTATACTGTACTCACGACTTTAAAAACCTTTACCGTGACTGCAAATAAAACCAAGTTAATAAGTGATTTTTTTTCGATTTAAATCTACCTTCTTTGTTTGTCTATAGGACTGGAAGGAGGTGTGGATGGATGAGGCCTACTGGCACATGTTGTTCGCCAGCGTGCTAACAGTAATCATGGTACTCTGGCGACCAACGAACAACAACCAGCGGTATGCCTTCACGCCGCTACTTGACAACGCTGACGATGACGAAGGTAGGTGTTATCACCTAGACATTTTATCTATTTGTAAAATATTTCCAGCGCATCTATATTTCTGAGGGGCTCGTAGCTAAGTAATAATTGGACTGCAAGCATCTGCGACCATTCTTAACACATCGAAAGCCGATCCCGGTTAGCAATAATTTGCTAACATTATTGTCCCGTTCCAAACACTTTTACAGTGTTACCAGTGTAATTATTGGACATATGAGACTTAAATACTACGGTTTCAAGGTGCGACCACACGAGTAATACTAACTGGTGTTGCTAACATCTATATAAGTACCTGAGGTTGTAAATTACATTAAGTGTTACAGCAGAGACAAACTGAAAAACTTTAATTATTGGGATGTAATGTGTTTAGTCAAATTATAGACTCATTTTATAGTTCCAAAAGTGGACGCTTTTCTAATAAACCTATCCTCATCACAGATGAAGAAGAACAATTTGTAAACGACGCGTACGGCGTAAAAATGCGCGGTACTAATTCTAACAGTGAGGCTGGCGACGCGAGGGACTCGCAAGATCAGGCAAACACATTAGACTCTGACCTGCGCTGGGTCGAAGAAAACATACCTACCAGCACGCTGCCACTGCTCGACTCCGACGAAGAAATCATCAACACTAAGTTCGAAGTGTCCAAAATGCAGTAATTACTTAAGTCAAGTGTATAAAGTATTATAATTGTAACTGTCATATGCATTTTCATTAACAAGAATCCTAACACATTTTTATCAAAAACTGATCCTGCCCACAGATTAAAGACTAACGTTTTAAATTACATTCCAATTCTCGACTCACGCCTATTCGCCGAATAGTTAAGACTTCTGTCTAGAGGCAATTATAGTTTGTCAGTATATTTTTAGGTCCCATATAATAGGGAGCGAGCTGATTGCTATCCTCAGAGCTACCACTGACAATTTCATAGATAATCTTTATATCTATTTGTAATGGATAATTTTCGCCTAGCACTTCTCTGATATATGTAGTAGAGAAACACGACTGTAAGAGAAAGAGTACTTTCCGACCTTGCAATGATTTTGTGATGGTTTAAAATATAAAAATACAACTGTGGCTTTAAAACTTTTATTTATACATACTCATTTAAATATATTTGTTCTTTAGACACGATCTTTGGTATATAAAATATAATATTGGTATATGGCCACAATACATTAGGTTAAAATGGAAGTTTAATAGAATTCAGTCAATATAGAGTAAATGGAAATTCAGTAATACAATATAACAATAATTAAATACATTAAAAATTATAAGCTTAATATCTACATTTAAATACTTTGTGCTCTCTTACAAATGTAATGGAAAACGTTACTGGAAATTATATGACATTTAGATGGGCTCTATTCAGTAAAGAAGGTAGTATTTTTTAAATTTATTCAGGATTATTATGCCGCCGTCAGTTCATTTGCTAAGAATTAAAATAAAGACAGACATCCACATAATATAGAGCTCATAATAATGCAGTCACAATAAATAAATTTCATGATAGATTTATTGTTAGTTACTTGTAACTCACGTTCCATCCACGACTGTCTCATCTAGAATCTCGTTCTGGAAGTAACTAAATACCTAAAATTCATTTATTCAATTGCTATGTACTTCGAAACACGAATCTGTATTCTAATAGATGGTAAAAAGTTCTATATTTAATACAAAAAAAACCTGTCGCGTGAGTACTATGGTTCCTACTTTGTATAGAGCTAATGATCTTGATTGAATCAGATATAGTTATAAGGACTTTGATTAATTACGGGCACGATAGAAATTCGTTACTTTTAGCAGGCTGCGGCAGAGCAAACAATAGAAAAGTACATTGAACTCGGTACATTCGTTTTTGAGTCACGATGTCGCAGACAAACATGAATGCCGTGAATGTGAGCGAACGTCATAATACCTAGGGAATAGCTAAACTTATAACTTCCTTCATATTATTTCCGGGCCTTAAAATAAAGAAATTCATTAACATTGACATCGGTTCTTCATTGCTTATAAATATTACAGTTACCTACTATGCCAAACAGCGACTTGATGGTGATAGGAAGCGATGCTATCGTTTGTACTCTTGGCACAGCAGTTACAATTGTATGTTTTGTCCATCAAGGCCAGCTCTCCAAGCGTTCTTCCCCTGCTATGGTGGCAAATTAACACAAAGAATCATGCATCGCGCCTGGACAAGCCCGAATCTCGGCAAAGTTGTTCTGCGCTATGGCCCGTACGCACATAAGACGAATATAAGAATATTACAGGTATACTAACTTGACAATAGCATATATTATCTAAATCTCATTAATATTCAAGGGGTGTCGTACCACGGACGTACCCCCATATCGACGCAACCGATATAACAGTTTCCTAATTTGGTACCATAGTCACTATTCAATTAATATAAAGACCATCGCTCACTAGACTGTAACACAGTAGCATGATAAGTTATTTACGAGTAGGTATATGGGTTATCATTCTAATTTGAATCTATACCAGTGTGTGCACTTCAGAATCATATATTAGGCAAAAAATATAGAATATTAGATTAATGTTACAGTCCAGAGAACAAAGACCGTAACTCTCTAAGTAATTATAATTTCTGCTATTCGTCATCATTCGTCAATAATATAAATTAAGAAATGATAACGAGATTAACAACACACTTGCCCATTGCATACAATACAATACAGAAAGCATGTTATGAATCAAATAGATTATTAATTTAATTATTATCGTAATAAAAATCATAATCTTCCGGCTCGTCAGGTATTTGCGGCGGGTCTTTGGGTATGTCGATGCCTTCCGCGTCCAGTAATCTTACTTTAATATCCATAGACAACAAAGTTTCCAAATCATTTTCGAATGATTTACTCAACATCTTTTCTTTTAGGAGAGCATTTATACCGTCCGTCCAGTAATCGAATATTTGTTCATCAGGCGCCACAAAGTCTAAAGAAGTCATTTCCAAAGATTTGAGGATTAGAGAGAATGCTAAATGAGGTGTTATCTTTCTGCCTCTCAAATCCTTCATGTGTGGGCAGTCTTTACCTGTTATAACACACTTCATGTCAGCGACAGCTAATTTGTTGCCAAGCTCTTCTAAACTTGGAGTACTCTTTTCATCACAGTCTCCATAATGAAGAACCTTGTGATTTGGCGAAAGTCGAACAAACCAGAATTTGTCCTTTATCCTTTGGCCCCTTGGTGAATACTTTTTAAACCGCGTACCCCCGACAAGCACACCTAACCTTTGCTGTTGTATGAGATCTATAATTTCAGGCGTGATTTTTTCTTTTAATTCAACAATAGGTCTTGCATGTGACTCCCACACTTCCCTGTTATTCCTCTCCTGCTGCCATAACTGAGTAATTTCTGTATATGTCAGTTGGTTTATCTTTTGCCTAAATTTATCAAAACCTTTGGGGGATGATGATAATGCCCTGCTTATTTGTTCCCTGACGACACTGGATACTTTGATAAAGTCCTCTGCTGTTGCTCTCATCTCCTTCCAAGTCTTGTTCAATAAGATTATGCAAATGCAGAATAGTTCTTCAAAAGGTCTGTCATGGGTGAAGAATAGAGGATGGTAGGTCTGTCCTTGTTCACTGGGAGGGTCACCAATATGCAAGATGTCACAAAGTAACTTTACCAGCTCTACACTAGTCTTGCCAAAAGGACATTCATGTTCATCTGCTCGGCAACTATTTTCTAAAACAATCTTTGTGTAATCTTCAGAGTAGTTTCTTGCAAAGTACAACATGCAGTCAAGTGCTAAAACTCCAGGAGGTACTTCATTAAAATCTTTTATGGGATCAATTTCACATTTGAAGCCAAGTTTTTTGAAGTCCTTTGAGTAGGTTCCGACTGGACGTCTCATTGTCACCTCAATGTTAGGGTTATTATCATTTTCAAAAGCAATTTTTCTTAGTTCCTTGATTTTATCCTGTGATTCCTGTTCTTGTGAATCAGCTCTTTGTCTCATTTTAGGTTCTAACAGACCAAGCATCAGAGTTTGTAATACATAGAGTTGATGAGCCAATTCAGTCCCAAGACCTTGCTGCGAGGCATTTTTAGAAAACTCACTGGCCCCAATGAGATTTTCATATATAACACATCTGACTTGCTTGGAAGATAATGTTGCTGCAATAGTTTTCCTCTTAGTCATATCAGCTTTGGAAAATATTGCATTTATAAGAGCTATAGCATTCTGTTGTATAATACTATCTTGGTGAGGGTTTTGCAAGTGAGACACAAGACTAGGAATGGTAATTTCTTTTTCCACATGTGAATTCTTTGAACTGTTAAGTACAATGTTCTCAAGAATTGATAAACAGCACTGTGTAACCTTAGGATCTTGAGTATTAGCTTGGTTATTTACAAAACTAGCAACTTTATTAATGAATTGGTTTTCCAGTATGTCCCAAGATATAACTCCATGGTCCATCAGTTCCACAAACGTAACAAGAGCATACTTGAGCAACTCCCCCTTAAATTTACCATTTTCTATATTGTTTATGATGAGTGTGAAACCTTTTTTGTTGATAAATTCAAGAGCGAAAGTGAGATCACTGCTTAACACAGATAACTTGGTGAGGGCAGTAACTTGGTCAGCCTGTACTCCATTGTTTATCTTACCCAGGATATCCTGCACGGTTTTTGCTGGCGATAATTCTAACCGTAGCACAGAGCCATTTTTTATTTCATTCCGATTTTTTTCCGTAATGTAGTTCTGGTTGTTGCTTTCCGAAAATTGTAGAGCGTAGTTTTCAGGGTCGGGGAGACCCCAAGGCTTGCAGAGAAGCTGAATGATGCTCGATAGGGGCTGACTCTGATCAAATTCTAGCAACTGTGGTACCTTGTCGGTAGCATTAACCATCTCCACGGCGATCTTAAGAATCGTTGAGTCCTTTTCTTTTGTTGCCGACGGCATTTTTATCGGTTTAGTAGACATTTATTGAACATTTGACACGAAGTCAATCAACACAACACACCACACCTCGCGAATTTACGACTATTTTCCCGTCGTGACATTTAACTGACGGCCGATAAAAGTGACGGTCTGTATACGTTTAGTTTTTCGTACGTTCACCATGCGTCCACCCAAGTAAGATAGAATAATATAAAACGTTCTTGATTTCACCGCAGGCATGTAATTTTTGTATTTTTTTTTTTGTAAGCTACGCAGTCTTGGTATGGTTTGTTTCCTAAGACTACCTTTCCCAATCTACACAACATTTACGTCGTGGAGAGTTACCACTTTTTACAGGAACTGCCGAAAGTTGGTTTTGGTGTTAAAGTTACACCCCCTCAATGTCTTAGAGTTTTGATTTTTTTAAACTCGACGTCTTAAATAATGGATAAATTAAAATTAATTGAGAAGATGTATGAATGTGACAGCAGCAAAAGAAGTATGCAAGAATTGTAACAAGTGGAAGTCTATTGTTTCTGCCTACCCCTGTGGGAAAAAGGCGTGAATGTTTGTATGTAAAATTAATTTGTTTGATCGGATAGGTCTCGTGTCAACAAATAAGAAATACTTTCTTGAAACGACTATTTATTTATGCAATCATTGTATCTAAGACTCTACGCATTATAATTTTATACGACAAAGCGATAAGTGATGTGAGGAACGTAGTACCTGTTGGAAGCTTTGACCATCTTCCCAAGATCAGAATAGTACCTAGGTATGTACTTAAATGGCTATTATATTATTAAGTGACGTTGAATATTAATAGGAAACCCTGAAGACAAATTCATTTTAATTTAACTAATTAGGGCAGTAATGTGATCCTTGCTGTTATTTGATCTTACAATGAAACTATCACTGAGTGCCCCAGTATTTAACGGCTTCATTAGTTCCAATACGGTTATTTAGATGAGATCAGCAATTCGACAATAGTGTTCTTAAATTTAAAATGTCCGTTTTATTTCTTTTAATGATATTTCATACGGCGTTCAGTTTTCGATGCGATAGGAGACCGTATGGATCCAATAAACAGGCTTCGCCATCTGATGGGCGGTTTAAGTTGGAAGTGTTAGGCATTGACAATAATGCTTATATTCCCGAACAACTTTATACAGGTATCTATTATATTCTTTTAACGATATTCCTTCAAGGCAGTTTTCAGATTTAACGTAGAGAAATAACAATAATTCATAACCTACACTAAAATGAAATTTTGCTACTTTTCTTAGTTACTTAGCATGTCGATGTACGGTCTCTGTTCGTCGTGTCCAAGTTTTAATACCCCCTAAACGACATGAACGCGTTTCAGTTCAATTAAAAGAAACCGATGACCAGTCCAGATTTACGATGTTCATGATATCCGCGGAAGGTGACGTCAAGCCAGATCCCAGGAACCCAAGACGAATAGTGTCGCTGTACCCTGGTGAGCTGAGGCCACAAACTACCGCTACCGCTAAGTTTAGCGATAGATGTCTGTACTCCGTAGAGCAGGCCATGAGCTCTTTCAAATCTTCTGTAGAGGTATTACTACTCGTCTTTAAAAATAACCGGGTTCTGACTGAATGAATGACTAATTATAGAATGAACCTATCACATCTACTTAGAGAATAATGTGCCTTCAAATCCGTACTGCGCGTTTTCACTGAAAACTAGTCGAAGGTAAATTATATCATTTCGTAACCAGGTTTATTGGCAAGCTCCGTCATCAGGGAATGGCTGTATTACTCTCCGCGCTATGGTGGCCATAAACAATGAGGTCTGGTACGAGGACGGTAGTCCACTGACGCAGAAGGTGTGTGAGGACATGAGGCAACCTGATGATGTGACACCACAACTGAACTATGAGTGCGGGATTTGTGATGAAGCCAAATATGAGGTAACGACAACGATCCTTCACAGGTATTTTACATAATCTAGGAAAACTCGCATGATCTTCTCCTAGTCTTAAATGTCTTAATTAAGAGCTCAGCTCTTGCCAGTGGAAGTACCATTACTGTTCTCTATCGTCTGCCCTATGTTTGACCAATCATTCCTTATTGTTTCGTCATAAGCGCGCCGCTTTTGCCTTACGCTGCGTGCTTATGGCTTCTTTCTCCTAAACAATTCTGTGGGACTCTTAAATTTTTTTAATAAGTTCCTTAAATACAGTGTTTCTTGCCAGCTAAGTTTTACTGGGGTGTGGTCCCGAAACACCCACCCGTATCTCTATCCTGAGAACGATTGGCTTCCAAAGTACAGCGATCTAGTCGGTGTTTCTCACAATGCGGAGTATATTCTCTGGATGCCGGGGACTCTCGCCACTGAAGGATTGAGGGACTTAGCAGAACATACAAATTCAAGCAGCCTTGAAGCTGAAATCCGCGGGAAGGTGAGGACTTGTGACAACTTTTCAATGTGATCCGTATGCGATTAAATCCAGTTATTATTTACTGGAGTGATGTTATCCAACAGATTGGCGAAGGAGTACGAACCCTTATAAAAGGCAAAGGTCACGGTTATCGTAAGATGAGCCTCCCCACATACTCCTTCTTCCGCGTTGATAAGGAGAACCACTTGTTCTCCGCAGTCGTCGCTCTGCATCCATCGCCCGACTGGTTCCTAGGAGTAACCAGGTTTGAACTTTGCCAAGAGGATAACACGTGGCTTGCGGAGAGAGAACTCAATCTTTATCCGTGGGATGCAGGCACAGATAGCGGTGTTTCTTATGAGGTAACTCTATTTTTTTTTAGAGACCCTCTTGGTATGGATTTACCTACTCAAAAACAGAACGCAGGTAATGAAAAATGTACTCAGAGAGATCCAGAGATCTTTGTACTAAGGAATATAATAGGTGTTTAAGTATATTTTTTTACTTTTCAGTCGGCAAACATAGTAACATTTCCCCAAGACGCGGTTTCGCGTGTCGAAATGAGTTCTTACGACAAGAACTCTCCTTTTTATGAGATGGACATAAAAGACATGCATCCTTTTGGAAAGTTTCATATCAAACTTATAAGGACATATCATCGAGAATGTGAGGAAGAAACTACAGGTACGGATATATTTTGGGACAACTTTAAAATCTAAAATTTACAAACATTAGCAGATAATACATAAAAAACGATCGAGAAATAACGCAACCTCTTCTGCAGAGTACGAGGGCGTTTTGGGAGGAAATTGTAAAACGCTAGGGTGTGCCTAGCGTTTTACAATTTCCTGTGCATGCTTGTCAGATATTACAGGCATCACGCTTATTTCCCAATGACATTATAAAGTTAAAATAGTTCCCTAATTTTACGTATTGAAGGGATTTTCGGGCTTTTCAACCGGAATTTTATACTATTTCGTATTTTTAGAAGAACCACCGCCAACTGAAGCGCCCGAATCCTCTGAAGAAGCAAGCGAGACCAGTGAGGAGGCTAAGCCGGAGCCTCCAGAGCCCTCCAGGTATCAAACACAACTAGATAGCGCCGAGGATGGGCGGTGAGGCTTAGTTGATGATTAGTAGTATAGATATAGATTAGATAGAAGCCACATTTTTCATCGATCAAAATCATCTTGAGGAGGTTTAAATAATTCAAAGCTTATTTTATTTAAGCTACATTCATTAACAAATCACGTCATATTTTGGCTTTTCGGTAACGATACACACATTTTTATGTTTCGGTAGATGGAAAGATTATCTAGGCAGATAGATATATTTGAACTAAAATACCTGTTATTTTATTCTATTCGTATGAAAATAAATTGACTAGAACAAGCTAATATAATCGGATCAAGTTTGTTTTAAAAATAAAATTTAAAAAAAATATATAGGCTTCTTGGCTCATTCATGTTTTTCATCCATTAGGTATGCATGTATTTATGAATTCATTGTCATAAATAGGCGATAGGTTACGTTCAGTTTAATTATACCTTGCCCGCACAGCGAAGCCCCGTTAGTTACCGATCCAGAGTCCTCAGAAGATTGCCCAATGTCTCCGTGGCAGGAGTGGAGCAGCTGTGACGGAGAGTGTGAGGATGGAAGGGTGTCCGGCTACCGCTGGAGGGAGCGGTACCACCTGGTAGATGGATTTGCTGTCGAGAAATATGATCCTCATGTAAGTAGTATATTGTAGCGAGTTTTATTGCTCTCTGAAAATTCCTTTTTTTGTTGTTCAAATAATAAAGACAGCAGTTTTTAAATTTAGTCTTTAAATACGGAACTGTCTGAACGGGCCATAGATGGAATTTCTTCCTACTTTTCCTAAATTACTTCCTACCTTCTTTCATAGGCTAAACATCATCATAAGAAAGAAGTGTCCAAGTTCTGCAAAACTCATTTCGTCACGTTCGAGAGAGAGGCATGTGAGGAAGATTGCACTAATCCCGAAGATGACGACGAAGGTATATCAGGTGAGAGGTGATTGTATTTTATAATCTTTATTTCTTTTTCGTCTTCGATAAAGAAAAGTTTAAAGTCATTGTTCATATTAAAACTGTTTATGTAAATATATTTTGAGGCTGCGAGTAATTGTTATTGCGATCTTTTTGCGATTGAGAGAGACTGAAAGAGTGATGCCGCTCTAAACATTAAATAACGCCATCCTTTTTTCACGTCTCAAAATTTATGTAATCATACATCATGATTCGTCCTTAGATCTGAATACTGATAGATTATAAATAAATTCCTCTTTGCAGCCAGACGCAGAATCATGGCTCCGATATTGCCCGGAGGGAAGTGGAACGCGAAGCGAAGAGATTTGAAGACAAGAAATTGAATTTTATATTAACTGATAAATATAATCATATTGTATCTCCAATATAGTCGATTAGGTCGCCTTTATTATGCTAAGTAAGGAAACTTGTTTTTGATAATTATATCTTATATTAATACCATATTGTCTCTTTACTTCCCAACAAAAAAATACATAAATATCATAATTATCGTGGGGGAGCCATGCTTCGGCATGAATGAGCCGGCTCGACCAGAGTGATACCACAGCCTCACAGAAAACCAGCGTGAAACAACATTTACGCTGTGTTTCGCCGAGTGAGTGAGGATACCGGAGGTCCAAAATTCTTGCGGGCAACGGACTCGCGACTCCTATATTGTTGCGGGTGTCTATGGGCGACGGTACGTTCGCTTACCATCAGGTGATTGTTTGCCCACCTATACCCTAAAAAACCTAACGCCTTGAAAGTATCAACTTCTTTTTAGAATGCCTAGAGTTGGTACTTTCGTTTTCATTAGTCGCACCATATACCTACTGGGCTTGATCCCAAAACATTGAAATTAGCATTGGGGTCGACCAACCCCAAACCATTACGGCCTCCAATAATTTTAACCACCTATTATTGTAGCATTACGTCATGATTTTAGGTGCATATATACTTTATAAGTTATGTGTTAAGGGCTACAATCCTTTGGCACCATATTATGGGCATTAATTAATGTAAATTAAGTATTAAACTGGGGAGATGCAGCGGGTCTATTAGGCTAATTGTGGATGGACTATTGTTAGTAACACGAGCACCAGTGATCATGTGCCACATATTGAAATAAAAAAGAAGTGAAAATGGATTTGAATATTTTCGGTAAGCTTAACATTTTTTATTATTTTTTTAAATAAAGTTTCTGCCCGTGACCATGGAGCTATGGACGCTGTCAATGCCTGTCAAGGGTCCGAAACGGCGGGATTTGACTATGTGAATATTATACCGAGATAGAATCCGTAAAATGGTTTTACTCAATTAAGAAACTGATGACGACGACTGCTACGCTAGAGGTCCTGGGTTCGATTCCCAGGTCGAGCAAAGTATTATTGGGTTTTTCTATGAAATTACCAGTAGCAGCTCGGAGTTAATGACAATAGGCTCGCCCCCTATTACATGGGACCTAAACATACCGGCGAAATGTGGGTGTACATTACTACGCCTCTGCCTAACCCTTCGGGGAATACATGCGTGATGGTATTGTTACGCCGCGAAGCTATTAGAATGACGTGGATGGGTCACGAAGGTTCTGGATAAATCGTAGAAGCATATAGAATATTCGAAAGAAAGTACTCGAATACGTACTCCCGTAAACAATAGACGATCAGGTACCTACTCGCATTTTGTAGGCATTTCGCGATTGTTCGATTCCAGAATCTTCGTGACTGATATAAATAGCCGTCGTGAGGGTCGGCTAGGGCAGTTTAGTTTTGGACAAGGTGAAGTGAACATCAAAGTGAAGACAAGTGATTCTCAGTGTGACAGTACAGTGCGACAAGTAATAGTGTAGTGATTTTATTTGTGATTTCTGTTGTGTGTTGTCAAGTTTATTAAAGTCTTGTTTATTTCGGTAAAATTAGCGTTAATTAATTTATCCCGAACCCCAGCTCGTAACATTTGGTGTCAGAAGTGGGATAAATTATGCCGGTTTTGCCGAAGGATGATACGGATGGTATCCGTACCAGAAGTCAGCGGCAGCAAGAGATGGACCAGAGACGATTTGGAGATTCTCCGACACATCCTGCGGGTCATCAACAACCAAGAATAGACCCAGTTGCTGGTCCATCTGGAACATCTCCAGCACCAGCAGTTGACCTGGCAGCCTTGATGGCAATGTTGCGGGAGCAGCGGCAACAGGATAAGGAAGAACAGGCCCGCCATCAGGAGGAGCAGGCACGCCGTCAGGAGGAGCAGGCACGCCGTCAGGAGGAGCAGGCACGCCGTCAGGAGGAGCAGGCACGCCGTCAGGAGGAGCAGGCACGCTTGCTGCGGGAACAGATGCAACAGGACAAAGAGGAGCAAGCCCGCCGTCAAGACGAACAGATGCTCCTCATGAAAGACCTCCACGGGACTCTCGGAAAACAGCTTGGCGCAATAAAGGAGAAGGTTGAACAGCACGAGAGTTGGATTTCGGAAACCAAAATTGAGGTGGCTGATATTAAAAAGGCTCTAGGTGAGCTAAAGGCTGGAAAAGAATTTGAGGGCCCTGTGGCTACTGCTCCCATAACCCCCTCGCTACGTGGATTTAAAGTGCCACCTTTTGACGGGACCTCCTCATGGTCGGCTTACAAAATGCAGTTTGAAGCCTTTATGGAGTCAAATGGATGGGACAAAGGCCAGGCTAAGACCGCGCTTACTCTAAGCCTCCGCGATCAGGCTTTGACAGTACTGGAGGCCCTCGGCAAGGAGATGTCCTACGATCAGCTGATTGAGGCATTGGACTCGAGATATGGTGACACCCATCTTGAATACGTGTTCCGTGCACAGCTGAAGGATCGGGTACAGCGTGGTTCAGAGACCCTGCAGCAGTGGGCTGTAGAAGTTGAAAAGCTGGTTCGGAAAGCCTACCAGTCTACACCTGTGCTTATCGACGGAAATCTGGTGCAGGCGTTTATCGATGGAATCCGGGACCTGGAAGTCAGAGCCGCTGTGAGACTTGGTCATCACAGGACATTGAAAGACGCCTTAGCCCATGCGTTGGAAGTGGAGGCAGTCAGGCAAGACTATCGAGCTTACCGTATCCGGGAAGTCGTATTACCGACATGCTACCTCTGTCGAGAAGAGGGTCACTTCCAGGTGGGTTGTGCGAGGCGCAACAAAATTTCAAGGGAACGCGTGATAGTGCCTAGATGCTACATCTGTGGTAAGCGAAGACACTTTCAAGCCAGTTACTGGAGGAAGAATGGAGATGCCGCATATTCTGGAGTGAAGCAAGAGGCTAAGGAAACAGCACCTGTGAGGATGCTGACAGCGGATCTGAATGATGTACGAAACGGTAGCTCAGAACAAGTTGGTTAATCGGCCAAACAAACTTCTGAGATAATGAAGACGCGTTATGACTGTAAGATGAACAACAAAGGCTTCGACGAGGGTTCACTAGTGTGGCTAAATAACCCAGTGCGCGTCAAAGGAAAGTCATCCAAGTTACGGGCAAAATGCAACGGCCCCTATAGAGTTGTGACTAAGATCAACGATGTCACCTACCAGATACAGCAAGGACCAAGAGGTGCTCCGAAACCAGTTCACGTGGATCGTTTAGCCTGTTATTACGGATCTAATGATGCATGCTCGGGACGAGCATGTCTTAGGAGGGGGCAGTGTTACGCCGCGAAGCTATTAGAATGACGTGGATGGGTCACGAAGGTTCTGGATAAATCGTAGAAGCATATAGAATATTCGAAAGAAAGTACTCGAATACGTACTCCCGTAAACAATAGACGATCAGGTACCTACTCGCATTTTGTAGGCATTTCGCGATTGTTCGATTCCAGAATCTTCGTGACTGATATAAATAGCCGTCGTGAGGGTCGGCTAGGGCAGTTTAGTTTTGGACAAGGTGAAGTGAACATCAAAGTGAAGACAAGTGATTCTCAGTGTGACAGTACAGTGCGACAAGTAATAGTGTAGTGATTTTATTTGTGATTTCTGTTGTGTGTTGTCAAGTTTATTAAAGTCTTGTTTATTTCGGTAAAATTAGCGTTAATTAATTTATCCCGAACCCCAGCTCGTAACAGTATGTTAATTTTAATGATACTGATAGATCGATGAGCAAAGTTGAGCTTACCGCGGTCAGACAATTGATGTGTGGTGATTATAAGCCCATAGGGACACTTTCGTGCACTTTAGAGTCAACCGTCGGTAGGACCGGTATTCAGAGCTCAAAACATGTATAGTAGTGCATTAAGTAGATAGGTAAATCAACAAACTAGATGCGTTCAGTTTTTATTCAAACAGCTGTACCGACTTGCCTAATAAAAAAATGAAATTATTTTCTTACTTATTTTACTTTTCTGACAAGGGAGTGCAAGTGCACCCCCTTGCACCCTGCTGGCGGCCCATCACAACATTAACTAATAGAGCAGACAAATTTTACAAAACGTCACTTTCAGGTTCTAGCCAAATTATTATCCTGTCCTTGCTGCTGAATGCTTGCACATGCAGCTATGAGCCTTGCGACAGGCGGCCTCTGGGGACCACTACGGAAGCGCTAGCTCCTGACAATCGTTTCCTCATAGACGTTGACGGCATTAGAGAGAACAAGTATATACCGAAAGAGAAATATACTGGTACGTGACTTGTATTTAGTTGATAAACTAGTCCTTTCTTTTTTGGCGGCGGATGGATGCAATCTGCCCAAGGCCAGTAGGGTTGTCGCTCGTTAGGCCTGCGTTCAGCAGTGGACCGGCAATAGGCTGATGATTACTCCTTTCGTAAGAGTTTTATAACATCGCTTTTATCATTTTCACCATTTAAATTTTAATGAATTTAAGGAATATATAAAAAGAAATCAACCTTGTTTGCACTATTTTAAACTACTGCATTTACAGTAGAACCTATTAACTCACGCTTGATTTATAGTTCGCCTGTATTCCCGAGACTCCGTGACCCCGTTCATCGCATTCTCGATATTCCTAAGAGAGGACAACAGGGAGAACATAAACAACCCAAGGAAGCCACTGTTGCTAAGTCCTGGGAAGTTGGAGCCTTTAGCCAACGCCAACAACACCAAACTACTGCCCACATGTAACAATACTATAATACAGACAGATATTACGCCTAAATATTTTGTCGAGGTAAGTAATATATTATACCCAAACCCAAACTTGTGACTCCTCTGGTGTTGCGGGTGTCCATGGGCGGCGGTTATCGCTTACCATCAGGTGATCCGTCTACTTGTGTGCTCCCCTATCCCATAAAAAAACGTAGGTAACTACCTATTATTCTATTTCGTCTACATAATTAGGTTTCAACGATCGGAATTGGCGATTGCCATGTTTTTGTTACAGACAAGATGACTGACTTGTTTGATTTTCAGGAAGTTTTGCTATAATTGAGGGTTTCGTTCGTACGCTCAATTTCACACCAACAGAAACCTCATGAATCATCAGTAACATTACTATGTTTAATTTACCTCCTTTTCACACACTAGGTAAAATGGACAGCCCCTGAGAAAGATAATCAATGCGTAACGATATTCGCTCTGGTGGCTGTAAAGCCCGACGTGTGGTACAAATCTGAGGGTCCGCTCACTAAGCGGATTTGCGAAGACCGGCGCAAGGCTGACGACATGCAGCCCGTCGAGAACGATAACTGCGAAGTTTGCGAAGATGCGAGGTATCAGGTATGAGAGACGAGAGTCCCGCTGTGCAAAAATGAAAATTTTTATTTAAGCTATCATGATAGGTTTTTTTGATTTACGTCAGCAAATTGAAAAGGAACTATTATGGGTTTTAAGTAGAAGTTAAAATAGCTAAATGTGGTATTCAAGTGTCAGCAGATGAAGTATTAGTATAAGTATTAGACTCCTGCCTGACTGTTTTTATTTAGCGACTAGTAATGAAAGCACTTTAGCCTTACCAGCCAAACTGGCTCGAATAATAATGTAGGCCCAGTGCACGTCACTGTTATGATATTATTTTTAAATATGACAAGTTCTGTGCATAAATCACTATGAAATCATATTTCCGTCTTCCGACAGCTGACATTCGAGGGCATGTGGGCATACAATACGCATCTATCCATGTTCCCTGCTGCTAAAGAGCTGGCCCGGTTCAGCGACGTGGTTGGAGCATCACACAGCAAAGACTTTACTCTCTTTAAGTATAACTCTGACGCCAGCCTAGGTCTACAGTTACTGGCTGAGCAGGGGAACACTACCACTTTGGAAATGGAAATTTATGAAAAGGTAACACTGTATTGACATGCAATTTCGGTTCCGTCTTTCTTTTATTTTGTGAATCAAGCCGTAGTTTTGACGAATTTTAGGATTTATGTGTCGTGTTATCATCGATGGTGGGCGACGATATGTTGTTATAAATATTTTTAGCCCTAAGGCGCGTGCTAAACTTTTTATTATTATAATTTATTTTTAATCTGTGGCGCCAGTGAAGGCGCGGTAATTATAAAGCTTTGTTTAAAAAAAAATTAAGTTACTTGTATGTAAGTAAATACAAGGTGGGCCAAAAGAAATCATCCTATTGTTCTATGCTCTTGTTTTTGCAAATAGCGGCTAATATCAAATCTGTTTTGACTTTTGTGGACGAGACAGAGTAGAATACAAGTGAACAAGCCATGGAGCGATACACTCCCCAAGAACGCGGAATAATCGTGTCTATTTTTTCTTCAATCTCGAGGACGAAGTGGATGATTTTTCGACCAAAATCATGTCATATCAAATAATGAGTGATGAGGCTCTTTTCAACCTCAGCGGGTACGTGAACAAGCAAAACTATCGCTTCTGGGGCACCGAAAATCCACGAGTGATGCACGAGGAGCCATTTCACTCGCTCAAAGTGACTGCATGGTGCGCTGTTCACGCTGGAGGAGTGATCGGGCCCTTTTTTTTCGAGAACGCCGCTGGTCAAACGACAACATGTGGACGGTGCGCGCTATAGGGCCATGTTCCGAGTTTTTTCTGCCGCAATTGGACAAATTAGGACTGGAGGACATGTGGTTCCAACAGAACGGAGCAACGGCACACACTGCGCGATCCACAATCGATATTCTGAAGGCGGCGTTCCCGGGTCGCCTCATCCCTCGTTTTGGCGATTTGCACTGGCCCGCAAGATCGCCCGATTTAACCGTTCCAGACGTTTTTTTTTTGTGGGGTTATTGTAAGTCTCGTGTTTATGTGAATAAGCCTGAGACCCTGGAAGCCCTCAAGGACAACATTTGACACAGTTGCGAAAATCTGTCGCCCGAAGTTCTCGCCGAAGTGATGAAAAATGCCATAAAACGAGCCCATATGGCAATTGTGACGGCGCCCATTTGGCCGATATCATGTCTCTCGAATTGACCAATAAAATTCTAAAGGTTCAAATAAATATAATCAAAAAACAGAATCGAAGTTTTTCATTTAGTAAAAAAATTAGATCCACACAACATCGGATGACTTCTTTTAGCCCACCTTGTAGTTAAGTACTACTGATTCTTATTTCTTTAAAGTAAAGTTTGCCGCTATAAAACGTTAACAATAAGTGTTAGATAATTTTGGTAATTAGAATTTAAAATCAACTAACAAACATAACTAGGTACTTACAATAAATTAACAAAATAGGATCTAAAAAAAACAATAAAATTAGGTACCTACCTACTTGCCCTTAATTAAATACTCAGTTCTACCTTCATTCACACGATTGACTATGCACAGTTTGCAGTTGTTTGTACCTTCACGTGCATGAACGCGGCTCCTCGAGTTCTTTAGTATTTGCAGAACAAAACAATACATTTGCTCTTCTTTTGCACTTTGAAACTATTTAGCAAAATAAAAAAACGTCTAGCAATTCTCCACTACAACCTGACAAGTTGACAACAACGAACGACCGGATGAGCGAATGAGCGTTCGCTATCGCTCGCGTGATTCTACCGCGAGAGGGCGACAACAGAGTACCGCCCATGCACAATATAGGTACTACTAGCTAACATAGAATCCGTTTAAAATAACAAATTAAATTAAAAATTTAAAAAAACCCCCGACACAAAAATAAACCTGAATCCCTATAAAAAGAAAAAAATAATCTTGAAATTATAACCCTTCGTAAGTACGTATGAAGTTTTTTGATTAAATTTTGTCGCGTCGGGGGACCGCTCTCTAATTATGTGAATCCTTTCCTTTCCTTTTGCTTCCCGAACGTGAATCGCGCGAATTCAGAATTGATGTGGATGGCGCGTACATCGCCGCGACGCGCGGGAGGGCGTAAAGTGGGCGGAGCGTAACATATTCAAGTTTGGCGACACGAGCGGGCAGACACGCGAGCGCTAGAGAGCGGTCCCCCGACGCGACAAAATGTAATCAAAAAACTTCATACGTACTTACGAAGGGTTATAATTTCAAGATTATTTTTTTCTTTTTATAGGGATTCAGGTTTATTTTTGTGTCGGGGGTTTTTTTTTATTTTTAATTTAATTTGTTATTTCACACTTTTTGTAGGGACTCCTTAGTTATTTTGATTAATTTCTTTTATTTTCTTGCGTTTTAATTAGGTATTTTCTTCGTTTAGTTATTCAACTTTTGTACAATTATTTCATAGCTATTAGATATCTTATATCATAGTGTATAGTATTCTACTAGTCAAGCCCTTTCATTTGATACCTTTATTGAGGGAGTAGTGAAAAAATGTAATAAATTCACCATTTCGTGGAGGCCGCCATGTTGGATTTGAAATTTTTCATAGTGTATAGTATTTTACTAGTCAGGCCCTTTCATTTGATACCAATATTGTGGGAGTTGTGAAAAAATATGTAAACCGCCATCTTGTGGCGGCGGCCATCTTGGGCCGATTTCCATTAAACATAGCTAAGAACACTCCCCACTTATTCACCTTTCAAACAAAAAAATCAAAATCAAAATCGGTTCATCCATTCGGGAGCTACGATGCCACAGACAGACACACACACACACACACACACACAGACACGTCAAACTTATAACACCCCGTCGTTTTTGCGTCGGGGGTTAAAAATAACATACGTAGGTAGGGTCAATTACTAATATTACTAAGTATACTTTTTATTTCTCGTAATATCTTTGTCCCTAAACCTCGATTTTCTCTAACTACTTTCAATAATTCCCAAATTAGTGCAGTGTTCTTCGTATTCGTGAAGCTATTTGCCGAACTACAGCTACGGGTTCGATTCCCGCGTGTACAAAATATACTTAAGCGGCCAAAGGCCTGTTCGAGTATCCTCAGCGCTTATATCTAAGATAGTGTTTTCTAAAGACCAATAAATTGTGTTTGCCAGCTGGGTACGGACGTCCGAACCATAATAAAAGCGACTGCCCCGCCTAGCCCCAATATGCAGACTATATCCACCTTCAGAGCGAGTCGGAAGCACCACATGGTGTCCCTAGCTACCGCCATCGTGCCTTCCCCTGACTGGTTCCTTGGAGTCGCGAACTTAGAACTTTGTGATGCGAGGACCCAAAAGTGGGCTGACAACGTCGTCTTCAATTTATACCCTATGGACGCTGGAACGGACAGTGGAAAGAAATTTGACGTGCGTATTTTTTTACTTTGACTATTATTAGTATTTACTAGCCTCTGCCTGAGGCTTCGCTCACGTGAAGCTATATGAGAAGTAAAAATGGTATAACCAATATTGATGATCTCTTCTTTGTATGGGGCTGTATACATCAGAGAGTTCAAGCTGTATCTCAGGATCCGTTCAATTAATTGAGATAAAAAGTTCACCAGTTTTTGAAGTACCAGTTGAAGCACATAGGTACCTACTTTCTAAGGGCCACTTGCACCAACTTCTTAGATATGTTTAAATCACATTGAAACACAATTTTTCATATAAATTTTGGAAGTTGGTGCAAGTGGCCCTAATAGTGGTAACAAAATTTAAATCTTTTCAGTAGTTTTTGCGCCAACCAAACAGACAAGAATTTAAAAAATCACAGTTTTGGGTTCGGAGACGTTTATATACCATAACCCACTTGGTTTTTTTAAATATCTTCAATGTACAGACACAGCTTTTTTACAATTTTATAATAGTAGAGAAGAAAAAGATATCGATTCCCAATCATGATTCAGGTGAGATTGCAGGAACGATTACTTTATTGTTTTGTGTCCCATTTACTGGTTCGTTATCTCTATCATAAGTGATAAGGCAATCAGGAAACCCATTACACAGCTTGTAGATAATTATAATTTTCCAATTATCCAGTCTTCCAACGAGGCGACGGCTCCAGCGCAGCCCATATCCACTGCGCAGATAACAACAGACATCCCAAAGGAACAAATTAAACCATTCGCGAGATTATTATTCCATTTGATTCGCACTTATTACAATCCTAACTGCTCGGAGGAGGTTGCTGTTACTCGTACTGAAGAAACGGGTATGTTGTATTGCCTATAACAAGTATCTACCTATGATGCAACTTTAAAATATGGATGGATTGCGCAAACTTTTGCAATGACTGTCATTCCCAACTTTTGTGAAACGAGCTCCGCAGTGACCCAACGAATCCAGCGTCTTTTTACTTTAGCCTCACCGAATGTGACTTAATATACCTGTACCTACACTAATTTTTAAGTTCAGTATTTCAGCAGTAGGATATGTGAACATAATATCGCTCACAGCAATAACATAGGTAAGGTAAGGTAGCCGCGATGATGATCTACCTATATTAATTTATTTTTAGAAGGCGAAGGTGATGCCGGTGATAGCGGAGAAAGTGCTAGTGGCAGCAGTGAAGAATTTCCATCCAGACCTGAACACCGACCTCAAACACCTCCTACTACTACCACAAGGTAAGGTTCTAAGTTCTGTTAAATAACTATGACTTTGCAACCTAACAACCTGGGAGCTATGACCATCACGTATTACGTACCTAGCACATTTCACGAGATTAATAAAAGAAGAATATTTAGTTCTTTTTTTTATTAAAAATAGTGAAGAACCACCATCAGTAGATCCAGAGTCGTCCCCTGAATGTCCCATGACGTCGTGGGGGGACTGGCAGGAGTGCGAGGGCGACTGCATCGACAACAAGTTGGATGGATACAAGATCAGGTTCAGATCACACTTGGGGGTGAGTAACATGGAGGACCATTTGAGAAAACATAATTGAAAGTTGGGTTAAGGCGCACGTTTCTTCTGTTCATTTGTCACAAAAATCTATACTCTATATCTAATTTTAAATATTGTTCGCCGGTATGTTTAGGTCCCATGTAATTGGAGGCGAGCCTATTGCCATTAACCAGGCACAAATTCCTAACTCCGAGCTGCCAATAACACTTTGGGACTCGACCTGGGAATCGAACCCAGGACCTCTAGCGTAGCAGTCGCGCTCAGAACCACTAGGCTAATGAGGCAGTTATAAAGTTATAAAGCAAATAAAAATCAATAAAGCAAATAAAATAAAAAAATAAATTATCACGTTGGCAGACTATTACTAGCTGCTGTTTCTTGCAATCTCAGCCAACCAGGCAAACAGAGGTTTCCTTTTAATTTAAATTTTTCTAAAAAAACAATGAGCTCAGGGATTTACCTACAAACACAAACTCATATTAATAGTTATTTTGGTGATGGAAAAAATGTGCATGAAAAATACAAAACAATCACAAAAAGATTTAGTTAATAATAGGTTGATAGTTACTTAAAATTAATATTGTATTGATTTTTACAGTAAGTACTTACTTAGGGTATTTTTTATGTTTAGGACGGCTTCGCACCAGGGTGTTCGAAGATGGAAACAACTGAAACGCAACATTGCGAAGAAGATTGTGAGGAAGAGAAACAAGACGAAGAAACTGAGGAAGAAGAAGAATAGAGGTTATACTACACATAATAACACAGTAGTACTTATTTCAGAGATGCTAAAACAGCCACTTTTAAGAGAAAAATGCTCAATCAATCAATAAGCAGCCGGAGGAGGTGGCTAACAAGAAAGTATGATATTGTAAACCTCCTCCACGTGCCTACTTAATAATACCTAACTACTATTCTTAAAAAAATGCTTAGATTTTTTTAAAATGTCTTAGAAATATAAGCAAATGTCTCTTTAGGCCCTTTAGCTCATCAAAATTGTGTACAGTGTGTTATGTAGTAAGTACCTACATCAGGATTGTATTCTTCATATCAACTAAGTATAATAAAATGCATATTTGTATAATGTGGTGTATAATTAAACAATTGGTTACATAATTGCAGGTATATATTTATTTATTAACGATCCATGTTTACTCATGTCACATAGCGTAGGTAAGTAGGGCGTAGTGGGTGCGTACCTACCTACAGGTGTTATTTTATTACAAATAGTAAAAAATCAACTTAAAAACCTAAAAGAAAAACTATGATGAAATAACCACAAATAGAACAAAAAAGGTATAAACCTGAATCCTTCGAAAAAGAAAAAAATAATCTTGAAATTATAACCCTTCGTAAGTACGTATGAAGTTTTTTGATTAAATTTTGTCGCGTCGGGGGACCGCTCTCTAATTATTAGCCTATTTTCGTAAACGACATTACGTTTATTATAAAGGTTTTAAGTCGTTGGCAACGCGACAAAATTTAATCAAAAAACTTCATACGTTTACGAAGGGTTATAATTTCAAGATTATTTTTTTCTTTTTATAGGGATTCAGGTTTATACCTTTTTTGTTCTATTTGTGGTTATTTCATCATAGTTTTTCTTTTAGGTATTTAAAGTTATTTTTTTGGTGTCGGAGGTTTTTTTAAATTTTTAATTTAATTTGTTGTTTCACACTTTTTGTAGGGACTCCTTAGTTATTTTGTTTAATTTCTTTTATTTTCTTGCGTTTTAAGATCCAGGTAATTTTGTGTTTAATTAGGTATTTTCTTCGTTTAGTTATTCAACTTTTGTACAATTATTTCATAGCTAATAGATATCTTAGGTAAAAACAAGTCCTTTTATTTGATCCCCATATTGAGGGGGTTTTAAAAAACATTTAATTCGCCATTTTGTGATGGCGGCCATTTTGGATTTTAAATTTATCATAGTGTATAGTATTCTACTAGTCAGGCCCTTTCATTTGATACCAATATTGTGGGAGTTGTGAAAAAAAAAAAAATCACCATTTCGTGGAGGCGGCCATCTTGGATTTGAAATTTTTCATAGTGTATAGTATTCTACTAGTCAGGCCCTTTCATTTGATACCAATATTGTGGGAGTTGTGAAAAAATATGTAAACCGCCATCTTGTGGCGCCGGCCATCTTGGACCGATTTTCATCAAACATAGCTAAGAACACTCCCGACTTATTCACCTTTCAAACAAAAAAAACAAAATCAAAATCGGTTCATCCATTCGGGTGCTACGATGCCACAGACAGACACACACACACACAGACACGTCAAACTTATAACACCCCGTCGTTTTTGCGTCGGTGGTTAAAAATACGTAATTTAATATACTTAAATAATCAACCCATTATATGTCCCACTGCTGGGCACGGGTCTCCTCTCGCAATGAGAGGGATTAGGATACAGTCCACCACGCTATCCTAATGCGGGTTGGGAGAATTCACACGCCGTTGACAGAATCTCTCAGACGTGCAGGTACATACATACGTACATAACTTCGAAAAATCAGAGGTGCGTGCCTTGCAATTGAACTCGAGACCTTTGACTTGGCAGTCCAATGGTCATATCACTAGTATACAGTTTTATTAATTGTGCGCGTCGGAAGTAATAACTGATCAGCCGCGCAGATATAATTACGTAAAACCGCCTTCAAGAAACAAAAATAATTGTTATGTGCGAAACAGTTTCGGAAGTAGGTGCCATTGATGGTCGGATCATTTATTTCGCCACCGACTTCCGAAACTGTTTCGCACATATAGGTAACATATTTTTTTGTTTTTTGAATACAAAAAACTGAAATACTGAATACAAAAAATTGAAAAGTTATAGTTTTAATCATTTTGAGTGGCGCGCGATAGATCGCTGACGGAAATAACGATACCTACTACGAAATCTGTATAAGTATGGTTTTCTTATGGTTGCCATTGTCAGAAATGGACCAATTGAAATGGGACCACACGGGAAGAACCAACTTTCAGATAAAAAAGAATCATCAAAATCAATTCACCCAGTCGAAAATTCTGAGGTAACAAAAATAAAAAAAATACATCGTCCACGTAAAACAAAAATGTTCTTAAAAAATGTTTATAAAATGAAAACTACTGGGTAACTATTTTAAACTTTTTTGGGACCAAATGGCAGCTAATACGCATCAAACTAAAGAAGATTAACGTAAATCGCATCCTAAATCTCAGCGTAAACGGTGTACATAACTACATAAAAAAAACCAATCGAATAGAGGTCCTCCTCCTTTTTGAAGACGGTTAAAAAATAAAAACTCATAAATATTTTTTTGTTATTATTCAATTAGTTCGTTCTTCTCTTCAGAGGAATCGTTCCATCGTTCCTTCCTGAGATTCAGAAAAAATTCAGAAACCCCTATATTTCAATTAAATGACCTGATCCGTCTAGAAACGCAAACCATTTTAGAAATAAATACTAGTGTAAAAACTTAGAATTTGGTTGTGGATAAAAAGAAAATGTTGGTGGATAAAAACAAGACTAAATAATAACTTTTTTTTTTGGAAAGAACGTTCTTTTTTCGTTGGTTGTTTATTAGGTTATTACAAAAAATATAATTTTACTTGCATTTCCGAACGCTCTTTTCCTTACGTCATCCGGTCATCGAATGGTGTCTCATTTGCATTCGTGATTCAATGGTTTAATTTTTCTTTCATTCGAATTATTACTCTGGGAAAACAATTCGTTTTACATCTTTTTTATTATGCTTACAAAGTCTCCAAAGCCTGCGTACAAACGGTACATCACTTGGGGCATAAAAGCCGCACTACTAGTGGAAGGTGTTGGTCTCGCCGCATCCTACGGTCTGTGGTACAAACTAAATACCGATCGAAGTTAGTATTTTGAATGCTTTTATTTTTATATGCAATATTATTTATGTATGTCTCTAGACAAAGAAATTCATCTGCCCTGTCGCTTAACTTATTACGGTGAAGATACATTGTTATTTAAGGCCGAAAAACGAAAAAATGTCAACATGTGCCTGGTGACACAGTTTGATAAATCAATCGGACAGATTATGATGTAAAATAAATCTTACTATTTTTTTTATGAACATTTCTTTTACAAAACAGTATTGTGCCCTGCTATCATTCTGTCATTGACTACTCTCATTTCTGTCAGTGTTCACTCAAAAATCAAAAATGTATTTTACAAATTGATATTTTAATTCACTACTATTCAAAATTTCTAATGTAATCAATGTTATCTTTAATTTTACCCTCCATTACACAAAACTATTACTGCTGTGAGACAAAGGAAATGACTGACTAAGACTATGCATTCTTTACAGACTTCCGCTTGTACATGTACCATAACCACAACTGGTTGCTAGAAGGTTATTACGGACTTGGTGAAACCTTCGCTGAGAATAAAATCAGAGAACTAGATCTGGCTGTTTGGCAAAACGAAGGCAAAATTTAAACTAGCGGTGAGATGTCTGTTGCTATTAAAGCCACATTTTGGGTGGTGACGTTTGGAACCATCGGTTATGCACTGTTCAAGTTGGTCAAACCTAATGATGAACTCCTCAAGCAGGTCATTATTAACTTCTGTATTACTTGTGGTCACTGATTGTTTAGCTAATATTAGATGGTTTTCTCGGGACTAAACTATGCATGGTTTTTTACTTTAGAGCTTGTGTGACGATTTTGATTCTACTATTACTTGTTTCATAAAATTGATGTAAATGTATAAATAAGATATTGAAAATACTGTACAAAAAAGGTTTTGTTAAACTCACCACATAATTTGTGACTATTTAAATTATTATATTTGAAATTAATCTAAATTAACATCAGTGCCCATATGTTGATCATTCATAATATTATGTTGAATTGAAATTTAATTCATTTCAGCATTCATAAAGTTTGATCCATCTTGTTTCACCATCATTGTATGATAATATTATTTCTCTGCTGGATATTGGCTTTGGATAAGACAAGACCAAAGTCACCACACATCAGTGGTGTTTTTGCAATATTTAAATTTCAAAAAAAAAAGACTGTAAAATTGTCTGGATTTTAAACATTGTTCATTTTTTACAGTTGGACTTAGAATCCAAACACACAGATGCAAGAAGGGTCAGTCATCAAACTATAAGTGTTTTAAAAGCCGCAGCAAATCAGAATTCCGAACTAAACAAGACAATAGAAGATTTATTAAAGAAAGGAAAATGAGTGACCGAAATTCTATATTAGAAAGATTAAGTAGGCGTGATGCACAAAGATTAGAAAAACTACAGAAAGCTCATAAGGCAAGGGAAGAAGTAGATGCTTCAGATGAAAATGAGGATTTCTTTTCAGGCGCATTTAAAATCAAATCAGAATACATTGAAGACTTACTGATGCAAATTCCAACATTAGAAATGAATATTTTGCCTTCACACTTTGATAGTATAAAAAAAGAGGTAAATGAATTACAAAAATATGTTGTTACATCATCATTCTTCTTAAAAGAGTTTAACATGCGCAAATACTTGGGAATTGTGCAGAATCTTCAAACAAAATGCTATGAATTAGAGGAGAGATATGTTCCTAGGAAGAAGTTTGGATTTTCTAAAAAAAAGCTGCCCAAGTCCCACACTGAGAAACAAGGCTCACTGGACGACATTGATGCAGCAAGAAAGACTGATAGCAACAAATGGGATGATAAGCTTTTTGGCTTTGACTCACTAGAAAACAAAGTGTTACTGCTTGAGAATGATGAATTGTATCAGAGGGATGTCACTTTACGGAACCTTAAAAACTGCACTATTGGGCTCAAGGGTGTCATGGGAACTTTGCATTTAACCAATCTAGAAAACTGTATTGTGCTTTCTGGGCCAGTTACTTCATCAGTATTTGCTGAGAAATGTACAAATTGTAAGATAGTTACTGCATGCCAGCAGTTAAGAATGCACACCTCCAATAATTGTGACATTTATTTGCATGTTACTAGCAAGGGGATTGTTGAAGATTGTAGTGGAATATGCACAGCCCCATACAATTTGTATTATGAAGACCTAGAAAAGCATTTCAATATGTCTGCTTTGGACCATAATTCTAATAACTGGAATCTTTTGGACGATTTTAATTGGCTGGCTCCAGATATCCCTTCACCTAATTGGTCAGTTTTAAATGCAGAACAGCGAATCAGCAGTTGGGATGAGTGGTGGTCTAAGATTCCTTCCTAATAGTAGAGAGTAGATATTTGAAATTCTCTGTTTTCTAAAGCCATTAATACTCTGCTCTAAATAAGGTGTAACATCTAACAATTTATTTACTTATTATGTAAAGGTCCTATTATAATATCTTATATTTTTTCTTCATTTACATAATCCACTTTAAGTAGTAGTTTGACATCAATACAAATATTCAGTTTTTTTTATGTAAACTGAATCTAAAAATATGAGATGTAATAGGGTCCACCATAAAATAATGACAGGTAATTAATTTTATTTGGAAAATCTCAAAAATCCTGCGATTGCATACTACACACAAAATATGTATGACTAAGGTTTGCATCTGAAAAGTATACAGCCTGATATTCACCTTGAAGAAATGCCCTTGCCTTATATTATGCCCTTGTCTTGAGATAAATTATAAGAATGCTAATTTTATTTATCACATTGTCACAGAGGCAGGATACATATCATAATAAAAGGGACAAATTTTCCGTTCGTCCGTTTGTTTCTAAAAATAGCCTTTGCTGGACAGTGTTGTTTGCAAGAGAAAGCTCTCACAATGTTAGAGTAAGTCACAACTATATATCCACCATAGTCTTGTAAAAGCGGAGCAACACTCTAGCTATCTGGCTGGAACAAAAGTCTAACAGCATAAGAAAAATCATTGCTATAATTATACTTATTTCATTGCACCAAAGGCAAAAAACCCAATAAGTATCCTACTTCTGTATTTAAAACTAAACTTATTTTCCTAATATTGAAGACAACCTCAAATTATGTTATCCAATATCAGCTTATTTAATTCGGTACATATTATTTATGAAATAAATAACTTTATTAGTACATAGGTATCTGTTTTATTCCATCAGTTAATTAATACCTACTTCTTGATACGTATTTCGGCGTTAGGAAGATGGTCATTGCATCTTATATTTCTTGGGAGTCAAGCCTAGAAAAAAAGTGGATATCGAGTTTATCTATGCGTCAGGATGGCGGGATTTCAATACCTACCAAACGTATTTTTTTATGAGCAGTCTGCAAACGATCTGACGAGCTACCAGGTGGTAAGTAGTCTTCGGCGGCCATGGACACCTGCAACACCAGAGGAGTTGCTGATGCGTCGCAGAGTCCCTACGGACTGCAGACTGCCAGAGCCGCAGCAACCGAGTGGCAACTGGCCCTGGTAATTCTGAAGGAGACTGCTGCTGAAGTATGCAAGGCTTTTTATACTTTGTACATTATTGGGGTCCTGGTCTCAAGAGCAACGTAGTGGAATTAGTGGGCATATGAGACTGGTTTAATTTACCCCACAGGCTGCACGTATGCTTGTTTGTCAGATTATGAAAAATGCTCATAAAAAGCATGAGAACGACTGCCATGCGCTACTGGGCTGCACGACTGCCATGCATGCATATTTTGGAGTAGCGGCTGCAGCTAGTGATATCAAATATTAGCAAAAATTGCTCAGATAGTGTGGCAACACACGGAGAAATTAAATACCTACGGAATATGCTACAAGCACTAACAAGGTAATCATTCAAAAGGTTTAGTCAGTTACGAATAAATTCCAAATAGAAATGCAGAAAATCTGGTTCTAGATATCAATAGTAGGTATTAGTTGAATATAATTATGTAGCTACGCTTGCAACCACATTTTTAGAATCTGGATAAATTTTCCCAAACTTCTGCTAGGTTTGAAATATACCTACCTAAGGCTACATAGGAACACACCACAGTGCTTTGGGAAATCTATACTAATATATAAACCTGAAGAGTTTGTTTGTTTGCTTGAACGCGCTAATCTCAGGAACTACTGGAACGATTTGAAAAATTCTTTCAGTGTTAGATAGCCCATTTATTGAGAAAGGCTATAGGCTATATACCATCACGCTACGCGGACGAAGTCGCGGGCAGAAGCTAGTGTGGGTATAAAATGAAAGTTGCTGCAACAATAAATAATAATTTATTATTCACTAATTGAAAAATATATAAAGTTGTCAAGTTTTCAAAATCACGGTAATTTTACAAATCTATACAAGGAAATAGGCTGTAGGAACATTAGGGTATGCACCTATTCTAATAAACATACTTTACACAATACGTAAGTGGCTTATTTTTTCAACACAATTGCTCTTCTACTCTGTACAAATCGAGAGTGCATGTTCCGTATTTACACAGCATACAGGTAATTTATACGATGGTGTCATTCGATTGCTGTATTCAACTGGCTATTGATAATAGATACATAATTATGACAAGGTACGATGGAGCAATAGTACCTACTGTATTATAGTACTATGCAAACAGTTCGTATTTGGACTGCAAGTATGGTGCAAAATAAGGAGAAATTATCTCCTAGAAACTGGCAGTAGTTATCAAGTAGCAAAAAAGCGTAATTTTGAAAAAGCTGTTCTTCGAAATATATTTTGTCATGACATGTAAATAAGTAGGTACCTAATCATATAAAAACACGAATATAAGTAATATTATTACAATAATATGAATTATTTATGGATGTGTTTCAAAACAAAACAGGGAAGCCAAAAATTAATGCTTTTGCTATTTACTAAACCATGTAAATGCCTCATAAAACAAGCTTATTAGATAAAAATCTGAAATTTGCGTCAATGTTATTACGTTTTTCTTTTGCATAATTTGATTATATTTTTGAGATCAATAATACTTGAGGAAGGCTTGTTTGAATTACATAGTACGTACTTAAATAACATTGCATTTTCAATTTTACATAATTATACAACATTATTTTTAGTAAGTTTATGGGAAACTACACCATGTTATATTTTGTCCCAAAAATTATTTAATAGGTACAGTCGCGAAACTTGGCGGTCGACCATTTTTCTAACAAAATCCTTTGAACAACTCTCGATAAGTCAGCCACACCCACATTTCACTTCCGCCAATTAGGATAGTTTAAAATGCGAAAACTCATCATACGATTCAATAGAAATTCAAAGTATCAATTAACGCGCTTAAGGCTCAAGGGGATATCGGCGGGGTGAGGGGAAGGGGTGATAACGCACAGTACGCCCGCGCGCTCAGTGCAAGCGATTTTAGCCTTAAGGGTGGTTCACCGCCAAGATTGTCGATAGTACATAAAGGTTACAGGTGGGAGATACCAAGCGATACTAATACTAAGTACCTTTCCGCAATCATACGCGTACAACACAAGTCACGGCAGGTCATACCGGCACTAGGCACGGGTGCACAGCGGGGCGGGGGTAATAAGACGTGGTGAGCAAGTTTTTGTATAGACAACCAGGTAACATAGCAAGCTTTTAACCTTGTGATTTTTCATATCATATCAAATTTTGTACATAAAAATACTAGACACACGTGCCGGGTTTCACACATACTAAAACTAATGTTGTATGTCCTTTAGTTCCACGCACAAGTCTATCTACATACTTAAAATTGTCTTAAGCATATGACACAAATAAATTCATAATCTCTTTTAACTTAGAATTAATAATTTAATAGATATTTAATTTCCAATAGGGTTTAAAATCTTAATATACATTTAAAGGCAGGTTTATATTTTCCCATCACAATAATAAAAAACACGTTGGGTTTAATGAAACAAACTGATTATTTGATTTTATAAATCACAACAATGGGTTCAGAAAACCGGTCACAACACTACTCGGTTAATTTCTTTCAACAATACCAAGAACCCAAGATTATGAACAAGTAATTTATATATGGGATTTTAAATAAATTGTGACATACAAAAATAATGAATAAATAAATACAATAAACACCATATTTTTTAAAATCACAAACTAAGTACATAATTTTAGAGCCTTAGACTAACTTACAATGTTTTTTTTTTATAAAACTATGTATTCTTTTTATAAGTACCTAAAAGAGGTCTACAAATACATAAAGTCCATAAAGCATTACTATTATTGTAAACCTTGAATATTTAAAAAAAAATGTTAATGCAGGATTTTCCTAATTGGTTAGCATCTGGCAACACGAATTTAAGAGCGATAATGTCATTGTCATCTGTCTCATACATAATGTAATAGAAATTTATATTATATTATGTAATTGAATTTAAAGTCATTTCTTTGTTTGAATACGAGATTCTTTTTATTTTGTTTGAAATATGGATCTTTGAGTTAATTCTTTATATATTTTATAATAAACTTATTTTTAGTATACACAAAAGCAGCAAAATGTTTGTTTTATCTCGTCTCGTATCGGCATTGGTGGACTCCGGGACTTAGGCCCACTTGCACCAACTTTTTAAATATGTTTAAATTGTATTTAAACACAAATTTACTATGAAATATTGTATTTAAATAGAATTTAAATACATTTAAGAAGTTGGTGCAAATATGGATCTTTGAGTTAATTCTTTATATATTTTATAATAAACTTATTTTTAGTATACACAAAAGCAGCAAAATGTTTGTTTTATCTCGTCTCGTATCGGCATTGGTGGACTCCGGGACTTAGGCCCACTTGCACCAACTTTTTAAATATGTTTAAATTGTATTTAAACACAAATTTACTATAAAATATTGTATTTAAATAGAATTTAAATACATTTAAGAAGTTGGTGCAAGTGGCCCTTAGTGTATACTAAAAATAACCTTGTTTAATTAAAATTAAATTTAGTTTTATTCTGTATTAGTTGGATTAGAATGAATTTATTAATTTATTTGCTAGTCTATCATCGAGCGTACCACCAAAATCTTATATTATTAAGGCAATATAAATTATTTTTATAAAGGAATGTTTCACATATTATTAAGTACATAATGTACAGAGTTAAATATTGAAATTTATTTTATAGTAAGTATAAAGACGACACAGATAAAAATATAGAATTTCGGAAAAATAGAAAATATTTATCTAAGAATCAGTCTTGATTTAGTAGGGAATTGGTCAACAATTTACAAAACGTGAAAGTCGAAGGAAACAATGAAATTAAATAAATTCTCGTAATAAGTTTAGTTGGCCAAATATTAACTTAATGTAGAATTATTTTCGTTCGTATTTGTATTTACAAGCTTCATATAGATAAATGCCTAATAGGCTGAATTTCTTTAAAAAATAATACATTGTCATGTAAAGTATCGGTTGTGATAAATTCTTCCTATTTTTCCGTGAACTGTACAAAGTGAATGCACATGAAATAATTCTAGCAATGCTAAACTATTGAACCACTTTCGGCATGAAATCGTCTTACGTGTAATGGCATAATTATATTTAATTATTGTGACCTGTTTGAATCGATTATTTAAAACCTCCCAAAACGGTGCTATGTTTCATCATCTAGATACCCATTTACTAGTCTTCTCTCTGATAAAATATTAGAGGGGCTGGCACTTGGCAGGACATTACACTTCGTTGGGAAAATTTATCAGGCATGCAGGTTTCCTTACGATGTTTTTCCTTCACTGCTCGGCGATTAGCAAAATTTTTTTTTATGGGTTTGGGGAGCAAACGACCATACGGATCATCTGATGGTGAGCGATAACTGCCTCCCATGGACAAATTTTTTTTTATGGGTTTGGGCAGCAAACGACCATTCGGATCATCTGATGGTAAGCGATAACTGCCTCCCATGGACACCCGCAACACCAGAGGAGTCACAAGTGCGTTGCCCGCCTTTTAAAAGGGATTGAGGCTCACTCACTCGGCGAAACACAACGCAAGCGTTGCTTCACGCCGGTTTTTTGTGAGGCCGTGGTATCACTCCGGTTGAGCCGGCCCAATCGTGCCGAAGCATGGCTCTCCCACGTGAGAAATTTGTTGTACGGTAATGATTGCTAATAGTCAGAGGTGCCTTGGATTTAAACTTGAGTGAAAATTAACAGCACTAGTAACACTGCAGGCGTAAAATAGTAGGTATCGATCGTTGTGTGTTGAGTTAATAAAGATTCTTGTAATAGTGATTCCTTTATGAAAATCTATAAATTGATACCCGAAATCGGTACCCGTCAAATACCAAATTAATTTATAGATACAATTCAAAATTTATTGTTCTTGTGTGCCTAGCTCTTACGCCTTACTTAAAAGTATATAAAAGGGTAAGTGATATGTGTTGGTGTAAACGTTACAGTACACGCACATTTGCTAGGGCTTATTTTCTTTATTGGGCAATAACGTCAAATTCTCCAGTTGAGTTTATTTTTGCTTGCATTAAGTTATTTAGAATGTTAATTAGAAATGTACCCGAGAAACGATAAAAAAGGTATGTTCTCCTCTATTAAATGTGACTACTAAAACTGTTTTATGGTATTTCATAAAGACAAACTTTAGAGCGGCAGTTACATTACCGGGGTCCAAGGAGCCAAAGTCTGATAATTCAATTGAATTACAATGGTCATTTAATAACACTAAATGCAGGCCTGGCCTTGAGGTCCAGGGACCATAGGCCTTTGGAGCCCCTCCAAGCTTCGAGGCAAGCCAGGCTTTTGTAGGTCCTGCCACTAGGACTGGGGCCCCTAGGCTGGCTGGGCCCCTAAGCCGGGGCCTTGTAGGCCTCGGCAGAAAACTATGCGGCACTGACATATGAACTGTCAGATATCATAGACAAAACTGTCAAAAATCAACATACTAAAGTATTGAATGACGATTTTGGCGATTAAATAGCAGACGTGGGGGCCAGAGGCCTAAGCGTGAGTTTAATATCACTGACTCGATTTTAGGCACATTATTGGTGAAGGTCACACCATTCATCACGCAAAACACGGTCGGTTCTGCGTACCGATTGGCGTCCTCAGAGACATTTACCAATCTTCACCAATCAGAGAGCCGAACGCGATCGATGTGTAAAATCTAATCCAATCGAAAAGAAACTTCACTAAGCCCTCAGAACTGTAGAACATGTGGTTTGGGGGAAGTTTTAATAGAAACAATATGTAGGACGGACGGCAAATCGATTCAAACACGCCACAACAACTTTATTTAGTCTAACTAAATCGAGAGTTATTACTAAGTTAGTAGATTTAGTGGTAGCCTCACCAGGGCTTGTTGTGCGTGATGGTCCACTGCTGGTACGTGTTGTTGGGGTCGCACGGCACCAGGCCCAGCTGTCTCGAGTGGGGCTGCAGCGTGAGGCAGTACCCGTGGAGCCGGTGAATCAGGTGGTGGTGATCTTCGTCGTAGCTGGAAATATAAATTATTATTTATTATGGCTTCATGGAAAAAAAATCTGTAAAAATAAAGATTTTGATTTTATGCTCGGCAAAAAGCGTACTCCAGGATCATGTGAAGTGAAGTTTTGCGTGTCATACAAATTCTATACTAACACTTATTTAGCGGGAAAGGGAGATAGCATCTCCTCTCAAGCGTTTAAACACATATCTTAGATCTTTACGAGTCGATTTAAATTATTTTTTCATCTATAATATAAAAATGTTGCTAAGCGCAAATCTCGAGTGCAGCTGAACCGATTTCGCTAATTCTTTTTTTATAATATTCCTTGAAGTACAAGGATGGTTCTTACGGAGAGAAAAATTAAAAAAATGCCTGAAAACGTCAAAATGCAACACTTTTCTATATTCCCATACAAAAGATTCGTAATAATGCTTAAAAGTCAATTCGAACTTTAATACCATGCCAAAAGTTTGAGTGTTAGTGGAGGGGTTCCGGGCAGGCCCGTATTTAGGGGGCCAGGGCCCCTAGGCACTTGGCATTTGGGGGCCCCCTCCCCCATCTCGAAATCATTCCCTTTTTATCCGGCTTCAAAAAAGAGGAGGTTCTCAACGTCGGTTTGAAATATCTTGGCAGTCGACGATATAGAGGAGGAACAAAGTAGGCGCACAGTCTTGAGGGACACCAGCATTTATAAGTGTGGAATCCGAGCATTCACCGTCAACTACGACCTTCATGCTTCTGTCTGCAAGAAAGCTGGTGACTTATTCGCATAGTTTCTCGGGAAGCCTATAGGAAGAAAGCTTCGAAAAAAGAAGCGTTTCGTGCCATAAAGGCCTTCGCTATGTCCAAACTGAACGCCAAGGCTTCCCCCTTAGTTTCGATCGCCTAAGACTAACGATGTGTCAGGTATACCTTAAAGAAGATCAACAGCCGATCGACCCTTACGAAAGTCGTACTGCTGGTCACGAAGCAGATCCTCTAAGAACCGAAAGAGCTGGCAGTTGACAATGGACTCCAGTATCTTCGAGAAAAGGCCTCCCTTTTCTTCTCTCTTCTCTTATGGCTATCGGTCTATAGTTTGAGGGATTTGAGCGTCGACCATTTCCCATGTGTAGAGGTAAAAAGGATGGCTTACAGAAATTTCCTTCGAGAACTTTGACAAGAGACCAGAACGTACGAGTTCCCGAAGGAAGGCGCTCAAGCCTCTCACCAATTCACTGATGTGCTCCGACTTCGACCATACAGGCAGAAATCGTGATGGGTTTTGGAGAAGTATCATGATTTCTGCCTGTACGTATGCAGTTCTATTACATCTCCTGAAACTCGATAACGTCGTGATCACAACCTGGATATCATGTTTTAATTTACACTTAGAGCCTCAGGAACTACGCGTTAGACCATGTTTAAACACATGCCTACAGCTAGAAGCATTTTTTGCCGGCTTAAATAACGACATGGTACGCGTGTTACGTAATCAGTTTAAATAAAGTTTTAACAGTTACAACCTTTTCTTTCTAAAAAACAACAGAAAATCAATAACAATGTGATTTTTGTAGCCTTTCCAGAATTTTGGCACCATCATTTGTTTTTAAATATTTCGGTATAATTTAGTAAAATTAGCAAGAATAAAAGAGCTAATTAATCCCTCAAACTTTTGTAGAAAGTTGTTACACTAAAAGTCTTAGTTAAAATATCGCTAGATTTTGTTGATGTGCTTATTATAACATCGATGATGATAACTATGGTTTGGCGCTGATCAAAATCTCGCCCAGGTGGTGCTAAAACCTGTACTGTACCTATATTCCACGTTTCATGATGCTAAATTGACTACACGAAACCGAATTAGTTTTGATTTTAATATGAATCTACGTTTTTAAATGCAAAATAATTCGCGACGTCCACCATCCACGCATGCGTATTTATACAAGGCCAATATCGTAAGTTAAAATTTCAGGAATCTCCTACCTTTTAGCAAGAAGATCATACAACATTTTACAATTAATTATGCGAGGAAAAAACCTACCTGTACCTACATATGCGAACCGGCTAATTAAAAAGTTACTTTCAGTTTTAAGCTTTGACTATCTAAGATAGTCAAAGGTTCTAAGAGACACTTTCTGTTGCTGTGTATACCCTAGTAAATGAGTAAGTACTTTCTGAATGTGTGCATTGTAAAGATATGTTAAAGTGCACGCGCGTGCGAGTAAGATAAACGTCCGAAACTCGACTCTTTCTTAGGTTACGTCTGTTTATTTGATAATTTGGTAGACGAGTCCTGGCAAAAGTGTGTCCACAATAAGACCACTAACTTTTAAATAGCTCGAATGCGTTATAGCCTTTCAAGACTTTAAAGAATATTTTCAATAGTTTCTTTATAGGCCAAGCCAGGCTTTTGAGCTTGTCCGCAGGTTCCGCCACTGGAACTGGGGCCCCTAGGCTGGCTGGGCCCCTAGGCCTTTGAGCTTGTACGCAAGTTCCGCCACTTGAACTGGGGCCCCTAGGCTGGCTGGGCCCCTAGGCCAGGGCCTTGTGGGCCTAAGGGTAAATACGGGCCTGGTTCCGGGAAGGCAAAACAATTGAGTGACGTTAGTTTCAGAATCGACTGTTAGGCGGTACGAAGTCAGTTAGTTATGAATAGAATTTTATCTGTTTTTTTACAGTCAACAACCCTATAATGATATTTATGTTATGAATCGTCCAATAACTTGAAAGAAATAAACAGCGTGTCATTATTATTAATAGTCACATACCTCCAAGGCCCGTCAACGGTGCCGAGTCTGCAGAAGGCTTGCTTCAAGTTGTCGACATCAGCTTCAACGCAGCGTTCCCCGACGCCGAGCTGGCCGGCCTCGTTGAGACGGAACAGCTGACTATTGCCTGCACCGTGGCAAGATGCAGTGCCTAGAAATTAAGAGAAACCCAAACATTTGTTGAGAGACAAGTAAGAGTAGAGAATGAAATCTTATGTATGTGAGGGATTTTCCACATTTTTCAAAATAAAGTCGTCAAATTATTTTTAAGTCGCCTTTTTTCACTTAGGTGATATAATTCCGAGTAACACCGAATCTATTTAAATAAAAGAAAGTCGTGTTAGTTACACTATTTATAACGTAAGAACGGCTGAACCGATTTGGCTGAAAATTGGTGGAGAGGTAGCTTAGAACCAGGAGACGGATATAGTATACTTTTTATCCCGTTCCCGTGGGATGTGATGACAGACCGAATTCCACGGGGGCGAAGCCGCGGTCAGAAGCTAGTAAGTGATAATTAAATTAGTGGTAATTACTTATTTTACCTGGGTGCGATCACGTAGGTGAAATTAAGACATCCTTTTTAAGTGATCCCAGAAACATGTGAGAAACAGAACCCGAGAAGATATTTTATAATTGCGTCTATGTTTGTTCCTGACGTCACATCGAGTGTGCCGAGGAGTCGCTCGGGACCGGCCTCATCATTCGACAGCGGCCCCCACCTTCAGACTACCTCCGCTGTACACTCACTCGCCGCTACGGAACCGCGCGCACGCATCGGCTGTCTTCTTTTTTTGTTATTAGCGCCTATCGAAATACAGTTCATACCGAAGATAAGCAGTTTTATAAGCAGTCAAGACCCCCAGCAACACACCTGGAGCTTGACACCTAACAATGGTCCTTCGAGAGTGTACAGCGGAGGTAGTCTGAAGGTGGGGGCCGCTGTCGAATGATGAGGCCGGTCCCGAGCGACTCCTCGGCACACTCGATGTGACGTCAGGAACAATGTTAGAGCAGTGGTTCTTAACCGGTGGTCTGTGAACAATAGCTGGTGGTCCCTGAAGAACCAGATGTTCTGCGTACTACACAATACATGATTGAAATCAAGGACATAATATACAGTTCATGGTGCATGGCAACACAACAATTTTGAGAAGTAGTCCCTCATCATAAAAATGTTTAATGATTTTAACGCCGTGTGTGCCTACTTTTAGACACCTCTTGGGTCAAACGCATTTCCATCACCAGAAAAAAATAAGTCGACTTGTCAATTATAATTTTTAATATTTGGTAATAAGTACTAAGTATTCATCGTCGCCCATGGATACCAGAGGACTTGCTGATGCGTTGCTGACCCTTAAGAGACGAGAGACTGCAGAATGTCAGAGCCACAGCAACCGAGGGAGAACTGGCTCTTACGCGCAAAAGTCGAAATACAAACTGCTTTACGACAGACTCGGACGTAAGATGGAATAAATGTTTCATAACATTCGACGAAGTGATACTAACTGGGTCTAATCATAGCGACTGTGACGAATGAAGTTCAAGCTTAATATCTTTATCAGAAATCCGAAAGTTGGTTATTTAAATTATGATTCAGTCTACTAGTAGTCCGGTCAATTACGACATCCGAGGATACAATCATTCGCACCTAGCTGAAAATTGGTAGGATTGTTCAAAACACCATTAGAAATGAAATACAAAAAGTCCTCATTGATCCGACACCTGTAAAAAAAATTACTGAGGTTCAAAGGTCACAAAAACGTTCACAAAAAAAATAGATGCAGTAGTGCCAGGGTTGAGACGTATTATGTGTTTCTATGAAATTTTCAGTAATAGCTCCACATTAGACTCGCCCCGCCATCCATAAATTACGACACACGAATTTCATGATATCTTGAACACCCCCCTGCCGTTGGTATCCAACGTCGACATATTTTACAATTTCACACTACAGAACAACAGTTCAATTTTTGTTTATATAAATACATTTTTACATGTGACATCACAAAGTTGTTGTGACGAAATGTGTCATTGGGACAATGGAATTCCTCCCACCCACACACAACGGGTGCGCGGGATTGTCACATACAACGGGTGGGAGGGATTATCGCCCCTTGACACACAATGTCACATTTCATCGATCCCCACCTCCCAAAACGTGTGACATAATTGTAGGTTGGCCAATACATTGAGGAAACTTTCATGATGGTATGCTAAGCTTAAAAAATTGAAATAAAATTAGCTCACCTATATAAGCTGGAGCACCTTTCCCCATTGTGTCAAGACAGACTCCACTGGCTTTATTCTTCACCATTCCCCAGTGGATATTCTTTGGAAGTTTCGGGAACTTATCATACACGTCGTAAGCCACGTTCGCCATATACCACCCGAAGCTCTTACACTTCAGGCGTCCCTTCATAGCAAGTTGTTCGCTAATATCTCCCATGTCCAAGAAACGAGCCATGGGCTCTCTGGTGTAGAAGTACTCCTTATGCTCATCGTCAAACCAGGTCTCAATAACTCTCTTGTAGTTTATAGTGATAAGAGAACCCTTTCTGTTCTTGGCAAGATTGCCGAAAGAGTAGGGCATGAACGCCCGGTATACGTGTCCAACTCTGGAGCAAGGAACCCATTCAATGCTGCCGCCACATTGCCAGATTTTGAAACTCAACTCGAAGTTCTCTCCTCCCCAAACAAGGAGACCTGGATCATATGCTCCGATTTCGAGGAAATATCTCCTGTTAATTGCGAACAATCCTCCCGCGTGAGTAGGACTTTTATAGGGTTCGGATTTGTGTTTGTGGAGGTTTGCTTCTCTGTCAGGTACTTCGTTCTCTTTGTACAGCATTCCCCATTCGAAGATGCCTCTGTAGTTCATTCCGTGTTGGTAAACCGGCCTGTATTCGAAGGTTCTGTGGTCGACACCGTCAATAACCGGGACAGTCATGATCCTGTAGTCTCGGTATATCGGGGCGAGCAGAGGGGGTAGCCAGTTGATGTTGACCTCACAGTGGGCGTCTAGGAAGACAATGACGTCACCGGTTGCCTCCTGCGCGCCTCTCGATCGCGTTCGTATCAGTCCTTCGCGCTGAGCGTTCCTGATGAGACGAACTTTTCCTTTCCACCGTTTTATGTAATTATCCAAGTTTGTTTTTAAGTTGTCTTTATCGGAGAAGTCGTCCACCTGAAGATAAGTAATGTAAGCATGTAATAAAACCAGGCAAGTGAAATTAATAGTCTAAAAGCATTTTTTGTTCGGATCGACCGCTGTCTGGTCATGACATTGAACAGATCTATACAAATAAATAGAGTGCCTGTTTGTAATATTAAAATAACCGCTTTTACGAAGTGCACTTGGATGTATACGCGGTACATACATATACCTATCAAAACAACATTTTTTACAATTTTAGTCTATCTATTTGTTCCGGATAATCTGTGAAATGGCTGGACCGATTTTGACGGGGCTTTCACTGTCAGACAGCTGATGTAACAAGGAGCAACTTTTTTTATACGACGCGATATAAAAACCGTAGGTGCCTTGCCTCTGATCATTGGGGAAGGGATAAAAATCGTGATCACACTCATCACGACCCTAACGGATCAATCCAATCCCAATCTCAATATAGAGCTTATAATGTTTATACATTTCAGATAGGGATTCAGTTTATATCAATATTACAAAGGGAATATACATGGTAAAAAGCGCGAACACTGTTTACAGTGCACAATAACACGTTTTGAAAATAGAACAGCGGTTGATTTCCGCTCCGTTACACGTATTGCGTTAAAATGCGCCGTCCTGACTAACCGTACTGTATTTATCACAATAGTTTTAACATAGTACCCATGTGTTACTCTACTAATAATCACCTTTACAATTACGGGACACTTTACAAACATAATTAAAGGACATCGAGAAACGATACAATTGTATGAGGATCACAGAAAGATGGAAACCACAACACGATACATTGCCAAACGTAGGTGAAGTTGCCAGATAACTAAACATAAATTAGGTTAGGCAGCTTTGTGATGAGGTAGGTACAAACACTGTTCGCCTGTATGTTTGGGTCCCATGTGACAAGATGAGAGCTTATTGCTATTATTCGGACATAAATCACAAACTCCGAGCTACTACTGAGATCAAAAACCCAACAAATCTGCTGAATCCAGGACCTCGTGTGAAGCAGTCGCACTAGACTGTAATCTATAGGTCCCATGTGATAAAGGCCTTATCCTCTTTGGGGATACAGGTGACGGTACAAAAAAATACTAGTTTATTGATATCGATACATTAAACAGCAATTATTACTTAATTTTATCGACACTAATTTACATAGTAAACGCATTACAATCAAACAGTTAAGTAAATGCCGTTACAATTTGATAACAAAGCGAAAAATCATTGTGCTAATGATAATTGAATGGGTAACTGATATTTGAATTAATGTTCTTTTTGGGAGGAGTTTTAGAGATTGATCATGTTATATTTTTATACATCGTAGACAAAGAGAAAAGCTAACAAAGTAGTTTATAAGATCAACGTTATTTCGCTAAACTTTAGATTGAATCATATCCCTATAAGTTTATTTTTGAGTTATCGATTGGATTTACAACACTATGGTTAATAAACATCGATACTTTTACTCCCAGATGTATTTTTACCTCCTTAAAGGACTATGCGACATTTTGGGCTCACTTCATCATTGTCCAACAGTGATAAAAGTAAAACATGGCATATGAAAGCTCTTGGGGTGTTCTTAATTTAATTTAATTGCACCGGAGTTGAAATCCATCGCGAAAATGATGTTTGGTGGTTAACATAGCTACTGTTACACATTTTTCGCGCTAAGCTCTAAAGTAAACCCTAAGAAGGTTTCATTACAATTGTATAATTGTTTGGAAAGGGGGCTAGAGTTCATACAAGTATGCCCTTGGTCTTTTATGCTATGAATTTAGGTAAAGTTTGAAAGCATAAAGGTTTGACCCTGTTTTATCGAAGTAGGTCATGTTTTGTAATGTAGCATCAAATCATTATTCGCAATATTTTATTTTTCTTTATGTATTGTGAATTTATTGCAATTTACGAAGATGGTGTGTTATCGCGCGTTATGCTCTAACGGCAAATGTTATTCAATCATGAAATTCTGCTGCATGTGAAAAGTAGATACATACGGGTTCTAGAGTTAGGTAACTACATATAATTTTATATCTGACTGATAAAATATGACTTTTTTCTGTGTAATAGTTAATTACATATATACCGATCGATCAGATATAAATTGATTGAAAATAATAATTGTGGTGTAGCTTCTTAGTCTTATAACAACGACATTTTGTCAGGCACATACCATCACGCCTGTATTCCTCGAAGGATTAGGCAGAGGCGTACTAATGTACACCCACAGTTCGCCGATATGTTTAGGTCCCATGTAATAGGGGGCGAGCCCATTGCCATTAACCGGGCACAAATTTTAAACTCCGAGCTGCTACTGGAAACTTCATATAAAAACTCAATAACATTTTGTTCGACCTGGGAATCGAACCCAAGACATCTAGCGTAGCAGTCGCTCTCAGAACCACTATGCTAATGAGGCAGTTTATTTATAGCAATAATTATGGTGTAGCTTATTAGTCTTTAACAACGATACTTTGTCAGGCACATGATACGTAATTTTCGACCTATTGTAGTATAGGTCTTCAAACCACTATTTTAATTTGAGCGCGCTACCCTGACCGCGTATGTGCTTTGCTGCTTATATTGTAAAATTGACTACTGTGCAACTACAAAAAACACAAACAACTGTATATACCTACCTACTTTTATCTGATGTATAGGGTGAGATCTTTTGCCCTATCACTACTACCGCATGCAAATTAAGATTTAAAATGTACCTATATTAAAGTATACAATTGATTAGCTTGTCTCTCTTCCGTCATACACTCACCAAGACCACTTCATGAAGGACATTCGGCGGTGATCTGTCGATGACGGAGTGCACAGTCCTCATGAGGACCGAGAAGCCCTCGTTGTGGAACACGATGATGACTGATGTGCTCGGCAGATCCACAGGGTAATGCCAGTACTTGCACTCGTCCAGGCGAGTGTCAGGAATCGATCTGGTGACGGGACATGTATTATTAGACGATGAGCAGTAGAGTTCGACGAAAATTCCACTTCGACTGCCTAAGGTTAAGGGTCTGGCAGAGGCTAAATTGCCTACAAAAACGCAATACCTAAATAAATCTTAATTAAAACACTTTTTTTTTTAATTCCATTCCATTAGCAGCATTCTAGAAACATGAGAATGTTGAATATTTTTGTTTGAAATAGACAGTTTATAAGCACTTCGTGAAAGGCAACGAATGTTACAACTAATTGCACGGTTCTATGTTGTGAAAATTGCAATGGTTGTATATTTTTCTAATGCGATGATAAAGATAAAGATAAAGATGTATTTATTTGTTAAAACACGTGTGCTATAAAATAGATGTTACTTATAGAAATATAAAGTACCAACAATGTTCTGCCATCTATTTGGCGTACAAATGTGAAATATATTAAATTACAAGCATGCTTTTTTAATTCGTAACTGTGTAACGGAAAACTGTAGGATTTTTGTTATTGTTAGCATTTAATCAATTTTGCATAAGGTAAAGCAGATTTGGAAAACAGGATAAGATAGTAATGCAATTCTTTTTTTTATACCACTAAGGTGGCAAACAAACGTACGGCCCGCCTGATGGTAAGCGGTTACTGTAGCATACGGACGCTTACGAGACCAGGGGAGAGAAGCAGAAGCAGAGTTTATACGAAGTCAGTAATGCTGGCGCCAGTCACTTGCTTGAAAAATAGACGGGCACTCTATTCTCACCAGCGTTGGTAGCCAGCGCTGGCTTGGCTTGAGAAACTGTTTACACAAGGCAAAATACCAAGCCAGCGCTGACTGCCAGTGACACGCGTGCGTTGCCGACACTGCCAAGACCTTTTCACACCCTAAAATTCAAGTATGTGAGGCACACAGTAGTATACAGGCATATAAAGTATTTTAGAAATCCAGACGCAGCTGGATAGGTGTACCTGTTCATAGCAATATCATTGGAGGCAGCGATATTCATGCCGTATTCGCCCTCCGACTCTGTGATGTCGTTGGCCCTGTCTTGCGGCATGTGGTACGGTTTACCCTCTTCACCGGGCCCTTTCACTACTTTCAGATCTCTTGGCTCGAAGTTGCCGAGTTCTGAAACAATTATTTGTTTTTTTTAGGGTTCCGTACCCAAACGGTAAAAACAGGACCCTATTACTAAGACTTCGTTGTCTGTCCGTCCGTCTGTCGGTCACCACACTGTATCTCAAGAACCGCGGCAGCTAGACAGTTGAAATTTTCACAGATGATGTATTTTTGTTGCCGCTATAACAAAAAATACTAAAAAACCGGCCAAGTGCGAGTCGGACTCGCACTTGAATTTTCTCCTATATCGTGTGCCTTTACAAACAAATTTTCACATAGACGAACAACAATATCCGGAATAACTACCTGTATGTAAAACAAATATTTGATAGACTGATGTCGGTCAGCGACTACGCGAAACGTGTCGTCTACATTATTTGGATTCCCCTCCAAAAGATAGCTATAGTTAAATTATTTTAATTAAAGATTTGTCGGAGAGTAGGCCTAGGTGCTTTGGCATGGGTTTGAGGGGCGGGGATTTTGTATTTAAATAGAACAAATAAAAATTCACTTTTTACGAGTGGTTTAAGCATCGGATTTACGCTAGTATCGTCACAAGACACACACAAGCATGTCAATGCGTGCTCGCATAGAAATCTGCATTATTTTCGAACTATTTCATTTGATTTAAAGAGGTAGAATAATGCTACTATACATACTAATGTGTGCATGTATAGATGTTTGTTACTCTGCAACGTAAAAACTACTGTGGGGATTTTAATGGAACTTTGCAATAATATAGCTCATACATTCTGATGTATGCAAAAGTTCCATTATCTATATATATATTGATATCCAGTATAGATATTTGAGTTATAGCCTGTTATTCTGATAACAGGCTATAACTCAAATATCTATGCTGACGAAGTCACGGGCAAAAGCTAGTATAATATAAAGATAATGGAGCGAATGTATCTATATGCTGAATGTAAACAAACAACAATACAAAAAACTATTGTCCGTTAATGTATATCAGTAGCATAAAGCTAATTAAAGCTGTATGCATTACTAATTATTAAATATAGTAAAAAGCAAAATAATTAGATATTAGGATGATAATAAATTAATGGGAATTAATTTTTTTCACTCCGAATTAAATACTTAATACAAAACTATGTACATATTGTTATTGTATGAACTAAGTTACCATTTATTGTAGTGTTGAAAAATAAAATTGGAAAATAATATGGTAAGTTACTAAGTACAGTCATTTAAAAATGAAACTTATTGACCATACTCAACTTTTCCATATGTATGGAAACTTAAAAACACGAGAATTATTATTTAAAACGCCAACAAATACGGTGCGTCTAACATCTGGAATAATGGGAAAAAATTCTGTTGTATGCCATATTGTAGCAGTAGCTAGGAAATATCTAAAGGGAAATTCCTCTCATAAAGGTGCATCCACACGGCAATCATTCTTTAGCAGGCATTGATGTGGATGAGAAAATTCCATTGCTTCATGCAAATCAAACATTTCTTTGTAAGTTTATATGTAGTATGGATGTGATGGTAGAGTGGGTTATTTTCTACAACTCCATGACCTGAAAAACCCTTGCTGAAGAAAGTTTGTTCTATGCTGAGTTCAAAATAGTGCTGAAATACTAGTAACCGAAAGTAGTATGTAGTTAAGTATGTAGGCGAATAATCACAGTGTGGCCAGACCTTTACAAGAAAAACATTGTACATACATCAAACAATTTGTTTGGTTGACTTTATAAAATAAAAAAATAGATGATATTTCTTGAATTCCTTATAAAGTGAATGATAGATGATCTGTTGGCAGAGGAAACCCTAGAAAGACATACACCAAATTCCTTCAAAAAGGTCAGGTGTTTAGTACTTACATGCAACCGGTATGTGTATGACATGAATGTGGATGAAGCAAAAGAAAGCCTAAGAAAAGGTAGCTTATGTCCTTCTCCAAGGTCCTATCTAGCTCTATGCCAAAATCCACCAAATTTGGTTTAACAATTTTGGCCAATAAGAGATAACAAACAGACAGAGATACTAATTAATTCATGTTATCATCAGTATTAATGATATATATATCAGTATTAATGATATTATCAATTAAATCCATTAGCTAATTTCATTGAATTAAATTACTACTTATTATAAACAACAGATAATTGTAATTAGTAGTTAAATAAGTGTAGCAGATTACCTACTTGTATTGTTTCGACAAGTGGTATGCCACAATAGTTTGCGATACAGCTGTGAATGTGTGATTGTGGACTGTTTGATTGCTTGTATAGTTTGTATAACTATACAAGCAATCAAACAGTCCACAAAACATGTACTGACGTAACAAAAACACTGTAAACTCTATGGGCAAACAAGACACGCCGGCTCAATAGGCCAAGTAACAGTACTTATTTCAAACACACATTATCACTAAAATTAGCCATTGAAAGTCAATAAACTTTGTTACCTGTCTTCAAAATAGGATAAACATCACGATGGAACTTAAAATATTCGGCTTGTGAGTCCGATATTAATTCATTTGCGGATTCAGAAGCGACGTTCTCCATGGACCACTTATGCAAAGCGAACAGCAAAAGTAATAAAATCGCGCACGCGGATCCCATGCGGATAATCCGGCCTCTCCTTACATTAGTGATTCTCATTTTTGTAACTAATAGGTACTTGTTCATAAGAAATACAATAAGAAAATTTAATTCGAATGTCCCGACGAGAAATCGTCGACGATCAACTCGCGGACGCAGATGACGTTTGTATTGTATGATTATGACACATTTTACGTCAACATAGAGCGTTTCGTTCTCGTGGTAATTCTTGTTCTTGTTTCATATCTGATTTATATGTAATAATTATGTAATATAAAAGACGATTACAATATAATTTTAGGTAAAGTTGGAATATTTTTTTGAGAAATCCGTAATTTCAATACTCTTCAATAATTATATTCAATACAACAATTCTTTTGTGTAGTTGGCAGCTCTACCCAAGTTTGACAATTCCTGTGATTGTCTGTGGATTTCGTGTCGTTCAGTTGACAGTTTGTTTGTTTTTGAATTTGAAATTGAATCAGTTAAAAAATCCAGTTACAAGCCTGTTGTGTTTTCAATTATTTTCAGTGTTTCAAACTTACAAATTGTGTTTCATTGTGAAAATGAAATGAAGAGATAAATAATCTGTACTAACAGTATCCATAAATTATTCCGGTACCTATAATTTATTAGACCATCAAACTTTTTTCGTCCCAAATAATAAAACCATGGAGCGAGGTAAAGAATATGAGCGAGGTAAGATAGATTCAAATATCAAATGTTAAGACGATTTATCATACAAAACAAAAAATAAGTCATAGGAATTTGGATAGGACATGTAACCTACTTATTCCCATTTGATAAAACTATATCAGCTCTATGAGAAAAGTTTATACCGAGCCTATTTTTGTACCAGGCATAACATAGGAAAAAATCATAGTGTGTAGGTACTTACTTTAATTTTATCTTAATTCAGCACAAGCCTTAAAAATGGAGAACTTCATAAGCAACTGGAATGGCCTCTTTCCCAACTATCCACTAACAGCTGCAGACTTGAAGAAGCCACATTCAGTGATGGGTGCTTTGTTCCAAGTATTTGACAGATTGGGTATTGATATAGATGCTGTAATAGCCGTAAGTATTCAATATTGTAGTAAGGAGATTGAATTACAGCAGTAGTATTACCATTTTTCAAATCAAACATGTTCTGTTTTTAAAACTCGTTGGCCTAAAAGTAGCTTTTTTCCCACATTTAATGGAGCTTATGGCCAATGAGTTCTGATTGTGATGTCAACTACTGTGTTGCTACAGCATGGCTAGTCAAAGTAAATGATTATTTTTGTGTTACCTATGGTATATTACCAGCAAATAATATCCAACTACCATATGAATGTTAATTGATTTGACTCTTTCAGCCTCCTGCCATGGAGGATCGAAACGAGAATACAGTGTACTATTGGGACCTTCTTCCTGCCATAAACATGACCCGAGTGACCAACCACCTGGTCACTGTGATGCCCCAAGGGGGTCCTAAAATAAGCATCATACACTTTCTACAACCAACTGCCATCGCTTCACACTCTATACTGTTGCTGCTGTTCAATTTGATGGTTTTCAATGAGCAACAAGTGAGGAATATTGCACCATATGAAGAAGAATTATTTTCTAAGACTGACCAAGTAAGTTCATGGATTTTTATGCTCATCAGCAACAACTAATAGACAACTGTGAGCACAAGTGTGTTGGTGCTGAAAACAGCAGCTTATAAATATAATAATTTTGGATCAAGCATCCATTGTCACTTAGTATACCTATGACCATGGATGCTGTAAAGATACAAGACAGGGAAGAAATAATATTAATACAATGTGATAAAATCCATAAAAAGTAGTTTTATTTCAATGTCTAATATTCACACAAATGTCAGAAACCAATAATTTTCAATATCAAAAACTAATCTACACTGAATACCAATTTTTAGTGTCAAAATAAACAGTGTTCCAAAACTGTTTATTTTGACACTAAAAGGCTGCTCTAAAAAGACAATTTTTATTTAATGATTGCTTTTTATTTATAAATTTTTAGTTCAGTTTACTAAATAATGGTTCATATGGTTTCAGGTGAAAGCTTTGGAGGAGAGAAAGAATAAATTGTTGGAAATGCTTAATGAGCAGGCTGAGGAGAAAGGAAAACGTGCAGGACGGTTGGAAAAGGTAAAGTTAAGGTTTCATTTTTGTAATGAATCTTAGACAACAATACTGAATATCGAAATTTTATCTAAGACATTAGGTGTGCATAACTTTCAAGGCGTTTGTGTGCTGATGACCCTTCTAACATGTATAACGTGCAGGAAATGGCCACCGTGTGGTTTTAGTCGGTAGGAGTCCAACATAACCATTGGGTATCCATGAGGATTTCCACGGGATTAAAAAAAAAAGTACACTTAAAAATTCGTTGTGCAATGGTATATCATATTGGATATAATAAATACATTTGCATGAAGCACATTAATTATTATATAATATTACAAATGCTAATTATTATATAATACCTATAATTTGCTTGTAACACACATCTCAATTATGACCTGCTGGTCTAAATTATATTGTTGTTTGCTTTTTACATTAATTCTCCATGAACTATTTCAGCTTGACCATGACATAAAGCAATATGAAGAAGACTTGAAGCAGGAGAAAGAGGTCCATGATGAGGAGAGACAGGAGTTGGAGGCTATACTGAAGGAGAACCGGCAGACTGAGATGCTGTTGGAACAGAAGAAGAGCCAAAGGGATGCATTGATGACAGAAGTAGCGAGAAAAAGGGCACTGAGGTCAGTTATAGTTAATCATAATGGTCCCTTTTCCTGCAAGGGTCTTTGAGAGGGATTATAGTAATTCTGGCATGAATTCTAACTCGCCATCTAAGACGTGAGGCTGTATCATAACATCGTATTGCCATCAATTTCCGATTAAAAAAAAGGGTTGCTGCTCTACAGATTAAATAGCGCTATCCCATTCTCACAACCTAAAAATGGTGGCGATAACACGTCGTAATAGCTGTATTACGACGTGTTATCGCCACCATTTTTAGGTTGATTCATTGCCTACCTGGGGCTGCCCAGGTAGGCAATGAATGGTCCATTTGAAATAATAGCATTAAAAAATCGTAGACCATTGGAATACTGTCATACTTACCAAATCAAACACAAACTTTGCAGGAAGTACTTCTATACAAGTTTCAAAAGTAACTGCTAATTAACTTCTTTGAAAGTCAACTTAAATCTTCCCCAACACTTTAGTTGCAAATGCAACTGACCTGTTTACGATTGAAATAAGGTTTAAATCCCATTGTGCAGGGTATATGACGCAGATGATATCAAAGTACAAGCAGAACAGGCTGCCCAAAATCTTCAAGAGCTAGAGGAAAAACTAGAGTCACTGCGCACCATGCTCATGCAGAAAGAGAACAGTCTGAAGAACCTACAGACTATCAAACCTAACCTGGATACTGCCAACAATCTGTTACACGAGATTATGAAACTTTCTGACAACTTGAAGTAAGTTACAGTCGGTACATCTTATTGTCATTATGTTTTTAGATTATATGATCCGATCTTTAATAAATTTGAATGGGGAAAATACACCTTCAAATTGGGTTCACCCATACTCCCACCCTCTTTCATATACTTACAAAAGAATTATTGAAATCGGTCTACAACTGACGAAAATATGTTAACATACATAAAAAATACATTCAGAAGAACATAGAATCTTTTTGAAGTTGTATAAAAATAAAACGAAGTCGAAGCCCTTGACGTCATAATTATCATAATATGATATTTTCTAGGGACTTCGAGACCGGCGACTTGGAGTCTGACAGCAAGGAGGGTGAACTGGATGTACTGAATACGGAGTTGGGCGAGCTGCAGGCTCAGCTGGCAGAGTTGCAGCTGGCGCGGGAGGACGCCACCAAGAAGAGGGTGGAAGGCCAGGCCCGGCGCCAGCAGGATCGGACTGTGGCCCACAGGTAACCAAGTTCAAAGTAAATTTTTACTTACATACATACCATCATTTATTCTTCGAAGGGTTAGGAGGAGGTATACTTATGTACACCAAGAATTCGCCCGTAAGAATTCGTCCTATGTAAAAGAGAGCCTATTGTCGGTCACAAATCCGGACTCTGAGCTCCTACTCGGAATTTCATAGAAAATAACACTGCTTGACCTGGAAACCAACCCAAGACCTCTGCCGAACAAGTTGCGCTTGGGAGCACTAGACTAAAGAAGCAGATTGAATTTTAAAATTAGTTGCCAATTCAAATAAAATTAATTGTGATAATTTGCAAATTCTCAGAGGCTGGATTATTTATAATCTAATAAGGATGATATTATATTATAAATAATAAACTTTTTGTGGTTGTAATAACTTGTAAAAATTTAGGTGTTAATAAATAATACAAAAAAGAATAAGGAGACCCTTATATTAATTACACTTACACTTAATCGCGAATATTCGTGGTGTGTGTTGGTATTTGTAAAGTCTTAAAAAATACGAATTAATCAACCTTAGCCATCTCACTTGACAGTGCCCTTCGAGAAGCCGAAGAAAAAGATAGAAAGCTGCGTGATAAGTCAAAGAAGGCGCTCCAACGTACTGAAGAGATAAAAGAGTTGACAACTAAGTACGAAGCGGAGAAGACAGCTGCGATCGAACATCTTGCGACCATCAAGAATAACTTCACTAGCGAGGTAGGAAAATAAGACTTTTTTTAAAAATATGGTTAGGAACTAAACCAGAAACTCTAATCAAAAAATAGACTAGGTTTTTACCATGGGAGAGCCATCAGCCAGCTTCGGCACAAATGGGCTGGCTATACCGGAGTGATACCACGGCCTCACAGAAAACCGGCGTGAAACAACGCTTATGTTGTGTTTCCCCGAGTGAGCGGGGCATATCGGCGGCCCAACTCTTTTAAAAAGGCCGGCAACGCACTTGTGACTCCCCTGGGTTTGCAATTAGCGCAGCTCATGGACACCCCCATGGGCGGCGGTAATTGCTTACCATCAGGCCATCATACAAATATAAATATCATAAAAATAGGTAAAGCTGGCGACACCCGAGATACTTGGTTGTCATACGAATATGTATGACAATTGAAAAAGCCACAAAAACTCCGCCTCCTAATATACAGGATCTGTGTATCTAGTTTAGAGGCCAGAAATCAGTGAATGAATATATGTATTTTTCTCTGTATTAATTTTTTTTTATTATTTTACTAGCTATTTTTGACGACCTCTGTGGTTTAGTGGTTCGAGTACCGGACTGCTGACCATGAGGTCGTGGGTTCGATTCCCACAGAACACAAATATTTATGTGATGAATATAGTGTTTGTGTTCGTCTGGGTGTTTCTTATGTATTATAAGTATGTATTTCCAAAAAAAAAAGTATATAAGTATTATATCCATTGTCTAGTACCCATAGTACAAGCTCTGCTTAGTTTGGGACTAGATGGTGCTGTGTAAAATGTCGAAGAATATATTTTATTTATTGCCCGCGACTTCGTCTGCTTGGAATTGGGTCCGACCTAGATCAAAAGTAGCAAACTTTCGCATTTATAACATTAGTAGGATAGTAGGAAGTAGGATTCTTTTATATCTTACTAATCTATCTAAATAAAAGAAAGTCGTGTTAGTTACTTCATTTATAACTCAAGAACGGCTGAACCGATTTGGCTGAAAATTGGTGGAGAGGTAGCTTAGAACCAGGAAACGGACATAGGATACTTTTTATCCCGTTCCCGATACTTTTTATTCCACGGGGGCGAAGTCGCGGGCAGAAGCTAGTATTATATAAATGCGAAAGTTTGTGAGGTTAGATGGATGGATGGATGTTTGTTACTCTTTCACGCCACAACAGCTGAACGGATCTGGATAAAATTTGGCACAGAGATAGATTACAGTCTGGAATAACACAGGGGCTACTTTCTATCTAGGTTGGACCGAATACTGAAGTCCACGCAGACGAAGTCGCGGGCAAAAGCTAGTTGACCATAAAAATCGTATTTTCAGTTGAAGGCTGTAGACGACATGTTGCTGAAGAAAATAATGGAAGCTGAGAAGAAAGTTGAAGAGAAGTTACGCAACCGGCATATTTGAATTAGGAATTCAAATACTATGAGATGTACCGATGTCTAGAGTTAAAGTCGATACTTGCATTCGATTTTGAACTGTATCTGAATGGAATAAGGACTTTTTAATTTTCATTCTGTAAATATTGTGCACACAGTCACGACGTAACCAGCGCTCTTAAACATTTTAAATGTTTGTATCGTTATGGTATCCCAGGTCGAGAAGTGTTATTGGGTTTTTCTATGAAATTCTCAGTACCAGCTCGGGGTCTGGATTTGTGCCCGGTTAAAGACAATACGCGAGTCTATTATCATTAAACATTAACCCCCTATTACATGGGATTGAAACATACCGGCGAAATGTGAGTGTGCATTAGAACACCTCTACCTAACTCTTCGGGGACTACAGACGTGATGGTGTCTTTTTTAATAAATTTGTAAGACATCATCGACAATCGACAATAATCATTTATAATTATGTGAAAGTTCTCAAGGAATCCATAGTGTTGCGATATGATTCATATCGGACGCGGCCTAGAATATATGCAATAGCAATCATGTTAAGTTGGAGTATAGTTCGCGCAAAGTAACTTGACCCAAACTAACGGAGAGAGGGTAAGTTTGCGCAGTCCATTTGCGTGAAAAATGTACTAAAAATCGACTACTGCGCATCTACCACTTTGGTTCAAGTTATTTTGCGCCAACTTTTAGGCGATGAATAAAAATATAACTTTATAGAATGGAAATAAAGTTGAAAGCAAGTTGTTAAGCATACCGCGGTCGGTATTGTTTTTGTACTTATGACCGTTAACATTGAAATTTCAACTTTATTTCCATAATGTTAAGTTACATTTTTATTCGTCGCCTAAAAATTACATGCCACACCGTGCCGCCAGTGGGCGAAGGGCCTTATAAGTATGATTTATTGATAAGTAAAAAATAAATAAGTAAAAATAACAGGTTTTATTTATTTTCCGTATAATAATAATAATTAAGATTACAGTATAATATTTATGAAAATAGATTTTATTGTTCCTGGGATTAATACTTATATCGATTATGATTTCATTAGGTGTGTGATTATATAAGGCCAATTACTGCATATTATTGGCGTAATACATATACAAAAATAACTGTGCTTATAACAAGTTTATAAAAATGTCTTGAATCTTAATACAAAGCAGTTTTACTAAATTAATTCTTGACAACCCATAATTTCTCGAGTGACCCTGTTAAAACATTTAATAGGTCTGTCTGTGTATAGTAGGTCCAAGCAGATGAGCAAATATCAGGGTGGTTGAAAGCTGGTTATTGGTTCTTTTTATGACTTCTTTCTTCGGTTTAGGTATCGTTTTGCGATTGTGAGAGAGAGGTGTCGCTCTACATTGTGGAGAAGCGAGGAGTGTTGCCCTTCGAACCAAAGGGGGATCCTCCGACTAGGTGGGTGTTTTTCCTGGCTAGCCACGACCCAACGGTTGATGTTGGGCGGTTGTATGCATATAATTATACAACTTGTGTTGGAAACTTCACTTGCGCGATTCAGGATTTGTTCGTCGGTTTCGTATGTAACTCGGTAGATGTCGCTACTACATGTTAAATAGCGTTGTCTCTTTCTCACAACCTAAAAATAATCGTAATAATAACACGTGATATGGCCTCAGGTTCCGTTTCTAGCAATTGCTGATATCGGGGAGAGATCCCTGGCAGTGGTTGCGCCAACCATACCAAGCCTGGAACTTGTGCCTCTTGTAGATCTTCTTGGCGCAGGTCGACGCCTTGGTGATGTCGTCTACCAGCAAATCTGAAGATTGAAAATTGATTTGAAATTGCTTCATTAGTGATCGGGGCATCTGCTGACGTAGCTAAAGAATCTGCGTGAGATTCGTAGCTTAAGCAGTGTTAATGGGATTCCATGAAATTCTCATCAACAACTTGGATTTTGGATTTGCGCCCATTGTATTGTGCCCATTTAAATGGCAATTCTCGCCCACTCTTACAATCATAATCTAAGCATACAGGTGAACTGCGGGAGTACATTTCTGCCCAACCGACCTGAAAGTTTGTTATGATGAATGGATTTTAATGAACTCTCACGCAAAAACGACTGTGTGGATTTTAATGAATCTTTAAAATAATATAGTTCATTCATCAAAATAACACATAGGCTATACTTAATTCAAATATCTAAGAAGAAGTCGCGGGCAAAAGCTAGTTAAAAATAAATTGAAAATTTCCCAGATTTGGGAAGCAATAATTTATTTTTTATTTCTTAGACCAAGTTACAAGGCCCATAGTATAAGCAGTTTTTGTATGAAATAATGCTAATAAAAAGGCCCCTTTTGTGGAATCATAAAAGTATTCAGAATAGAAAATGACCAACGATAGTGATTTAAAAAAATAATTGAATGTCAGAATTATTGTTAATGTGGTGCTGAGTTCTCATCATGGAGCCTAGAGCTACGTACCAGCACAAGTGACGTTGCAGTCCTTCCCCGGCGTGCTGGTGTTGCTGCACCAATACTTGTCGTTTATTTGGAACAGCCCGTAGTCCCGGGATCCGTTCTTGTTCACGGTGCCCTTCTTAGAAGTATCCCTACCGCTTTCGTTCTCAATCAGACACACCCCTGCACAAAATTATAGATAAATATTAATTTCATAAGTTAAATCAAAGATAAAGAAAGAAAGAAAATGTGTTTATTGGGCCTCAAAAAATCTGGAAGTACATACAAGAAGTTTAGAGCTTTCAGTTGCTGGAAGTCTCCATGATTATAATTAATTTTCACTATGAGAAACCTAAACCTTGAAGTATCGAAAAACATATTATTAGCTGTTCATTAAAATAATTATTTTTTGTAAGGCAGCTATTTTTTTATTTTCATTAAAAAAATATCCCGTAAGTTAGTTTATTTATTACCTTCCATAGTATTCTAATAATTCTTATGTGGTAGGTACTATTAAATATTGTGCACTACAAATTGTAGACACAGCAAAGTAGGAGAGAGGTTACAATTAATTGTTATTTAGAGCAAAGTTAATAGAGTTTAGTAGAGTTTGAAAGTTTCCATGGTCCAGCCCAACTTTGGGTTCGACTCTCTGTATGTAAAATGGATTTATGCTAGTCAAATAGCAATATATCAGCAGCAACACGGGGGCCTTACGGCAAACTCTGGATGTAACTACATACAAGAACAAGAAGAAAAAAATTCTGCCTTTTAATTCAGGGGGTTCAAGTCTTCAAGAAACAGCTGTATCTATATTTAGTCAACGAAAGCTTGCTGAAAGCTTGGCCCTTCCTTTGGTATCTATGAGGTACTTAGTCATAAAGATAACAGTATGTAGGCCGTTATATTTAAAAAGCCTAATATTGACCCACTGCCCGTATTAGACCCCTTTTAGATTTATATTAGAGAAGAAAGATAATGAGCTTAATTAAAATAAGGTTAATTACAAATTATACTTACAATCTCTCATCTTATCTTCAGGGAAGCCTTGCCTCCTCAACTCATGGACCAGCTCGCATCTCGTCGCGAAATATTTCGCCTCGCATTGCAGGCAGATCGCCGCAAGCGCAAACAAAAATAGCGTTAGTTTCTGCATGTTTCCTGCTTGCACAACTTGTAGGATCGAAGACTGGATTGCGTTTGAGCTGGGATAAAGAAATTCGCTTTATATATGACTCGTATGTAATTGGTACGTGCGTGTGTGTGTGCGATGCCTGGGAACGGGGATTCCTCTTTATCAGTTAGTAATAATAACATACATATGGTCATGGATCTTGTTTTGTAATTTTGTTGCTAGCTTTTTTGTGAATGTACCTACCCAGTCTAGTGTCACGCGAAAATTCTAATATGTAAAATAGGAGTTGTAATGTAGTTCAAAGAGAATAAAACCACTCCGGCAAGTAAAACCTGTGGAGAAAAGCAGTTAAGGCGGATCGTTTACTTGAGCCCGCCAAATTCAAATTTCAATTGGTTTTTCGCAATTTGTAGGTCTATAACACATTCTAGATTCCTAGCTGTAGTAATTGCGGCATTAGCTATACAATATTCACAACTGAGCATTAAAAACTTTGCTTGTAAATCGATATTGTAGCTAAAATTAGGTACAATCGTCAATTTTAGCTACAAAATGCGAAAAACCAATTGAAATTTGAATTTGGCGGGCTCCGGTGAACGATCCGCCTTAATCTACATGCTTACATACGGCATACCGGTCATCCCTAAGCGAAAGTTATAGACTAGAACAAAAACTTACCTAATGGTAGTAATATATATAACTATACAATCTATGTTTTATTAGCCAAAATTATATGTGCATAACATAATGAATTCAAGTTTTAATTAGTTTTGTCTCATTGGTCTAGTGATCCTTAGCGCGAATGATACTCTAGAGGTCCTGGTTTCGATTCCCAGGTCGAGCAAAGTGTTATTGATTTAATGAAAATAGACTCGCCCTCTATTAGTTACATGGGATCTAAACCGGCTAACTATGGATGTTCATTAGTACGCCTGTGCCTAACCCTTCCGGGAATACAGTCGTGATGGTGGTTTAGGTACCTATGTTTAATTTACGCAGTATCGAACATTTATTGAGCGTTAATTTTTAGTATGTAGGAAGGGGAGGAACTAATAATGAGTAGAGCAGCATCCCTCTCTCTCAATCGCAAAACACAATGAGACGATGTACGAGGGGCCAGCAATCGAGTCGAAACACACACGAAGGTGATTTAGGACAGTCTCCGACGTAAGGGTGGCCGCCAGCCAGTCAGACCCCAAGAGGTCATACCATCGAGCGAAAGTATTACATAAGATATGAAAACTGTACTAAAAAGAACTATTCTTGTCATCATAGTAGGTGGGTAGGTCCTTATTGGATACTACCCACATAGATCACGACTGGTTACGAAGATAATAATTATGATAGTTCAAAGTCACGGCGTAAACTTGAACCGAAAACATCTGACAATCGGTCTACTTCTTGTAATCGCTCTGTTGCTTTTTTTTAAACAGAAAATATTTACATTAAAATAATTGTCTTATCTTTTCCAGATTGCAAAGTAACGATATTATTTACACATTGTTCTGATTAGGTACCTACTTATAACGTTAGGTAGGTAAATATTGAGTCGCCAAACGATAAGCTGTGGATTGGCAGCAATTAATAACTAAGTAAGCATTGCAAAACTAAAATGTAAATATTTTGTCATTTATTGAAGTAATACAAGGTTACTTATATGTATATTTTTTTTTAATAATTATTATGAGAAAGGCATTATAAGAGCAATTGTAACCAATACAATTACCAACCCATTCTATCTGCATGACTCAAAAATAGTCCACAAAATTATATACTGCAGCCATACTACTAGACGCGAGTTAAACCGCAGAAGTAGTTAGTTTTAAATCTATACCCTATATCTCTAAACTAATATATAAAGCTGAAGAGTTTCTTTGTTTGTTTGCTTGAACGCGCTAATCTCAGGAACTACTGGTCCGATTTGAAAAATTCTTTCAGTGTTAAATAGCCCATTCATTGAGGAAGGCTATATATCATCACTCTAAGACTAAGTAACTATTCCACGCGGACGAAGTCGCGGGCGGAAGCTAGTACACTTATAGAGAGACAAGCTTTTGCCTGCGGCTTTGTTCACTGGCTGTGAAGCTTTAGGTATTAGGATTAGAAATGGATCCCAAAAAAAAATTAACATAAACCTTTAATGATGATCACTTTTTTGTATGGGTATAGGTACACCGGAAAGGTCAAGCTGTATCTCAGGATCCGTTTAATTAATTGAGATAAGAAGTTCACCAGTTTTTAAGTTGGAGCATATATTTTTTAACATTTATAACAAAATTAAGATCTATTCAACTTTTTAGTTCATATTATTTTAATTTGGGCTAACTAAAAATAGGGCAAAGCGCAAATCTGTAATACATTTATGCTTTCTCAGACTAGAACAAAATAACGGTAAATTAGAAAAGTTTATTCACTGATCTCCATCCATTTTGCTGTAGGTTTTACGCTGGTCAGGTGGTACACCGGTCAAGACCCTAGCATGGAATATTATCGGGGGGTTCGCGCTCGGACCCAAAAATAAGAAATATAGAGGACGGGTCAACCCACAAGTGCCCCATGCCTACGGCTATGACACCTGTCCACTCTATTCATCTGTCATCTGGCTCTACTTTAATTTTAGAGAAAAGCTAAATAATTCAATGTGGGTCGCACATTACTAGTATTTTTGTTAACACCTCGTGCTTAGCTAAATGCTTGTGTGACAAGTGGGCTCACGTAGTGCAATGGGTGGGTTTCGAACCAGCAACCACATGATCACAAGGCCGAAGTCTTAGCTATTAGGCTACCGCCGCCATCTACACGGACCTCTTTCGTTAGGTAAGGAAGTAATAAGGAAATCGTGATCTCCTAAAGAAAAATGCTTGCACGATTGTATAGGCAGAGGGGGTGCCCCTTCTCCATTGATAAATAAAACCGCTTTGGGAGATGAATAATGTCTGGGTGGATTAGTCATAGGCTGTACGATGTTTGAACTAAATATTCAAGAAACGTAGGTAGTGTGTTTTCCTGCTATTGTTTCAGTATATGTACCTACCTACCTAAGATTACTTTTAGATTATGAATTTGTCTGCCTACTTGTAATAATACCTACCTACTTGTCATTTATTTTAAAACATTATAAATAGCAAAAATCTTAACTTGTTGTACTTGAGTGGTTATTAAGAATTTCATAGAAAATCTCTAATAAAAATTTGTTGGAATTTGGGACTCGAACCTTATAGGTAACCACCCACTAGACCATTGTGTGTGACAGTCTTGAGAATAAATATGAATTCATTCATTAATTTAAAAAAAATAACGTTTGTATGTCCGTCCGTGGTCCTCTAAGTATCCGTTTCTAAACCATCCATCCGATTATTATGAAACTTTGGTAAATTGTAGGTAGTAAAAATCCCGCAAAGGGTTTTTTTATACTGCAAAAAAAAAAGAGGTTTTACAAGTTTACAACGCAAAGATAGTAATTTATTACAAAATACTTAATATTTATTTTGTGACTCCTAACTTTTATGCTACGCGTATTCACGTGTAGCATAAAAGTTAGGAGGTACCTATAGTCCACATACTAAAAAGATATAGGTACTAGGTATTATTATAAGATATACTAGGTATTATACCTACTTAATATTATACAAATTGTACAGTCCACCTCACCTCGAGGGTGGATCAAAAACCAGAATAAGCTGGCCTCACATTTAATTGAATTTAGTTACCTCCTCCGACAGTCCAGCTCAAGGTCAGAATGTAGTATCTTCTCTCACCGACATGCAATCAATTGTAGGTACCTACCTACCTGTAGGTAAATGTAAGATATATATGAACGTCCCATGTGCCGAGGAATCCCCTTTTTTATCACTTGAAAAGATAACCTGGACTGAAATGAATAAATTTTTTGTCTTCTTATTTAAAAGGATTTTTCCTTACCTACATCAGTCACACGGTTAGCTGTCCTCGGGAGCGGACTAACTTTAAATATTTTTTCAAAATAATTTATTTGATATACTCAGGTAGTTATTATATTATTTATTAGTCTATACGGCATACATAGTATAACTGAGATATAAAGTATGTCGTATGGTATTAGTGTTGGCACTACAAGGCAATGAATCTGTAAAGGCCCATGTACAAGGAGTCTCTATAAACTTGAAACTACAGTATTATCTATTTTACATTAAATTTTTTTTCCTGCAGAAAACTTAAACCGTAAAGCAGAAGTGATAGCGGAGGCCGCAGGTACCATGACGTGTAATTGTGATGAACGAGTACTTGCGATTTAGAGAAAGAGATGCAACTCTACACAGAGTAGGTACCTACTGAGTGCACGAGTAGGTACCTACTCGCTTTATTTATGTTACATGCTACAGTATACTCCGTAACACCGGTCAGTACCCACCTCATTCACGGGACAGGGGTAATAGGGACATGAGCCCTATTCCTGAGATATTAGGTAAAAACAGAATAAAGCATCAATGGACATACACCTTTATGCAAGCTGTTAAGATTTTTTTTATGGGATAGGGGGGCAAACGAGCAAACGGATCACCTGATGGTAAGCGATAACCGCCGCCCATGGACACCCGCAACACCAGAGGAGTCGCAAGTGCGTTGCCCGCCTTTAAAAGGGTTTGGGCCTCCGGTAACCTCAACTCACTCGGCGAAACAACGCAAGCGTTGTTTCACGCCGGTTTTCTGTGGTATCACTCCGGTCGAGCCGGCCCATTCGTGCCGAAGCATGGCTCTCCCACGTAAGATAAATATAAATACCTACATTCTGTTTTATTTTTCATATTTAATCATAATTATAGAAGCCTTTGAGATGTGGTGCTGGAGAAGAATAGAAGGAATCAGCTGGACAGAAATAATAACTAACGAAGAAGTTCTACAAAGAGTAAAAGAAAAAAGGCAGTTGCTAAAAAGCATAGAGACCAGAAGGGGTAAAATGATAGGCCACCTTATACGCCCCGACGAATTCATAAAAAATATCATAGAAGGAAAGAGAGGAAGGGGTCGGCCGAAAATGAGCTACACAAAAAAATCACTACTTATTATAAAACAAAGTCGTTTCCCGCTGTCTGTCCCTATGTATGCTTAGATCTTTTAAACTACGCAACGAATTTTGACGCGGTTTTTTTTAATAGATAGAGTGATTCAAGAGAAAGGTTTTAAGCTATTTAACTACACGCTATGACTCTTAGGACCGGGGCAGCGCGGGTGAAACCGCGGGCGGGTCGCTAGTTAAAGATAAACAGAAAGTCGGGACGTATAAAGAGGTAAAGGAACTGGCTCTCATTATAGAGCGGTGGAAGATGCTGCACCGACAAGTGTTTAAGAAGAAGAAGAAGAATCATATTTGAACTCGATCTGAACTTGGCTCATATTAGAATGAAGCAATTTATAAACGTTATTTCTTCATTGTTTTAGTATTTAATTCTTTGCATTGTGAGGCTGAGGGAAAGCACTTTACGAGATGTTGTTTAGTAGGTACATGAACTGTCTTCTCAGTTCATGTACCTACTAATCCTTCTTAATTATTTCCTGAAAAATAAATGAGAGATTGTAAGCAAGTAAATTACCTACTTATTACAAATTAATATTTTATTTATTTTACGAGCTCTGAGAAAAGTCTAGCACTACTAGCATTTTTGAGTAATAATGCATGGCAATATCTGAAATAGAAGAAGAAAGCCATTGGGTTTCTAAGTAGACCAGTCACAGCTGACGGCAGGCATGCATCAGTCATTGTTTATTTACCATTATAGTAAAACTAAACACATTACTGTGTGCAACGCCACACATTGTTTTAAAAAACAAAACACAGACCATATTAGAAAGGAAAAACCCTATTCAGACGTTTATATATGACAACATATAATTGTCTTTAGGAATGTAGGCAGGTAATCATTTTGCAGTCTAAATTGTAAGTATGTACTACGATCTAGTCTAGAACAACTGTTTCAGGGGTGTGTCTGATAGAGTGCTCGCCGTACCGACGTAGTGCCGAAACCGAACAAGGATGGTTCTAGGCACCATGGACTGTTCCGTTTTGCCAGGTAGAAACCACAAATAGAGTCTAAGATAGAGCATGCGTTTCTTCCCAGTAGGTAGCACAGAGCAGCGAGCGGAGATACTTAACTTCTTTTGTATTCTTAGCAAACCTCCAACGACAAAAAAGGCACATAGCTCTATACCTACATAAGCAATTAAATATAAGGGGTCTTTAAAAGAGCCAGAAAGCCTCAAAAGTATACCTAGGTACTGCACGAAATTATATCTCCAACAAAGTGGGTCATGTAAGAAAATGCAAGAATTAACTCAAGGCTGCTCAAAGTATCAATATTCAATATTCGCGAAATGAATCCATAGGCATAGAGGAAAGTCAACTGGCAATTTTATTGCCTGCAATCAAAATTAAAAAGAAATTAAATTAAAATGGCGGTCGCAGTGTCGCGCATGCGTGCGCCTTGCCATCGACTCGTTGCCGAATGCCGTGGCTCCTGCTGGCGAGTGGCGGCAGCGGCAGTCAGTTTGCCGTTCGCATCGCGTTGTGATGTTTGCGCTCGAATGGGAGGCGCGGGATGGGCGCGCGGCGAAGCGCGCGTTGCTGATGACTCGGACTTCGAAGCACTAAAAAAGCTCCTAGTTTCGGAAGTAGGCTGGACTCTGGAGTACGAGAAGGAAGGCGTCAAAGTGTGGGCAGAGGATGCGGCGCACGGCGCGCTTAGAACTGTCAAGGTGTGTTGTTATACTTTGATTTGAAAACAAATAGTAAATCACTGTTTCTATGGACACTTAGGGTGCATTTTTTAGCACGACATGTTTGTTGAACATGACAAATTAATATAACAGTTGATAATGGATTTCAGTTTGTATTTCAAAATTATTTTGTAGCGTTGTCTATGTCATTACTGGTAGGTACTTATTTAATAAAAGGTAGTTAGGTGTTCCGCATCTTTTGTGTTGTTATCTTCACCATGTGATCAATTAACAAGCTCTATAAACTCGAAGGAAGATTTAATAACATAATCAGAAAAGTTTAATCCAATGGTTTCTGCTACTTTAGGAGCTAAAGTTTGGATTTAACGTGTCGTCTCGCCTTATCTGACAACGGGGGATTTTTTAATTTTTATTATTTTAATGCTTTTTGCGGGAGAGCAAAGCTTCGGCATGAATGGGCTAGCTCGAACGCAGTGATACCACGGCGTCACAGAAAACTGATCTGAAACAACGCTTAGGTACTACGTTGTGATTCGCCGAGTGAGTGAGGATTACGGAGGCCCAAGTGCTTTTAAAAGGCCAGCAACGCACTTGAGACTCCGCCGGTTTTGCGGGTGTCCATGGGCGGCGGTAATCGTTTACCATCAGGCGATCCTACAACTCGTTGGCCCCCGTATGCAATAAAAAACTGCCTCATTAGTCTCGTGCGGATTGGCCACCCTGCTTCGAACAAAATTATTGGGTTTTTCTATAAAATTCCCAGTAGCATAGCAGCTCTGAGTTTGGATTTGTGTTCTGTTAAAAAGTAGTCATAGGCCATAGTAGTCATATCTAACATGAGACGATCAAACTGCGAGTGTATGTTAGTATACCTCTGCCTAATCCTTCGGGAAATATAGGCGTGACGGTATGTTATGTTAGATTATGGGTGCAAGACGATTTGTTTTTCACTATGCAGATATAAAGATAAGGCTGGTTTTTGAGTCACGCTGACCGTCGGCGCTGACAGCCGAAACGCATGAACGTCTATGAAGCGTTTTAGAATAATGCGTAGCAAATCAGCGCGTGCTTCGCTAGACGTTCATACATTTCAGGTGTCAGCGCCGACGGTCAGCGTACGGTCAGCGTGACTCAAAAACCAGCCTAAGATGTAATAGGATTTATGCAAAAAGATTAAGATGTAAGGACTGCGAGGATGTATCTATATATTATTCTGTCTATGTCATGGCGTTCTGAGTGCTCGGACTTGAGTATCCCTAAAACGACCACTAGGAGGACTGGAACACACTTGTGGTCACATTGGAGGAATGCTATTCCGCCTGCCTACGAAACGTGCATAGAAATCGCATAGTTACATAATATGTCTGTTACCAGTAGCGGTGTCAGACCGACATGGGACAAGAGAAATTTTGCAATGCATTTTTTTATGACGATTAAAATTTTTAGTTGCGGCCCATATCCCTATGAGGTACGAAGCCACCTTACACCTCCTCCGTTTTTTTTATGGGATAGGGGAGCAAACGAGCAGACGGATCACCTGATGGTATCTAAGCGATAACCGCCGCCCATGGACACCCGTAACACCAGACGAGTCGCAAGGCCCAAACCTTTTTAAAAGGCGGGCAGCCTTTTAAAAAGGTTTGGGCCTCCGGTAATCTCATTCACTCGGCGAAACACCACGTAAGCGTTGTTTCACGCCGGTTTTCTGTGAGGCCGTGGTATCACTCCGGTCGGCCCGGCCCATTCGTGCCGAAGCATGGCTCTCCCACGTCAAAAAATATTATTTATCAGGTCTATCAATTATTATTTACTTATCTGTCTATTATTTATCAGAAAACGGATAAGAAAATGGGTTGCACGGAAGATTCATAAGCATTCGCACCATATCCTGCAAGCGATGTTCATGAGATCCTGTAGAACTATTTTCCCCTGATTCTATTACCAAAATCACTTGGAAGCCCAAAGTAGCAAGTCTTTATAGGGCAAGCTCATAAACCATCTCCCAAAGGTTTTGTGGGTATCTACTGTGGCAGAACGTATCGTAATTTTACACCCCATTTTATAGCTTATTGCCACAATACGTATACTTTATTGCCTCGGCATAACTGCTCGCTTTGTTATTCTTACATTCTATTAGATGGTTTGATTCAGAGAGTATAAATCAGGCTTTTAATGTTGGCAAAATACTCAAACACTACTTAATTATAAGATGCCGAATGGTCGTGTTTTCGCAATCAGAGACATAAAAGTGTCTTAAAATTGAGTACCGTTTAGTTTATTAGTCTTTCTTTCGACTCAGAAGGACACTAAACGGCTCTCAAGTTCTCCGAATATTCAATTCCAGAATATTAATTGTATATTACATTATTATATTATAATTATAATAAACTAGCTTCTGCCCGCGGCTTCGCCCCCGTGGAATTCGGTCTGTCATCACATCCCCCGGGAACTGGACAAAAAGTATCCTATGTCCGTCTCCTGGTTCTAAGCTACCTCTCCACCAATTTTCAGCCAAATCGGTTCAGCCGTTCTTGAGTTATAAATGGAGTAACTAACACGACTTTCTTTTATATATATAGATAAGATAAATAAATAAAATAATTAATTGAGGATTCATAAATATTGTACACACTTATGTCAATAAAGAATTATTTATTTATTTAATTGTTATCAGAGTTGCCATACGCGATATATAAAACCTATATCTAACAGAATAAGCTCAATATCTGAAAGTAGTTTGTTCAGAATCGACCGCTGAATTGATAATTAAGTAATATATGTTAATTTTTCCCGAAAAGATAATTACAAAATCCCCTGATCTATCAATGTCTCTAGTTAAGTTAGTTTTTTTTATGGGATAGGGGAGCATACGAGCAGACGGATCACCTGATGTTAAGCGATAACCGCCGCCCATGGACACCCGCAACACCAGAGGAGTTACGAGTGCGTTGCCCGCCTTTTAAAAGGGGTTGGGCCTCCGGTAACGTCATTCACTCGGCGAAACACAACGCAAGCGTTGTTTCACGCCGGTTTTCCGTGAGGCCGTGGTATCACTCCGGTCGAGCCGGCCCATTCGTGCCGAAGCATGGCTCTCCCACGTAAAAAAATAGCCAGTCATAGTTATTATAATTATGACTGGCTTCTTCTTATTGTAATTGACTTATTTAAGGTCTTGCGCTTATTCATTTACACGTTGTATGTATTTTGACAGCCTGTTCGAAAAAAAAGAAGAAAAAAGAAATTCAGATGTGTTACTGATAAAATATGATTTGGTATCTGTGGCTTCGGTTTGTGAAGCGAAATAATAAAAGCCTGATACGTTACACACTGAGAAAAATCTTGTTTAATAAAATGTGTGTAAAAACGTACTAGCTATAAAGATTTTGTGGTAACCCCTAGGGGTTTACAACGAATACGGGTAGTTTGTTTTTACTTTTCGGCCTTGTTCGTCACAGATCACTAGTCAAAGAAGGCACTATAGGGGTTGAGAAGTGAGCGCTGTTTTATAAAATTACAGCCTAAAACTAAACTCGGGGCAGTAATTATATTAGATTCAGGATGTAGGTATTCGAAATGGCGAAGCATGCGACAAAAATCACGTTGTTTTATCGTTGCAACCGTCGAAACCGACTAGAAATTTCCACCAGCTATTAGGTATCATCGCCATAGTGAACATAGTGAATAACATTCTATTTTTTAAACATGCTTTAGTGCAGACTGCTAGATAGCATAAGTATGATAAGAAGTGTAACCTAAAATAACCTATTTCCATTTCTCTGTACGAGAAAATAGAAAATCCAGTTATTTGAAGCCAAAGGTATTCTCTAAAGTCACAGTCGAAGATTCTATAAGCAACTAGAAACTTCTGGAAACTCAAACAGTTTGAATAGTGTTGGAAAGTTTGTCACAATGGTTGGGGTTGGCGGCGAGCGGTGGTCGATTGCTCACTTAGCTAACTGGGTAACTTTGGGGAAGAGATAGTAAGTCTTTAAATACATATGACACGTATGGAAGTTTAATTCTTTGTTCGAGTGAATAGCCTGATATGAAAAAGATGAGATGAGAAAACCTTTTAACGTGAAACCTTCACCGTATAGGGATACGGTGCGGGTATTTTTAAGAAAGCAATTAGAGACTTCAAAAAACTGGAGGGAAAAGTATGATTAAATAATTGGTTTTCATTCAGTGTGTCAAAAAGCACTATTATAATATCAGACACAAACAAGATTTTATTAAAAAAGGTCTTAGCGAAAGTATCAAAGTCAGATTTTGTTAGAAACGTACACAAAGCAGACCAGGGGCGGAGATCGGGAGAAAATAGAAATTGTTTGGGAAGCTCTAATGGCATTCTTCGTGTAAAATACTGATACTCAGTTAGATCTGGTTAGATTGGAAGCCGACTCCAGCAGCGGTATTTTAAGCGAGGTTGATGCGCTTCCTAATTATTGGTGTACTTATTTATATTTTAGCGCGACGAAAATTAGAATTGAATTGATTTTGCTTTAGCAGGTAAACCAAAAACTGAAATAAGAGTTCCATTTTGAATTATGTGCATCTTCTGAGACTGTTAGCCTGTCTGATGAGATGACTTTTACTTAAATTATATAACTTATTTACGCCTGAATTTCCTGACGGTACCCGGCTGTTTAGCTTATCGGCTGGCTTTCACATGTAAGGCAGAGAAAAATATGGGGGATGGTTAGGTTCAACGTCAGCGAGAGTCCACAGCCATTAAACGGGTAGAAATAAAAGCAGTCTGCTCGTAGAGCTAAAAAAATACATTTTCAGCAACAAGTAATACAGTGTCAGTTGGTTGGTTGGTAAAATTAGCGAAGTATATAATTTGTTTGTGCTTGGCTCCTAACCTAGCTATACTAATAAATACTCTTTTAGGTATTCACTGATCTGGGAACAAATTACTGTGGAAACCAAGAGACGACATATGAAACGATACATGTTCAGATGATATTATGAAAGCTGAATATAATTTATGTGTCTATTTTAGGAGTGCTCACAGAAGGGTGAGTGTTACCCGATGAATATTAAAGGCTGCCGAGTAAGAAATTAAGACTATTCATCCGGAAAGGATACATCAAACATTTCTTTTGATCTTCAAGTTGATGCTAGGTTTGTGTTAAAGTTTCGCCCCAATGTTTTCTAATGACGATGATGGCCGATATACTTGGCTACAAGTTACACTCTAAAAATAGAGGCTAGGGGTGTACAATATTCGGCAGCCGACGCGACGACTTGATTATGTGCCGAATAATCAACGTTGAGAGCCCTACGCTGATTACGCACACACTCAAACGCGTGATGACTCGATTTATAATGCTTTTGTAATAGTTAAGGTAAGGCTGCCTTTAATTATTTGCATTGTAAAATCTGGCCGAGTTCTCACCTAGCTCAATTTTAACCAAAATTAGAGCCCTCTTTAGATTTCCATATTATGTAGGTACTGGTGTTACATCTTCTTCTTCTTTCTGCCCATGTCCCAATCTATTTGGGGTCGGCGCAGTATGTTATTTTCTTCCATTCATCCCTGTCAGCCGTCATCTCACCATTCACTCCCTTTCCCATCATATCGGCCTTAACACAATCCATCCATCTTTTCTTTAGTCTCCCTCTACCTCTCTGTCCCTGCACATTCATATTCATCACTCTTTTAGTCACATGCGTTTCATCCCTCCTCATCACATGCCCGTACCAAGACAAACGATTCCCTTTCAGCTTTTCTGTCTTACTGGTGTTACATAAATAAATAAATAATTAAACTTAAGCATTATTAACTTTAAAATTAAAAAAGAGGCAGCTGTAAACATTGTTATTTCGCAACAAAATAACATGGATGTAATTGCCGCTACTCATAATTTATTCAGTTGTATTCCAGCACGTTTTGCTTGAATTATGGGTGCATTGCCATGGAAAGTAAAGTTCGTAGTCTCCCATAAAACGGGGCAAAGCCTCCCGACACGCAAACGGCATTAGTATTAAAAGTTTAGAACATTTTTTCGATGTTTCGAAATAATTTCGAGACTAATCTTTATCTTAAGTCTTGTATAAAGTTAGATAGAAACAAAAGTTTAATGATCGTCTCGAGTATTCTGAAAACTTTCGACCTAAATTTAAGGTACCTTCATTTCCAAATGTTCTGTTGTTGTTGTTGTTAGTATAATGAACAGCTTGGACAATCTCTTGCATAAGTAAATAACTGCAGTACGGTAACTTAAGTAATTAGAACTTTAGGATGCATTAGACTCTAGGTAATGTGCAGGCTAGGTTAGAATGAAGTGAGATGGTTACTGTAATAATAAACGTGTTAAATTTTAAAGGCTTGACTCTGGGAGTGCTGTCATACCAACGCCAACTACCTATCAACATTTAGCTTTATTAACATTAGGTCTCTTTTAAGGGTGAAACTTACCTATAGGTGTAGATTGGTTTCAGGAAGAATAATCAGTATTTTCTTAGTAAAAAAACAATTGTAGTTTGTGAATTGTGTTTATCGTACCGAATAAATGGCGGTAGGGCTAGACTCTTTGTTACCTTTATGTCATGAATTTACGAGGTTGGGCTTCTCAAAATTGCTTTTCATACTAAGTCCAATTGGTTTAACTTGGCGCAAAAGGTTCCGATCTTTGATTGCGCAAAGTGAGGAAAACTTAGACCGCAAAGCGGATTTTGGCTTAAGCGGATTAGGCACCGGGCAAAGAGCAGGACCGGAAATTTGCAGGGTCTCAAATTGTGATTTGATAAGCCGATTCTGTGGAGATAAACTGTTAGGAACATAAAAAACAAGTTAAGAAAATTTATAAGCCTTTCATTTATTTAACAACAATACATAATAATAATAATTTATTATGTATTTCAAATCAGAAATTAGGTCTGTTTCGGGTAGGGTTTTAGCTGGTCGGACGCTACCACTTAAGATAATAGATTCGAATAGAATTCTATTGCTGAGTTCGTCTGGGTTTTTCCAAATGGTCTGGCTCTAAGCAATAATGCCCTCAATGTGCTCACGTTAGTGTGTTCCAGTTTGAGCTCTAGGCAATGTAGTCAGTGAAATTATTGGGCAAATGAAACAAGAAAATGACCATCGAAATCCTATCTGCTTCCATCAATATTTACGGAATTGTATCATTCACATGGTAAAGCTAAAACACACTTACTGTCATATAAATGCCGAGGTTTTCCCAAAAGACTGCAGCTTGGGGTTCTTCAAAAAAGGAGTGAAAAGGTTTCCTTGAGATCGCCAACGCGCGACATCTCTGTTGTTGCACACTTTCATAAGCTACGGAAACTGCTTGCTTCGGCCACTTCACTGGTATAAAAAAGGGTCGTAAAAGTTTAATTTAAAAATTATTGATGGTGTTATCGTACTGTGTTGTTTTATTATGGTAATGCTAGCAATATCGCGGATTAATCATGCCTGTAAAAACGTAATACGTAACTCCCTGATTTATGATATCAATGTGCAAAATCCCACAGATTTATAGCGACCATAGATAAGGGAGAGCGTTTTATTGTCAGTGGTAATCATAACTCATAAGTGTTCAATGAACAATAGGGTATTACACCTTTTTTTGAAAACTGTTTTAAATTAATCCTTAGATCGTAATGAACCAGTAGAATTTTTATTTCAGTTTTATAAAACCGAAAAATGCCTTAAAAACTATTTTTAATATATGATTTTGAATTTTCGCGCGGAAACGCTAGCTGCCATGCTACTTCGGGTCGTGACGTCACTTCATTAGTAAACAATACAACTGCAAAAGACCAAGTAACGTCAAGTTACTATCGGAGTGACATCACGTCGGACTCCAATATGGCGGATCGCGTTTTAGAACAGATTAAAAAAGACTATTTTTGAAATGGAATTATAAAATTTATATTGCATTTTTATAAATAAATACTAACGTTTCTCGTTTATTTTTTTAAAAATCTATCATAAACATGCATTTTTATATTTTTTCTTACATGCTGTAAAATACCCTATTGCATCGCATATTGTAGTTTTTCTGTGAAGAGGGGATAAAAGGAGATTAGTCCTTTGCAAATAAAGTGAAGGATGACTACGATTGTTTTTCTTCTTTTTAATAAAGTAAAAGTAGTAAGTAATCTGAGTTTAGATCTATTTTGCGGTGAATTGGAGCCTAATCTCAGGCGGCCGGTGTCCATTATTGAGATAAAGAGTGTTGCTAACTCGACTGCTCCAGAAATCAGGATAATGCTGCTCTTCCCGGTATCCGTATAGTCGTGTGGGTTAAACGTTGAGCAATTGATGAAAAATTGTGCTGGTAATATTATAATTATAATCTGAATATGCGTGTTAACAAGAATGGTTGATGTGTAAAACAATCGAGAAAAAACAAAAGACAAAATATCCCCCACGACGTCATTCGTTGACACGCGTCGCTGGGACTGGCCGAAATCATGCAGTCGTCTCTTTGACTATAGTCAAAGAGTCGTCGCGATCCTCATGCCAACATGTCGCCTTCTTGGTTCTTCAGGTGACATAGGCGGCAACAAAGACTAATAAAAAAAATCTGTACCTGTATATAGAAAGCTCGTCATCTCGTGTCACGGTGTAGTCACACTCCTCCGAAACAGGTTGACCGAGGTTTATGATTTTTTTTATGTAAGTATATTTGGTAGGTATGAGAATAGGTCGTGAAGTATATTTCATACGGCTAGGTGATTAGGATTTGCTGGGTCAGTTAATCTTATATATTCTTGTAAGTAGTTCTGAGTCAGTTCGTAGTCTAATAAAATTAAGTATAGCCGTGAATGGTAGGTAGTCTAAATAAAAAAAAGCATTGGGTTTGGATTTGGTTGATTTTACCCCTCTGAGTTTTATTATGGATATGTGGAGATACGCCATTCAAATAGGTTTATAGCTTGAGTTTCATTGACGCGATAAATTGCAAGCTCGTAATTTATAGCATCAGGACATGATTGAAAAAGACAGTAGCATATAAAGGTTTGATAAAAAAAAGAAATATAATATACAAACTTTTTAGCATTAAGAAAATGTACAGCCCTATATCATTTTATTGGTACCTACTGTCTTTGGTCATCATTGGATGAGTGTTTACCTTAATAAATGCTATAGGTATTTTCCTTTCTGCATGCATTTTCCTTCAACTGACCGGAGAAAGGACTATAAGGTTGCCTAAATCACACAACTTCAGTCCAGGTGGCGTCAGTTCGTTTGCCGATTACCTAAAAAAAACATCTAAACGAACTTGGTTACGAAAGAAAAATACAAAGTTTAACAAGTAAAGAAAATTAAAAATGCATAGCTAGACGAATGAAATAAGAAAGTTGAGCGCTAGTGTTGATAGTTTTCGTTATAAATTCATTAGCAAAGGCTTCTGTGCGGGGAACTTAAGAAAGTTTATCTCAAGCCATTTTATATTGCCGAAAGGATAATAAATATCGCACAGCTGTTTCGTCGGTAAGGTTGCCAGTGCTCCACCGATTTTCTGACGTCATACTATATAATATAATATACCCACATTGGTTTTCGTAACGTGGGAGGTCATTGTTGTGATGGTGTGTTAATTGTCTTAATTTGTTAGGTTAAAAGAGCTTTAATCTAACCATCAAACGTGTATCTACCTTTTGATAGTTCATTAGATTTACAGATCTGTTATCAATCTCACCATCAAACGGCAGGAACCTGTATTATTGCCAACTGGGCACTAATCCTAAATTTCATCCATCCCGAATTTCATAGAAAAACACAATAACACATTGTTCGAACTATGAATCGAACTCAGGACCAGCAGTCGCGCTTGGGACCACTAGACTTAAAATGCAGCTACAAGTAATTTATGGAGCGTAAAAACAGGTTTGCATATTACCTACATATTTATCCCGTGTAAATCCAAGTCTTTGATTAATATTAAGACTAACGCGTAGGTACAAAACCAACCCAAACTGTCAGTCAATGTTAATTTTGCGGACGGGTCAGCCACATAAATTGACAGGGATTAATCGTGTGAAAGCCCTGACTTCAATCAAAATAAATCCCTAGGCGTTCCGGGATTTTCGCACCCCTAGCTTAGTCACTATGACGTTTCGTTCCCTTACTACCGAAAATAGTGTTGTGAAGGGCGATAATGTGTAACTGGCGTGTCGTGTCGGTATGACGAAGCATTTGTGTCACGGCGATTAGCATAAAGTGATAACATATGGAAATATATTTTACGTCAGAATTTAGGGATAGATTAGATACACCTATCAATGGTGCTGCCATGGAACTAATTCCAATCAAATCACTTCAGTTAAATAGCTTAGTATAGCTCTATAATTTTCATTTCTTTACTAAAGAAACACCTTTTTTGATACGGGAACCCTTCAAAAGGTGAAAGGTCTTTGGGGATTAAACCGTGTAATCGAGTATGGGTATCTAAAACCAACACTGTTGCCACCATTAGCAGAGGAGACAAGAGAGAGGCTTAGAACTGCCTCAGTGCAACGCCTATTCGGGATCGGGCACATCCCAGCTGAAAGTTTTGGATAAGGTTTAGATACTTTTTGTGGTGATATTTAGGACTTCATTCACGACGAAGGTGGCTGCTAAGCTAAGCTGATTACCAAGCTGTATATTTCTGTATGCCTTTCCGTGCTCATAAATTGTGAGTCCCGGTACTTACAACCCTTGATTATATTTTAGGGTTGGCAAAAGTCTGGCAGTTAGACTATAATTTGGGTCGGTAGTCCCTATTGGTTTGTGAAAGTTAGAAGGCGCACTCGTTCCGTAAAATATTAGTTTTCGTCCACATTGGTTAGATTGGAATACGAACCCTGAACCCAACATAAGTAAAAATTTTTACGACACTGTTCGGCGTTTCTGGGCAGCCATGTCGGTTGGCCACCGTCGATTGGATTCCGACTTAACTCTTCTCCTTTTTGCTGGGAGGATTATTAGAAAAGAAACGTATCTATTACAGTACCTATTAAATTATCTGTGCTTTATGTAAGATAAACTTCCTTGGAGAGTTGAGTTATTGATTTCATTGATGTTGGTGTAAATCTAAAAAGTTATCGTGTCTTTTCCATCCTGGCTATGTGCATTGAAATCGTATATTATGTCCAAAAACAAAATTATAGTTAAATTCTTTTTTGGTTAGGTACTCGTTGTAAAATAGTGAAATTAAAACAGTAGCTGTTGCCAGAGGTTGCCGGACTTTTCTATAAAAAACCTCTAGCTGTTGTCAGCGGTTTTTCAGCGGTAGACTTTTCTAAAAAAACCTTGATATCTTTCTTCAAGGAACAATCTCTACACCAAAATTCATTACAATTGTTTTAGTCGTTACTATAACGTCTAAACTTTTGTCTAAACGTTTGCACGTTTACAATTGTAAACGTGCAAACGTAGTAAACAAACAGACGAATTTATTTTTGCATATATAGGTATTAGTGTGGATTATTAATGTCCCATGAGGTGGAACTCTATATATACAAACTCTGACTTTACTATTGTATAGTTTGTTCATTGTCCCGACGGTGCCTGAGGTAGGTATGTTATTTCATCCCCGTAGTTCCCTGATAATAATATTTACACTATATATACCCTTCGTAAAGTGCCTTACGTAGTTTTAAATTACGTTGCTAAGATACCTACGGCATGTAAGAAAATTGTGGTGAGTTTAAGTTTAATAACTCACGAAAGGAATTCATAAGGCGAATGTCAGCGGCAGTGTCGGAGGAGTTCGTCATACGCCGATATTATTGGCGAGGTCCTTCAAAAAGGTCAGGTGCATAGTACTCGTAACCGGCGCGTATGTATGAGATGTATGAATGTGGCAGAGGCATAAGAAGTATTTTGCATGTATGTTAATTGAATAGTATTGAACTCCCGATCTTGTAAACGTACTACAGAATTCGCGTATTGCTGAAAATCTGATATGCGGGTAGATCATATATGTTCATATATCTTACGCTACATTACCGTATTGCACTGTAATGTTGTATCAATTTATAAACAGTATATAATAGGCATGATGACAGTTAGCAAGAATTACTAAAATAATATGTTCATATACTGAAATATCTTACATATAATAAGAATGTAAGTGAGCCGTGTCTGTACATTGCTTATATTTACAAAAAAACTAATTTGGGGGACTCAGAATCAGTAACACAATCCATTTCTATTATTTTTGGAACTTTTGTCTGTCTGTTTGTCTGTCGGTTTGTCTGTCGGTTTGTCTGTATGTTTGACCGCGCATCAAATGAAAACTACCGAAGAGATTTGGAGGAAGTGGACAGGAATTCATAGCCTTTTTCTTGGATTAACATTTAGGCTATATTTTATTAAAATCGGTTCACTCTATCAAAAGTTATTAACATTTTAACGATTGAAAACGTAGAATTTGAACAATAACCGTTGAAGAAAATTTCCTTTTTAAGTATTTCCGTACTAGACTAGCACGGGTCAAACATTATAACAGAATCAAGAAATAAAATTAAAAAAATACACTCACAGGTACTAAATAAGATAAAACAAGAAAATAAAACAAAGAAATCAAAAACCATTATTGTGAACGGGAATTGATTATTAGTACAGTTATTCTGACTCTACTTCTACAGGGCATCACGGGACATACATAGGACTTATCCAGCGAGCACCAGCCGGTGCAAAAACTAAATATTTGAGAAGGGTAAAGAAGTAAACAAAGACTGACAACTCTTTCTCTAGATGACTAACACGAAATCGTTATTACCTCAATGAAATTTGATTCCTTATCAGGTGCCATTTTGAGTTGACAATTTTGACAATTATTCTTTTCTTCTTTATAGCATCCAGCTTTAAAGTAACTGATTTTATAACGTGAAACCTCCATAGTGTAGATTCTAAAGAGTTTCCATCTAATCAAATCATAAAATAATATACCACGTATGTACCTATGTATAATAAATAAAAAAATGGGTCTTATAATAATAATAATAATTGCAACGTGCGTTAATCTTTACTGATGCCGAAACAGTTATTTGAGATTTTTGTCTATGTAAGTATGTCTGTTTATATTTGCGAACATTTTTAAAAAATTAAGTAATGTAAATTAAGTCAATGGCGCTAAGTTTATTAACAATATGGAAATCCAAAATCCTTTTTTCTATGAGATTTTTCGAGGTAGTTCGTTGAAACTTGGAGAGGACAACGTTTCTCAGGTCAGCTAGTAATTAATATGTTTAGAAAAAAATATTTATTTTTATTTATAAGACGGGATTATTAATTTATTTGATAAAATAATACTCCAAAATACACAAGTCCGCCATATTCAGTTGAACACCAATCAGATTCAATTACGTCACATCTTTGTTGAACTGTCACCGTCACGTAAATTTCGTACGAATTTCGACGATCTCCGCGCTTAAAAATTGTTTATTATGTATTTCCTAATTGAATATGACTTAGTTTTTTGTTCTACGACTTGTTAAGAACTTATTAAGTAATGGAACAAGGGTTTAACAAGGCAAACAGCTCTAATTTGCCCAGAGTTGATTTGTTAATGCATGCTGGGGCAGTTCCTGGCATCAAATAAAGACTTCTGTTCAGCAGAATTTAGAAATGTTAAAACTACAATGTAAGTATTATTTATTATTAAATAAAAACTATATTAAAATTACTGTAACTATACGTTACAATAGTTAAAAAAATAAAATCACTTTTAAAAAGCACAGCTTCATATGTTTAGTTTCAATAATGTTTTTATTTTATAAAATATGCTTACCTATCGATTTCTTTGTTTTAGATCCTCCAGGCCATCTTATGGGGTCGACGCGATTAGCTACGTTCAGTTAAAACGCGATGGAAATCTATGTATAGTTTGATCAAAAATCTGCGCAGAACACAAGGTCCACGGGAAGTTATATGCAGTGACGTTAGTAGTTGACGAAGTAAAGGAAGAAGTTGTATCGGTAGAATGCCATGACAGTGTTGCCTCACAAGGGGGCTGCAAAAATGCCATTGCATTTCTCATGTGGGTCCATCGTAGGAGTGAAGAACCGTCCGATACATCCATTGAATGCTACTGGATGAAATCAAAGCTATCTCGGGTTTGGACTACATTGAAATATATTACAACAAAATATTTATCCAATAGTAAACCTAGTTTGCAATTAAATACTGGAGTATTTGAAAAGTTTATTAAGGAAGGAAAGAAAAGGAAGCTGCAAAACTGTGTGGCTTAATCTCGCCGTGCAAGATTAAGCCACTTATATCTTATTGTTTTGTTGTGTGGCACGTAAACAAATAATTTATCAGGGTATTTTTTCACGTATTATTACACTGGGGAACAGCACACCACAAGTCATGTCTAAATAAAAATTAAGAAAAATATCATCTGATAAGTTGTTTAATCTCCTATTGTGTACGATGCCAAAACATTGAAGTGACGTCATAAGCAGACGCCATGACACCAGCGACCGTTTTCGCGCTAATTGAAAAACATTGAATTAAAATCGCATTTTTGTATCAAAAACCATGTTTTATTGCAGAAATCATTTATTTTTCGGAAATAGTATATACATAAGAATATTTTAGAACAGTTTTTGAAAATCAGTCATCATGCCTATTGGAGGTGTAATGTGTAATGTAACTGCTACTGTATCAAACTATGAAACATCAGTGAGTACGTAGACGTTAACTACTTGCTCACTTTGATACATTACACGCTACACCTCTAAGCGAGCAACCTGTTTTAATCATTGGAAATCTGTTGAGACATTGCCAGAAAAGGCGTATGCGAGTCTATTTACGAGTATGATAAAATAATAGCAGTAGGTGTAGGCCAATGACTTTACTCAAGTTTTCAGTCACGTCGAATTTCCTGTCAATTTTTCTTTGTTAGTTTGTCCACAGATTAGACTGTATACCTATAATACTGTCTAATCTGTGTGGAGTGGGATGGAGAGTTGAAGATAACATAAACACCATTGTGTGCACTATACATTATAGCGACAAAAGCTTGAATGACATATAAGGACAACAGTCTATTCAAAAGTTGATGTGTCTCTTCGGGATTTAAGTCCATTGTGCTTAGGTTCCGCTGCACATAAAAATATGCTTTTATCTTTTGTATGGTCTATAGTAGCGGTAGATATTAGTATTTACACATTCTATGTGGGTACGTACGTTTTATCTTTGAATATCTTAGATCGAAAGACTAGCACAATGCCGAGAATATGTCTTTAGAGAAACTTAGGCAAGATGCCAAATCGTCACCGATTCTTTGTCACTACTCGGAGGTTATTCACCCTATAGCAGGGTACTAGAGGTGTAGCATGTAATGTGTAACAAGTGAGAGTATGTCGAGGCGAGCTTGTAATTTAGGTCATTTTATTTGCACGTTGTTAGAAGATACATTACAGCGTTGCACCTGCGAGTTCCTCTTGCACCGTTGATAACATACTTCTGCTATCTTTAAATATCACTAATATTTTTATTTCGGGTTAATCCTTTTGAGAATATAGACGTAGTTTTTTGGAGTTATTAGCATTGATTGATGGCAGTGAACGGTTCGCCTATATCGCACAATTAAATGGTAGTGAGAAAGAGCTATATACACTGCAATGAGATCAAACTGTGTATGATGCGATGTTGTGTATGATGACAATGACAAAGTCCGTATCTTTGTAAAATTCTCTCTTCTATTTATGCAGGGCGTCTGCGTTTTAAGGCATTTTGAGCACTAGGAAGCATTAATCTTTTTATTCAATAGTTTTTTTTTTCTGTATGCGTTATTAGATGGAAAGTAGGTTTCAATTCCATTTCCCAATTTTTCAGATTCAGACGTAACATAAAAACGTGATTTTATATGTTGATATGTTGTCAAATTGTGAAAATTTAGGCTTTTGTGTTTGCGGGTTTTAAATAATTTCATACTATGTAGTTAAAATTTCGAGTCCATTGGTATACTATGTCCATAGTTCAGAACTTCATCAACGTTTTCCGTTCTCTCCAACAATGCGTAACCGAATCCCATCTGCAAAATATTCACTGCACAGGTTTGTTGGCAAATTGGATTTCCTGCTGAAGTTGACGCATCGGAAACTGCAGTGAAATTGTGTCTAAGTGCTTGTAAACTAGTAACCACACTACTGCAGTGTAATATAAACACTAATACCTCACTTTGTGGATCTGGATTTCTGATATCTGATATTATAGAATATTTGTCACGTTCTATTGATAAAATTCAAACCAGGGTTTCGGAGCAGGTGGCTGATACAGCCTAACCTTTTTGAGGGTACAAGCTTGATGAAATGTTATGTTATGTACAACAATGATATCCTAAACGTAATAATTTGATAATGTAATGTAATTTGATGCTGTACAAGCATCCAAAGAGAAAGGTTCCGTAAAACAAAGATAAGCTACTTTTTATGAACCCACTGAAAATAATATGCTTGGGGTTATACAATAGAATTATTATCTGTACATTGTTATGAAATGGCAGTGTTACATATTAAAACGTTATTTTGTATGTGACATTTAGAGATAGGTTCAAGTCTTCCGAGGAACATTCGTGTTATAATAATTCTCAAATTAGATAACTATTTATCACTACTAATCTATACTAATATATAAAGCTGAAGAGTTTGTTTGTTTGCTTGAATGCGCTAATTTCAGGAACTACTGGTCCGATTTGAAAAATTCTTTCAGTGTTAGATAGCCCATTTATTGAGGAAGGCTATAGGCTATATATCATCACGCTACGCGGACGAAGTCGCGGGCAGAAGCTAGCATAGTAATATACATCCGAAGAGGTCGTCCTAGAAGGACCTACACCGAACTTATTGGCGAAGTCCTCCAAAAAGGTCAGGTGCGTAGTACTCGCAACCGGCGTGTATGTATGAGAAGATGTATGAATGTCGCAGAAGATCATAGCAAGAATCGTAGCAAGTGGCAGTCTATAGTTTCTGCCTACCCGTGTGGGAGAAGGGCGTGAGTGTATGTATACATCCGAAATATTATTAACAAAATATTTCAGTGCAATAACAATGTCAAAGTTTACTTACCCATATTTCCTTACTTTTATTCTCAGAAAATTAGAACTACCTACATTTGTAGCCATATCAATAAATCGGGTTCAAGTTCAAATGTTTTTCTAACGTGTTTGACTCTAGTTGCTAAAGTAAATCGTATGATGCTTGATCCTATGCTGGGCTCGGGTCTCCTCCCCGAATAGGAGGCCTATTCTGAGAGGAGCCCCTGCCCAGCAGTGCGACAATAATTGGGTTGATTTAATGATAATAATGATGAAATAATTTAGAAAATTATCGTTGATGTTATATGGCGTGTGATATTGCGTAGTTAACATATATATCGAACAATAACCTTAACCATTTCCAAGTAGGTTATTCACAGTCCCAAATGGACAATGCTACATATTGCTAAAATTGCTTTCAGGCGGTGGCCGGGGCGGCGTACACATAATCAATAAACATTTGTAAAATATGACCGCTTCGTGTAATGTTAGTATAATAGATTAATTTAGCTAGAATAATTTAATACTCGATTATTAAGGGCCACTTGCTTCAAACTCCAAAATTATGTTTAAACACGATTTTTCATAGAAATTTTATGTTTAAATACAATTTAAACACATTTAAGAAGTTGGTGCAAGTGGCACTAAATGTTAATTTAATGCTAGAATTTAATAAATACTGATTCACACACATCAAACAAGAAATTTACATAACATAAACATACCATCACGTCTGTATTCCCCGAAGGTTTAGGCAGAGGCGTACTAATGTACACCCACAGTTCGCCGGTATGTTTAGGTCCCATGTAATAGAGGGGGAGACTATTGCCATTAACCGGGCACAAATTCCTAACTCCGAGCTGCTACTGGGAATTTCATAGAAAAACCCAATAACACTTTGCTCGACCTGGGAATCGAACCCAGGACCTCTAGCGTAGCAGTCGCGCTCAGGACCACTTGGCTAATGAGTCAGTTCGAAAGAAAGAAATTCACATTACCTATATTAATTATAGCTCGATATAAACGATGCCGAAGTTGTTATAAAAGTAGGTACCGCTTAATGTAGTCGGTAGAAGATCAACTCTTTTCATCTTAATTCTTAATCTAACTGTAATGAAAAAAGTTAGTACTTAATTATGCAGTGGAGCATCTCGACACTTCTACAAGTTAATTATCCGTCTTTTCCTTTTCTTAAAAGGTGGAATAATAAATAATCGACTCGCTTCACAATAATCGATTTGAAAGCTGAATCGACATCGTTTTGTTTTGGAAACTATTCGACTGCGATGGTCTTGAATCGCACGTTTTGATTACTTTTATTGGTTCGAGTACCGGACTGCTGACCATGAGGTCGTGGGTTCAATTCCCACAGGACACAAAAATTTATGTGATGAATATAAGTGTTTGTGTTCGTCTGGATGTTTCTTATGTATTATAAGTATGTATTTACAAAAAAAAGTATATAAGTATTTCATCCATTGTACTAGTACCCATAGTACAAAGCTCTGCTTAGTTTGGGACTAGATGGTGCTGTGTAAAAATGTCCCAGAATATTTATTTATTATTATTATTATTTACCTATAAAGAAGATCACCTTAGCCTGTAAAGTATCCGTGGAACTAAACGTTTTTGGTTACCAAAACTTTACTAGTGTGGTTGATATATTAGCATATTTTTATCGTAATTTGCTTAATGAAAGATATAAAAAACTACCTCAGGCTGGGTTCGAACCTGCGTAAAGACTAAGTTCCCGATGAATTGAAATTTTATTGTATTATCTAGAGCCCTCGAAGTTTGAAACGCCAGAAAAAGGTGCTAAGTTGTATACTATGTTATAATTAAGAATCTCATTAACCTTATTATGCAAAATAAATAGTTGAGTTTGCAAATTACTTGGCAGTTAATCTCATACAAATTCATATCCATTTTTTAATTTATTCGCTGTGTAGCGGTTAATTAGAGAAGGTGAAATATGCCCTAAGTGGTCTCGGTAGATTACATAGTTGGCTAAACTGTAATGTGTATTTTACCAGCAATACGTCTCAGGCATTTGTCGGATCCAGGTAAATTTTTAGTTCATCCGTAGATGAGAAAAATAGTAAATTTAGTTGTTCATTTATGATATGATATGATAGATGTTTATGATACTACCCTGACATTCCATGGTGTGTCCTGGAATGAAGTGTACCAAAAAGCCCAAGATGGATTTAACATAGTCACTAAATGGCTTGCTTTAAATCGTCTCTCACTAAACACTGAAAAAACAAAATATATCAATTTCTCCATTAGAGATCCGGGCAGGTCTTTGCAACAAACACATAAAATAACCGCTCACACATGTAATAATGAAATTCTTAATTGCTCTTGTCCTACGCTATCTGCCGCTAAATCCATAAAATATTTAGGTATAATATTCGATAATAATCTAAATTTTAAAAATCACATTATTAATCTCTCAAACAGAATACGAAAATTAATATATATATTTAAACAAATCAGACACTCAGCTAATATTAACATAAAGAAAATGATGTACTATTCCCTGTGCCAAGCGGTTATAACTTATTGTGTTTCCTGTTGGGGAGGAGTTGCAAAAACGCACAATATAATTGTCGAAAGAGCTCAAAGAGCCCTATTAAAGGTCATTTACTTTAAACCCATGCACTACCCTACCACTGACCTATACAAAGATTGTGAGGTACTATCAGTGCGTAAACTCTTTGTATTGTCTTTGATATTGAGGCAATACTCTAATGTCAGACCTAATATCCTGACAGAAAAAGAAAACACAAGAAGACGTTTACAATTGTTTGGCCCGGTACCTTGTAGAACGTCTTTCGCTCAAAAATTTAACCTGTTTTTAGGACCAAGATTATTTAATATAGCTAACAAGCAACAAGAAATTGTGTCCTTGACGAAACGAGACTGCAAACAAAAATTAATCACATGGCCCCTGTCCCTTACTTACGATGAAATCGAAAAGCTTTTAATTGTACCTGCATAAATTAAAATAGTACACCACAAATATATACGCCCGCACACACACACACACATACACACACACACACACATACGCACACACACACACACACACATACGCATACGCACACACACACACACCACAACACACACACACACACACCACAACACACACACACACACACACACACACACCACAACACACACGCACACACACATGTTTCGAAATATCTAAATAACTTACCTTTAAGTTCCCTCTAGTAAATTAGAATTAAAAATACTTACCATTTCTTCAATTAGATCGTAGTTCTTTAATTAAAATTTGAATGTTAATTTTGGGGGTGGGCGCTGATGCCTATAGTACAAGATATTAATTTATCTTAGTTTAGGTATCAGCTTCAACTCTAATTATGTAACATTTTCTTTCTGTTCTAAATTTAAAAACGACCAGTATTTTGTAATAAGTACTGTTACGAGCTGGGGTTCGGGATAAATTAATTAACGCTAATTTTACCGAAATAAATAAATACTTTAATAAACTTGACAACACACAACAGAAATCACGAATAAAGTCACTACACTATTACTTGTCGCACTGTACTGTCACACTGAGAATCCCTTGTCTTCACTTTGATGTTCACTTGACCTTGTCCAAAACTAAACTGCCCTAGCCGACCCTCACGACGGCTATTTATATCAGTCACGAAGATTCTGGAATCGAACAATCGTGAAAAGCCTACAAAATGCGAGTAGGTACTTGCATTACAGGTAGGTACATAGATCGTCTATTGTTTACGGGCATTGACCTTTGAACCTGACCTTGATCTATTGTTATTACGTGAGTACGTATTCGAGTACTTTCTTTCGAATATTCTACATGCTTCTACGATTTATCCAGAACCTTCGTGACCCATCCACGTCATTCTAATAGCTTCTCGGCGTAACAGTACTAAAACCTGAAGGTGTAAATAAAGATTTTTTATTTTTTTATTTCTGCAGGTGGTGGCGGAGTTCGAGGACGTGGAGCCAGATGCCCTGTATGATGTACTCCATGACCCTGAGTACAGGTCCGTGTGGGACACCCACATGCTGGCCGCCGAGGATGCCGGACACATCAACGTCAACAATGACGTCGGCTACTATGCCAGTGAGTATAATATAGTCAGACTGATTATTTTCTTTAAACCCATAAGAGGTTAAGTAAGAGGTGGCCATAAATAAAGCCGATAAAAGTTAAACTGCTTGTCTTAAGATCGCAAGGGGGGTAACTACTAGTATCTCAAATCAGGGGCCGAATTCTACTATTTTAATTATTGTGTTACAATCGTCGACTAGGTAGTATCTAAATCTATAATCTTTCAGTGCTTATGTCACTTAGAACCACTAAGTGACATAAGCACTGAAAGATTATGAAGGCAAAGCTGTCAAAAATCATCAATTTTGAATAGTACACTCACCACCGCTGTTGCTATGCGTATTGCTTTAGCGACATTTACGAAAAATCCCATGACGGTATGTGAACGGGATTAATAGGAATATTTACAATTAACAGCTGATATGTTTCGTTATCGGAAAACTGGCAGTGCCAGAAAAAATCGTAATTCAAACACAATTAAATCAGTGTGTTAATATTCCGATTTCGATACCGTTGATCTAAGTTCAGAGGCAGGCTAGTACAATATAAGGTTTCGTGTTACTGAATATAAGCATAATATTCAATTAATAAAATAGTATCCATTTTCGACAACATTTTTAAAGTTAGTTTTATGCTATCTAATAAGAAGCGAACTAGAAAGATACTTAAACTGAGCTCTTTTAATCTACTCTTAATTTTACTGGAAATTTTATTTAATTCTTAAGTGAAAAACAATGAAGATTAATGACAGTTCCGCCGAGACGTTGGTCTCAATACAATTATATATAAATTGGCACTTAATAAAGTGGTCAGCCCCTGCTGAGCCGCACTACATTTAATAGCTTAATTGATTTGAAATTAACTCCCGTGCAGGCAAGGGTTCCTCTAAAAGATAAATAATATATCTTTCTTGAAATGAATCTACTTTTTAACAATAAAAATATTAAATAAAAATAACAGGTGGGTTTAATAAACACGTACGAATTCAAAAAGGAAATCTTTAAAATTCTTGGCTGTTTGTTACGGATTGGCGTAAAAACTACTAAATTGATTTTAATTTGGTTATCCCTGTTAGATACCTTTTTTTTTGTTGACGGGGTTGGAAATGCTTTATGCACTATCCACCACTCCGGGGAGAGCGGTGGGGTGTATCGGACTCCGCTCTGAAAAGTCGATCTACGGACTAAAACCAACCTCGGCGTTTCGCGTCACCACTTGGTGCTGGGCCTACGGGAGCGCTGTAGCAACTATATTATTATACTCTTTGGCTGTAGCATTCATCCGCGGACCTGGCAGTAGTGGGCCGCCTTTTGCGGCCCCCTTCGCGTAAGGGGAGACAGACGTGGACGTTCTCCCTCCCCTTCTTCTACCGATCCGCTGAGCGGGGCGCGGAAACTGCAAACTGCGTCGCCAGCTCGGGCCATCCCTGTTAGATACCTAGTTTAAGCTATCTGGTAGTATTGGTGAACTTCTCATCTCAATTAATTGAATGGATCCTGAGATATAGCTTGAACTCTCTGATGTATACAGACCCATACAAAGAACAGATCATCACTTTTTGATTAAATTATTTTTGGGATCCATTTTTAATCCTTCATGTGAATGAAGCCGCGGGCATAAGCTAGTATGATATAAGTAATTGACTAAATTCTACCCGCATTATAGATTATAGCTTCTGCCCGCGACTTCGTTCGCGTAGCGTGATGATATATAGCATATAGCCTTCCTCAATAAATGGACTATCTAACACTGAAAGAATTTTTCAAATCGGACCAGTAGTTCCAGAGATTAGCGCGTTCAAGCAAACAAACAAGCAAACAACCTCTTCAGCTTTATATATTAGTATAGATATATAGATTTCACCTCGAGCTCTTGTAAGGATCTCACCATATATCAACAGTTAAGAGCAGATTGAAGCTGCGTTGGAAGTAAAGCGGTTACCTCACTTGATGGCCTTACTTTATTAATATTGCTAAGCCCTACTCATATATCTTCAGTCGATTTACGAACTTTTTATGATACGATAAGCTTATTTTAATCAATTTGGTAGTACTATCACGCCTGTATTCCCCGAAAGGTTAGGCAGAGGTGTACTACTAACGTAAACCCACAGTTCCCCGGTATATTTGCCAATATCCGGGCACGAATCTCGAAAGCTGCTACTGAGAATTTCATAGGAAACTCAACAACATTTTGATCGACCTAGAAATCGAACCCGGGTCCTCCCGGCTGCGTAGCAGTCGCGCTTGTGACCACTAGACTAATGGTTATTAAACTTGGTATTAAAGAAACATAATGAATTTATTTTATGTATTTGCCATAATGACAACAATCTTTGTGTATTTTACTATCTTCTTATTATTTTCCCTCTGAAAGAAAATGTAATAATTGTATTCCTAAAACCTAGTATTTCCTTTTTTCAGTTGTTTCAAAAAAGCTTATATATAATTGAGTTTGTCAACTGTTAAAGGGTTGCGCTATTCATTATTGGGTGAAGTTATGTTTATGATGGTTAGACAATGCGTAAGTGGCGGTCTATAGTTTCTGCCTACCCTTGTGGGAGAAAAGCGTGAGTGTATGTATGACTATGCGTAGACTGCTGTTTTCTCTTGCTCATCATTTGAGAAAAGGCACTTCGTAACAAAACTACAATTTTGTGGTAAAAAGAGCTCAAACGAAAGGTATCAAATGAGTTATAAAGGCACTCTTACTAAGGTAAACTCCCATCGGTGATTTTATGTACTCTAAAACGGCGTGATACTTACTCCAAAGAAAACCCATTTTACTGGCAAAGGGAGCATGGTAAACAGCTGTCTTATACCGAAGCCTTCTTTGGTATGCAGACGTGAAGCGTGATAGAACGCATTAGATATATTAAACGAGGCGATGACGTCACGTGAAATTGCAGAATTTTCAGAATGTGTTACGATACGGAAAGAAGTCAGACGTGTGTAAACTGTGTTATGTTTAGGATTGATGATGATAAATAGGTTGCCACTAAATGTTTTAGGTGGCTCCAACCCAAAAGATATGTATACAGGATTATGTACTAGATAAGATTTTATGAAAACCGCGTGCAGTACTTTTTGTTTGAAAACATTTGTACGGACAGAATAACAATAACTAGGTGATCGGTTCGATATTCAGGTCGAGCAGTCTTATTGAGTTTTTCTATAATATTCTCGGTTCGGAGTTGGATTTGTTCCCATAAACACCTGTATAAGGGAACAAATCCACTCCGAATTATCCAACCACGAATTATCCAACTCCGAGGTGTACTAATGTACAGCCACAGTTCGCCGGTATGTTTAGGTCCCATATATAGGGGGCGAGCCTATTACCATTAACCGGGCACAAATTCCTAACTCCGAGCTGCTACTGGGTATTTCATAGAAAAACCCAATAACACTTTGCTCGACCTGCACCCAGCCTCGCAGCCCAGCCAGCCAGCCTGCAACCCAGGACCTCTACGGTAACAGTCGTGCTCAGGACCACTAGGCTAATGAGACTGTAAAAAAAATTTTTTTTGCTGTAAATAAAATGAATTATGAATAAGAAAACCATATACGCATTGTCATTCCACCCACATAAAAGTATGGTATTCGTAACAGGGTTGAATATAAATACTAGGAATTTAATAAAACACCGCATTGAGTAATGGAAGTCGCTTGTGTGAATATATATTCAACGTTCTTTCTAATACACAGCTGTTCAGTATTGCATATAATGGAGATATTGAAGTAAGGACACATAATTGCTTAACCTAAAATGTCTATCCTCCTGGGTCGGTTTCCAGTGTATTTAGTTCCGGCTGAATGTCAGTATTTTACACGAAGTGACGTGAAACAACGCTTACGTTGTGTTTCGCCGAGTGAGTCAGGATACCGGAGGCTCAAACCCTTTTAAAAGGCGGGCAACGCATTTGTGACTCCTCTGGTGTTGCAGGTGTCCATGGGCGGCGGTAATCGCTTACCATCAGGTGATCCATCTATTCCATAAAAAAAAAACAATTTTTAGTAGTCCGAAGCACAATAATACTTGACAGCCAGTCTATAAGCCGAATATTAGTATTGCTCCGAAATTGAGTTGCGGAGGTCTGATAGCACTGCTATCAGACCTCCGCAACGAAGCGACTGCTATCATAGCAGTCGCTTCGTGTAAAATACTGATATTCGGCCGCATCTGGTTATACAGGAAGCCGACTTCAACATAGTTGAGAAAAAGGCGATAAGGATGATGGGTGTGCTTAACAGGATATCCGCATATTCCTGTAGTTTGCCATCAGATATTTAGGCTGTTTTGCTTTTTCTGCTTTTTTAGGCTGTCCTTACGGGCTGAATATCTGATGGTTTATCAACGCTTCGCTAGTATTATAACTAGCGAAACTGAGGAAACAATTTACTCAACAATTTTCAAACTCGCAATTTAGACTAATTTCTGGTAATTTGTCTGTGAAACAAAGCTTCTACTTTTTATTGAATCGCTACCAACAATTTGGAACTCCGCCATGTTTGGCTAAAGCCTTTGAGGAAATAAATTATATGATTTATTTTTATCACACAATAGTTACTAACATAACAAAGGAACTAGGTACGACAGTCCTTCATCCTTTTAGCTGTAAACTGTACATTCAAGTAACAGAAATTCTGTAAATTAAACAAACTGTAAATTAAAGAAATACTTAGTAATGGATTCTATTATCTGTAAACTGTACCTACATTAAAGAAACAAACTGTAAATTAAAGAAATAAACCCTAAAGATTCCAAAGACAATACAATATGTTATGGACAAGATTATATTAGATATTCCAAAGACTTATTTACCGCTGTATAGGTATGTATATACCTATCTTTATATACATACCTATACAGCGGTAAATAAGTCTTTACTCAATAACTTATAAATATATTTAAAACCGTCTCTAAAATATAAAATATGTATTAGTTGCTAAATGACGCCTCATTAGCCAAGTGGTCCTAAGCGCGACTGCTACGCTAGAGGTCCTGGGTTCGATTCCCAGGTCGAGCAAAGTGTTATTGGGTTTTTCTATGAAATTCCCAGTGGCAGCTCGGAGTTAGGAATTTGTGCCCGGTTAATGGCAATAGGCTCGCCCCCTATTACATGGGACCTAAACATACCGGCGAACTGTGGGTGTACATTAGTACGCCTCTGCCTAACCCTTCGGGGAATACAGGCGTGATGGTATGTTATGTTTATGCTAAATGGCGGAGTTCTGACAAACATACAACCAAATTGAGCACCTCCTCCTTTTGTGAAATCGGTTAAAATGGAGCTATTTTACGCGAAACTCCAACGGCAAACAATCTTCTCAATTTACATAACAAATAAAAGAGAGGCCACACACTCGATTTCTGATTCATGAGACACGAAAACGAACTCATCGTAAGTTGAATCTTAGCTCTTGAGCTTTACTCAGGGATAAATCAACGTAAATGAATCTTACTCAGAGATAAATGAATTATTGAACGTAATTTATTGAAACTGAACTAAAATATACCTTTTTGCAAATAAATGGTCGGTCCGTGCAAAATGTCATATTTTTCGCTTCATGACATAATATTTATAAATTTTATTTTTTGTAAGCACTAGCTTCTGCCCGCCGCTTCGCCCCCGTGGAATTCGGTCTGTCATCACATCCCACGGGAACGGGATAAAAAGTATCCTATGTCCGTTTCCTGGTTCTAAGCTACCTCTCCACCAATTTTCAGCCAAATCGGTTCAGCCGTTCTTGAGTTATAAATGGAGTAACTAACACGACTTTCTTTTATATATATAGATAAGATTATTCAAAAGATACGTAAGCGTATCATATAACAGTCCGCTGCTGGACGTAGACCTCCCCAAATGTGCGCCTTTTCACCCTGTCCTCGGCTTGTCGCATCCAGCTACTGCCGGCAGGGCAGCCTTTCGCAAATCACCACTCCATCTTGCTAGAGGGCATCCTACGCTACGTTTGCCGAGTCGCGGTCTTCACTCAAGAACACATCTACCCCAGCGGTTGTCGGTTCTTCTACAGATATGGCCTTAAACTTATATGAAGACAGATATAAAAGTTCTCAAGGTTTTAATTTAAATAAAACTTGATGTGACAATGATGACAAAAACGAATGATGACAAAAACTACCTTTGCTAGTATCCAATTCAAAAAATGATCAGCTTATCTTTACAATAAAATTAATAAAATATTACAGATTTTCTCCAAACCCTACCATGAGTGCAAATCTGTACTGATAAAGTAGATAAAAACCCTAAGTTATGAAGAAACCGAAACACTATTGTTATACGTGGAATAAACATACATTGAGTACACAAACACACACTGATTCACACACACACACACACACACACACACACAAACACACATGCACTTTTTTTTATTATTATGGCGCCACACTTTGTGTATTTGCCAGTGTCAAGTATTAGAGTAATCAAGTAATTAGAGTATTTTCAAAGAATCCATCATGGGTTTGTATTATGGCACCACACTTTTGTGTTCGCCAGTGACAAGTATAAGTTCAGCTGCCCCAATAAAACGGTAAAAACTTTATTGAGGCTTCGATGGAGTTTAGGAGTGAACCCAAAAAGTCACGATTTTCAATTTTATATCATTTGCCTACACTCTCACACGTTCACAAACACTTAATGGTTAATTATCCACCATAATTACACATTAAATTTCGGAGAAATTCAAGTTTTGAAAAATAATATAAAATCGACAACGTGCACTTTTCATTTTCCCGCCTAAACCCCACATGCACTTACACACCCCTAATGGTACTGTAACCGACCGGACCGACCGACCGACAACTTCAAATATTATAAATAAATAAATATTTACTCACCTACTAAATAATTAAAATACAAAACTTATGTTTTTGCATGTTTCTTGCTATGCTGTTAATATTTTAAGGAAGAGCGGAGCCTCCTGACACAGGCATATTTGCATGCTTAAAAGGAGACTCCAGCAACTAGTTATAAGAAAAAATTTGTTAAAGAAATAAAGATTTTTGTATTTTTTTTGTAATGTCTTGTCAATTGACATATCTCTACGTAGAAACCGGCGAAATATTTGACTTTAGATTGTGAAAATCTGTCTCATTGATATATAGTGTTCGCCATAATGAGGATAGGTCAAACAAACCTGGCGACGTACGGTGCTAATGGAAGCGAAGATCGGGGAATCAAGCAAAATAAATCGTGAGGTTCAAGTCCAATTGAGATAGAGATAACTGTGGACGCCCCATCTAGGGGATGTAGGATCGTCATGCTTCCCTGGTCCGGATTGGTATTCTGGCAGTCCAATCGATATCTATACCAAAAATCATCGAAATTCCTTCAGCTGTTACTTTTGCATTATAATATTAGTATGGATTAGTATGTAGGTAAAACATCATTTACAAAGTTATTTTAGTGAAGGAAAAAATCGACGGTTTGATACACTAGACGCTATGACCACTAAGCCACCGCGAGTCCCACCTGCCATGTTCACAAAAATAACTTTATAATCTTAGCATGAAAAAGGCAAATAAAAACACAAAAAGATAATCATTTACCTACAAATTTATAATCCTTGTGTAGTACTAAATTAATTATTTTTATTTATTCCTTTGATTAATCTACTTATATGGCTACAACAATAACTAGTAGTTGATTAATAATAGTTCCTAAAACCAAGCGTGATTTTTTTGCGGTCGTCTCATGTGTGTAGGTATATAACTTTCATCACAGTTTTCTTCTACGTTTTATACGTTATCAATAATGTGGTCTACCCAAAGATCTGAGTGCTACATTGTATAGAATTCAAGGGGGTTTATCTACATCTTTCTCGCTTAGCTTAGCTCCGTCTATGTGAATAGATAAGAGCTCTCTTTAAGAAAGATGTGTGACGTAGTTTGGTTTTCTTTGTGAAGTTTCTTTTGAAAACATTTGAAGACTATTAGAAGAGGTGTTTGTGATGTTCAGAGCTTTCGCACGTAAGTACTATTGTTTCTTAATAACTATGAGTATAAACAGAATGGTTTATGCGATATTGTCTTTGACCTCAACTATGCAAAGTAAATTCTTCTTTCGTTACTAAAGTAAAATCCTTTACAGAATTCATGACGGGGAGACTGAGTAGGATTGGTAGTATCCGAAACTTTGGGAATTTAGTACTATCATTATTTATTATCCACCTTAGGAATTAAATAATGTACTTATGTTTGAATATATGTGTAGTAACTGCCTCATTAGCCAAGTGGTCCAGAGCGCGACTGCTACGCTAGAGGTCCTGGGTTCGATTCCCAGGTCGAGCAAAGTGTTATTGGGTTTATCTATGAAATTCCCAATAGCAGCTCGGAGTTAGGAATTTGTGCCCGGTTAATGGCAATAGGCTCGCCCCCTATTACATGGGACCTAAAACATACCGGCGAACTGTGGGTGTACATTATTACGCCTCTGCCTAACCCTTCGGGGGGAATACAGGCGTGATGGTATGTATGTATGTAAGTATTCATAGAATTTTATGTAAACCACCACAAACTAATTTATTCTACTACTGAATTACTCTAAGGTTGTCTGGAAGATATTTTTTATTTAGATTTAGCTTTTAGTTAGAGATAAGACCGCCTTTGTATCCGTTCAAAGTAATATATAATTTCTTAAACTATGTAGGTAACAATAATAATATGGTGTACAATAAATATCTATCTATATATTCTATCTATCAAAACAACGCAATCCGTAAAAAGTAGTGTTATTTATTTCAATGCCTGATATTCGCGTCAAGTATCGGTAATCAGTAGGTATGTGTATAGAAAGGTAATATTTTTGTGTCTATGTTTGTCCAATAACATTGCATTTATCAACCAAACGCGCCTTTATTTATTGAAGTTCTTTACTAATCACAATAGGGCCTGATAACAATAGATTTTTCTGTTGAGTTTGATGCTAGACGGTTTGCTATTGCAAATACTCTATAGCAGAGGCTCCTAGACTACTTTTTCCTAGAACCACTTTCAAAATTTAGCTGGTTCCGGTGGACCCCATGCAGCTAAGTTTTTTTTAATATTTTTAATTCTATTTTTTAACAAGATCGATCGACCATTTTTAATGTTTGTACACCTTAAATGTAGCTAAACGTAAATAATTATAACACCATTACATGCATGTCATTTTGTATTGTAATTCACACATGTTAAAGCAAATAATTATAAATATCTTATCTTATCTACATTCCCAAAAAGAAGATTGAAGATTAGATCTAACTTTAGAAATTTGCGTTAGTCAAAGTCAAAGTCAAAATGTTTTATAAGAAACGTAAAGAAGGTACTTACTACTTTGCCAACGTAGACCTCCGTCGAGTCTCTCGTGGACGCCTGGGGGTCTACCTGGACCACTTTGGGAACTAATGCTCTATAGTACTTATTGTGTAAGGTCGCATAAGTTGAAACTGTTATTATAGAGTGTTTATTGGTCTACAGTTTATTAAAACATCACACAGACATACACACCATCACGCCTGTGTTCCCTGAAAGGTTAGGCCGAGGCGTACCTAGACTCGCGGCAGCGTGTCAAGCCAAGTTCAAGCAAAGGAACTGGCTAGCCAGCGCCGAGTGTAATATTTTTTATGTACACCCACAGTTCGCCGGTATGTTTAGGTCTCATGTAAAAAGGGGCGAGTCTATTGCCATTAACCGGGCACAAATTCCAAACTCCGAGCCGCTACTGAAAATTTAATAGAAAACCCAATAACACTGCTCGACCTGGGAATCGAATCCAGGATCTCTAGCGCGCGTGGCCGTAGTCGCGCTCAGGACCACTAAACACCCATTATCACTGTTCATTTCTGTTTTACTTCATCTTGTCAGCGGTGTAATAAATGAGACAACTTCTTATCGCCGTGCTCGTGATCGTGCGCCGTTTCTTCCTGTCTCGAACTTACCTACGACATTTCATTTTCCGTAGACCTCAAAAGTTTTAGAAATTACGTTTGTAATTAAGATATACTGTACTTAATAAGTAGTTAATTATTTGCTTTGTGCTGATTTCGGATACTTACGCGAATATAAGACATTTTCGTGCGTCATGTCGACGAAAATAAAAGTATTTTCTTTCTCTATTTCTTTTAATATTACAAATAGACACTCCAATTTTAATTATTTGTATAGATGTTAGTAATTCATGGGATGAGTTTTGGAGCGCAGTATGCGTGTGAGTATTTAAACAAAACAATAATTATTGCTGAACCCACCCCATCAGTTTAGATCTTTTCTCCTTTTTTACTCAAAGCACAGATAACAGAATACTACTCAAAGCTAATAATTACTGACTAGAACAGATTTTCTGTAAAGGGATAACAAACCAAACATTACGTAAGTACCTCACAATTCTATACGGGAAGTTATTTTTTAAAATATTTGAAGCATGTTCTTTAAGTAATCTCTAAAGTTCCGCGATACCTCCTACGTAATTAATGAACAGTGTTACCTTGCTCCCAAGTAAAATTTATATACTAAGCAAGAAATCGTGAAATATGTCATGATTTCTTGTAGACAAAATGAAAGTTTGTAAAGTTGTATAGAAATGCTACTTAAACTGTAAACTTTTAACGAGCTGTCGTAAATATAGTTCTACTCAAGTTCAGAACAGCAGTGCTCTTTGAATTCCGCTGACCGTTCGCAATAACTACGTGAACTATACGAACTTCTTTTACTTTTTGAAGAGGAAGTGACGTAACTTATGTTTTGTTGCCAGTGTCATGTCCGGCCCCGCTCAAGAACCGCGACTTCGTGCTGCAGCGGTCGTGGCTGGACACGGGCGACGAGAAGATGATCCTCAACCATTCCGTCTACCACAAGGACTATCCACCTAGGAAGGGATATGTGAGGTATGTGCTGGTCAAGGTTTTCTTTAAAGATAATCGTTACCCCACACTAGGATTTTCTCCAGTATTGTGGGTGCATTTACAAACATAAATTCTCACATACATAAACGCCCACACTCGGAACAACTACCTGTATGTAGATCATACAAATATTTGCTCCGTGTCTCCAACCCACAACACGTCTCGCAAAAGATACTACGCCAAACGTGCTGTCGGTTTGAATGTGTTACGTACCTACATTTTATATTGGCAACACCAACACTAAGGTTTTGTTATTCTTAAGTTGGTGGTTGGTCAGGCTATACTCTTTGGTCAGGCTTCTCCTTTGGCTTATCTCTCGAAAAAAGCATTTTATGCAAGTGTTGTAATTTAATATACCTACTATAGATAACAAAATATGTGTATGTAATAAAAAAGACCATAATTTTCATCATCACTACATATTATAAAACAAAGTCGCTTCCCGCTGTCTGTCCCTATGTATGCTTAGATCTTTAAAAGTAAGCAACGGATTTTGATGCGGTTTTTTTTAATAGATAGAGTGATTCAAGAGGAAGGTTTCAAGCTATTTAACATCACGCTATGACTCTTAGGACCGGGGCAGCGCGGGTGAAACCGCGGGCGGGTCGCTAGTTTAATTATAATACTTTTCAACTGTATTGAGTCCGAGTCTGAGTAGAATTTCCGAGAATGCAGGCGTGATATTATTTTCTTTCTTCATAAGCATAACATAACATCACCAGCTTATTTATCCATTTATTATAGAACACTAAAAATGGACACAGCAAGTGACCTGGTTAATCAGGATAAAATGTCAGATATAAATAAGTTTTAGATAATGTCACTGTTTGGGATAATTTGGGCATGACGTCAGTTATGTAATGTAGACCTGCGTGAATGAATTTATGCATTATTCATGTAACATGCGCCAGTGAGATATAAAAGCATATTTACTAAACCCGAACGAAACGCTTTAAGTCCACTTGCATGCGTACCTACCGCTGAAATGTGGAATTCGCTTCCCGAGTGGGTCTTTCCCGATAGATATAATCTGGGTGTCTTTAAATCATAAGTGAATCGGTTTCATCTGCCAAGCGCGCTCCATCGTGAATCGCAGGCGAACTGGTGGTCAAGTTTGTACTGCGTTTTTTTTAATTCTTGATTGACACAAGTCAATCAAGAATTAAAAAAATTGCAGGTCGATTCGAATCGATTCTTATAATGAACCATGCCGCAGTTGATATCACACTTGACCTAACTTTATGTACTGACGTCACCTTTAAGACGTAAGTTCAGAATGTGAAGGCAAATTTCGACATGGCAGGTAGGACTCGCGGTGGCTTAGTGGTCATAGCGTCTGGTGTATCAAACCAGAAGACGCAGGTTCGAATCCTGCCTGCGAATCAAATTTTTACTTCACTAAAATACCTTTATAATCTTAGCATGAAAAATGCAAAGAAATCACAAAAAGATACTAACTTTATGTTAACAAAACAAAAGAAGAGATTAAGCGCGGCTTTGGTAACTTTACTGGAGAGAGGTTTAAGGTTTTTTTTTTAGACAAAAGAATCAATAATTATTATAAAAGGAGAATACACCGGCGCACAGCGGGGTGGGGGTAATAAGACGTGGTGAACAAGCTTTTAATTTTGTGATTTTTCGCGAAACAGACACGACACTTGTCTCGGGTTTCGCATAGACTAAAACTAATGTTGTATATAAACCTTTACATAGTCAGTAGGTGTATGTATGGTCTCTTAATGACAACATTACTACGCTACGACTATGGTTACCTGAGAATATGGATTTATGCATTTATTTATTGTTAGGCACTTCAACGACTTATTCACTAGTATATTTACAATATTTTAACAATATTTTTTTTTTATAGTGTGAATTTTTCACTTACAGAAGTGCTCAGCATTTGCAGAAGTAACGTCGTGACAGAAAACTTTTTTTTTCGTACTATTTAGATATCAACACAATATAGTTAAAAAATAGTTAAAAATGAGTTTTACACAATGAATTAAATACTTAAATCAATATTTGCACTAAAACAGTAATTTAAATATGAAATATAATAACTGTTGTATTAAATGCATAACAATACACATACTTACGTTATATATACATAGTTTTTACGTGGGAGAGCCATGCTTCGGCACGAATGGGCCGGCTCGACCGGAGTGATACCACGGCCTCACAGAAAACCGGCGTGAAACAACGCTTGCGTTGTGTTTCGCCGAGTGAGTTGAGGTTACCGGAGGCCCAAACCCTTTTAAAGGCGGACAACGCACTTGCAACTCCTCTGGTGTTTCCGCGGGTGTCCATGGGCGGCGGTTATCGCTTACCATCAGGTGATCCGTTTGCTCGTTTGCCCCCCTATCCCATAAAAAAAAACCTAGCTAAGTATATATCCTATTAATATTATCAACGTTTTTGAGGAAGTATGGATGTTTGTTACTCTTTCGCGCAAGAACTGCTAAAATTTGTAAAAGTTCTCGGCAGAAGCTAGTCAAAAATATAGTGACGCTAAAAATGTTTAATAGAACTCTATAGCAAACAAAAATAAATAAATAAATACTTGTTAAAAATCCTATATTATATTAAACTAGCTTCTGCCTGCGGCTTCGCTCACGTGAAGTTATATCAGAAGTAAAAATGGATAACCAACATTGATGACCTCTTCTTTGTATGGGCCTCTATACATCAGGGAGGTCAAGCTGTATCTCGGGATTCATTTAATTAATTGAGATAAGAAGTTCACCAGTTTTTAAGTTGGAGCATATACTTTCTAACAATGATAATAAATTTAAAATCTATTCTGTAGTTTTTGCTCTAACCCGTAACAAACAGACAAGAATTAAAAAAAACACATTTTCGGATTCGGGGACGTTTATATACCCTAACCCACTTGTTGTTTTTTAAATATCTTCAATGTACAGACAGCATTTTTACAATTTTATACTAGTAGAGAAGAAGAGAAGAGCTAAGATATAGCTTCTGCAAGCGACTTCGTTCGCGTGGAATAGTTACTTGGTCTTAGCGTGATGATATATAGCCTATATAGCCTTCCTCAATAAATGGGCTAACACTGAAAGAATTTTTCATATCGGACCAGTAGTTCCTGAGATTAGGGCGTTCAAGCAAACAAACAAACTCTTCAGCTTTATAATATATTAGTAATAGATACTAGCTTTTGCCTGAGGCGTCGTTCACATGAAGCTATATTAAGAGTAAAAATAGAATAACCAACATTGACGATCTCTAGTTTGTATGGGTCTGTATACATCAGAGAGGTCAAGCTGTATCTCAGGATCCATTTAATACATACATACATAAAGTCACGCCTCTTTCCCGTAGGGGTAGGCAGAGACCACAGACTTCCACTTGCTACGATTCTGACATACCTCTTTAGCTTCATCCACACTCATCAATCTTTTCATACATGATCGTCGGTTTAGGGTACTCTTGACCGAGCCATTTTTAATTTCATTAATTAATTAAGATAAAATTTTCACCAGTTTTTAAGTTGAAGCATACTTATACTTTCTGACAATGATAATAAAATTAAAATCTATTCAGTAGTTTTTGGGCCAACCTGTAACAAACAGACAAGTATTTGTCTTGTTTGTTACAGGTTGGGTTACAAGTCGGGATTTGTATTGTATTTGATACTAATATAACGCGATATAATCCGTAAAGTTGTTTTATTTCAATATGTCTGATATTCGCGTAAGCTTCAGAAATCAAAACAGACAAGTATTTTAAAAATCTCATTTTTGGGTACGGAGACGTTTATATGTATATCCGAACTCATTTGTTTTTTTTTAAATATCTTCAATGTACCGACACAGCTTTTTTATAATTTTATAATAGTATAGAAACTTATTAAAAAAACTTATTTCTTAGTGGGATTATTCTTTTTCGTCATGATAATATTGTAGCGACACATACCTATAAACACGAGAGACCAACTCCAGGAAAATCAATAGATATGTCCCCTCACTCAACTCCCGCCACTCAACTCAAGGCCAGCTCTATTTAAACACAAAGGAAATCATTTTTCAAAAACGTTTCAGCAAGTGCCACAATTTCACAGTACAATTAGCAAGACTAATTGTACTTAACTACTGAAAATGCTTGAAATATGTATTTAATTAACGCCTGTAGGATGCCTTAGGGATTGTCTCGGTTTAACTCAATGGATATAGCAGAAAACACTGTTTTACGAGTGAAAGAAGGCAAGTGATCGTAGTTTATTAAATTTAATTTGAAGCGGCGGTAGCCTAATGGCTAGGGCGTCGGACTTGCGACCATGTGGTTGCCGGTTCGAAACCCACCCATTGCACTACCGACGTGAACCCACTCGTAACACAAGCATTTTAGCTTAGCACGAGGGGTTAACAAGAATACTATAAAAACCACATTGCTAGTAAGCTTTTTTTTTTTTTAAAAAAAAAACAGAAAAAAAAGATAAAAGAAATTGTTATCATGCACATCAAGCTGTACGATTCTCACATTATAAGATCTAAATTGTAAAAAAAATTCAATGTTATAATCTTTGCTGAAAGGAGTATCTATGGAGTTTCTTGCCGGTTCTTCTCCATAATACCCACTATTTGGAACCGCGCACCTAGTTTTTGACAATTCAAAAGTAAACATGTATTACTGGTCTAATTGAAATAAAACATTTGACTTTGACTTGACTTTGAAGATGAATTAGCTGCCGTAAAATGTGGCACGTTGGATAAGTTTATATTTAACTAGCTTCCGCCCGCGATTTCGTCCGCGTGGAATAGTTACTTAGTCTTAGCGTGATGATATATAGCCTAAAAAAAGTGTGTAAAGATTGTCTGTGCCAAATTTCATCAAAATCGGTTGAGAGGTTTAAGCGGGAAAGCGTAACAGACAGACAGAGTTACTTTCGCATTTATAATATTAGTAGGGATGATGGGAAAAGTTTCAGCTAGTCGGTAATTAAATGACTCTAATACCATTAATCATTCCACGATAATTATATTACTTTTTCTAACGTGTCAGAAACTTCAGTGTTTTTCTTAATTTCTCAGATCTTGTAGTAAATTTAACTATGCGTTTGCGTTAAACAAAATGTTACCTAATTTGTAATTAATTACTTCTATAAAACACGACTGTGAGTTGTGTATTTTCCACTTTAGTAATTAGATATTTAATAACCATTTTATTTGTTAAAACGTAGTAAGTTAATTAATTAATTATTCATTAGCGTATTTTCCCAACACTTTATTATATGTTTGTTTTATTTCTTTTATTTTATTTTTCTGTGAGTCATGTCAACGGAAATATATTTATTTTTCCTCATTCTTTGTCTCATTATAACTGCCTCATAAGTGGAGTGTTCCCAATCGGGATAGCTACGCTAGAAGTTCTGGACTCGATTCTCAGGTCAAACAAAGTGTAATTGCGTTTTTATATAAAATTCTCAGTAGCAACTCTGAGTTTAATAGCAATAAGCTTGACCTCCTATTACAAGCATACCGATGAACTGTGGGTGCTAATCTACGTCACACGTGCACGTCTCTACCTAACCCTTCGGGGAATACAGGCGTGATGGTATGCTTATAGGCGGTATACAATGTTCAAAATATAAGTCTTAAAGTTGTAGATATGTTGTAAAGAAAAATATATACCTACCTAGATATTAAATAGTTCACGTTAAACGTAACGTTGAATTTAGTATCTGTGCTATTCTAAACCTATTTATCCCCTAAAATCGAATTAAAAATCCCAAATAATCAACGCTCAGCGTCGATCTTTACTTAACTAATAATAAAGTTAGCATCATAACCTTTACAGACCTCTTTGGTACGTAGGCGTAGAGTGGTGGTGTTTCATTAGTTTATTTGCACAATTTGCGGTCGCCACTCTAGTGATTAGATAAGGTATCGCGTACGTCAATCCGTGACTAACCGGTACAAGTTAGCTCCAACTGTACCTAGTGCAAGGTTGTGCACTACAAATTTTGTACATAAAAGGGATAAAAAAGTAACTTCAATACAAATAACTATATTGTGTTTTTAACTTCTGGCCTAAAATAAAATTATGTAACGCTTAAAATCATTTTGTGGCTTACTGATTTCTGACACTTACGCGAATATTGAAATAAAACTACTTTTTACGGATTTTATCACGTTTTATTTAATTTTGTGTTTGTTAACGGATTTGTACAAATAAATAACATCACATTGTAAATATTTATAAAATAATCGCGAAAGTAACATTTATATAAACATACTATCACGCCTGTACACCCCGAAGGGTAAGGCAGAGTGCTAATGTACACTCGACTAGTTATTCCATTTAGGGGGAGGGGGGCGAGCCTTGGGGCCACTAGCTAGGCTAATAAGGTAATATGCCTTTTAGAAGTACCGTATCAAGTTGAAAATGAGATTCTGGACTTATTCCCGAACCCGGTTTAGATATAAATATGGCCTAGTGCGAGCGTTGCTGCTTCAGTTTACTTGAACTTGTTATTCATAGCTGTTTCCGTAGAATTCGGTGGTGCCGCATGTTAAAACCAGGGCGTCCATCTTTTTACCTGCCATGTTTTAAATAGATCTAAAACGCAGAACACATTTACCGACCCGTGACTTTTCCTGGCGATTTAAAAAATATGTGTTCCATAGGGTGAAAGGTGACTTGTGAAAATGACAAAATCGTCTCTATCGTACTCAAATTCGTACCATAACGACTATGATTCCCCAATTGAGTAACTGAGGCACTAATGACACAACTCAGAACCTCGTTACAAAAGCTCAATAATTCGTATTACGTAAGCGAAATAACGACTAGGTACGTGACGGTAACCGAAGAGGAATATGGGAATATGAACTTTCAAACAGAAATAAGACAAATTCTAGACTCTGTGTAGTTGTATTCCGTGTAGTTATATTGCTAACTGACCTTTAACAATCCTTAATTCGATTGATAACATAAAAATACCATCACGCTTGTATTCCTTAAAGGTTTATGTAGAGGCATACTAATGTTCACCAACCGTTCCCCGGTATTTTTATTAACCAGGCACAAATCCCAAACTTCGAGCTGCTACTGAAAATGTTATGGAAAATCTCAATTCACTTGGTGTACTGGTGACAACCCTGCGCGTTATCGTCACAGGCGTTGTATTCAAAAGATGGAATTCTCCATCTGGGGTTAGGAAGCTGTGCAGAAAACACTTTGTAAAACGATACAGTAATTTTTTTCGTATAGTTTTATGTTTTCTTGTTCAAATGCAATAATTTCCGTTTCTGTTTTTCAAGAGTTTCAAAACTGTTTCAAAACTTTCAAGAGTTTCCGTTTCGGTTTTTAAATTGTCACATCCAATCAAACTTGTATACATGGTTCTACTACCGGCTCGTAAAATACAGTTTGCAATGAGATTTTCCACTTCGACTGGTATTGCAAACACAATGGCCTCGACATTGAGTGAGTGACATCCCTAAGCCTTGTAGCGTAGCGATGCATTCCGGAATGGAATTCTATAGTCCGTCTGGCTGCTTTACAGAAGTTCGTTTTGTAAGGTAGCTTTTAGTTCAGAATTTTTGTATGCAAAGTTGTGGCGGTAGTTGTATATCTAGTGTGTGTGTGACTCTATTTTATTTCAAACTACCGTTGGACCGCGACTGCGTCCGCGTAGATATATGTATTAGAATTATTGTGTTAACATAACATACCATCACGCCTGTATTCCCCGAAGGGTTAGGCAGAGGCGTACTAATGTACACCCACAGTTCGCCGGTATGTTTAGGTCCCATGTAATAGGGGGCGAGCCTATTGCCATTAACCGGGCACGAATTCCTAACTCCGTGCTGATACTGGGAATTTCATAGAAAAACCCAATAACACTTTGCTTGACCTGCGAATCGAACCCAGGACCTCTAGCGTAGCAGTCGCGCTAAGGACCACTTGGCTAATGAGGCAGTAGAATTATTGTAGTTTCATTAAAATCCATACAGTAGGTAGTGTTTGTGTGAAAGGGTAACAAACATCCTACTTACATCGACCTCACAAACTATCACGTTTATAATAATAAGGTATAATTATAATATAAGTAGGATTAGTAGGAAGTTACGAAGCTCTAAGGCGGATGGAACAAGTATTTATATGGCGTGTAGTGCCGATAAAATGTCAATTTCTTAATAATCTTTAATTTCATATTACTTACATACTTGCTTAGAAATTCGCTACTAAGAGTATAAATCTGAATTTATTTCTAAGAGGATTTTTTGATTTGGCGACCGCGACGCTTTTGTCTTCTGCGAAACTCGTTGTGGGTTCGATCCCCACGTGGAGCAAAATATTTGTATGATCTACAGGTAGTTGTTCCGGGTCTGGGTGTGTTTGTGTATGTGAGAATTTGTGTTTGTAAATGCACCAACGAAACAGGAGAAAATGCTAGTGTGGTGCAACGTATTTTGAAATAAGAAGCGAAGACTGTTTAAATACATTTTTTAGGGCCCATAGTTCCCATAGATTGGGAAATGCCGCTGATAGTGTCTGGAAATCTATAGTCTCTGTCTACCCCAATGGGAGATGGGTGTGATAATATATATTCTAGCGTATTAGGGCCTATTACACTCTCGAAGGCACAATGAAGGTTTAACATAATTATATTTGTACTCCTCAGAGCCTTGTCGCTGCTGACGGGGTTCGTGGTACGCACGCGGTCTGGTGCCGGTAGCTGGCTGGGTTACGTATCGCGGTCTGACCCCAGGGGAGCACTACCGGCTTGGCTTGTCAACAGGTACTGTGATCTCTTTATATTCCCATAGCTTATGTTGTCTGTTCGTGGAACTAGACTAGAAGTATCACATTTTGCACAGAGGTTTTGTCTTATTGCCATCGAGAGAAAGGTATGCTGCTCTACACAATATGGCTGGTGTTCTGTATACGAGTACAAGGTGGTGACAACAATACAACTGCAGACTGTACCAGTATAAAGAAACACTATAAAATAGGATATTATCTATATATATAAAAGAAAGTCGTGTTAGTTACACTATTTATAACTAAAGAACGGCTGAACCGATTTGGCTGAAAATTGGTGGAGAGGTAGCTTAGAACCAGGAGACGGACATAGGATACTTTTTATCCCGTACCCGTGGGCTGTGATGACAGACCGAATTCCACGGGGGCGAAGCCGCGGGCAGAAGCTAGTGATATAATAAAAAAAGACTTAAAAACTTATTCCCTGAAGGTTTAGGCAGAGGTGTGTTAATATTTACACCTATAGTTCACCAGTATGTAACAGGGGGCGAGCCTGTTGCCATTAACCCGTATGTACGCTATAATTTAAGGCACGTTACGTTTGTGCTTTGAACGACCTATATTCCATCGCGATAAGAGTGGTTTTTGAGTGCAACTGCATATCTGGAAGTGTTGTCATAAACAAAAGACTAACAAAAGTTTTGGAAACAAATGTGTAAATTAATGTGACATTCGATGAGTTAACTGGTTTTTTTTTATGGGAAAGTGGGGCAAACGAGCAAACGGATCACCTGATGGTAAGCGATAACCACCGCCCATGGACACCCGCAACACCAGAGGAGTCGCAAGTGCATTGCCCGCCTTTAAAAGGGTTAACTGCGTTCGTTACATTATTCTTCTATGCTCTTCTATATTAGATTTCACTACCCCTCTGCCCATCCATTCGGGGAATACAGGCGTAATGGTATATCTATCTATCTATCTATCTATACAGCCGCTAACATCCACTGCCGAGTAAAGGCCTCTTCTCTATCACGCCACTGTTGCCGATGTTGTGCAAGTCGCACCCACAGATTCCCCACTGCCCTCACAATATCATCCGACCATCGGGCGGGTGGTCTGCCCTATAAACGTTTCACATCTCTTGGCCACCATTCGGTAACTGTTTTGTAATGGTATAGAATAGAAATAATTTTCATTGTACACCATAAATGAAACATAAAAACCCTTATAAATCTAAGAGTACAATGGCGGTCTTATCGCTAATAGCTATATCTACCAGACTACTTTTGGGTTGACAGGAAAGATATGAATGTTTCAGGGTAACAGCACAACTAGCGCCGCGTCTAGTCCAGCAGCTACATTCAGCAGCTCGTCGCTACCCTGGCTGGAAGGCGCTCACCGACCTGCCATACCACAAACCCTGGAGACACCCTGAGCAGGTCCCGCCGCATCGAATCTCTTTAGACGATGTGAGTACTAAGAACGCTAATTAACTAATCATTACTCCCAAGATTGGACGTCCGCGGTGGGATTGCGGATCATGCGAGGGCAATTCCTGTGATTCCACCACTATGCAGAAGGTGGTTTGATAGGTTTTAGTTGGTATGCTGATCGCCTGGTCGGAGAACCCGACATAACCGTCCCGCATTTCCCACCCGAAAGAAAAGGAACTGGAGCTCGGCAGCAGCTTGTAATAATAAAAAAAATTGATACCTTAAAGTTGATCAAAAGATGTTAATGTATACTAAAACCTAGAATTATTGCCCACGCGCATGTCTCATTACCTTTGTATCGTGCATGCATTGAAATCGCAACACCTTGTAACTCACGTTAGAAATTTGTTGAAGGTAAGATTTAAATTACTAAGGCATTACTATGGACTCTAAATATGATTTGGTTCCAAGAATTATTGAAGCCTGCCTCAGAAATATTAATAGCTACCTTCCTACTTAGGAATTCACTAGGCGAGTATATAATCAACACTAATGTTTTTCTGTTGTTTTTTTTTAATGTTGCCCCACAGTTGGATTTTGTCTTGTAACGTGGGTGCATTTACAAACACAAATTCTCACATACCTACATAAACGCCCGGACCCGGTACAACTGCCTGTAGATCATACTGATTATTTGCTCCGTGTGGGGATCGAACCCACAAAACATATCATCACAGAATGCGATCGCTCAGCCGCTACGCCAAATGTGTCGTAGTGTTTTATATTCGTACTAACGACATTTTAAGGAATAAACAATAAAAAAAAAAACAAATCATTGGTAGAATCGATTCCAATTAAACACAACAAACATAATTGACTAGGTACACACTAAATCAGCATAAAAAAGACGAAGGAAAATATATTGATTACTGTGTAGGGAGGTATCCAAGCGTTGCGTAATGAATTGAGTTAAAGTTCTACATAGTTGAAGTATTTGAAAATCAAATTAACTAAACGAAACTCCTCCCAAGGCTATTTGAAAGCGATATATAACTTACTTACATTTACAGATAACAAATAATCCGTGACTTTTCCGCCAAAAGAACTTATAACGAGCTAAAAAGAAAATTCTGGAATCTCTGTGTCATTTGTGTTTCATTAGTGTTGCCGACATGCGACTAACTCGCAAAGTTACCACAAAAACCTTATTACGCAAACATAAAAGGCCTTTGAGGCTCTCAAATCCGTAACGAACTTACTTTCTTTGGGTTCCCTAATCCCGTATTATCGATTATATTGTTTTGAACTTCACCAACGAAAGTACTTTGTAAATAAGGGTCGATTTGCTTTGTAGATTTAAGCGTTTTGAACAAGCGTATTAGACTTTAAATGGTTGGATATCGTTTCTTGCCGTTGCTAACTCTGTATTAATCTTTTTCTAGAGATTAGTTGCTATGGCAACCTTTTGGGGATTCTATATACCTTTCACTCCTACCTTTGTATTTTTTTTATTGTTTGTCGTTAGAATCACAGTAACACTTGTGACGAGGGAGAGTCATGCTTCGGCAAGAATGGGCCGGCTCGACCGGAGTAATACTACGGCCTCACAGAAAACCGACGTGAAACAAAGCTTGCGTTGTGTTTCGCCGAGTGAATGAGGTTAAGTACCGGAGGCACAAACCCTTTTAAAAGGCGGGCAACGCACTTATGACTCCTCTGGTGTTGCGGGTGTCCATGGGCAGCGGTTATCGCTTACCATCAGGTGATCCGTCTGATAGTTTGCTCCCTTATCCCATAAAAAAGAACCGTATATTTTCATTTTCCTGATTGGTCAGATTATTTGAAAATTCGTACGTTCTGATACTGACCGTAAGTACCTACGATTACAGGGGCCCATTTTCGCGCCCTATTTTCGACCTCTTAGACACGAAACTTTTTTTCAGTCGGTTATTCGCGGCAATCTCGTGACTACAGGACATCGTGTACCGTGAATTTATTATTATGTAAATGAAGAATTTCCACATAAAATTACAATCACGTTTCAAAATATCGCCTTTCACGCGGAAAATGCTTTTTACGCGGTGTCGTGGTAATAGCGAATGGTAAAGGTCTATTATGACGGAAAAGTAATTCAGAGCCAAATAAATAAAGCCTGGTAAAATGAACCTTAAATCAATTGTAATTTGAAGTAAATTAACTACGCAAACTTTTATGACTTTCCGCATCTGTAGCTTACCAGGATAAAATACATTAACGTCTTGGGTACATATTTTATATATAGTTTGATTTTAGTTATTTAATTTTGTTCTTGTTCTTGTGACGATTATTTTTTTTCGTAGGGGCTTTTCATGACAATCCAGCCAGCGACGCTAGAGTCTATTGTTTACTCCTGTTACAGCAATTGGATCTTCAAAACTTGAAGGAAAATATAAGGATTTCATGTAGTAGAAATTGTGTCCTATATCATATTTTAACACCCTCCAACATATGTTATTGTTGTTAAATCACCGGTACTTAAAATTATATTTCAACTTTCAGTGCGTGGATCCCGATGCGCCCCCTCCACCTCAAGAGCCAAAACCCGACACATCGAAAGGCAAGCTCGAAATCCCACAGCCCAGAGAAATAGAGAGCCACAGCGTCGAAGACCTGGGAGACATCTCCTCAGAATTCAGCGTGGAAGTAGAAGAGGACACCTTAGACCATGGCCAAGACCCAACAAAGAAGAAAGGGAAGTTCTACAAACTAGTCAAGTCTATGAAGAATAGGAGAAAGAGTGTGCAAGTGGCGAAGAGTGCTGATAACCTTGCCGATAAGCCCTTGGAAGAACGACAGGAGAAGAAGAAAGGGTTTAAGTTTCATAGGAGATTCAGCCTAAGTCGAGGTCGCGAGGATTGAGCTTATAAGAGTTGTGAATTAGCATGTTAGAAAGTAGTTTGATGGGGATAGTCTGTGAACCACGTGAGGAACAAATATGTATATACAACATATCAGGCTTTAAGTTGCCAAATTTTATATACTGAATTTTCGGTATGAGCACTCTCATACCGATAATGTATGACGATCATTCTTTTGGCTTCTTCATAAAGATCAAGGAATTCTCTGCTTACCTACCCTTCTAACCACACTTAGGCCCACTTGCACCAACTTCTTAAATGTGTTTAAATTGTATTTAAACACGAAATTTCTATGAACAATTGTGTTTAAATACAATTTAAACATATTTAAGAAGTTGGTGCAAGTGGCTCTTAGGGTAATAATAAGGTTTTCAACACAATTAAAGTGGATGAGATCTTCTAAAGTATGCCGGGAATCTATAGTGTATTTTGATTGATAATAAGTGTGTTTTCGAAATATCTTGAGTGGTATAATGGCATATTCTCGTATTACTTAGTTCTGTGAGGTTATTCGTGTTTTAAAAATAATATACACCTTGTATACACATTTTTAACTTACGTGGTTAACTATATTCGTGGATGGGATGATCTGGGCCTCTAGACAAGTTGCAAACTGTAGCCCTAGCACGAATACTTTCGAAAACGTATTCGTATCGAAATCGTGAATAATCTGTATGAGAAGGAGATTAATTAACCACGAGTTCATGCTACTTGTCTAGACGGTATGATTGTGTTGGAATGCCAAAAAATTGCAGTTGTTAATATTTATTCCTCTACCGTTGAATGTAGCTTTATTTATAAAACATACATATGTATGAACTGTAAATATTTAATGACATTACTGTTTACTATTCCTATATCAGTAAGTAACTATATATATTTGTGTGCGTGTAATGTACCTTCATTCGCAAAGCTATAATTTTCTATCGCAATCTTTAGAAAATGCTTAGTACGCGTAAATGTGTGATATAATAATTAAGAACCCTTATTCGGAATAGATTAATATCAATAACAACACAAACAAAACAAAATAATTATCTTTTTGTGATTTTTTTGCATTTTTCATGCTAAGATTATAAAGTTATTTTAGTGAAGGAAAAATTCGACTCGCAGGCAGGATTCGAACCTGCGTCTTCTGGTTTGATACACCAGACGCTATGACCACTAAGCCACCGCGAGTCCTACCTGCCATGTCGAAATTTGCCTTCACATTCTGAACTTACGTCTTAAAGGTGACGTCAGTAACATCTATTGACAAGCAAATTACTTTGCCTCTCAACCGACAAGACTTACCTTACGGTTAGTTCTATGTCGTACGATGCTACCATACCTACTAACTATCTTTTTGTGATTTTTTTGCATTTTTCATGCTAAGATTATAAAGTTATTTTAGTGAAGCAAAAAAATACTAAAAAAAAAACAAAATAATATTATTTCAGTGTGCTGAAGTTGAACCAGGATACTACGTATAGGTATTTTATTTTCATTTATCGGTCGGTCAGTGTAATTGCTAAGATTAATCCAGTCTAGGTTTGCCATCTCTAAAATTTGGAAACCAGGACAAGACGAGTGAAGACCCCGGATTTTACAGTCCAGAACCCGGACAATATCAACAGGATTTTTTTTAAATATAATGTAATAGAAAACAGTTAAAAAGCCATAAAGTGACACACAGTGAGTGTAAAGTGTGCGTGTGTCGCGGGCGGCCCAAGACTTAAAATTTTTAAACCCGGACTACAAATGAAGCCCCCCCCCCCCGGACGCTCCCCGGAGAGGACAAATCCGGGGAAACCCGGACGGATGGCAACCCTAATCCAGTCTTGTAGGAACCTAAATTTTAATACTAGCGACCCGCCCGCGGGTCTCACCTACGCTGCTCCATTCGTAAGAGTCGTATGGTTCTGTTTAATAGCTTAAAACCTTCCTCTTGAATCACTATATCTATTAAAAAAACCGCATCAAAATCCGTTGCGTAGTTTTAAAGATGTAAGCATACATATGGACAGTCATAGGGACAGACGGATAGCGGGAAGCGACTATGTTTTATACTATGTAGTGATGTAATTGATCAATAATGTACTGTATTATGCGTGTACGAAAGATGTTTGTAAGTTCAGAAGTAGTTTCAGAGAATTCATTCTACGGGCTTGTCGTATTGTCTAGGCTGTTATCGTTAAAGTTTCATCAACTAGAGATTTTGGACCGGTGATGCAAAATGCAAACCTGCAGTATTTTCTCTATCTGGTAGACGTTGATGTTGACTTATTGTTAATAGGCATACTTAATAATTTTCTTCACAGTAACGGTAAGTTATAAATCCCTACTCCGGACTGCAAGTAGACCCACAGCGTACATACATCAGGCCCGCGATCTAACCACTAAGCTGTATAATAATAACATGGGTTATTTATTATACACTAATAGGCATGGAAATGATTGCTACTTTTCATGCATTTTCATTATGAATATTTTTCACAGCGATTTCATATGCGAAATTTTAATTATGATTATTTTTCACAGCGATTTCACATGCGAAATTTCACAGCCTGCTACTTTTTGTCCGCAATGAATTTTCATTCAAAATCATTTACTATTTTGCTACTTACAATCGTGATAAAATGCGATTTTGAGCAGGCTGTGTGAAAAAAAGTCGCAAGTCACTTATGAAAAACTGTTTAAAAATTTGTTTGTTTGTTTAAAATTGCTATTTAAGAAATGTTCCATGCCAGCATCCTGCTAAACTGAAGTCCTGGCCTTCACGAAAACTACTATAACTACCTATGGGTCTGCTAAATCTAGAATTAATTCTGATTATTGCGAGTATAGTCGCACACATTCGCTAGTGTTCAAACTATTTTAAAGTCAAGAAAGAGAGAGAAATGCATAAATAAATGTTTTGTATAAAGTGTAATGTAAGTCGTTACCGTAGCTGTTACTGTTAAACGTGAATTAAGATCTTAATCGTACTATTTAATTATAACTTCTCATATTTGTATAATTTTAAACATTATAACTATTGTATAGCATCCGCTGCATCTTTTCTTACTGAATTAAGTAATTCAGTAAGTTAGTTGAAAATTTTCATACAATAAGCTCCTATTATTCTCATGTCTTTAAAAGTGTAAAGAAGTTATAATATTATCAATATACAACATAATATTGATATACATAAAATATAAATTACAAATTCTATAATTTCACCAAAATATATTGTCTCAAGATTGTGAAAACGCCTTCTATGTATATGAAAAAAAATATTATCGTATAAACTTTTTTTACATTACTGATTTCAGGTAACTTAAGTACCTATACTATATTTTGTAGTAGCAAAATATTTATTTGTACTACGAACATTTCAGAGCTATTGATGCATAAACCTAATATGATTGAAATACTTGAACATTCGGTACTATGAAGATTAGCTAATTGAAGAAAACTATTGGATAATTGTTGTCATAAAAAATCATCATGCTAGCAGAATTTTTAAGATCCCAAAATCGCAATCTAGTCTAGTCTGGTCATTCGAAGAACTTAAATAGGAGCTTAAAATAACATATCTACATTATAAGGCCCTAATAGTTTTACCAGCATAGTAAAAAGCTCACAATTTCGACATTTCCATTAAAAATGACTTGCGATTCAAATCACGATCGTAATCGAAAACAAATCGATAAAAAGTCGATAGCTGACAACAAAAGATTTTTTCTGTAGAATCGATAGAATTCCGGCTTCATATGAAAAAGATTAGTAATAACACAATAGATACAGTTTTTACGGTCGTTTAGATAGGAGTTCAGTTTTTGCTCGGACAAGTTCAAGGAGACTGCGGTTTTAAATAATTGAGGGAAAAAGTTATTTATGTTTTTTGTTAATATTATGTGTTTACATTAAAATGATTCTTACGCGCTACCAGCACTTAAATTGCTAATTAATTCTAATGAAAACTATAAATTTATTATTTTATTACTTATATAACTGTCTTTTTATCTCAGACTCAGTATTAATGGCGGACTGTCATACCAACTGTTATTTAAAAAGTAAAAATGATAAACATTATAATCAATAAATTAAGTGTAGTACTTATTTTATTCAATGTCTAAGCTGCAATGTATATCAGTGCTCAATTTTGTATATTGTATAATTTTAATGTATGTATCATTTTAATGTATACAAAAGATGTTATTTTTTACAAACTTTACTTTCATTTAAACAGAAAACGATTATTTACTTTTTTAGATTGGATTGGATTAGTTCGGATAGATCATGAAAAAAACTGATTTATGTTAGAGCGCAGGAAAATTATTAAATAACATATCTATGTGCGAAAAAAGATCTAGTTTGATATTGATCAATTTAATGATTAGATCGAGTGTGGGCCTCTGTTAAAAAAATATCTCTTTCTATAAAAAGTTCATAGTAATAAACTGTGTATTTTTAAATACTATAAATGGTTGCGAATTTGTGTCCGCATGACAATAAACAATTTTGTTTTAGAATATTAAAATGTTTAACTCAGTTCTGTATTCTGTCATTTATCTGTAATTTATTTAATGCTTACTAAATATAGCTGTCCATAAGTCATTTTATTCTAGTCTAAAAGAGAGTACTAAACCTGAATGGTATTATAATGTCCATGATAATTGAATAATATTTATTTTAAGATAAAAAAGTACGCTCTTCTTGGCAATTATTCATGATTTCCAGAAATACCTTGGTAGTTCTCTTGGACTACATACAGTCTAATATGTATTTATAATTCAGGTTTTCATTCTAAAAAATACCAATCAATGTAAAAAGATTGCAGAGACATGCTTTTACAGTAGTTTGTAGAAAAAAAATTATAAATTATCATGGAAACTTAATACTCTTCTCTTTCTAATCCTCTTTTTTTTATCTTACATTGATAATAAAAATCATATGTATAAGCTTATTACTAAACTAAAAAAATGTATACAAATGTATGTCCTCTAATGCTTGGCTTATTTCAATTAATTATATAATTTTCCCATCTTTATGTTACAATATTCTTGACACTGCCCGGGTAATGTTCGAAAACCGACAATGTTTATAACATTACCCGGTTGTGGGAACTGGTAGCTTCAAGTAATTTATCTTGTAAATAATATTATGTAGGTTATGGATAATTTATTCGCACATTAGCCAGAGGTGTAGTACTTGAAATAAAATTATTTGATGTCTAAGACATGTTAATTCAAGATTTTGTAATTTTTTTTAAGACTATCAGCTATAATGTCTCCGTGATACAGTATGTGGATTCGGACAGCAAAGTCAAGAAAACATGTTTCTTCTAAGGATATGGTCCGCTCTCTCTGTTTCCGCTTTGAGCTCTGATGATCACACTTTTCATGTGTTTTAAAGATTACAGTTTGTCTTTACCGCAGGGTGCAAGGGATGTATACATAAATTATACATATTACAATCATATACATACATTGCGTTTTTTTAGGCGGTGGAGCGCAAGGAAATTCTCGCACCCCAGCCCTAGTAATAGGATTATAGTGAACAATACTATAACTCTACGATATGACTAACAATTTATAAGTAAGTAGTTGGAATTCAACTGAATGATTTAGGTTTATGTAAAATCTTGTAAAAGTGCTTATAAATTCAAAGTCACCGCTGCGGTCCGCTCGCTGTGTGCCTGTCACATTGCATTATTTTAGTTCTGTACTCAGTCTCCTAGCTGGTAATAATAATGTATATTAAAGTTATTTTGATAAACAGCATAACATAAAATAGCTTGCCTAAATGTTAAAAAGATACCAGAAAAAAACTGTGTCCGTAGAAATAAGCTTTTTTGTTGTATATTTTTTTACAAATGATTCGACTTTAGTCCTTTTTGTGTCATTATGCAAAAACATAACATTGTGTGTGCCGTAGTCTATTTATACCTTATTCTCCAGAGTCCACGTTCGAAGGTTTCCATACCGCTGATAACGGCACAGTCCGGCCGATACTACGATCTTCCATAGTTCTACTGCACTAAATATGGAATTCATGATTACAATCAACCTATTGACTGACTGGTTTTCTAATACGCATGGTTCTACGCACGTGCATTATACACTTATACCTTTCTCCCACAGAGGTAGGTAGAAACTACAGACCGCCTTTTGCTAGTATTCTAGCATACTTCTTTTTCTTCTTTCACATTCAAACATCTCATACATAATTATATCAATAAAACACCCAGGTCTAGTGGCCTGCGGGCCTAGCCAAGTTGTAATCTATGATCGCTAATGCTATAGAAAACTATTAAAATGTATGGGTAGTAGGTACATACATAAAGCGCTTGTCATCACATTCTGACCACGTGAAACGTGACTTAGCGTTATAGATATGTACTTCCCATACATTTTAATACTTTTCTATAGCGTTAGCGATCATAGATTACAAATGGGCTAGGCCCGGAGGCCCAAACCCTTTTAAAGGCGGGCAACGCACTTGCGACTCCTCTGGTGTTTCGGGTGTCCATGGGCGGCGGTTATCGCTTACCATCAGGTGATACGCTTGCTCGTTTGCCACCCTATCCCATAAAAAAAGCGTTAGCGATCATAGATTCTAAACTTGGCTAGGCCCTCTGGTCTGGGCCTGATCCAGAATGTCAAGCATACGGATTCCCTATACAATTGTTAACACGGTGAATAATACCATCGCATATCTTATTTATTCAAATTGTTTAAATGTAAAAATATATCTATATTCTGGCGAAAGTGGAATCGGTGAATAAGGTACAGGGCACATAATGCAGTAGGTATATACGAGTACTACACCTCAACAAATATTATATAGTTATGTATCACGCGTTGAGTGTTAGAGTGTTTATAGTCATGTTAAACTGTTCCATTTGTTGAGCCAATAGTTTTAATATAGAAAATATACATTATGGCGAAATAATACTTTGTTCTTATTTACATTGTTGCACAATTTGTTTAGAAAACCTAGATTTTCTTGTGGAATATTCCTGTTACCTGTATAGCATTGTTTACTTAATTTGCACATCTAATATGCGCGGGTCTGACCCTATACGGATGAAAGTCAATAATTTTATACGAAAAGAAACTGCCTTATTAGCCCAGTGGTCCTGAGCTGCTACGCTAGAGGTCCAGGGTTTGAATCCTAGGTCGAGCAAATTGTTATTGGGTTTTTTCTATAAAAGTCCCAGTAGAAGCTCGGAGTTTGGATATTGTGTGCAGTAACATCCAGGGTTATTAGAAAAATAGCAGAAATCTCTAATTGTAACTGCCCCATTAGTTTAGATGTCTCAAGCGCGAATGTTAGGTACGCTAAAGGTTCTGGGTTCGATTGCCCGGTCGAGCTAAGTGGTATTGGGTTTTTCAACGAAATTCTCAGTAGCAGCTCGGAGTTTAGATTTGGGATCGGTAGAGTTGTATATCTATTTTTTGTTAACTTATCACTCGGGGAATAAATATAAATGAATGAAATAAATGTAGGTTAGGTAAACTAAACAGGTTATCCGAACCAAAACATTTTCCGTTTATTTGAAACTAGCTTCTGCCCGCGGCTTCGCCCCCGTGGAATTCGGTCTGTCATCACATCCCCCGGGAACGGGACAAAAAGTATCCTATGTCCGTCTCCTGGTTCTAAGCTACCTCTCCACCAATTTTCAGCCAAATCGGTTCAGCCGTTCTTGAGTCATAAATGGAGTAACTAACACGACTTTCTTTTATATATATACTTTCTTTTATATATATATAAGATAGATGTGCGCTCGTTTGACCTAGCCTTGACCCCGGCCAAGCAAGTTTTGTTTATTCATATTTTTAAACCGACTTCAGTTCGTTTGTACTTACCTATGTTTTTTTAAGTAAGTTTACCGATATTTTCGTCGGTTGTGGACCGATGTAATAATTCCGTTTTTATTTGGAAGAGTATGCTCCTGATATGTTGTTGTTGGCATACAAAATTACCTACAAAGTGAAAATCTAACCCCAAGATTTAGAATAAAACAAGTCGAGTGAGTGAGGTTAACGGAGGCCCAAACCCTTTTAAAAGGCCGGCTTCCATGGGCGACGGTTATTGCTTACCATCAGGTGATCCGTCTACTCGTTTACCCATCCCATATAAAAACACGTAGGTACCGTTCTAATAAACTATGAGATCATCAATATAGGTAAAATTATAATCGCTACTCTAAGTATAGAAATAAAATCCACCTTCAAAAACTTAACAAATAATATTATGTGCAAAACTATATCGGAAGTCGGCGCCTTCGATTTGTCTTTTCGTCTTCGATCTTTTGTTGTTGTCACCGACTTTCGAAACTTTTCAGTTGCTGTTCTGTTATTTCTTTTTGAATTGTTCTGTTATCGAAAGCTTAGAATTATGAAAAGTTAAAATAAGTTAAGACTGTCAAGCATCATGATACATCATGTTTAGTACCTATGTACAATGGGTTATAGCTATATATGCGTTATACCTGACCCACCCTAAAAACGGACGAATTTGAACCCTATGCTGTTAACATTAGGAGTTATTCAATTTGTATGAGTTTATCAAACTAGCGCTGCTCGATGAACGAATACAATTATAATACAGATACGCCAATGGTTAGGATATTTATAATTACTAGTTTTTCAATTTTGATTTTTATGCTGTAAGACTAAAGGTTTACCATCAGAGTATTGTAATATAATTAGTGTCATTGCTACTAATAGCTTATTTTAATTAATATACACAAGTAGATCTGGTTTTGTGGTTCGTGTGTAAGGCTGAGACGAGCAAGATGCGAGTTCAAATCCTGCTTGGAGTATATTATTTTGTTTTCAATTAATAATTTATTCAAGAAGTATTTCTCACATTATTGTAAAGAACTATAGACAGACACATTCTCCAAATATAAAATTTCTAACTTGGTTATATTTTCACTTAACTTGTAATAAGTGGATAGATGAAAGACAAATGCGCGTTCATTATAAAACTGGTATTCAAATGTTACTAAGTTTGAGGGTTGGAAAATAAAAATAAACCGTGACAATAAAGCTAAAGACAGTCTACGCACAATAGGCATGATGACTGATTTTCAAAAACTGTTCTAAAATATTCTTATGTATATACTATTTCCGAAAAATAAATTATTTCTGCAATAAAACATGGTTTTTGATACAAAAATGCGATTTTAATTCAATGTTTTTCAATTAGCGCGAAAACGGTCGCTGGTGTCATGGCGTCTGCTTATGACGTCACTTCAATGTTTTGGCGTCGTACACAATAGGAGATTAAACAACTTATCAGATGATATTTTTGTTAATTTTTATTTAGACATGACTTCGCAAGTGTATAAGTGGTGTGCTGTTCCCCAGTGTGATAATACGTCAAAAAAATAACCTGATAAATTATTTGTTTACGTGCCACACAACAAAACAATAAGATATAAGTGGCTTAATCTTGCACGGCGAGATTAAGCCACACAGTTTTGCAGCTTCCTTTTCTTTCCTTCCATAATAAACTTTTCAAATACTCCAGTATTTAATTGCAAACTAGGTTTCTCTTGGATAAATATTTTGTTGTAATATATTTCAATGTAGTCCAAACCCGAGATAGCTTTGATTTCATCCAGTAGCATTCAATGGATGTATCGGACGGTTCTTCACTCCTACGATGGACCCACATGAGTAACATGCCAGGAACTGCCCCAGCATGCATTAACAAATCAACTCTGGGCAAATTAGAACTGTTTGCCTTGGTAAACCCTTGTTCCATTACTTAATAAGTTCTTAACAAGTCGTAGAACAAAAAACTAAGTAATATACAATTAGGAAATACATAATAAAAAATTTTTAAGCGCGGAGATCGTCGAAATTCCTACGAAATTTACGTGACGGTGACAGTTCAACATAGATGTGACGTAATTGAATCTGATTGGTGTTCAACTGAACATGGCGGACTTGTGTATTTTGGAGTTTTATTTTATCAAATAAATTAATAATCCCGTCTTATAAATAAAAATAAATATATTTTTCTAAACATATTAATTATATTTCAGTATATGAACATATTATTTTAGTAATTCTTGCTAACCGTCATCATGCCTATTGCAATGACTACGCGCGAACCCTTTTACCTTACCTTACTAAATTGTGAAAAACAATGTATTTCTCCAATTTTGGAGGAGAAATTGGTAGGAGCCTTATATAGCAGTAAGTGTATTATTATAATTTTAACTTTCATTTTTATACCTAGCTATTGCTTTAATCAAACCTATTTTTATATACCTTTTTTGCTTCAGAGAAATTCAGTCAGATTCTGTTTGAGACGTTTTGAAGAAACGGAAAATGTTTGCTTCTACAAGTTCACCAGGTTTGTCGCCTATTTAATAGTCACCAATATTTGGAAATATTACGTGACGTAATGTTACCGACTGTGCGTGTTGCTTACCCAAACACGGATATTTTCTTATGCAAGATAATTGCGCCATACACAGAGCTGATGTGGTGCAAAATTGGCTAGCCAGTCAAAAAGGTGTCAAGATAATAAAAAATAATATAACAAATTGACCATGACCAAATTAAATAACAAATTGGCCATCTAAAAGCCAAAAAAATTGTGGGGTCAAATGATTTTAAATTGGGATTCATCAGAAGTCAGGACAAAAGAAAATTTGGCACAACTTGTGACTTCAATATGGGAACTGATGAGAGGAAGTAATGCTTGCTGAAACATGGTGTGCGGCATGCGAAGCCGCTTGCAACAAATTAGAAAGAGATGGTGCTACAGCACCACCGCCGCAGTCAACAATACTTAAGTGTCAGTGTGTTAAATAAATTGTTGTTATCATAATTAATTACTAAGCATAAGCATGTCCTTTTGCGATCATAACCTACTTTATAGGTTTTTAAATATTTATATAATAATATAAATATTTAAAAACCTATAAAGTAGGTTAAAGTATAGTGCTAGGTATGATAGTTTATGTGGTGATGTTATTGTTATAAAATAGAAATATTATATTATATTTCTAAACATTTAACATGTTGATTCACTACATTTACTACTTTTTAAAGTTTGTATTAGATTAATTACCTACTTTAAAAATAAAATGGGTATTTTATAGGCAACTTTGAAACGAAGAAACTATTTAGTAACAACTTTAATGAAAAAATCAAGCTTATCATAGGTAGTTAAGGACTATAACTTCTTTTTACGTTTTAGCTTTTTATATAAGTAATTTAAATAAATTATATAACTATGACAAGTCATTGTGTATTATATATTTAATTTAATAAAATCGTTAGCATAATAATTAATGTTTTTAATTTCTGTTGTTATTTGTATTTAAATAGTTCCATAAAAATAAATATTTTAATATCATATAAAAATATTTGGAATTCAAAAAACATATATTTGAATATAAAACATAAAGCTAAAAGAAGCGCAAGGTTAGTTTAGAACTCATAACCATGCTGACATAGATTCACTGTTGCAACCACCAGACCAAATCAACGAAATTAACAACTCGATCATGTGAGAAAGCAGTATGCAAAGCTTACCTACCCTAACGTTACGTGTTAAAGATCAAATTGGCACAACTGTATTTTAGCCTATCTTGAACAAGTCGTTCTAGGTCGTCGTTTTAAAGATCAAAATTGCTTATCAGTCTGTATTATTATTTTATTTGTCATCGAGTAACGCTAGTCTGATTAACTCATAGAAATTGAATAACCCGTAATGTCACAAGCAGAGGGTTCAAATTTGTCAATTTTTAGGGTGGGTCAGGTAACAGCTATAACCCATTGTAGGAGAGGTTTCCGGTACTTATATCCTAATAAACAGCATTAAATCCATCAGTATATAGCAGGTAGGTTATACCAGAAATAGGTAAGTATTATACTAAAATTAAACTAAGTAAGTTGTTACTTCGAGCTTCGAGCATAAATAGAACGCTGCGAAACCTGCCTAATTAATCCACCATAAGTACAATTAACCATGAAAATGATGGAAGGTGTAAAATACTAATTTAATTCTTTTGTAATTTAACCGTCTGAAACGAATTTAGATGCGTCACTGATACTAAACTATATTGACGAATGGCCTTCGTATTGGATTGTCTCTGGTATTCTGTATTTATCTATGAACCAACCCGGTACAGATTAAATTCGTACATCGCACTCTACGGGTGACCGCGCTGCTTTCCCGCCGAAAAGTGTTCTGTTTTTAAAAAGTGATATTTTATTTTTATTTCGGTTGGTGTGTAAATTTGAGTGAGGAGAAAATATGAAAATCAATTTAGATGATGGGGTAAGATAATGAATTTATTATTGTGATATATAATATTATGATATTTAATTTTTATATGAGTGAATTACTAATTCTCCAACTTTCCACTTACGATTTAGTCATTATAATCCACAAAATAAAAAATATCTATATTCCAATATACAATAAATATTTCAACATAGATTTACGAATATAATTACGAAGCCAAGAAAATCTGCCAGGACTGCCAATCCCACCTCTGTTTCCAATTTCACCTTCTCCGTTTCGTCGTGGGTAAAATAAAAGCAATTAATATACAAAAAGCTCATTATACTAACCTAGTATATTGAGCTTTTTGCATCTTATATGCTTAGAAAAAGCACCTTACATTTTACCTAAACATATCGGTGAACTATGGGTGTACAGTAGTACACCTCTACCTAACCTTTCGGGGACTACAGCGTGATTATATATAAGGTTATATAAACATACCATCACACCTGTGTGCGTTTCTATAATAAACTCCCAAAATGTGTCACCGATCTCACTGGCAAGAAATTTAAAAGACACGTCAAATCTGTTCTTCTTAAGAAAGCCTATTACAAAACCAAGGACTATGTTAACGATAAGAATGTGTGGTCGTTAGATACGGATGCATTTGCGGCCTCCCTGGCAAAATGAAACTTGATTATTAGAGACTAATTTAAGCTTATTAATTTTCATGTTGGTCAGTTTAGCTATAGTAGGAACCTAATAAGTAGATGGACATAGCTTTAACAGATTCCATATTATTTACATATCGAGATGTCTTCATATGGAAAGTATTGTTTACCACAACAGAAACTGTAAATGTGTGTACGTTGTGGCTTGTCTAAGTAGACACCTAGTTTTATTTGTCGCTTTGATGGTGTGCGTTTTTACCACATAGTTTTTTATTTAGAAATGACATCGGATTCTCAAATAACGTGAATCTTCGTTTAATATAGTCGACCTCGGTCAAACTTGGACATCCTTCAACGTCCTCACATCTTGTTGTCGCAATGTTGTACCAGTGAAGTTTGTAATTCATTTATTTTAAAAGAGTGTCCATGGAGTTTCTTGCCGGATTCTTCTCCATAGGATCGACCTTTTGGAACCGTGCAACTAGAATCACAACGTTTCATAAACGCTTGTAAAAGCTTATTTGAAATAAAAACATTTGAACTTGAACTTGAACATTCCCCGAAGGGTTAGGCAGATACGTACTAATGTACACCCACAGTTCGCCGGTATGTTTAGGTCCCATATTATAATAGGGGGCGAGCCTATTGCCATCCCTACTCCCTACTAATATTATAAATGCGAAAGTAACTCTGTCTGTCTGTCTGTCTGTTACGCTTTCCCGCTTAAACCTCTCAACCGATTTTGATGAAATTTGGCACAGACAATCTTTAGACCCTGAGAAAGGACAGCTATATATCATCACGCTACGCGGACGAAGTCGCGGGCAGAAGCTAGTAAGGTTATATTTTTGCAATAATATAATTATGTTGTTATTAGTAAATAGTGATCGCTAATCTCTCTCGATTGGCGCTGTGTCCGAGAAACCGGTTCATGCACGGTTCATACGCTACGTATTTACATGAAACCATTTGGTTTCGTCCAATATGGTTTCGTGTTGGGATGTTTGTGTATGTGAGGCGTGAGTGCTTACACATACACACTGCAACGCTGCCTTCATAATACTGCTTTTGTAGCGTTACTTAGTCTGCGCGGTACGATCGGACGGCAATGACGCGCTTACTGTCGGGAGTCCGGCGAAACGAATTTCCAATACATACGTAATATCTGCTAAAATGAATCGCAATTCAAACACAATTTATTCAAAGTGTGCTATTATTCGGATTCCGGTACCCTTAATCTAGGTTCCTGCTCTACCATTTCGTCTAAAATATTATTATTATTAAAAGCTCTTCACCTTTCTTCACTCTCCACTTATCTCTGTCGACTGCTGCCAGGGATCAGTCCCTCTGACTGGATGAATGACACACTGGCGGGATGAGCTGGACTCTTTCCAGCTCATCCCACCACCTCCGTCTGGGCCTGCCGCGTCTATAATACCTCACTGAAAATAAATGTAAGTGAATACATGGGACCTAAACATACCGGCGAAATGTGGGTGGACATTAGTACGCCTCTGCCTAACCCTTCGGGGAATACAGGCGTGATGGTATGAAAGAATGATGATGAGTAACGTTACTAAGTTTGAAACTTCCAGACTCTTTTCCATTGAAGTAGACGATATGATACTGTAGGAACCTAGATTAGTATCTCAATTCAAATACTAACACAATTTGAAAAAATAAAGCTAGGACAACGATTAATTTTGGTATTATGTTTTTGTGGGCAATTCAAACTCCGACAGACCCTCAAATGGCGTGGAGAGCGAATGCTGGTGTTTCAAATAAGGATAGCACCTTTGCATCTGTCACTTTGAATACTTCTTTAACATGATTGTCATCGCATAAAAAAGGTTTTAAGCATTGCTTTTAAAACCGCTCAACGCTGGCTACTCGCAATAGCATAGTGCAAACATTTAAAGTTTTTGGTGAGAATTGAGAAGGGATGCTCTGTCATTTTCCCGCGAAACAAGTGTGAAAGAATATAAGAAGAAGAAAGAAACGTTTATTCACAGCTACGTAATTGTAACAAGTTGTGTGAGAGGATAACATTTGTAGAGCGTACGGAACACTTGATGTCAAACAGTATTGTTACGATTACTGGGGTTCAGGATAAATTATTTAACAGCAATTTGACCAAAACAAACAAACACTTTAATGATCCTTAAACTTAGGTCTTGAACTATTGTTATTGTTCTAATAGTTAGTTGGTGTAACAGTACGCTATCTATCTACACTAATATTATAAAGAGGAAGAATTTTGTAAGTTTGTAATGGATAAACTCAAAAACTACTCAACCAATTTAAAAAAATATTACTTACTCCTATGGAAAGCTTATATTATTCCGGAGTAACATAGTATAGTACAGTATATTATTAATAAAGTTAAATATAAAGTTATTTTAAGTTGCGAGTGAAGCCGCGGGGAACAGCTAGTCTAGCATAAAATTAAAATTCTTATAACTTCCTTATTTTTGAACAGATTTCAATTTTGTTTTTGTTGATTGGTTCTACGTATGGTCAACATTTTCACGAGGCTATAAAAATAATCACTAGTTCACTGATTATTGTGTGTGAATAGTTAATTGTTTTAACAATAAGTATTATGTAATTGTTTCTTTTTATCCCATACTTATTGGTATATGTAAAGAAATCCGTACTTCAGTGATTTTTAGAATTGAAGTCCATCCATTTTCAAATGGTTTTTCCAAATAATCGTATAGAGTGCGGTTCAGTAAGTAACGCCTGTAGGGGCCTACGGGAGGCTACGGGATGCTACGAATGGCTACGTGCTACGAGCAATCACGCTACGCATTTTACAAAAGTATAACAGTCAACCGTTGCCGACTTAGGAAACTTTTTGCCCATAAATTATTTTTTAGCTTATTTCTTTACTTTTTGCTAAAATATTTTTTATTTATTACACTACTAGTTTTTTTCCGTAGTTTCACTCGCGACCTTAAGTGTTTAATATATCACTTATTGATAATGTGGCATTAAATATATTAGTGAAATAATTTTTAAAATAGGTCCAGTCATTTTCCATTTCAAAAACATACCACACCATCACGCCTGTATTCCCCGAAGGGTTAGGCAGAGCCGTACTAATATACACCCACAGTTCGCCGGTATGTTTAGGTCCCATGTAATAGGGGGCGAGCCTATTGCCATTAACCGGGCACAAATTCCAAACTCCTAGCTGCTACTGGGAATTTCATAGAAAAACCCAATAACACTTTGCTCGACCTGGGAATCAAACCCAAGACCTCTAGCGTAGCAGTCGCACTCAGGACCACTTGGCTAATGAGGCAGCATGTAATGAATTTATTAACCTAAAAGTTATAAGAAAATTACATTTGCCGCGCCAGAGGAGCGCAATCACCTTGATATGTACACTCTCTACTAATACAATCCTTCACTTCCAACGATCAGTAGGTATAATACTCGTAGGTTTCATTATTATTGACGTATCTATCAACGTTTGAAGGCTTCAATCAATTATTTAAGTAGTTTTAAATCGATTTATCTTTAAATTAAATGGAGCTGACAAAAACAAAAACCATCAGCATTTCTTTTATTCCAGTTTAAACGATTCGTTCGAAATAATTTAGAAAACTTGAAAAAAAAGTCGCGCGCTTTAATTAAGTAGTTTATTCTGTGAATGAATAAAATAATGAACTACTTGGCTTACGTATATAATTATATGTATAGCTTCCGCCCGCGGCTTCGCACGCGTGGAGTTTGGTATATCACTCAGTCTTTATCAATGACCCATGTCACTTGCCAATCCAAAAACCAAAAGACACAGGTTCAAATCCTGCCCGCATTCGAATTTCTCCATCACTAAAATACTTTATAATAAACTAGCTTCTGCCCGCGGCTTCGCCCCCGTGGAATTCTGTCTGTCATCACATCCCACGGGAAAGGGGTAAAAAAATATCCTATGTCCGTCTCCTGGTCCTAAGCTACCTCTCCACCAATTTTCAGCCAAATCGGTTCAGCCGTTCTTGAGTTATAAATGGTGTAACTAACACGACTTTCTTTTTTAAATATAGATATATATATAGATATAGATATAGATAATAAAATAAAATAATAAACCACATCAATGCCTCGCTCTATACGGCCGGCGCGCATGGTATGATCATTATTTAGTTGAAAAGGTTATAGTGAGCCAACCTTAAAAGATAGACTTAAGCTACCGTGGACTTATTTTTAGAACTTTTAAATGGGAACAATTCCGTGGTATGTACCACGCAAAAGTTGCATTGCAAAAGTACCTACCTATATTAATTATACTGATGCCTGCTTAGCCAAGTTGTCCGGAGCGTGACTGCTACGCTAGAGGTCCTGGGTTTTATTCCCAGGTCTAGCAAAGTGTTATTGGGTTTTTCTATGAAATTCTCAGTAGCAGCTCGGAGTTTGGAATTTGTGCCCGGTTAATGGCAATAGGTTCGCCCCTTATTACATGCGACCTAAACATACCGGCGAACTGTGGGTGTACCTTAGTACACCTCTGCCTAACCCTTCGGGGAATACAGGCGTGATGGTATGTTATGTATCATGTTATTTTATGACGTCTGTACCTTACATTACATACATTTAGCTACTGTGATGTTTTGAGCTTCTGTGGAAAATCCTCACGAATCGACGCCAGAGGAGGCGCATATGTCGTTGTTGTGCGGACTGGAAACCGTAAATTTCTTCTCTTGACCAATGGTTACCCATGGGGCCGCGGCCTAGCAATCTACGGACACCTTCCAATATGAGGCGTTGTCTCGCATTGAGTGCCATTATAATTAATTACCTATTTATCTCTTCTATGCACAAAATAAAAAGATTTTTTTGCTAGAACCTCTCAAGGCACCGCGAGCGGCGCACGCGGCTTGTAGTGCAGTTTGGAGCGCAATACCCTCGTGTTTTACCAAAAATATATTTGCGAAATATACCAACTTTATAGGAGGCAAATACATCTCCATCGTAGATCGCAGTGTCGCTTAATATCAGGCCAATTAGCGGTCAAGAGTAAGCTTATCAAGAATAAAAAAAATAGGGTTTTGTCATTTATAGATCAACAGCTGGATCAATTAGATCACTTTGTCCGTCAATTGATGACCCAGACTTCATCCTACATAACTCAATATGTCAGCTCTGTTGCCACTTCTTACTTGTTTTTACATTTGCAGATGCCTCCGAACTTGTCAGAGAGTCTTCTGCCGGAGACAGTTCCTCGAAAGCTGGAGAAGGCAAAGTCTTTGGAGTCATGTGCGAGTTCCAATACTCCGGAGTGCAGCTGCGATGAAGCTAGCTACGGTATAGGTTACTATTGCTATATATACTTACTTCTACTTCCTTTTTCTATATTTTTACACGGCTATCATAAGAACTTTTACTTTTGAACATTGTAACTCTTTTGAGAGCCATTCTTCAACCCGAACGGGCCGGCTCGACCGGCGTGATTCCACGGCCTAACAGGAAGCTAGCGTGAACTAAGGCTTACGTTGTGTTTCGCCAAGTGAGTGAGGATACCGGAGGCCCAAGCCCTTTTACACTGGTTTTTAGTTGCCATAAAAAAATACCATTACGCCTGCATTCCCCGAAGGGATAGGTTCTTATAATTTAATTCTTAAAAATTTTCACACCAGTCCTTTGTGGGAGAAGGGTATCGGCAATAGGAAACCCTGTCACGCAGATTACCATGCTCCGGGGGGCCATGGTAATCTGCGTGACAGGGTACCCCACGGGAAACCCCACGAACGTGGCGTGACTTACGATTATTCAGATACCTACATAAAAAAAAATTAAAACACAAAAAAAATAAGATAAAAATGAATAAAAGATACATTTCCGAGATTAAGGCCCACTTGCACCAAATTCTTAAATGTGTTTAAATACAATTTAAGCATATTTAAGAAGTTGGTGGAAGTGGCCCTAAAACTATGCTTATTTATTTTTAAATTTTCTCCAAACATAACATACTAAAAAATTGTTGACTTTATTTCATGGAACTTTACCGTGCCTTACTTTACTTTTTCTTCTATTGTGTTGAGCTACACGATAATAGTAATCATTGTTTTTAAAAATAAAACCAGACACGGACGATCCTTTACTTATCGTCACGCTTTTGTGGTTCTATTGATGCACCCACCCGTTGCAATGACCGCAATTCATTATCGTTGCAGGCGATGCAGTGTTCTCCTGCTTCGTGGTGGCCCCGAACGTGGTGAGCGTGTGGCGGGGCACATGGGGGTTGATGGACCTGCAGCCCCAGCTGTTCCCCTTCGCGCAGATATACCTCTTGGGTATCGTCATACACATCTGTTTCGCGGTTGTCAGGTAAGTCACTGGTTGTGGACATTCATACATACACCAACGGATCTCACTGAATGATATGCAATATTTAAAATAACGTAGGTACCTACAACGTTCAATAATTATTTTTGCCCGCCAAATCAATTGTAATTATAAACCTGTTTACTTATACTCTTTTTATAGATTCGTCATCAAAACTACATACCTACTAACGTTTAGTTAAAATAAAATAAGTGAAAATCAAAAACTATGCCAACCGATTGCCAAAACTATCAATTTTGGCTATTATGTTGCTGTAATAAGCAAAAGTTTAGAGTTACTACACAATTGGATATACATAATCCTAAAACTATATATATACGACTATAGCCTAATCCCTCCCATATTATAAATAAATAAATATTCTGGGACATTTTTTACACAACACCATCTAGCCCCAAACTAAGCAAAGCTTGTACTATGGGTACTAGACAATGGATATAATACTTATATACTTTTTTTTTTTGTAAATATATACTTATAATACATAAGAAACACCCAGACGAACACAAATCCTTATATTCATCACATAATTTTTTGTGTTCTGTGGGAATCGAACCCACGACCTCATGGTCGGCAGTCCGGTACTCGAACCACTAAACCACAGAGGTCGTCGTATATTGAGAGGGATTAGGCTATAGTCCACCATGTTGGTTGTCACACGCCTTTGAGATAATCTTTCAGGCATGCGGATTTCCTCACGATGTGTTTCTTCACAGTTTAAGCGCGTGATAATTAACTATAAGTATGCACATGACTTCGAAATGTGACCTTTGACTTGGCAGTTCAATATTCATATGCCTATTTTATAGATAGCAATAGGGATACGGGAGCAAATGAGCTGACGGATCAGAAGTCGAAGAGAGAAGAAAAGTCACAAGTGCGTTGCCCGCCTTTAAAAAGGGGTTCCTCCGGTATCCTCACTCACTCGGCGAAACACAACGTAAGCGTTGTATCACGCCGGTTTTCTGTAAGGACGTGGTATCACTCCGGTCGAGCCGGCCCATTCGTGCCGCAGCATGGCTCTAATCACTGCCAGTTGGATACATTGTATAGTTAATATCGCATTATTTTCTTATACACTTAATACGAATATTTCAGATCGTCCATTTGATCCGTATTTTTAGTTTTTTTACAAAATAAAACTGGCTACAATGGATGATTTGACCCGTGAAGGTAGTAGGTACGAGTTCTTTGTATGCAAGACTTATACATACTTAATTATATACTTTACCCGAAGTTGGTTTCTGACTGTATTGCCTATAATATCAGTTTGGTATACAGTGTAGTTTAATATACTCCTCTGATGTTAGGGTGGGGGTGTCTATGGGCGGCGGTAATTGCTTATCATCAGGCAAACCGTCCGCTTGTTCGCCGCCCTATGCCATAAAAAAAATAGTTTTAAAGCCTGTGTAAAAAATATTTCGATGATACGCTTCGTGTAGCGGCTGAGCGATCGGCTTTTGCGCCTCATGTTGTGGTTCGATCCCCACACAGAGCAAACAATTGTATGACCCACAGATAAATTGAACCGGGTATTCTATTATCTGTGATCCGGGTATTTGTGTTTGTAAAAGCACCCATGACACAGGAGTAAATTATCGTAAGGGGAATATAGGTCAGGGCAACGTTTAAAAAAACCTGCTCAATATATTTGCAATGGTAACTATGCAATATACTTAACTAATACAAAGGATGTTACCATCATAACAGCATTGGTAGGAACTCAAGGTTGTATGTAAGGCAATTCTTGCATGCATTAATGTTTCATTTTACAACACTGTGCATTATAAACAAAATTGTTCACTTTTCAAGTGGAGAAACCTACTGTAGCGTGTATCTATATCCCAAAAATCTAGTAATAGGATGCGACTGTACTTCCGAGCTGCTTCACTAAAATAACTATAGAATCAAAAATCGAAAAAGTTAGTTAATAGGTAAGGTGGCATCGTACGATGTCGAACTAACTTTAAAGTACCTAAGTCATTTAATTAAGACAATTGGTTTGCACAAATTAAAAAGTCATGGTAAAATAATTTATAATTCAACACTATGTAAATTTACGTAAATTAACGTGCACTCGTTAATTTAGCGCCTTTGAAAATAAGATTAGCATTAGGTATTTTATTTCAGCTATGAGTTAAGAAGTATTACTAGAATTATTGCTCTTTACTTTTATATGGCGTTCTGTTGATGAATTTGTATTATCGTTCTTGTAACCTCCCAATAATATTATTATCTACGTACTATCCATATTCTCATGAACCTAAGTGAATTATTAGTATTTTTATGAGAATAAAGTTTTCTCAAACCCCATATTACTTTGTAACATACCATCACGCTTATTTTCCGTGGCGTACCAATCTGCACACACAGTTTGCAGATTTTAGAGGTCCCATGTAATATGAGGCGAGCCTATTGCCAATAACATACCGATCGATTAACAACGACATCATCGAGTTAGGTAAAATTCTATTCGCCACGCAAAATGTTGAAATAAAATAACTGTTTGTCTTTCAAAAACAAAAGAAAATGTTAGGTACGTGTACAACAAAAAATGTTAAATATGTTTAGGAAGTCGGTGGTGATCCGACGAAATCAAAGAATCCGACTTCTGCAACTGTTTTGGACGTACATAACGTATTCCTTTTGTTTTTTCAATCTTCAAGTTCTTTATTACCCACGACGGAACGGAGTCTATATATGAGTTTAAGGTGAGAGGGTGTTTGTTTTTTTGTGTGTACCAAGGAATGTTGCCAATTATCACAAGAACGGTTTAACCGATTGAGACGCGGTGGTTTTCAGTAAAGGTTTTCGTAATTCATCAGCGAGTGTTCTTTGATAGGAACAGTTCACATTTACAACATAAATATAATATTACAATTTTAACCTCAAACATGTCCACAACATCCGACATCCTCCAAATTGATAACAACGAATTTAGCCATTTTGAAAAAGTAAGTAAAATTTTTAGTAAGTAAATTTATTTATTACTTCCAAAAATAAAACTTAAATTAGATTTACAACATAAATAAATATTAGCGTAAACAATGTTTAAAAAAATTTACTAGTGAAGTTATTTTAACATAAACAAGACAATCACAGGACTTATTTGGCGAGCTTCGAATGAGTAAAAACGTACCTAGGTATTTTAGATTGCTGAACAGGTTTTTCTCTAGAGATACGTCATTTTTATTACCTCAATGAAATTATTATATTATTACATCTGTCATTCACTGTTTGCCAATTTTGAGAATAGTTTTCTTCTTCAGTTTTCTTTTTCAGTAAAGTACCTAGATACTGAACTCATTTTATGATGTGAAGCCTTTTATTAAATTAATGATGTGAAGGCGCACAGTTTATTTAAGAAACTAAATAATTTCTAAAAATCTGTAAAAACATCATAGAAAGTCATACAACATCAACGTTATTCATCAGAAATATAACTTAATGAGTTGAGTTTTCAAAGGAGATCTCAAAAAGTCTAAAAAAAAATCCCACGACGAATATATCTAATTGTAAATGTATTAAATTACTTTTTCGAAACCCCCGACTAAATGACTACCTACACATATTCACTTACCTACCTATAAGAACATTTCTATACCTACTCAATTTTTATTGAAATTCAGAACAGAAATGGGAATGGCAGCCCCAACGGATACAAATATCTATTTTACAAAAAAATGTTCAGTTTCAACATGAAACCCGATAAGGGTATTTCTTTTGTTTTTGGAGGCGGTTTTAATGCTTTGGGTCTCTAGGATAAAATCTAGGACTAAGGCACTTGCACCAACTTCTTAAAAATATTTAAATTGTATTTAAATACAAATTTACTATGAAATATTGTGTTTAAATTTTATTTAAATAGATTTAAGAAGTTGGTGCAATAAAATGTAAAAAACCTATTTATTATACTTAATGTTATTATTATACTTAGGTACATATGTTTTCAAATAGTGCCAAAACCTGCCAAACCAGACAATAACATGAATTACCTGCTATCAACTACATACTACATGTACCTAAGTAATTTCTACATTCACACCATTCGAAACTGGGTCGAATTTCCCCAATAATAATAAAGGATTAGAGTTAGTTTTTTATCAGTAGTGACTAGTGAATCCACTGACTATTGTTGAAGTATTCACTGACTTTAAAAACATGCGACGAATCGAAATGGGTGGTTCAGCACCCATTATTTATTCATTTTAAACTGTAGGTACTTTCAATGCTCTAAATTGTACAAAATATGATTTTATTTTTATCTGAGACGGTGTAAGTTAAGCTATTGTTAACTAAAAAAAATCACACTAATAAATTCAAGCAGAAAAAAATAAAAGCAAGATTAACAATTGACCTAAAGTGTCGTTGAATTTATTCATTATAAATAATATGATTCAGTTAATCCCAAAGAATACCCGCATAGGCGTACTTATGTAGGTACCTAGTAGGTACATAAGTAAACCTATGCGGGCTTTCTTTTACAACCACAGTTCGCTGGTATTCGCGTGATTCTACCTACCTCTGTTAAATAAACATGCGCCATTACGACATCTTTGTATCTAAGACCTTAAAGGTCAACGATAATAAAAACCTAAGAACTTCTTCGTGCCTACAATTGGTTCGCGATCTCTGACGTACTTACCAACTCTCTGTACAGAACCAGGCTGCTATCTAGATCAGCGGGTGCGTGGAGCAGCGCTGATGGTGGCGTGATCCCGTGGGTGCGGGAGAGGGTCCTGTCGCGTGTCTACACCTACGTGTTCATCCTGAGTAACATCATGCACTGGCGCGGTGGCTGGGGACTCCTTGATATGTTCGTGGACACCGTACTGCCTGACAATGAAGACCCTCACAGGTAAATAAAATTTTTTTTTTTAAATTTGTACTGTCAATGTGGGTCGCATCGCACATCACTAGTATTCTTGTTAACTCCTCGTGCTAAGCTAAAGTGTTACGAGTGGGTTCACGTCGGTAGTGCAATGTCAGGGTTTCGAACCGGCAGCCACATGATCGCAAGTCCGACGCCCTAAGACTTAGGCTAACGGTGCTGCAATTTTCTTTAAGTATGTATGTAATGTAAGTAGATCTTTAGATACACTTTTACAAGTCAATGGCTCATTTTTATTTATAACTGCAGCAGATCGCTTCCGGTCTCTACAAATCATTCTTAAAATGTCGGAGGATAGAATGAAAACTCAATCGTCAAAAGAGGAAGCTATTGAATCATACCATCACGACTGTATTCCCCGAAAGATGTACCAATTTACACCCACAGTTGTTTAAGGTCTCTTGTAGAGGCGAGCCTATTGCCTTAATACGCGGCAGAGACCGATAATTCACTGACTGAGTGACTGAGAATTTCTTAGAAAACCCAACAAAGCTGCTCCAAGTGGGTTTGGCCCAGGATTTTTAACGTAGCAGTCATGCTTAGGACCAATAGCCTAGAGACAGATTCTTGAAAATAATGTATAGTATGCACGACGCGTCTTTATAGTATGACATGATGTACGAGTATAATCGGACGAAGTAAAAAAAGCATGCAAGATTTGTAGGCAAGTGGTGTTCTGTAGTTACTGCTTATCCTGAGGCAGACAGGCAAGAGTGTACAATTCAAGTTATGATTCAAGCAGTTATTTTCAAGTTTGAAGTTAAATAGCAGTATTTTTTTTTCCAAATGTACCTAACCCTTTGCCTTCATCATCATGATCAACCCATTTACTATTAAACCGCTGCGCTGGGCTCGGGTCTCCTATATCTACTACTATCCAAGTTTAGACAGTGCTCCGCTTGTGCAGTTAGCGCAAAATATCTTGAAACAAAATGGTGGATGCGCAGTAGTCGATTTTTAGTACATTTTTCACGCAAATGCACTGCGCAAACTTTTCCCCTCTCCTTTAGTTTTGGCTCAAGTTATTTTGCGCGAACTATGCGTAGACTTGAACGTAGATGAAGCGAACGTGGTGTGCCAGGGTCGTAGCAAGTGGAAATCTAGTCTCTGCCTATATATATAAACAGGCGTATAAATATTTATACGCCTGTTTCCCATTGGGGGGGCCAATGGGAAACAGGCGTATAAATATTTATGTATATGAGATTTGCAGCAGAAAAAGACTCGATACGTTTACGATACGAATTCGATAGTTCTTCGAGCATAGGCTATAGATGTCCTAAGTCTCACAATGTTTTTCTTCAGGGAGTAATCATTTTATTGTAGCGAAAAGTCGCATGTTTTGCAGTCCAATGGTCATAACAATAGACTTTAGAATAGAATAGAATAATCTTTATTGTACACCATAACAGAAACAAAATTAAAGATTTTTTAACACTAAGGGTACAATGGCGGTCTTATCGCTAATAGCGATATCTACCAGACAACCTTTGGATGGACAGGAAAGATATGAAAAAAGAGGGGTAAGAGTAGTCCATGGTCTACCTACCTTCCAGAAAGAAATAAATAAAAATAAAATTTATTAGGAACTTGAAAGTGCTTAAATTAATAACTACCTTTACTAAGACTTGTAATTCTATATCTGGTCTTGCAGAACAGTTCTGATGGCAGCCATCACGCTGGCGTGCTACATAGCGATCACGATCCTGCGCTCCTCCCGCAACCTGCTCGCCTCGCCATACTTCCTAGTCACCGACGGAAAGGAACCCACCTATATATTCACTACTAGGTTTAAGATATCTGTAAGTACATACCTTTTTAAATTTCTTGAATTCCGTTTTACTTCAGCATTCTTAATCACTACTAATAACATCAAGAACGGCAGTGAACCAATATACACTCTCACAATTTTATTGAATGGTTTTCTGAGTGATAATTGGAAAAATATTTAAAACGGAAAGGGAACGACCGTTACCGTTGGTTATACCATTAACCAAAACTACATACTACCATCTAGAAATACAGCCGCGATGATGATGATGATGACCTCGAATCATGACAACTTCTAAGAGCTTGCCTTCTGCTAAACAAGATATTTTATTAAAAATACTCCAGTCTTACTTATATAGGTATATGTGGTCAAAGATCAGACAATGATAATTATGATAATTTCATATAAAAAGCGCGTTGTCCTTTCGGTCAGATCTAAATAAAATCACTTAATACAAAAGGACCCAGACAAAAGTTTAAATATAGAGTTATTTTAGTGAAGGAAAAATTCGACTCGCAGGTAGGATTAGAACCTTCGAGCCGCCGCGAGTCCCACCTGCCACGTCGAAGCCTTCACATTCTGAACTTACGTCTTTAAGGTGACGTCAGTAACATCTATTGAAAGGCAAGTTACTTTGCCTCTCAACCGACATGACTTACCTTACGGTTAGTTCTATATCGTACGATGCTACCATACCTATTAACTATCTTTTTGTGATTTTTCTGCATTTTTCATGCTAAGATTATAAACTTATTTTAGTGAAGGAAAAATCGACTCGCAGGCAGGATTCGAACCTGCGTCTTCTGGCTTTCTGAAATATAGAAGTTATCATAATCTGATTGTTGTGATGCATGTAAGTATTAATCCTGATAATTATGACCAAATGAAAGATGATTTTTTGGCGATTATACCTATAATAGGTAAGTCATATTGAGCAAAAATGCACTTCTCATTGTCTGATCTATGACCACATATATTCAATGCTGACCAAATACTAATAACACTGTGTCGTCACTTAGGAAGTACGCAGTTGTGCTGCCCTGGACATGATTTGTTGGTCGTTTGTCTTATTACCTTCACGGTCGCACTTAGCTCGCGAGGGCACAGTTAAACGTGTTGTGTAGTATCTAATAATCCTGATATTGTTTGATCCTGCGCTTCATCACTAATCAAATGATATTTTATTTCTACTAATAGATAGATAATATAAATTTTTATAATAGAGTTTTTTCTAAATGTTTTAAATTTGTATGTATCTACCTACTAAGATTACCTAAGATTTCCTATTAGTTGACAACCTCTGTGGAGAAACGCTGAAACAAACTCATAGAATCATGGTCCCCAATCAATCGCTTAAAAGTACAGGAGTTCTCAAAGATTCCCACAGTTGATAAAAATATGTAAATGATATAATCCAGAGCCAAAGGCTTTGAGTAGACCAGCCCCAGCCAACTGCACGCATATATTGTGTAGCTCGTCCCTTGTGTAAGGAGCTCAACAACCCGCACCAACGATATCGATGGAAAATTTCCGTATGCCTCATAAAAATTCTCGAAGCCACCAGACAGTTGAAATCTATGTACTTATATATGAAAGTTCGTATGTAAATATCTTCATAGAAGAAGATGCATTGGCTAGGAGCCTTTACCTAAGACAACTATTGAATCTGATAGTAAAACAATTGAAGGTAGCGAAGATTGTGGAGACCCTGGAATTAGCACTTTATAGAGAATATTAGGTACTTTTAAGAAATGCCACAATTGTCACTTTCTTTCTTTCTATTTCTTAAAAGTACCTAAATAGCTGTTGGGTTTAAGCAGAGCTCTATTTCAGCTACTAAGTTTCAGAAATAACAATATTAGGGCTGTGACCATTGAGAATTAAAATTACGTCCAAGAAAAAATATTTTAAAAAAGCTCAAAAGGAAACCGAAACCACCTTGAAGATGTAACTATCCCGTTATATAGTTAGATAGTTGAAATTTTCACAGATGACGCGTCTCGATGATCCGTCTGTCACCAAGCTGTATCGCATGAACCATTTCATGCGATATAGCCTGGTGACAGACGGATGGACGGACGGGCGGACAGCGGAGTCTTAGTAATAGGGTCCCGTTTTACCCTTTGGATACAGAACCCTAATAAAAAATTACATTATCATAGTCTCAAGGAGGAAATTACAATATTGAAGTAATTAACTCTGTAATAAAGATATCTTAAGTGGTAGTGGAGAAATACTAGAGTAATGTGTGACCCACATTGCTAGTAAGCTTTTTTTTAAAAAAAAGAAAAAAAGAAAAAGAATACCAAAACAAACTACGGTAATGCTTAAAAACCTACTTATTTCGATTTTATAATAGTCTCATTTGACTCTGGCAAAAATGAGGGGAATCTCCACAAATATTCTACTCACGTGTTTAATCTCAGTTTGTAAACCAAGATGCACTATTTAAGCTGGTTAAAGACCTCTTATCTCGAATAAACGATGGAAGCATCGACATTAGCAGCGTAGAATCATACGCACAACCGTTCAATCCGGAGCAAACATGGCTACGTCAGAGCGCGGGACGGGTGATAATGCAATTACAAGTAGTAATCTATCGGCGCGTTCGTGCCGGTGGGAGTCACTCATACATCAGACATGCGCGGAAGCACTGCGGGGCTGGCCGACACGCTGGCGAGCGGCTCGCGCGCGCACGCCGCCCTGCTCGAGGCCGCCGACGCGCTGTTCGCGAGCGTCGTGGTGGCGCCCGCCGTCGTCACCTACTGGAAGTCCACCTGGACGCTCATGGACCTGTACGTGCTGCCCGCCCAGCCCGTGAGCAGCGCGGCCGCCTGTGCCGCCTTCGGACTGTGCTGTAACTTGTTGTTTTGCGTGTTCCAAAGCCAGTTGAGCAAATACCTGAGCCCGGAGAGAGGGCGGTTGACTTACTACGTGGTGTCGCGGTTGTGTACGTGTGTGGCGGGGGTGGCGTGTGTGGGCGCGTGGCGCGGCGTGTGGAACCTGCTCAACGAGTGCACGGGCGACAGCGCGCGCACGCTGCTGTCCACCACGGCGGCCGCCACGCTGTCGCTGGCCGCGCTGCGGGCCCTCAGGAACATCAGCGCGGCGCCCTTTGCCGTCGCCGTCGACTCGCCACAGGACTTCTTCGATGTCCCCACTATGTTCCGTACGGTTGGTGTTTCGAACTGCTCTATCCTTTCCCTCCCTGGCATTGAATCATGCATGTCACTGATTTATCAGCTCTACTGCAATCAGGATTATGACAAAGATGTGATCTCGATAGACAGAACTAGTTTCAAAGGTAATGCTAGGTTATTTATTCTGTTAAACGTTGAATCTGTTCTAATCAACGCCCCTGTTCTATTTACCCATATCGGCATAGACATAGCTCTGCCATTATGGGACCAATTCTACCATCAAACTAGGAAGATAAATCGTATAAAAAAAATTAGCTATCATACACATAGGTTAGTCTTAGTGTTTCCATTAGGATTTGCCTATAGATGGACCAAGGACCAACGTTGAAATTATTTAAATCATCGATTTTTGCCTGAAGGCTACCAGTCAAAACCAGGTCCGCGTAGTACTTACATCCTTTTGAAATTAAGAGGGGACCAGCAGTGAAGGCCAGTGTTACTTAGAAGTAATGTTTGTCCTATCCGGAATATTTCAGCGAGTTAAATCCATAGTATCAGGAAATACAAGACCTTAGTTGATAGACCAACTCATGCCTTTACATTCGGCCAACATCGTAATATATCTTATCCTACAATTGTCAAATAACACTTCTTATGTTAAATACATTCTCCTATATATTGTCAAATACATTTTTGTATTAAATCGTCAAATATAATTTCGTATTATAACTATCTTCAAATCACAATTCCTGATATTATTTGTGTCTAATTTCGAAAGTGCGCTATTTCGATAAATTTTCCGGGTTATTCAGTCATCGATTAAATAACAATTTCTTTCAGGAATTATTTTCCGTCTTTTTCGGAATTCTTCCTTACACATCAAGATTTCCTGTCAACCTATTGAAAGTTCATCAAACCCGCACTCGAGTGCTTGAGCGTTGTACACAGATTAGACAAGTGCGTACTTGACACAGGATCAGCTGATCATTAGCTCATTCATGCATTCCCGCGTGTTCATTGATACACGTGTCATGGCTATGATTTGTCCATGTTTTACACGTCTAGTTTTTTATTTTTACAATTATTGATATTTTCACTGAATTAATACTTATGTGTTTTGTGCTACGGAGGCAACTTTGACAAAAACAGAAAAGAACTACTACATATGAGTACTTATATAGGGAAAAACACGGTTTCTGAACTTATGGTTTAATGACTCGTGCCTTATGTTTAAGCAAAGATGTTATTATGCCGTCTGGATATAAAATTTATCTTAAACCTAAATCGTAATGGACTAAACTAATAGTATGTAGGAGATCGGTAGCCCTTTTCGCTAGTCTATGCCATCCATCCACAAATTATGACAACCGTCCTGGCAAACTGCAACTTCAAAATAGATATTAAACAAAACAGAACACAATGATAGATAATGTTTCTTCAGAATGTAATGTACCTAATATGTTAATGTATGCAATATACAGTACATACAGTGTACCTACTATTAAATGTCCCAGTAATGTAATCCACATAATTACCATGTGATTACAAGTCATAAAGTAATTCTTAAAGTGCTATAAAATTTATCTTGACAACATTCAGCTAACTGAAAGAATCTAGTCAACATAAAACAAATCTTCTGTAAATTCTTTCGTATTGCGATCCAAAGTAGAATTAAGGTGTTTGTCCACTACACCGTATCACACCATGACTGTTCTAGGAACGTGTCAGACAAAAAGCATTCTCTTTATTGAGAAGTATGAGACTAGTCTCATAATATATGAGACTATTATCATAATTCCGTCAAGTGCCATGAATGGAGCATATCGGCAGCGGCAAAATATTCTAGACGACAATTTTTGACGCTAAAGCCCTTATGCACGGATATGATACACTGTTGATACGTTCTAATGTGCATAGTAGTTCATGTCATGCTTGTTTCGTTACCTGGTACGTCCATAGGACGGTAGTATGAGACTGTTAAGTAGGCAGACTTTACATCTAATAAAAAATAAGTAAAGTAGGTCATAGCGGCATGCCATCAAAGCTATAACCTGGACAACTATACTTACATAATGTTTTGATTTGAATTCAGTAAATAAGTAAACTCGCTAATGGAATTCAGTAATATCGCTGGGAGCATTCAAATCTGCGTCCTCCGATTCTGCAGTTCGGCAGGCGCGCCGCTCATGTATTCGATTCAAATTAAGTTAGAAATCATAAAAACCTGATAATCTGTTAGGTAGTCACACACATCTCCAGGAGACGCCATGACAGCGGTGGCAAAGTCCGTCATGGAGGATTGACTTGAGAGTTGCTAACGTAGGTGCTCTTGGGACATAGGTGTCTCAGGAAGTATACACTGAGTATTCGCATACGCTGAGAGGTCACGTCTGACTGTCAACACTATAAACCCTGGCCAGAGGGCACGGCGGCGCAATACAATTTGGAGTTATGCATGGACCCAGCATGGACGGAGCAGCGCCGTGATCTAGTCTTGTGAACTCTCGCTTCTTTATTTCCTCGAGCAAGTTATGCTTCAAAGAGGTGGAAAGGGAGAAAAAATTTACCTCGCTACCGATATGTAGTAGATGCATTGGACGAGGAAGGGCTCAAACAGACTTCCATCCTTAATATGTGCGGTCTGCACTGCTCAACCCATAGGCAATAACCAGACAATGGGCTTGACAACACAATTACCCGAGTAGGTGGCGCCCGTTTAAGACGCGAAGCATGGCCTCGCTCTTTGAAGGGGTCCTGCGAGCGCAGGCCAGCCAGTCACTAGCAGATCTGGTTTTATAAATGTCGGAAGTGAAGTGGAAAGAAAAGTTTGTCAACTATAGTATAGTTCCCCACTCGCCCCTCATCCCCTCAATAATTGCTCCCCTCATTCGTGCATTGCGTTTGCTCGTCTCGTGTGCTTCTTTCTATATCTACAGAGGGCGTCCTAATCAGGGTGTCGGCTGCGTTTGTACTTTAATAACGTGCCTGCATAGTTTGCTAAAAAAGTTTATGAAATACTTTAAAGGTGCTGTAATTTTTTTTTGTAACATAACATAACCATCACGCCTGTATTCCCCGAAGGGTTAGGCAGAGGCGTACTAATGTACACCCACAGTTCGCCGGTATGTTTAGGACTCATGTAATAGGGGGCGAGCCTATTGCCATTAACCGGGCACAAATTCCTAACTCCGAGCTGCTACTGGGAATTTCATAGAAAAACCCAATAACACTTTGCTCGACCTGGGAATCGAACCCAAGACCTCTAGCGTAGCAGTCGCGGTCAGGACCACTTGGCTATTGAGGCAGTTACAGTTATTTTTTTCTGTAAAACTAGGTATTATTAGTTTAAGCACAAAATCTTACCTATATACAAAACATACCATCATGCCGGTTTTCCTCGAAGGGTTAGGCAGAGGCGTATTAATGTAAACCTACAGTTCGCCCATATGTTTACGTTGCATGTAATAGGGGGTGAGCCTATGATACACAGACAATTTCACAGAAAAACACAATAATACTACTTGATCTGGGAATCAAGCCAGAACCTTCATCGTGATTCATAAATCTTATAAATTCATCAACTACGCTTCCTAGTATCTGGTAATGATATCGTAAGGACATCCATGTTCCACTTTGAGTGACGCACTCGGAATCAGTCAAGGTTTTCAATTCACAATGGAACACCGCTTGCCGATTGGCGCTTAAGAAGCATCAAACTTGGAGATGGCTATTGTGCAGAAATTGTACGAACTATTAGCCTGACGTCTGTTAATAACAATCTTGCGCTGCTACTGTCGCAGTTTTTTTTATTACAGCTGAATCAGTTATCAAAATGATGTCTATGCAATTTTTTTTTTACCTGACTACCATGTTAATACTTTTTGAGTGTATGTATATTACTTTGGAATGCTCTGTAGGCTTGATGGATTTTATACTCAGAAGCGTCATTAGATTCGTCACAATTGTGAGAGTGACACTGGTTATATGAAAAGTATAAAATAAAAAAAGTTAATTGAAATAAACAAATGTAATAATTTGGATTTGGATATTTTACATCAAATAATAATTTGGATTAATTACGATATTATAATCACTCTTGGTCTTTATCGTTGCAAAGCATGGTGGTCTTTTGTTGTGCACCGCCACAAAATTGATCCATCCTTATTTTTTCTTTTCATGACATATTCATAGAAAGAAAGAAGGAAGAAAGAAAGAAACTAAATTTATTTGCCAAGAACACCCCGGTACACAGAAAATGAAACACAAACTAATTACTACATACTAACTAATATTAGGTGCTAGTAATTCCTCTGTCGACCCAGGCATGCTTTATTTCAAATCGGTTCTGTCTCAGCATAATGCCGATTACGACGAATCGCATCGACGCTGGTCTTCGGACAGGTCCGGTTTGGTGTCATAGCCATTCCTTATTAACATTTGACCACCCCGTTGGGTAGTATAGACATAAAGAGTTTAAAGAGATGGATTGCCATGCGATGTTGAAGGCCCGTCTTCATTCATTTGGACGATTCTAGGAAAAAAATATAAATCAGTACCTAATCAAAATAATCGATTAGAATTTTTTTTTTATCTTTTGCATAAATTCATTAAGAAAAGAAAGTTATATTCCTCATAATACAGTAGCCTGGAAATTTAAATACATACGTTATCCATTAATTTAACTCCCTTGTAACTAATACAAGTGAATTGAAATATTTTGACTCACCCACTTTTTTGCAAAAATATCACTTCACTTAAGCTTCTGTTATCTAGATTAGTTGGTACTTGACTTGATACAATGTAGCTGCGGCTTCGTAGCTATGTCTTGGCGATATTAATGTTTAACACTACTCTGGGTGTCCATACAAATAAAAAAATAATGAAATGGGATCAGTTGACCAATTAGGTCTACTGATCCCGCGAGTCCAGTTCCAGTGGGATCATTTGACAAAGAGCCGTATAACGACAAATATCTTTTGTATACGTTAAAACAATACTTGAAGTACAATAAAAATTCAACAAAATATAGCATTTAAATTAATATTATAATCCAAATACTACTTTGTGATAAATAATCTGCTTCTTATATTTTATGACATTGCTATAAATAAAGAATTTTTGATTATGTAACTTTTGTTCTAAATGTTCAACATGCTCATAACGGCTATGTAACATAAGGTGTTATTTACAGAACAGCCGAGAGACGATGCTGTATATTCTGGACTGCATCTTCTCGGTGACCGTGGTCGGCTCCCTGGTGGTATTTGTGTGGCGAGGTTCCTGGGCCCTGCTCGACATATTCGTTTTCCCTGAAGATCCAAGTAAATCGTGTTGGACTTCGCTGGTGAGTCCATTATAATTTTAGTTATACTAGCTGTTGCCCTAGGTTTTACTCATCGGGTTGTTGGGATTTTGGAACTAGGTCAACGATAGCTTTTTTTTTGTTGACGGGGTTGGAAATGCTTTATGCACTATCCACCACTCCGGGGAGTGTATCGGTCTGCGCTCTATGTACCGACTAAAACCAACCCCGGCGTTTCGCGTCACCGCTTTGGTGCCGGGGCTATGGGAGCGTTGTAGCATTCGTCCGCAGACCCGGCAGTAACTATAACTAATACCTAACCTATACCACAGGTTTACTTTCATTTGGGGTCCGTTTTTTTAATCAATATATCCTTCGCGGTCCGTAAGTTTAAAGCCACGTATGGGTCATTACATGGTTACGTGTATTTTCCTAGTTAAAATTGAAATAACTAACTTAAATATTAAATTGCTACTCACTCAACTAACACAAGTAAATTATAATGAACTGTTTACAAAATAGTTAAAGGGGTGATTCTACCCGTACTCAGCATTTTTTCCTTTGAAACCCATGCCCTATTCTTGAAAAATAAAAACATCTTCCTATAGATACAAAAGTAGACAGTTACTCTATTTAGACATGTATGGAGCTATGACTTTATTCACGTATCAACTTTATGAATATCTTAGTGAAATTTGGTCAATATAACGGGTAGAATCACCCGTGATCGGTACCCAACGGCAAGACAGTGGATAGATTTGACCCTCACCTCATTTATCCAGTGTAACTACGGAGCGTGATTTCCTGACTTAAAATCTAAGATCAGGCAAAGTTTTATTAGATTTTTTCTGCCAGATAATCTCGTAAGAAATCCGTTTTTTATGTAAGTATGGCCTTTAAACGGCCGTAGATCGTATAGCATGGACCTTAAAAATACTAGAGAAAATGTTCTGCCTTAAATATTAATCGAAATGGAATATTAAACAAAAAAATAGAGCCTTCAAGTGTAATTATCAAAGGACAAGATTTTAGTTGTAATTACCTGTACCTAACTTCTAATCTTTTGGGAATCTCATCGCATTGCGCACTTTACAATACCCATGTTTATGACATTAATAAGCCCATATAATTTCGTTACTACACCATTTGTGCTTGGTAGATACCAAGCACAAATGGTGGCACACTTTCCGCTTTATGTATTAGTATAGAGTATAGATATACTCTATACTAATATATAAAGCTGAAAAGTTTGTTTGTTTGTTTGCTTCAACGCGCTAATCTCAGGAACTACTGGACCGATTTAAAAAAATATTTCAGTGTTAGATAGCCCATTTATTGAGGAAGGCTATAGGCTATATATCATCACGCTACACGGACGAAGTCGCAGGCAGAAGCTAGTCTATAATATAATAATTCATGTCATGGCTAAATAGGAAGGTATGGAAAGATATTGGATTATTACTTAGCCATATGTCGTTCTGCCGCTTCCCAGGTCGAGCAGTGTTATTGAGTTTTTCTATGAAATTCTCAGTAGTAGCTCGGAGTCTGGATTTGTGCCCGGTTAATGGTAATGGACTCGCCCCCTATTACATGGGATCTAAATCGAATGGGGTATACAGGGTGGAAACTTCCAGCGGGGCAGTGAGGGGAAGTACCTTATCCGTTGCAGCTACACGAAAATGGCTACACCAAAATGTAAGGGAAAAGTTTTTTGCAAATTGTGACTTTTTGTGTACTCCAACGATGGTTGGTCCCATAGAAGTTTTTGATCAGTATAAGAAACAGGATCGATTGGCATCAAAAAATATTTTTGTGTAAAATGGCTATTTTCTTGCTAACTGTAAATTAACTAAAAATTATGCATAGTCTCCTAACACCATTTTCGTGTAGCTGCAACGGATAAGGTACTTCCCCTTACTACCCAGCTGAAAGTTTCTATCCTGTATATACTAACTAGCTGACCTGACAGACGTTGTCCTGTCCAAGTTACAACTAACCACCTCGAAAAATTTGGTTTTCCATATTTGTAATACACTTAGCGCCATTGATTTCTGAATACCTTATTTCTGATTTATAAATTACTTAATTTCAAAAATTTGTTCACATTGTATTGACGTGAAGCATGGAAATATAAATAGACATACCTACATAGATTAAAATCTCAAATATCTGTTTCGGCATCAGTAAAGATTAACGCACGTTGCATTTTTTTTATTATTATATTTATTTATGTATTTAATTATTCGATTAGATGGAAACTCTTTAGTTTCTCAAATAAAGTGTGCGCACTGTATCTACAATATGGAGGTTTCACATTATAAAATGAGTTACTATATGGCTGGATGCTTTAAAGAAGAAAACAATAATATTGTCAAAATTGTCAACTCAAAATTACACCTGTTATCGAATCAAATTTTATTGAGGTAATAACGATGTCGTGTTAGTCCGCTAGAAAATAAGTTGTAATTTTTTGTTTACTTCTTTAACCTACTCAAATATTTAGTTTTTACACGGCTTGTGCTCGATGGATAAATCCTATGTATGTCCCGTGATTCCCTGTATAAGTAGAGTTAGAATTACTGTACTAATAATCAATTCTTGGTCACAATAATGGTTTCTGATTGATCTGCTTTATTTTCTTGTTTTATGTTATTTAGTCCCTGTAAATGTATTTAATTTTATTACTTGATTCTGTTATAATTTTTGATCCGTGCTAGTCTAGTACAGAAATACTTGAAAAAGAAATTGACTTCAATGGTTATTTTTAAAAGTCAACGTTTTCAATAATTAAAATGTTAATAACTTTTGATAGAGAGAACGGATTTGAATTTAAAATAGCCTAAATGTTAATCCAAGAAACAGGCTATGAAAACCTGCCCACTTCCTCCAAATCTCTTCAGTAGTTATCATTTGATGCGCGGTCAAACATACAGACAAACCGACAGACAAACCGACAGACAAACCGACAGACAAACAGACAGACAAAAGTTCCAAAAATAATAGAAATGGATTTTGTGTTACCGATTCTGAGTCCCCCAAATTAGTTTTTTTGTAAATATAAGCAATGTACAGACACGGCTCACTTACATTCTTATTATATGTAAGATAAGATATACACCCATAGTTCGCCCATATGTTTAGAGAGGTAGAGAGTTTTATAGGACCCGGTAGAGGTGTACTAACACCTTTACCTAACCCCTCGAGGAATATAGGCGTGATGGTATGTTATGTATCTATGTAATATTTACTTTATGAAATTCCAAAGTTTCGGACACTACAGCGTCCACGTTCACGAGCAGTCGGCTCAGCTGATGATTTTGCATTTCAAATGTCTATGCCTAATATTCACGCAAATCACAGAAATCAATGTGTTAGTCTGTACATAGGTACTGCCAACAAAGAACTGTAGTGTGTGACGCGTTTCCACCCTATACACCGTAAAATTTTAGTCGTTTTGGAACCGAAACATGGTAACTTAGCATAATTAATAGTACTAATAAAAAATATTAAATTAACTGTACTTCTTATATAATAAAAAAGTTTGGATCAAAAAAATTTTTTGTTCACTTATTGAATGACATCGATTGTAGTGATTGTAGTACCTAAAATTGAGTGGAGCTTTCATTTTTTGTTCGTATATGACATTGCTTATAATAATAATTTTAAAAAAATATTTTTTATTTACTTTAAATTATACATTAATAGGTTCTATTATCGATATAGAGTCTAACATTTTCGGTTCCAAAAAGACTAAAAAGTCTCGGTGTATATTGTTTAAGATAGCTTGTAAGAAACTCACTATTATACTGATATCCAAGACATACACTCGTGGCTAATTTGAGTCTATAAGTTACCTACGTACGTCATTACATGGCGACCCTACCAGTGCTGCTTTATGGGCAGCGCTGCGCGGATAAAAGAGTTTAAAAGCACGTTTTGGTATTTCTAATTTATTCAAATTGGATAAGTAATGGAATTTTGAGAAGATATGTGACACATGCCGTGATAGCGTAGCGATATGACCAGTGAACTGCCAAGTCAATGGTCTCGAGTTCAAATCCAAAGCACGCACTTCTGACTTTTCGAAGTTATGAACGTATTAATAGTTAATTATCACTCGCTTTAACGGTGAAGGAAAATATCGTGAGGAAACCAGCACGTCTGAGAGACTTTCTCGACGGCGTGTGAAGTCTGCCAACCCGCATTAGGCTAGCGTGGTGGACTATAGCCTAATCCCTCTCATTTTGAGAGGAGACCCGTGCCCAGCCGTGGGACATATAATGGGTTAATTATAAGAAGATGTATTTTATGAGTCGGGGAGATATTTAAATTGTTAAAAGGCGAAGAAAGAAAATATGACAATGTGCAAGCGGAAGGGCAGGACTCAGGAGCCATTGCTTTTGGAGATCTCAAGACGAAGTGTGCGAGAGTTACAGTTTGCTCGTGACCATCGACGCTGTAAGGTGTCCAATCTGTCAGGATTTAAGCGTCCTGCGGCGGACCGAATTGCCCTCATAAATGAAATACCAAAAAAAATCATAATACAAACACAATTTAATTAAATGGTGTTTCTATCCGAATAAGGATACCATTTATCTTAGTTCGTATCCTACCATTCGTGCAAAATCCTTCACTGAAACATTTTAATGCGTAATTTTAAAACGTGAATGTCATTTTCGATAACTTAATGAAGTTTTGAGCGGTTTTCTGGGTCTTTATTTCTAGTGGTAGACGAAATGAGGCAGGAACCTAGAAAAAATTATCCTGTTTATAAATAATGTGACGGTACTGGGAAGCATGATGCACCGTTTTATCTTCCACATGAAAGGTGAACAGTGGGCGTACTACATTATCCAAGCAATCATTGTATTAAACCAAGCAAGTTCATGACCATAACATTACCTTATTAGCGGTGGTGCGATGATGCCACATGCTACACATAGAACATTTAGGTTTATACATAAACTAGCTTCCGCCCGCGACTTCGTCCCCGTGGAATAGTTACTTGGTCTTATCGGTAGATAACATATATAGCCTATAGCCTTCCTTAATAAATGGGCTATCTAACAGAGAAATATTTTTTCAAATCGGACTAGTAGTTCCGGAGATTTGCGCGTTCAAGCAAACAAACAAACTCTTCAGCTTTATATATTAAGTACAGAAATTAGTATAGATAAACGTAACATACCATCACGCCTGAATTAAAAAAACACTATTGTACATATATACATACCATCACTGTATTCAGTCTGTATTCCCCGTAGGGTTAGGCAGAGGCGTACTAATGTAGAAACCACAGTTCGCTGATATATTTAGGTCCCATGTAATAGGGGGCGAGCCTATTGCCATTAACCGGGCACAAATTCCAAACTCCGAGCTGCTACTGGGAATTTCATAGAAATTTCAATAACACTTTGCTTGACCGAGGAATCAAACCAAGCACCTCTAGCGTAGCAGTCGCGCTCAGGACACTACGCTAATGTATTGAAATAAAACTATTTTTTACGGATTCTTTGCGTTATATTGATGTAATCTGATTCCCGACATTTCGGATCTTTTACAGCACCCGTGGTATCTTCAGAAACCAGTAGGTACACACATCAAAAAAAGTCTGCGATCGCTAGCTGAAGCTGCTTTACTTTATTATCAAGAAAAAATATTTGTTGTGATTTTTGTTAAAGAAAACACGCAACAAAGATTTTTTCTTGTTATAGTTCAATTTAAAAAATTATAGCAGCTTCAGCTAGCGATCGCAGACTTTTTTTGATCACAACAAAGATATTTTCTTGATAAAGTTCAATTAAAAAAATTATAGCAGCTGCAACAAACTGCAAACAAAAACCTTTTTTTGGTTGTGTGTTTATAACAATATAGGTAAACAGTAAAAAATCTTAAAGATATAGTTTCAATAATGTAACATTTTCCTACATTCGCATATAGGTCATTATGCGGTACTGAGTCAGTGACCACTTACGCGTACGCAATTGGGTCTTCCTCTCGCCCGTCTTGCGTCCCCCAGCGTATGTATAGTACCGTGTTGTTGTTGGATTTGAAAGGAGTCTGCCTACCACACCGTATCATACCGTGACCGTACTAGGAACCAAATCGTCCGGGGTAGTTTGGACAAACAAAAAATTACAGTACAGTGAAATCAGTACGGTGAGAAGAACATTGTAGAAGACGATTATACGAGGAGCGGAGATGTTTGTCGTTTGAGTATATGAGTATTGACTTAACAGACACCTGGCGATCATGAAAATAAAGGAGGACCCTATATGCCCAGCATGCGGGGAAGCAGAAGAAACGAGCTTTCATCTACTAGCAAAATGCACAATGTATGCGCTAGTTAGATGGGAAATACTAGGAACCGATGAGATAAATGAAGAACAGCTAGCAGAACTCTCCATCGGACAACTGGTGGGCTTCTGCAAGGTGACGGGAAGATTTGCGACGCCGAACGCCAGTAACCCATGACGGGATCCACCAAAAATGGGGAACAGGGCGAAATAAGTAATCCCAATATGCGGACTGATCGCCCGCCTGGTGCCTGCCGGCGTCCCCAAATTATAAATAGAATAGAATAGAATATGAGTATTGAAAATAGAAGGAAAGATAAGTTGGAGAAGAAGGAGAATAAAGTGATCAAAGAAACAGTGTCAAATAAATGATTCATGCTTTCTTTTTTCTTTAAGTTTTTTTCAATACTCTTATGCACGGATATGATACGCTGTTCATACGTCCTAGTGTACATAGTAGTTCATGTCATGCTTGTTTCCGTACCAGATATGTTCATAGCACGGTCATATTAGGAGACGGTGTAGTGGGTAGACTCCTTGATTCGTCACGAATCAGGACGTAGGTATTGTAAACAATATAATGTGTTACGGGATTTTCTAGACGTTAAATGTTTACGCGATAAGCAAAAGTGAATATTTTTAAAAGACTTTTTTTAGTTTATCCGTATTGTACCTCTCGGTTTTACCCGCTCTCCCCGTTCAAAAGGGTTTTAGCGGAATTTTAAAATAGTCTATAATACAGTTGAAAAACAGATGAGCAGAAAGAAGCGTTGGCGGTAGTGATAATAAAATGGTCACTATCCAAAGTATTACATAAGAGATACCTTAAAAAAATAAGATTAAAATGAAAAATAATAGTAATGTGAGAGTTTTTTTAAGGGTAAGTATAAAAATCCTCTTACAATTTAGCAACAACAAGCCAAAACAATTATCTTCAGAATTTGTTTGTCTATTGTCTGAAATTGAAAAGGGTTTGCTGCTTGGTCCACAGTTTATTGCTGGAGGTTTAACTTAAAATCTGATGCATGTTTCGTATTGGTACTCCACAAGAAGCCGAGTTAGTTATATCAAGTAATCCTTTTGCGCGACGAGAGTGAAACCACGGTTCACGGCTGGTATTCATTAAAGTTAACAAACAAGCTGTAAGTAATATAATCCACAAAATAGAGCACACCTTGCTCCTTAGACGATATTTATATGTAGGTATATAAAATAACAAGTCTATTATTTTGAAGTAAGTCAAAAGCAGCTTTCAAGTCCACTCTTCTAAAAGTCCCGAATCCATTCGTTACTGATCAATGCTTAATAGGTAGAACTTAATATCTCAATTGCTCTAAAGCCAGAGAATCTGTCAAGTTTACACCAGCCGTCAGCCTCGTTCAATATCATGGCGGTGACATTGAGTAAATTGCAACACGTGGGCTGCACGGGCGGACAGAAATACGTGGCTTATTAGTAAACACCACTGCGAAAGCGTTTACTTCATTGTCAGTTCCTGAAACCGAAGACATTTTGTACGCAAATTGGAAAAATACGTCTTCCGTACTATTTTTAGGACTCAGACGTCATTGTACTTGTCCTATTAGGAACTATATTGTAGTGAAGATTATTGCAGTGTAGCACTACTACATGTTTACGTGTTCGAGAGCGTAAACATCTATCGATTGAATATTCTTAAAAACTCAATTTTTGTACATGATTTGGAGCTACAAATAATAATAAAAATATTGAGTTCTTTAATATCATAAATTAATGCTAATAATAATAATGTCCTGCAAATAAGATTGTGGTGAATACATTGCAAATAAGATTGATGATTTAATGCATCATTTCTTATAATTTTTAAAGCTCTATTAATCTTTACTTATATCGATATACGGTAACGACGAGCGTTTTATCAGTAGAGTATAAATTTGACATGATTAATTCAAATTCATCCGACGAACACTAGGTACTCTGGATCAGTTCTATAATAGAATGTTACATTTGTAATTGCAGGTAGGAGCTTAGTATTGACACGTTTTTATGGTCCAGGGCTTAAAGTTCTTATGCTTGTAATTTTGGACTAGTATAATATCGTGCGACTCAATTAGTTTTATTTTATCATTAGTTTATTTATATATTTTATATATATTTTTATAAAAATCAACAAAACAATAAAAATAGTAGTCCATCGGTATCGGGAATCGGGACCAGGGTCCAATATATCGGCGGTCAGGGCCCCAGAGAAAATAACCTCCTAACAATACGCGCCGTATCCTGGAGTAAGTGTCGCTTTCTGCATCAGTTATAATATAACAGATACGCATATATAAGCCGCCAGATACTAAGCGCAACCGCAGCCTATAAAAAACTAGCAGTCACAATATATTGGGACCTCACTCCTTAAGTCTCATAATATGCCTAGTTATTTCACTTGATGCCCTTCAAACTGGAACACAATAATATTAGGACGTTATTGTTAAGCGACAGAATATTTGGGAAAACCGTGGTACCACCCCAGACGACTACTATTCCAACAGTACCTACCCACGGTATAGTTCTACCCCCATAAAATAATTGTTTATCGGTAAAAGAAAATATTCGAGTTTAGGCGGGAAAATGAAAAGTGCACGTTGTCGATTTTATATTATTTTTCAAAACTTGAATTTCTCCGAAGTTTAATGTGTAATTACGGTGGATAATTAACCATTAAGTGTTCGTGAACGTGTGAGAGTGTAGGCAAATGATATAAAATTGAAAATCGTGACTTTTTGGGTTCACTCTTAAACTCTATCGAAGCCTCAATAAAGTTTCTACCGTTTTATTGGGGCAACTGAACTTATACTTGACACTGGCGAACACAAAAAGTGTGGTGCCATAACACAATCCCATGATGGGAAATATCCTTTGAAAAGATTACTTGATTACTCTAATACTTGACACTGGCAAATACACAAAAAGTGTGGCGCCATAATAAAAAAAAAAATAAAAAAAAATAAAAAAAAAAGAAAATATTCTGATAAAACTACCGACTGTTCCCAATTCCGGTGAGAATAACTATTATAATAAGCATTCGATTGCATTTTAAAGTCTGCCAACTCACACTAGACGAGCAACAACGTAGTCGCATTTCTAAATGATTAGATTTTTACGTCATTGTATATTGTACAATATTTAGTTAACACTCGTAAGTCTCACAGTTTTACCTTATTATATGTATGGCAATATAGTCTTTAGGAGATTTCATCAGATAATAAGCAATTTCCTCAGTGAGCCTGTGGATTGTTCGTCATTTATAAAATTAGCCTTTAAGTGACTTTATGACACAGCAAGCGTTTTGTTCATCATGCAAATGTTTTCCTTGAGTGATGTTATAATGTTGGTATTTTATGAACATTCCATACCACTATGATAATCAGAAGCCATATCAACCAGGCTATCCTACGGTAGCGCCTTCAAATTTGGTTGTGCAAATCTTCTCCGGTATCCTCACCCACTCAGAAAAATACAACTGTAAGCGTTGTATCACGTCGGTTTTCTGTGAGGCCGTGTTACACCTCGGTCTAGCCCATTCGTGCCGAAGCAGTGCTCTCCCACGGTGGAAAAATCAATAAAATGTCACAATTTCTTAGATAATATTGTAATCCATAAATTGCTTAATAGCTATTTTAAATAGTTATCTGTGGAATCATGATTTAAGATGTTACTTGGTAAGATTTTCTAACTATTATGTAATGTGTGGTAAGAGTCAATTACGTGGGCGGCGAGCACCCATCCATACGCCTCATCTTGAGGAAGGATAAGATACTTACCTAGTATATTTAATAACATCACACTACGGCTCTTAAAAGCAGAACCAGCGGGAAAAACCGCGCGGTACAAGTATTAATGTTAAAATAAGCAATCCATACCATGAAGTTCTTCCTCATGTCTTTTGCTATTAGGAAATGAGAAATATTAACAACAACAATTATAAATAAACGTTTATTAATAAACTTTCTTGTTGACACAACTATCTTATTGTTCACGGGTGTTTCCACGGTTAGATAAACTTATCTATTCTAAAACTTATTTACAAATAATTAAACCTCAATTTACAGAGCTTATGTCGTTAAGCCTGTAATAAGGGATTGGTCTACTGACGACATTGGTGCTATAACTTTATAGCGAGATAAGGAAGTGTTGTGTTTGCCTAAGTTACGGTTCAGGCGCCGGAGTTTATCTACGTAATGTCTGGTAATTTCTTTATTTAATATCACATGCTTAGCAACAATAATAAAAGTCCTAATTATAATTGAATTCTAAAGTATATCAATATTTGAGAAAGAAAAGTTTTACCGTGACCTGGAATTATAGCCGCGAATTCGTGTTTTTTCACCACGGATGCGACTTCTTTCATTATCGGTATTGCTATAATAACATAACTATTTTATAAACAACAAAAAACGGAGGAGATTCTCCATTACGCGTTTTTTTTACTTTCCTTTTTTTTCCTTTTACTGCTTCAGTCTAGTGGTCCTAAGCGCGACTGCAACCCTAAATATTCTAGCTTCGATCAGTGTTATTGGGTTTTTCTATGAAATTCTCATTTAAGGCAATTGGCTCGCCCCATATTTCATGCGATCTAAACATACGGCAAACTGTAGGCCAACCAGGACAACTTGCGAAAACGTATTCGTGTCGAAATCGAGAATAACTTGTATGAGAAGGAGGTTAATGAACGTAGATGAAGCGAGAGTAGTGTGCCAGGATCGTAGCAAGTGGACGTCTATAATCTCTGCCAACCCCAATGGGAGACAGGCGTGAAAATATGTATGTACAAATCTCATAATTTGAAGCAGAAAACAAACTCGATACGTTTACGATACGAGTTCAATAGTTCTTCGTGCTTATGCTACTGTAGGTACACAGTAGTTCCTGCACCTGTGTCCTAACCCTTCTTGGTAAAGAAGCTTGATAGTATGTATTATCTTTTGACGGAAGGGTCCGATTTAATACCGCAACCGTACTACTATGATCGATCTATTTTATTTAGGTCTGTGTTTTGCTGAACTCTTTCGAATCCTATTCAGGACTCCTTAAGAAACTATTAAAAACTTCACAATTTCCTGTTCGCCCACAGATCATGGGCTACGCAGTGGTAATAGTGACGTTTGCCTTGCAAGCTCCAGTGCGCTGGGCGGCGGCGCGAATGCACGGGGCGCCGCGGCTTCTGCTAGCTGACGTGTACCACCTCATCTCCTTCGTAGCCACCGTCAACGTCTGGCGGGGTATCTGGGGACTCCTCGATATTTATTTCTTCCCTGGTAAGTCTAAATAATGATGTTTTTGTCATAGTCTTAAAGGTTAAAATTAGAATCACTTTAACACACAATGTTATTCTTGATTTATTTTTAACCAAAGCATACAAAGGGCATTTATTATTTGCCTTCTGACTTTCTGTATTCCCTCATATCCCCCCTAAGGCTTGATGGATTATTTTAAAGAGAGGGTGTCTGACCCTCTAAATGCTTCCAAAGGCCTACACCAAACCCCTCAAAGACTTCCACAAGGACCGTTTATTTGCCACCGGCATCAAATATAACCCCCAGGGACCTTACCTATATACTTAGGTATATAGGTAAGGTCTTAAAGTAAGGTCATAACTTATTTTTTTATCTTTACAGAAACGCCAAAATTGAGCAACTGGAGTTCCCATATAGTGAGCCTAACCCTGCTCATACTACTGAACTGTTCAAACTCCGTCATCGTCCGAGGAGTATATATAGACGCCGAGGAGCCGGCGGGAGAGTGCGTGGTCTTCCCCTGCCACTATCTGAGGCTCTTCTTCCACAAAGAACGAACTAAGAAGAGACACAAAAGAGCTTTACAAACCGCTGCAGCCGCTGGAAGAAAGCCAGAAGAGGCCAGCGTTCCTTTACAAATACCTGAAGAGAAAGTCTAGTTAAAATATGACTTTAGTTCGAGTAAGGAAGTTTTATTCCAAGTTGAAGTTCGAACCGTTTTAGTATATTTAGAATCCCCAGTGATACAGTGAAGTTCCTGAAGTGACTGGTGATATGGGAACAATTGATGCTAGAGATGTATGGATAGACATCATAATGTTGTAAAAGATAATATTTGCTTATTTACAAAGTGCTAAAGATAGACCCAAACATAATTATTTTAATTGTTCTTTAAATCTAAAATTCTGTCTAAGAAATTTTGGCGTATGTTTAAATGTGCGTTCTTTACACAAGGAACCAAATGATACTTTTACATTCGATAAGTTAAATAACGGTACCTACTTTAGTTGCTATACGGTTGCTTTTGGAAAAAGGGAAAATCCTTAGTCCATGTAATGATGATTGTCTTCAAATTGTAATTAAATTATACATAGATGCATTCGATTTAAAAAAATATATTTCTAACCTACATTGCTGGACCCAACGTTGTATCATGTAATTAGGTATATTATAAGATCTTACTCCTAAAGTCGCAATTAACAAAAAAAACATAATAGTGTCACAATAGTGATTTCGCGAAATGTTTTCATTTTTTAAATGAAGTTAAGCTCTACATTTTGTAGAAGATATTCTATTGCAATGTGCGCACGCGCTTTAATTAAACTACCTCTATCTTCATCTTGATTTTATTAGGTTCTCCTCTTACCATTTTGTCGTTACAATATTCTTCTTTTTAGCTTATTTTGTGATCGTTTTTTTTATGTTCTTTAATTTTTATTTGTATTCAAATCATAAGTTTACATTTTCAGGAGAATCTTCTAAAATAACATCATTGTTTTCTGTTTACCTTTAAATGTAGTTTATAATAAGTATTTGTTCTAAGTCGAACTATTAAAAGTCTTTACTAGTTTGTAAAAGAAAATATGTAAATATTGGACAATGAAGTTGTAATAAGTACACTAAGTTATTGTAGGTGCTATTGAGCGATACATAATAAACGTATTGATATTTTATCGGTTGTTTTATTAATAACTTTAATTATTAAATCAAATCGATTAAAACAATTAACTATGTATTACGAAGTGTGTGGTACATAATTGCTACTGTCTAGTAAATCCATTTGTTGTGGATAATGAGGTAGCTTATCAACATACCTAGAAGTACAAACTTAACCTAACCGCCTTATTCTAAAACGTTCCTTAGCTAAAAGACAACTTGATTTGGTCCCACTTTAGCGACATCAAAATAATAAAATGATAATACTTAACGCTAAAATTTTCTAAAGCATCAAAAAAAAGGAATGATAATATTGAGATTTAAATTAAGTACCTACCTGATACTGTCTGGGTGTCCATTGGAATGTGACAATTAAAATAACAGTTTCTTATTAAAACCAAAGTGGCCAGTGGATTAGTGGTCATACATAGCGTCTAGTGTAGGTATCTAACTAGAAGGTTCGAATCCTGCTAGCAAGTCGAATTTATCCTTCACTAAAATAACTTTATAATCTTAGCATGGAAAATGCAAAAAAGATAAAACAAAAGTACTCAACTAATGCATTTGGCACGATGACCCACTTGACTTATTGTTTTCAACAACCAGGAATTAAATAATAATAATTTGCAATATTATCTAGTTAGGTATGTTTTACCATAAAAACTAAAAAAATCAAGAAGTATAAGCAGTAAGAAGTTGCCTTACTATAACTTATTTTGAGATATTCCACAGGGAAGTATCATTGGCCCTTATTTTAATTTTATTTTAATAATCGTTTTACAAAAACTTATGACAAATGATGCTATTATTTATTTGTGTCAATTTTGGTAAATAAATAATCGTTTTCAGAAATTTTGATGCTTAAAAATATCGTAAGGATATCGTCATGTATATTTATAGATATCTTAGAAAAAAAACATTGCAGTGGATGGAATGGCTTGCAATTGAGGCCTATTTATTACATGGAGTCATATATTCTAAAATGTATGCAGCACTTGTTAGCTTCAAGTAATTGTTAAGACTTACACAAGTTATGCATTTAGATATAAAAGATGTCAACAGAAACATCAATCAGATCGTTCCTAGCCTCATTAATAATATCGCTACACTTTCATTGAAAAATCCGCAATCTTTATTCAATTAAAAATAATCAATAACCTTTATTGAATTGAATGCAAGAACATGCGAACTATATCATAATTATTCGTAATTATTATGAATAATGTGACTGCGGGCGGCGAAAACAAAAATACTTCCCGACGGTCTATTATTATCCTTTGGAAGAAAACCAGAGGTCCTCGCCCTTATTGAACCTAGCAAAAACAACTCTGCAATGGCAATGATCCTTATTATGAACAGTATAAAGTTGAAATTGATGCTAGTTGGTGTTAAGCTCGCAGATTCATTGAGACGACAATGGTGATATCTTATCACATAGGTTATATGTTTTATTACAGATCCGAATAACTGCTTTGTTTTGCTGCTGGGTTTTCTTAAACTTAAGGTTGTGAAGGAATGGATTTTTTAATAAGTAGGTACAGCGAATCTTGCTTTTACAAGAGGAATGTTTTTTAAATTATTTCCTAGACTTAAAATAAATAGTTTCCACGAGCTTCCCTCATATCCTCCCATTACTAATAGCAAGGTGTTACCAAAAATATGAATATAATTATGTTAATACATGTAGGTACCTATAGTATTTTTGGAAATATATTTGTTTAGTAAATAATACATTCTTAACCCATAAAGAACATTTAGTCAATGAAAAAATCGATAAATAATGTACTTAGTTCATTAATCTACAGCTGTAATTCCAATGCTAATATAAGTGCATAAATCTTCCTCGCCAACGTAGGTACCCCAAAACACCTGGTCCGGGTGTTTTGGAGCATCCTTGCCTATTCAGCTGGAGCCTGGAACCAAATAACCTTCACTTCCAAACTATTACTATGGCGATTAAGATACTCCACATGTGAGTGCACTCTCAACATCACTCTCGAACATAGTGATCTTGAGAGACCGTTCCGTGCCTCAGAGGAGAACAAGCCTTCTGTCATTATGAACACTTATAACAAACATTAGTGGTATCCTTATGATTATGGTATGCATATTGCCCAGAAATTAAGTTATGGAAGAAGCTTCATCTAAAATACTGTTATTCAATCGCACCTGGTAAACTCAAAGGTTACCACAACAATAGCTGGAAAAAGCTAATAGAGATGTAGAAAAATGGTCATGTACCAACGAAAATATACCTACGTAAGACATTTTTGTATATTTCAAATAAATATTTGAGTTTGAGTTTTATGATATCGTACCTCAAATCTGTCTCCAGTCATGGACAAAGAGTACAATGGTGGATAACCAAAATATTCCAAATCAGTCGAGACCCCAATACACTGGTATAATTCCACGGACAAACACACGTATCAACTGTTATTGTATGTACTAAGTCTACCTACCGCGACGTGGTTTAAGTAGTAAATATTGTATTATTGATATTATTTACGATATACCGGCTTTATCTGGAGACATGCTCACACGCATAATAGCAGACAATGTTTGTGTCTGGAAATGTATGTAACTGATTATTAGGGTTAACTAATTTAGGCACGTGACTTTGTGCGACTTTTATTTACTTTACAGTTTTTTTTACCTGTTTAATTCCATTTCCTTCCTTTTTTTATTTTTTCTTCTTTTATTTGTTCTTTCTTTCTTTATTTTGTTCAATGGCTATCTGAGACCAGTCTGCCTTACATCAGTCTAGCGGTACGATACCGCTACGCTAGAGTTTCTGAGTTTCATTCACAGATCGAGCAAAGCAACCTTTTTTTAACGGGATAGGGGGGTAAACGAGCAGCGAATCGTCTGATGGTAAGCAATTACCGCCGCCCATGGAACTCGTTACACCAGAGGGACGCAAGTGGATTGCCCGTCTTTTAAAAGGGTTTGGGCCTCCGGTATCCTCACTCACTCTACAAAACATTAACATTTATTTACATGTTATTATACTAAATCATAATTTAATGTACAAAATACAATTATAATTACAAAAAAAAATACAATAAAAAGTTTACAACTAAAATCGCACAGTGAAGTCGGTGTACGCGAGTCTGGCGACGTACTCCCAGTTGGTGAGGTCACATTTCTCGATCTTACAACCTGGAGACCCTGTGGTACTCAGCCAATCTATCCTGAAAATAGGAAAAAGAATACACAATAGGTTTATGGAGACAACCCAGCATATTTTTTATATCTGAAACTACAATGACTGCATTTCGGTTAGCATTCTTGTTGGCCTAATTTGAAAATTTAATTTTAATTTAATTTGAAACATTATCTATGCTTTTATCTCACGCCTGATTTCCCCGAACGGTTAGGCAGAGGCGTACTAATGTACTTACACCCACAGTTCGCCGGTATGTTTAGGTCCCATGTAATAGGGGGCGAGCCTATTGCCATTAACCGGGCACAAATTCCAAACTCCGAGTTGTTACTGGGAATTTCATAGAAAAACCCAATAACACTTTGCTCGACCTGGGAATCGAACCCAGGACCTCAAGTGTAGCAGTCGCGCTCAGGACCACTAGGCAAACGAGGCAGTTTCTATTTATTTCAATAAAATATTATGGGCTACTTGCACCAACATCATCAATGTGTTTAAATTGTGTTTAAACACAAAATTATAATTAAATATTGTGTTTAAATACAAGTTAAAACATATTTGAACAAGTAGGTAAATGAAGATTTAATTGTAGAATAAACCACAATCAACCATGATTTATTTAGTTTCAATTAGTTTTTTTACCAAATCACAAGAATTAATCAATTTCTTTTAACTTTTAATTACATCAATAGTACTCGCGATCATCGCCAGTACTATTGATGTAATTTGACACTAACGCTAACTACATGGACTATATAATGTACCAACCTAGGTACTATTATTAAATTTATGTTTGGCATTGACTTGTTACAAGCTTGGAACAATCAGGAACCAGCAGTCACTATCACCGTTTGGATCCTATCCAAACTATTTATTGATAATGAGGAGTAAACAATAATCAATAGGTATATTATGTCCTATCAATGACAATGAGTACTTATTTTGTTTATTTCCACGTCAATAAACTAATAAATAACTAAAGCTAGCTAGTACGAATACCATTGAAGGTATGCACTACCTCAATGGGAGACAGGCATGAAAATATGTAGGTATGTATGTACTAACTAACTACTACAAATGAATTAAAATGGTTTTAGATGGCTTCGCAAGATTTGCCAGGACCATGACAAGCTGTCCAGTCCAGACAGTCCAATGTTCGCAGAACACCTTCAAAAGGCGAGGCCGGTTTCGAAACACACTCCATTCGCACCTGCTTCTGCTCCCGCCACTGAGTTTGGTCAACCTGGGAATCGAACCCAGAGTCTACTACCACTGTCGCTCTTACGACCACTAGACTATAACTGAGGCAAGTGTGTTGGTAATTAGTCGAGTGAAGTGTTATTGGGTTTTTCTATACAATTTTCAGTAACTACTCGGAGTGTGGATTCCTGTCTGGCTTATGGTAATAGGCTCGCCCCATTACATGGGATCTAAACATACCAGCGAACTGTGGGTGTACGCCTCTGCCTAACCCTTCGGGGAATACAGACGTGATGGTAAGTTATGATTTGATTGGCTCTATTTACGATGAACTTTTTTTAGGCTATATAAAATCAGTCATCTAGTCTTGTCTATGGAATACTAACATGTGATCTAACTGTGCCTTAGTGCCTTGTATCTTGCCAACAATGGTGCCCTTCTTGGAGTTCTTCACCCAGCCTCCCACGCCGAGCTGTTCCGCCAACTCCTTGCAGTACTTTGTGAAGTAGCAACCTGGGGCACAGAAAAAAACTGTCAACATTACAATCTATTTACTTACTGCTCCACTAGGCACTGATTTCCTACGGGACTTGTCTTAGAATGGGAGAGGTTACGCTATATTCCTAGAGGCGGATTTTACACTCTGCGCCGTCCTGATAATCTTTCAGGCATTTAAGTTTCCTCTTGATGTTTTTTCCGACTTTATTTTACGCGATTGATAATTTGTCATTAATTAACATCTTATAGGCTTATATAGTAGCTTTTTAGAGACGCCTTGGAATCAAACTCAAACCAATTCATTAAATCATTTGATTTACCAGGTACACGGTCAAAACTAGATTGGCTAGTAGCCATCACCGATTACGGTGTACGAGTACCTACGGTGGATGATATTATGTACCTAAAAAGTATATAAGAGATATATAGAGATATATCTCTGTGATCTAGTCATTATTTCACTAGGCTCGGAAAACAAATGTTTATGAAAAAATAAATAAAAAATACTAGGATGATGCTCCACGCTAGGATTTTCCCATATCGTGGCCTCGTGGGTGCTTTACAACCACAAATTCTCACACAAACGCATAGACTCAGAACAATCTGTTGTTCATTCAAATATTTGCTCCGTGTGGGGATCGAACCCACTATACTTTGTTTGTTTTGGTTTATAATTTGTTTTTAACCTTATAGTTTTAACTAACCTTTTCCATAGACAACTATTAATTTTTTCCCATAAATTGTATTAAGTGATCTAATGTAATTAAATTTAAATTAGTTAATCTAACTTGTATACAAGTATTGTTCATCGTAATGTATTCTGCATTCTAGATTTTTGTTTGTTTAAATTTCGACTAGATGTTTGTCGACTTCACCTATTTTTTGCGCATGTTGTGCTCGCCTGTAAAAGGCTGCTATACTTAACTTACTAGCTAGTATGTTTGTGTATCACATTAATTAAGATAGTATAAGTAGCTGTTGGTGAGCCTTTTTAATAAAAATATAAAAATAAATAAAATACGTGGCGCAGATGCCGATCGCTCAGTCGCTACGCCAAACTTATAGTTCTTGATTTGTTATGCCAAACTGCCAATCTCTACGCATCTTCTAACTCATCATTCTTTATCCCGAAAAGGTATAAAAATTTCCGCTCATCTTGCTGCTGCATAACCAATTTCCTTTCGTCCAGATCTTGGCTATTCGATCACACTTAGGTACTCCAAACTCGTCAATGGCCCGACGGAGCTTGAATTGCGCAATAAACATAATAACAATATTTTAACAAATTGTGTTATTATTAGAACTGAGATACCGTTAATCTAGGTTCCTATTGTACCATTTCGTCTAGGTAGGTACTACTACTTCACTACAAAGTTATCAAGAAATATAATAAACTAGCTTCCGCCCGCGACTTCGTCCGCGTGGAATAGTTACTTAGTATTAGCGGGATGATAGCCTATAGCCTTCCACAATAAATGGACTATCTAACACCGTAAGATTTTTTTCTAATCGGACCAATAGTTCCTGAGATTATCCCGTTCAAGTAAACTTGGCAGGTGGCACTTGACAGGTGGTAAGAAGATGATGATCCCCTTCAGCGGCTTGTAGTATGTTTTGATTGAAGCTCACTTCAAGATATAGCCAATATTGTTAGTTGATAATTGAGTACTGAGTATCCGCGCGGAATTTTAGTAAAATATGTCACGGGAGCAGGAATAATAAAAGAACACTAAATGAGGATAGGTCCTTTAGAGCGTTTGTAGGATCCGAGCGGACCCAAGGTCGGTCCGCACGGATACAAAACAAACGCTCATCATCAAATCATGTTTATAAAAACACCTACGCAAATAATGCATTTGGAATTTTAGAACAAAGTTAGCATAAAAACGGTTATAGTGAGCCAACCTTAAAAGATAGACATATGCTGTCGCGGACTTTTTTTTAGAACTTTTAAAGAGGAACAATTCTGTAATATATGATTTTTGCTAAACTTTAATCGTTTACGCAGCGCATGCATCGGAAGCTCTAAAAGGAAAAAACCCCGATTTTGAAACATTCTTCATTGATGCTCCGCTCCTATTGGTCTTAGCGTGATGATATATAGCCTATAGCCTTCCTCGATAAATGAGCTATCTAACACTGAAAGAATTTTTCAAATCGAACCAGTAGTTCCTGAGATTAGCGCGTTCAAGCAAACAAACAAACAAACAAACTCTTCAGCTTTATATATTAGTATAGATATTCTGCGATGTTTCAAACAGCACCATCTAGTCCTAAACTAACCAGAGCTTGTACTATGAGTACTCGACAATGGATATAATACGTATATATTTTTTTGTTGTTGTAAACACAAACTTAAAATACATAAGAAACACCCAGAAGAACACAAACACTTATATTCATCACATAAAAATTTGTGTCATGTGGGAATCGAACCCCCGACCTCGTGGTCAGCAGTCCGGTACCAAGTATAATAAAATAAAATACATTTGCTTAAATAATATTTCCACTGAAGTATTTTGGACGAAATGGAAGAGCAGGAATAATAACGCACTTCGATTAAATTGAATTACGATTTATTTTGGTACGTATTACTTTTGTATGAGAAATTAGGTCTGCCAGATCTATGTTGCCTGACACAGTAGCCCAAGCACTATCGAATTCGTATCGTAAACGTATTGAGTGTTCTTCTGCTATAAATCTCATACATACATACATATTTTCACGTCTGTTTCCCATTGGAGTAGGCAGAGACTACACTTGCTACGATCCTGGCACACAACTTTCGCTTCATCTACGTTCATCAACCTCCTTCTCATACAAATTATTCTCGATTTCGATACGAATACGTTTTCGAAAGTGTTCGTGCTTGCGCTATAGGTTTGCGGTGAGGAGTTCACCTGAACATCCATCTGGCTGAAATATATGTCGCACCTCTTACACTCCGTGAACATATTTATGTTGACAGGCATTTCGCATGTTGATTGTGGCATCGGCCACAATCAACATGCGAAAAATATCGGTCGAAAAATATCGGTCCAAATATCCCAGTGACATCGACCCATATGGGTCGATGTCACTGGGATATTTGGACCGATATTCTAATTATAAATATACAGTTGACTGATTATAAATATACGCGACTACTTCTAATTATAAATATACAGTTGACTGATTAGCTCTTTCATGATCAGCTGACAATATAGATACTGGTTGTGGTTGATCTTATGTTTATTATTAACGAAATAACTGTCTCAATAGCCTCATGATCCTGAGCGCCACTCCTATGTTAGAGATTTATATTCCCAGACGTTATAGGTTTTTCCATGAAATGCTCAGTAGCGGAGTTTGGAATTTTTGCCCGGTTAATAGCCATAGGCTCGTTGGCGAATGTGAGTGTACATTAGTACGCCTCTGCCTAACCCTTCGGTTAATAATCATTCCCAAAACACGTCGTGAGACTTTCACACTATTATTAGCATTATAGGGAGCGTTCGGGTCGAACACCAGTGACTGACCAAAACCGAACAGATTTTTGATTTTTAGAATTCTGATTAATTATTCCTGTAAACTACTACAACTATAGCTATACGCATGTATACACAACAGATAAACCTGCTCTTGAAGCACCTACATAAATAATGAATTAATCAGTTTTAACATAACGCTGGTACTCAAAATTATTAGATTTAAAGTAGTACGAATTGTAATCGATGGTTAAGTTCACAGACCTTGAACCTGCCCGAAGACTTCAAATTCCACGGTAGCCAAAGCATTTGGATCATCTGCACCCATCACAGAAACTACCATACCACTTAAACCCACAAAATGTTCAGTATTTTTTTTTACCGCACACAACTTAGATAAACTTCTTTTCGTCGGTCGGTATCACGCCCAAACTAATGAAATTCGCCCGATCGAGTGCCAATACCGCCAATACGCCAGCTGCCCTAGTTTATCTGTATTTATTTATATACAGATTCAAGTGTACGAATTATTTATGAGCGTTGTAAGATATATTACATAGTGCTCTCGTAGTTCAGTGATAGTGGCCCTGGATTGCAAGGCGCAAGTCTTGGATACATTTAACGTCGTGAGAGGGAGATGATTTTCAAAACTATTGATAATTACAAAACTTTATCACACGACTTAATTTGTACCTAAAGTAGAGCACTTATCAGCACACACGTCATTTGGTGGGGGTGCTAACTGTACATTTCGGGACTAATCTCCTTTTAAAAGGGCCGTATCCTCACTCAATCGGCGAAACACAACATAAGCATTGTTTAACGCCGGTTTTCTGTGTGATCATAATATATATAACTCCGGTCAAGCCGACCCATTCATGCCAAAGCATGGCTCTCGCATGGAAGAAAAACAACTGTGTGGACCGATTCAATAAATTAATTCTTCATTTTCTCTTTTGAACTGAAGTTTTTCTCCTACCATTTAACCTCAGATACAGAGCCTGGTCACAGTTAGTTAGCTCAAAAATCCATGTACAAAAACCCTAGATTTAATGAACAGAGGCACATGTAAACCGTTCAGTCAAGAAGGAAGCTCGCCCCTTCGGGCCAGGACATGGAGTGGACGGTTCCGCAGGCAATTACAATTTTTATGATTGCCCATTGATTGCCCTAATAGTTTCCTAATAAACTGTGGCGGTGACGCGCACAGAATATGGGTTAAGGATTTAGTTTTGATAGGAGAGAGGGACGTCGGATTTGTCGATGTTATTGCGTATTAAATTAGAGTATACTAGTGGTGGTAAAAATATAGTAGTATTCTGCACTTCTCCATAATATAAACTTGAACTATGTACAATCACACGCTCGTCTATGCGCACAATATGCTTAAAAGGGGTTACACAGTTTTCTCTTCACGTATTAAAATTAATTTCACGTAAAAAAACACACTGATAGCCTGAACTATAAATAAAGTCAAGGATTCTGGTTTGAATTACTGCCTAATTGTCACGTGCCTAAACAGTAGGTAAACTGCATGCCTAAGAGACTTTCTTAATGAAGTGTGAAGTCTGCCAACCCGCCTAACTCAGCTCTTTCTAAGACGAGACCTGTAGGGCTGTAAATGAGTTGATGCCGTATATTTTGGTCCTATGTAATAGGGAGCGATTCTATTGCTATTAAACGGACACAAATCAAAACTCCAAGCTGATCCTGAGAATTGCATAGAAAAACCCAAAAACATTCAGCAAGACATTTGCGTAAGCCACCTCAAGACCGTAAGAAAAACATTAATACATTTTTTATGTATCTACACAGCACTCACTCACATTTTTGGTATCATAATTATATACCATCATAGCTGAATTTCTCGAAGGGTTAGGCAGAGACGTACTAATGTACACCCACATTTCGCCGTAATGTTTAGGTCCCATGTAATAGGAAACAAGCCATGCATAAACCGAAACTCCGAGCTGCTCATGGATTTCATATGCTCAATAACACTGCTCGACCTGGGAATCAAACGCAGGACCTCTAGCATAGCAGTCGCGCTTGAGACCACTAGATAGATAGGTGGGTACCATTTTATTAAGTGTCATAATAGGTACCTTTCTAGGTACTGTAAGAGTTTAAAATAAGGAGTTTTTATTGTGCGCGCCCAGGCACGTAGTACCTTAGAACAAAAAAGTAAGTAGTTTGGAAATGTCTAGAAAGAATTTGATTATTGTCAATATTCTATAAGAATTTTCGCTTGAGTAATAAACGCGCAGTATTCGCTCTTATTGTGCATTCTTTAATTAAACGCAAAAACCCCCCATTATATCTAACCCGGCCTCTACAAGTTGGTGGAGGCGCCGGGTAGATATAATGGGGGGTTTTTGCGTTTAATTAGAGAGAAATTCAAGAGAGGGGGAAGATGCCACTGCGTTTTCGGTTGAAGGCATTCCGAATATATAAAAATTTTAGAGGGATTTATTTTATCTAGCAGGAGGGGGACCCTGCACAGGCTGTATCGACTTCGTGAAATGGACATAGTCCTTGCGAAGGGTGTCTGAGTTGGACACATATGATTCAGCAAATATTTTTTATTTTTATTAGATAATATTATAATAAAGAGGGGTATTAAGATTAGTCATGGAAATTAATTAATTATAGTTCGGAATGAATTCATGACAGGATTAATATGATTTCTTAAACTTTCCCTCCCTCTGACTCAATTGCGTTAGAAGAAGTTAAAGTTTTTGCATATGATATTGATTCTTTTTATATTCAGTCTCATTAACCCTTCAGGCATGATGCTTAGCTTTCGATGTAATTAATTTTGAAGCATCATTGGATAGGAGGCCGTGGCGTATCTTTTTCAGGCGTTTTGGTGCGTCAAAGTTTATGGCGTGTAGTATTTATTAACTATGCTAAAGCTTTGTAAATTTTTAATGATAACTTAACCATACACATGCCATAGACTATCCTGCTTTGAGGGGCGAGCCTCATGTATGGTTGTAAGTGAATTATTTTCGCCTGTTAATGTTTCGAGTTAGGACATAGGCAGGTAGTTAGTTACTTTTTTGTTTTTATTTGGGTAAAATTTTTTTATGTTTTATTGCCTTGTTTTACCCAAATGCAGGGGCGTAGCTGATGTAAGAGTTTAAAATAAGGAGTTTTTATTGTGCGCGCCCAGGCACGTAGTACCTTAGAACAAAAAAGTAAGTAGTTTGGAAATGTCTAGAAAGAATTTGATTATTGTCAATATTCTATAAGAATTTTCGCTTGAGTAATAAACGCGCAGTATTCGCTCTTATTGTGCATTCTTTAATTAAACGCAAAAACCCCCCATTATATCTAACCCGGCCTCTACAGTACCTACAATTAAACTGAATCTTATCTTACATCTTACATCTTATCTTACATATAATAAGAATGTAAGTGAGCCGTGTCTGTACATTGCTTATATTTATAAAAAAACTATTTTGGGGGACTCAGAATCAGTAACACAATCCATTTCAATTATTTTTGGAACTTTTGTCTGTCTGTTGGTCTGTCGGTTTGTCTGTCGGTTTGTCTGCATGTTTGACCGCGCATCAAATGATAACTACCGAAGAGATTTGGAGGAAGTGGTCAGGAATTCATAGCCTGTTTCTTGGATTAACATTTAGGCTATTTTTAATTGAAATCGGTTCTCTCTATCAAAAGTTATTAACATTTTATCGATGGAAAACGTAAAATTTGAACAATTACCGTTGAAGCAAATTTCCTTTTTAGGTAAGTATTTCCGTACTAGACTAGCACGGGTCAAACATTATAACAGAATCAAGAAATAAAATTTAAAAAATACACTCACAGGTACTAAATAAGATAAAACAAAGAAATCAGAAACCATTATTGCGAACGGGAATTGATTATTAGTACAGTTATTCTAACTCTACATATACAGTTACTTATACAGTTAGTACAGTTATTCTAACTCTACTTATACAAGGCAAACACTGAAATATTTTATGTTCAGATGTTAGTATGTGATCATTCGAGACACCCAGGTTTTATCAAACTTTTACTCATATGATATCAGTTGGCTGCGTCGAGCTGCGTCAGATGAGGAGACTGGAAGTAGACTCCAACTTAATTGAGAAAAATCTTGTGCCTAATGACGACCATAAGAAAACCATAACACATCGCAAGGATGTCTGATAGATTTTTCGACGGCCGGCGTGAGAAGTTTATCAACTCGTAAGTTCGTAACATAATACTTACTAGGTACAGCCTAACCTCTCTTATTCTGAGAGAAATCTCGTGCACAGCAGTTAAGATAGTTGATGGTGATAATAGTCCGTGTTATAATAACAAAATCAAATTGTAGTATATGTAAATAATAGGTCTTTACCTATTAAATTGCCGTTCTGCAGTACTGGCCATTTCAAATCAAAATAATTTTTGTTTGGCTAAGAATTCTAATTTCAAATTAATTTTATTTTAAAAACATGGAATTCTATTTCCAAAAGTAGTCATTTGTTTATTGATTAGTGTTAAATTTTTCGTCATCATGGATACGTTAAAATTTCGACTAATTATGGAATATGAGTACCGTCGTGGCAGCAACGCGGCACAAGCGGCACGCAACATCAACGACGTTTACGGAGCTAACACTACAAACCAACGTACCACCTGTTATTGGTTTGCTCGCTTCCGTTCTGGGAATTTCGACCTGAAAAATGAACCTCGCGGTCGTCCGAAGACTTTGGTCGACAATGACGTGGAAGCTGATGATACACAATCGACGGCTGAATTAGCAGCAGCTTTTGACGTTAGCGTCAAAACAATATTGGTCCACTTGTGTCAAATTGGCAAGGTAAAAAAGCTTGACAAATGGCTGCCCCACGAACTCAATGATCGCCAGCGCGAAGTACGCGTCGAAACGTGCCTTGCACTGCTCAACAGACACACAAAATACACAAATGAAGGAATTTTGAACGGCATTGTTACCTGCGATGAAAAATGGATTCTGTTTGATAACCGCAAGCAAGTTGGTTGGATCCTTGTTCAGCACCTAAACAATGCCCTAAACGAAAACTTACCCCTAGAAAAGTAATGGTCACTGTTTGGTGGTCTAGCGCCGGTGTGATTCATCACAGCTTCTTACCAAACGGGGTGAGTATTACTGCAGATGTGTACTGTGAAGAACTGAACACAATGATGGAGAAGCTGGCACATCTCCAACCAGCATTGGTCAATCGCTCGTCTCCGCTGCTCCTGCACGATAACGCGCGACCTCATACTGCACAGCAGACGGTCTCCAAGTTGCAAGAACTGGGGTTGGAAGTTCTCCGTTATCCGCCCTACTCACCAGACCTTGCGCCTACAGACTACTACTTTTTCCAGAATTTGGATAACTTCTTGGCGGGAAAAACATTCAATACCCGAGAGGCAGTACAAAATACCTTTGAAGAATTTGTTGCCTCCCGTCCAGCTGATTTCTTTAAGAAGGGCATCAATAAACTGCCACTGCGTTGGCAAAGATGCATTGATTGCATGGGTGATTACTTCGATTAATACAAATAAAAACTACATGAAAAAAATTCGTTTAAATTTTTTCATACAAAACGGCAATTTCATAGGTAAAGACCTAATAGAAGGCCGTTTATACAACTCCTGACATTTATTTACTGTTCCGACGATTTAATGTAACTTTGCTAATATTTTTGTAAAGGCGTATTTCAAAATTATTATTTTCATTTTATTCTATTCTGAACTACATTAATTAAATAAAACTATTTTATTTTCTAGCGTTATACATTACAATATTATAAATATTTTGCAGTATTTTCTAATCTTTACCTTTTATGTAACAATTGCGTTGAGAAGTTTAAATAACTTGCGTATAACTGATCGAAGCTACTGTGAGTGTCACTCAATGTCAGCTGACGTGATAGTTGACATTGACACTCAATTTGCAATTTAATGATACTGCTCAAGTAAACCTTATGCCCGTGTAATAGGGCTTATTTTAAACTTTAAATAATATGGTGGTGGATTGTGAATTGTGATTATTCGAATATTCGCGGAGTTCTTAAAATCGCTATTCGCTAGTTTGCATCTCTTAGCTGTGATTTCTGTGTGTAGTCAGGAAACCGGCGCGCGATCGGTGGTAGCTTCGAATTACTGCCGATTAAATTATTGGTATATCTTGACTGGATTACATTGTTTTCTAAGGCCATTCATAAGACTTAAGAGTTCCGTGCGGATTTATATTGTGACACAAAAATACACATAGAATTTTGAATAAAATGTCTGTCTGTGACAGTGGAGATGTGAAATTAGATGCAGCTGTAAATAGTTGGCTGAAACACGACAAGGTACCTATGTGCTAAAATACTATATCCTATAGAACAGTGGAAACGATCTGCTAGTGTCCTAGCACGGCTAACACGGCCTTGACTTGTCATATTGGGACCATGGTTTGATTGATATTAAATATTCCATGAGACTTCTAGTATTCTATTATCTGTGATGACAGTGAGACTAAGATTTTCAGCGCTGCGGCAGTAGTCTGGTATTTAACTTGTAGTTTTCTTTCTAGTAGTAGATACATGTTTGGTAATACCTAGAACCTCTAAGACCCTGACCAATCTTATTCTTGATAGGTCTCACTGGTGATCAAGGTAATCTTACCTTGATCACCAGTTTGCCTGATGTTAAAATACAACTACAGTAAAATTACTCAACAACAAAAAGTAGGTATTTATTATATCACTTGCTTTTGCCTGCAGCAAGATAAAAGAAAAAAGAGAAAAAAGGTAGCCCATGGCCAAGGTCCAACACATCGCTTTAACAAAATTTTATCAAAACTTGCTGAGAGGTTTAGGTGTCAAATGTAACAACCAACATATGAACAGAACAAGATACATACTAATGTGTTACTATGTTACTTACCTTCCAGGAAATAGATAAGAAATTTTATATTCCTGTGATTTTACAAGGTACTTTATTGCTCATAAAAATAGGAATGTAACAGAACTGAAATTCACAGAAATAATTGGCAATATTGCCGAAGGTGAAATCATTCACAAGGAATACATTCCTTCTGATTTCACCTTAGGCTAATATTGTCACCTATTTCTATTCACTGTGAATTGCTGTTATTCTTCAGCTCCATCCAGACTAAAATTATAAATGTGCAAGTAACCCTGTGTGTTCAGGAAGGTCCATCTACATTCTTAGTGACAGCCAAGCGGCACTCATGGCCCTGACCTCCTACAGGATCGATTCAAGGCTGATCATGGACGCTGCCCGAACTCTTAATGAGCTTGGAAAGCGAAACAGGGTCAGGCTTGTTTGGGTCCCTGGTCACAGGGGTATTGCGGGCAACGAGCATGCTGACGAGCTGGCTAGGGAAGGTTCTGGGACCTCACTAATTGGACCGGAACCATTTGTAGGACTGGCCCCAAGCACAGTCAAAACGGCATTTCGGGAGTACGCAAGGGCGAGGCACATGGATGAGTGGTTGAGCCTCACGGGACTTGCTCACTCCAAGAAATTCATAGGTTCCTCATTGAAATGGCAAAATGCCATTTGGAACTCAAGCAGGCGGCAGGCCCGTCTTTTGATGGGGGCGCTGACCGGACACTTCGGGACTAATGCTCTCCTACAAAAGATGGGTCTAGCGGAGACATCAGCCTGCAGGGCCTGTAAAAGGGAAATTGAGAGCATGGAACACCTTCTGTGTACATGCGATGTAAAGGCCAGAAAGCGAATGCGCCTCTTGGGTCAGGGTTATCCAAGACCAGAGGACTACAGACTCATTCCCCCAGGCCTCATTATAAAGCTCATGGAAGAGCTGTTTGTAGAACTGGGAGGGGATGAGGAATAAGTTATCTAGGGGAAGCACAAAAGATCCCATTGGGTCGAAGTGCACTGACGCCTTGCTGCCTCGGCCCTACACAAGATAAGATAAGAACCCTGTGTGTTAAGGTTTTTAAGGTAAATCACTATACCAATTTTGATTAGTTTTGGTATAGATTAGACTGAGAAAAAGGACCTTTGCTACCTATCTTAAAAAGGTTTCGGGATGCAAATGAAACTATTCCCTATAATGTTGTGGTATATGTATATGTTATTGATAATACATAAGATAGTTCCCTGCTTTGCAATCGTAGTATATAATATGCCAAAGACAAAATGTTTTATTTCAATTAGACCAATATTACAGGTGGGACTTTTGAATTGTCAAAACTAGGTCCACAGTTCCAAATAGTGGGCCTAACAGGGAAGAACTTGCAAGTGTTTTATTAACATATTATTATTTATTTTACAACTTTGTTCTTATAATGTGAGAATCATTTAGATTCTAAATTTTAGAGTCATGTGCATGATAATAATATAATAGCTATTTTATTACGTTATCATCACATATTTATAAATAGAAATAAAAACACGAAGAAATATAACAATTAGTAGCCAGACGGTATTGAGATTCTAAGATTAAAGTCATTTTGATAGTCCATATCTACCTTGCAGATAATCAAGGTACCTATTTCCTTAGTTTTAGGTAAATAAATAATGAGTTAGTGTTTTCAAAGACAATGCTTGTAACCTTATTCCTTGATAGACAAACATTATTTTATTTGGTTAACTATTTTATGCAGTAAGTTCATTGAAATGCATAATATGCTAATAAAAAAGATATTTTGTGCAGAACCCAGTAACCCGCAATGAAGTTCTCGACGACATCTCCAATGCGCGATGGGACAAATTACGCGGTTGCATGCTGCAGCGGCTCAAATTCGGCACAGCTGGACTGCGCGGGCGCATGGGGGCGGGCTACAAGTCCATGAACGACGTTGTTGTGCTGCAGACTGCTCAGGTTAGCATAAGTAGTTGTTCATTATGGATTATAGTTTACAGCTGAGCAGAGCTAGTTTACATTCGCGCAGAGCTAGTTTACATTTGAGCAGTGCTATTTTACAGCTGCGCAAGCGTATGTAGGTAAGTGGCTTTAGACTGTAAGAAATCCACGATACAAATCAGACTGCAAAATGATCCCAATATTTTAAAGAAAAACAGACAATATCTATGAAACTCACTATTATAGGTACTAATATATCAGTCATGAACCCACAGCTTGCGGAATAAAGGCTTGTGTATTGACAAACAGTACTGCACAGTGATGTTGATTTGCAACGAGTTGCACAACCTTGCATTTGTTATCTGTGACACTTGAGTAGGTGAGCTATGTTGATTTCACCTTGGTTTCTGGGAAGTATTGCACAGTGGAGCAATTGTAGCCTACTGGTAAACACAGGACAGTCTTATAAATCCGGGGTACTTATTATTTACCGACAAAAAGAGAAGAGGTTCTCAAGTCGACGCGTATCTCGGTTAAATTTTTGTATGTATTCAAAATACACTTCAAAATTTCGTAAGTGGCTGAGAAATTAATTACTACTTGTTTTGATGTAAAAAGGAAAACATTTAAATTACGAATTTAGCATTTTGTTTATTTAAGTATATTTATTGAGAGAAAACTTGAGCATACGTATTTTTGGGCTTTTAGTGCGCGGGCTTGACATAGCCGTCTTAATACACCGAATATTTTTACGTTCTATCCATATTAGCGAAATCAATTTTAATCATGAAATTTAATAGGTACAGGAGATAAAACCGCGAGACACAGCTAGTTTGCACGCCATGAAGTCTGGCCTAGTTTGCTTTTTAGACGTCTTCAACAGGCAACAAGCGTCGGAGATTCTCGTCTGTTCTCTCTTCTAAAGGTCAGGTCGTAACTCAGTGGTGCTAAATATAAATTACCTATATGAGTACAGTCAGTAACGGATATGTCTGTTCGTAGAAACGTTTCTATGTCCAGACATATCAAAATGATCTGAACAACTTAGAAATTTAAAACAAGGCATGTTTCAGTACACGGCAATGCTTAGACTGAATTCAATAGGGGCACAAGTCAAATATTCTCTAATAATTATATTACATGGTTACTCTGCATTTAAGAATCAACGGGCTGATTCCTAATATTTTGATTTTGACTTGTGCCACTGTTGAATTCAGTCAATGAATTGTCGTTGTAACATTTTATGCCATTGAGATAAAGTTTAATATTTTGAGTATTTTAGATAATTTATGAAAGTCTGTTCGTCCCGATATATTTTATATACTGTCTGTACGACCACGATCACGACTGTATTTAAAATAACGCATGTAATTAACATACATAGGAGCGATATAGAGTTTTATAGTGTATCCGCAGATACGCAGTAAAATACAACATAGACTCGCCTTTTTTCCATCGGGGTACTAGTAGATCTATTTATGCTCGGTTCACATTCATACATCTTGTCATACAAACGCGCAAGTTGCGAGTACCTCCTACGTACCTGACCAATAATAATAATAATTTTCGTCAGATAATAATAATCTTTCTTGGACTCTGCTTGACCTTCCATATAGAGATAATAAACATCACAAGCAAAGCTATTTTAAATATTGTTTTTAATTGTTACAAAATAACAATTCGATTCTGAGCTGTTATTGTTTTCAATGTGATGATAAAGGTTCGGAGTTCCATCCTCAACCTCTTTTGCGTGCATGTGATCACGCAAAAGAAGTTGAGGATTTCACGCAAAAGAAGGTGAGATTTTCTCGCCGGCATGTGAAGCCTGCCAACATGCATTAGGCTAGCGTGGTGGACTATAGCCTTATCCCTATCATCCTGAGAGGAGACCCGTGCTCAGCAATGGGACAGTATAATGGGAGATTATGTTTGATCATAATAAAATAAAGGCCACTCAAGGATAGTGTAGCATCCTAACAGGCAAATAATTTCCATAGAATCATCAAAACACAAACCACTTCACATAAAGAAAACTAATGGCACTAATGTCCGGTCAACATACAAAAAAGGATGCTATTTGAGTTACGCCGATATTCTCCGCTCATCATGGGTCACCTTTACGATCGATCACAAGAGTACATCGAAGATTACTCAAATATTCCCTTATAAACAGTTAGCAGTTGATGAGTTTATCATTGTTGTTCTCCCTTTCTAACTCGGGTAAATTATAAAATCAAAAAAAGACAAAACACTTACAAGGCTAACGAGTTGGCGTTTATCTGAAAGATCGGTGTTTGTCTTTGAGATGTATTCAAACTTTTTGTTTACCATCCTAATTTATTTATTATTGTCTTGTGTCTTATCCTCATCAAATGTCGGCGACCACCCTAAAAAAAGCTGTGTCTGTTGAAGATTGAAGATATTAAAAAAAACAAGTGGGTTAGGGTATATAAAGGTCACCGAGCAGAAATTGAGATTTTCAAAATTCTTCTATGTTTGCGCAAAAACTACTGAATATTTTTTTATTTTGTTATCATTGTTAGACAGTAAATGCTCCAACTTAAAAATTGTTGAACTTCTTATCTCAATTAATTAAACGGATCCTGAGATACAGCTTGACCTTTCTGATGTATACAGACCCCATACAAAGAAGAGATTGACCGTTGGTTTTAGATCCATTTCTAATCCTAATATAGCTTCATTTGAGCGAAGCCGCGGGCAAAAGCGAAATAAAACCATTATGGATTTTGAGTGATGGCTTCATCCCTTCTGACAACTTGTTTTCCTATGTTCTCAGGGCTTATGTTCGTACTTAAAGAAAGTCTGCAATCAAAGTCAGATGCAGAATGGCGTGGTGATCGGCTACGATGGAAGATATAATAGCAAGAGGTGAGTGCTGCCACTAACGACATGTGTCATGGTTTTGAATCTCACCTGGAATGAAATGAAATGATATTTGTAATCTCTACTATTATGAAATTGTAAAAAAGCTGTGTTTGTTACGGGTTGGAGCAAAAACTACTGAATAGATTTTAATTTTGTTATCACTGTCGGAAAGTATATGCTCCAACTTAAAACTAGTGAACTTATTATCACAATTAATTAATTGGATTCTGAGAAACAGTTTGACCTCTCTGTTGTTAGAGGCCCATACAAAGAAGAGATCATCACTGTTGGTTCTTGATTAAATTATTTTTGGTATCCATTTCTAATGCTAATATAGCTTCAGGTGAGCGAAGCCACGTGCATAGGCTAGTTTGTAAATAAATCTTTTAAAGACAGTTTTATATGTCAATATTTTTGTTTTGATTTTTGAAGAACTAATGGTGTCGACATTTGTTGGCTGACGACCTCTGACAAGAAACAACAAAATCTTCTCTCTGTATCTCTTTTAAAGTCCAGACAATAGTATCGATATATGCGAGTGATACAATGTAGGGCAATGTCTGAAATGGTCTTTTGAAGAAAAATCCATAGTTTTGAGTGGGCCAGTTCCAGCCGACGGCACGCATGCATCAGTCATGTGTAGCTCAACCTTATAGGGAGCTCAACAACCCGTCACACGACGATACCAGATCGGCGGGCACAAAAAAACTCGACTGAGACTGATATGTATTTGTTTTCAGCATCCATTCCAGCATCATGGTACCTATCCAAAACTGTCAAACAATAGAGTTCATTATCTATTTGGGAAATTTGGCAGCTTAAGGTAGCTTGATGTCCTGCGACTGCACTAAGTGTCCCATTGTGTGTATACTTTTAGTCATACCCGAGACAAGGCTTGCCCTTGCTAAAAACTCAAACAGAATAGTTCAAGGTCAAGTTCAAATGATTTAATTCCAAATAAGCTTTTACAAGAGTTTATGAAACGTTATGATTGTAGTTTCGCGGTTGCAAAAGGTTGATTCTATGGAGAAGAATCCGGTAAGAAACTCCATGGAAGTAGGTATCCATGTCCTTTAAAATTAATTAATTCAATTCATTCAATCTAGGTACCTTTTCGAAACATCTATAACATCTGAATTAAGCTGAAATAAAAACAGTTTAGTTTTTATGGGATAGCAAACGAGCAGGCGGATCACCTAAAGGAAAGCGATCACCGCCGCCCACGGACACCCGCAACACCTGAGGAGTCAAAAGATCGTTGCCCGTTTAAAAGGGTTGGGCCTCCGGTATCCTCAGACACTCGGCGAAACACAACGTAAGCGTTGTTTCACGCCGGTTTTATGTGAGGCCGTGGTATCACTCCGGTCGAGCCGGCCCATTCGCGCCGAAGCATGGCTCTCCCATCGTATAAATTAATGTTGCATGGCTACACTGTATGCATTATGATCTTACGTCATCCATATCAGTAAGCGACCAATCAGCATCATTGCGTCATGCATACCACTAAGTACCACCAATGGGTGGATGTCGCGATTTATTATCAACTAAAGTTTGTCTTATCGTGATGTCATAGCCCGGGGTCAACGATCATGATCGCACAGACAAATATTTGTTTGGAAAATTAGTGGAAGTTTATCTATGAAATATTTTAAGACTACTGGTGGTCAACTTTTAGATAATAGAATTTCAGACTAAATACACAGTGTTGTAAACTTGTAACAGCATACGGGTCTCACTCATCGAATATATTTCGCAATTAATAACAAAGTTGTTTCAAGTGCCTCATCAGTCTGTCTTGGTTTGATTCTCAGGTCGAGCAGGTGTGATTGGGATTTTCTATAAAATTCTCATGTGAGTGTGGATTTTTGCCCGGTTAATGACAATTTGCTTATTAGCCAGTATGTTTTCATAAACAAAACACACAAAACAAATAATTTTTTTATATGTGAAGAGATTTATATGGGACTTAAACATTATTTAGGTTACATTATTTACCCCCAAGCACCTACTTTTTGAAAATGTTCGCCCATCACTGTTAGTGATTTTGCTAGAAAGATTACCACTTACCCTGCAGCCAGCTTGTCAATACGCGGCCATATTGCGTCAGACGTTTCAAAGAAAATAAAGAATTTACGTCAAGGCGTCAGGAACAATAGAAGGTGATTTTTGTTTCGCGGAAAACTTTTTAGGTACCTACTTCGCGTTCACCTCGCTAACTTATTGTATCGAATCGTGCCGGAAAATGTCTATAGTTCATTTCTAGTTATGACTAGATAAACAAGAATAAATATTAATATTTTCAGTAACTGTAATGTAACTGCTGTATGTTTGTTACATTTTCACGCGTAAACCGCTGAACAAATTTTGATGATTATTGATAAAGCTGTAGATAAGACCTTGGAAAAGGAAATGGGCTACCATTTGCCCTAAAAAGTCTTGCGAGGCGGGCAAATTGTAGTTCCTAATACCTATTTCATTACCTACTAAACTTTAATTTTAATCAAGTTTAATTTTGTTGATCACCTTATTTAAAATCTACTTTTAAGTAAATAGTCTTCTAGCCTATACAAAACTATGATTAAATAGTAGGTACAGTGTAATATCACATTTGGTTTCAAAGTTCAATGCTTTTGAAGCTTAAAATATTGTAAGCGTCACAAAATGTAAACAATTTTAAGACTAATGACTCAATCACGACTATTCACGACACGTTTTGTGTTGGCATTTCCTGTTTGTAAAGTAAACATTCTACCTTATTACTACTATCTTTGGTAATCTAACGTTGTTGTTGTTGCAGTAATTCTGAAGATAGATGTCACATTGACATTGCAGATTATCACGAATAGTGTACCTACTACGAATCTATATAAATAAATAATCTTTATTCCTCAATTTTCATATTATATAATTCATTCAATTTTATAATTATATTTTATAATGAACTAGCCTATGCCCGCGGCTTCGCTCACTTGAAGCTAAAACTAACAGTGATGATCTCTTCTTTGTATGGGCATAGTATAAAGTTCTTTATACTATGGTATGGGTCTCTATACATTAGAGAGGTCAAGCTGTATCTCAGGTTCCGTTTAATTATTTGAGATAAGAATTATACGAGTTTTTAATTTGGAGCACATACTTTCTAACAATGATAACAAAATTAAAATCTATTCAATAGTTTTTGCACCAACCCGTAACAAACAGACAAGAATTTTAAAAATCACGTTTTTGGGTTCGGTGACGTTTATATACCCTAACCCACTTGCTTTTTTTAAATATCTTCAATGTACAGACACTGCTTTTTTTAAATTTTATAATAGTAGAGATGATAAAATTAAAATTGTAGTAAGTATTATAATTATAAAAATTATGATATTCTATAACAGCCTAGCAATTTTAGATGACTGCCACGCTGGATTTATTGGGCTCCACAAATAATGAAATGTCTCAGACATACAAACTCTTAGCCTGTCTATCTTCATCGTATCCCACTTCATATTAATTATCGCCAATTTGATTCAGCGGGTATCGTGTTCGATCAATTGAATCCAGTGTGTTCACTGACTGTAACTGATTCTAGCTAGGTGCACTCCGTTCCTGTTCAATTGTCGTCTTCAATTCAATTGCGTCGAGATAATATATTTGTACCGTGTTACCAATTAGAGACTCGGTGTTAATTTTCGCGAATTTACGTTCGTATAAATATAGCTCTATAATTTATTTGTTCATTTCTGCGACCGGTTACATAAAAAATACCAGTTATCGTAACTGGTATTTTTTAAACAAAACAAAAACAAAATTGAAATCTGTTAAAAAGGTTATAAGCATTTTAACTTCATGCTAGACAGAGAACGTACTATACTATTAGGTATAGCACCTTATGACGTCAAAGCTTGCGTGTGCCATACAAATTCATTTTTCTGTTTTCTATTATTTAGACATGCTTCGCCTCAAAGAAAACTGGCGTGAAACAACGAAAGCGTTGTTTCGCCGGGTGAGTGAGGATACCGGAGGCCAAACCATTTTAAAAAGCAGGCAATGCACTTGTGACTCCTCTGGAGTTGCGGATGTCTGTGGGCGGCGGTGATCGCTGACCATCAGGCGATACGTCGGCTCGTTTGCCCGCCTGTCCTATAAAAAAAATACTTTGTTTGTGTTTTGACTAGGTTTAATTATTTAAATTAGGTACTTTTACTAGATTCGCGGAGCTGACAGCGAAAGTCTTCATATGCTCGTCGATCCCCGTCCACTTGTTCACGGAGATGTGTCCCACGCCGCTGGTGTCTTTTGGCACCATTCTGTACAATGCAGTCGCTGGGGTCATGGTGACCGCCTCCCACAACCCTAAAGAGGACAATGGATATAAGGTGTACTGGAGAAACGGATGCCAGATCATTTCGCCACACGATCAGAATGTACTGGAGGAGATCAAACAATGTTTGGAGTAAGTTTTTTTTATTTCTTGTTTATCATCATCAGCCTATAACAGTCCACTGCTGGACGTAGGCCTACCCCAATGTGTGCCTTTTCACCCTATCCTCGGCTTGTCGCATCCAGCTACTGCCGACAGCCTTCCGCATATCATCACTCCACCTTGCCGGAGGGCGTCCTACGCACGTTTGCCTACTTATTCACAAATGCATAATTATATAACATTAAACAAAGGTTTTTGAATTGAATTTGTTAGTTACAGAAGTGCACAGCAATCTCAGACGTACAAGTTAAAGATCATTTTACACAATAAGCTAGATCTGAGATCGTATGACGTGTTATTGCCATTATTTTCCGATTGAAAGAGAGGGATGCCGCTCTACAGATTAAATAGCGCTATCCCATTCTCACAAACTAAAATGATGGCGATAAGACGTCGTAATACAGACCCAGAGGTGCCAAACTTTTTCATCTTGCCGACCAATTGCTATATTTTTCGGTTTTTGTAGTCCTCCTTTTTACCTAATTATGATTCTAGTTACATGGTTCCAAAAGGTTGATCCTACAGTAGTTTTAGTGTTATGTCTGCTTATTGTCCCCTGACTGAATAAATGGTAAATGAGTATACTGCCTCTATACAAGCTTAAGGAAGTTAGTCACCGGTCTCGTCAGTAATTTGCGTAGTAATTTCATTTGCTGTTCTGAGGCGAAAAGTTTTGATAAAGGAAACGGAACATTATTTGCAATTAGAAGAGGCGATCCAGTCTTCACAAAGTCTAGGGCCAACCAGAACAGGTTCCAAAATTATAAAAATTATAGGTTATTTGTTGAACAAAAAACCTTATCAAATGTTCAACCCATTATTGTGTTCCACTGCTGGCACAGGCATTAAGCTATAGTCCACCACGCTAGCCTTGGGGGTTGGCAAACTTCACACGCCGTCAAGAAAATCTCTCAGTCAAGCAGTGTTCCTTCACCGTTTAAGCGCGTGACAATTAACTATTAATACGCACATGACTTCGAAAAGTCAGGCGTGCCTTGGGTTCGAACTCGACACTTTGACTTGGCTGGCCAATGGGCATATCACTCATGAAATTGAAACTATCACGATACCAGTTTGTATACTCGTCCCTTCCAGAATACCGGACGAACATTGGGAGATCGAGAACATAAGCTCCAATCCCTTACTCAAGGATTGCCAAGACGAAGTGACCAACAAGTACATGGAGACTATTATCAGTCAAAGTCCTGAGGTGATGGAGCAAAATAAGCAGGCGGCTATAGATGTGGTGTACAGTGCTATGCACGGAGTCGGTTACCAGTACATACTGAAGGCTTTTGCTACAGCTAATCTTAAGGTAACTATGTTTTACCCGACTGCGCTAGAAGGAGGGAAGTGTTTTTCAAGAGTATGTATGTATGTATCATTGATTGGCACGCTCTGCGGCCTGAACAGCTCGATGGATTTTAGCTTCAAAGTTGTCATTAGATAGACTAAAAAAATAAAATAAAATACGGTACCTACTTTAAAAAACTAAAAGACCCGAACCTGTGTTTCGAAATGAAAAAAACCCTAAAACAAGAAAGTAGCATTCTGGAACCATTCTACAAAGTCAGCCGTCTAGTCAGTAGATTGCAGTAATCTGCAATGTAATATAGGTATGTGCTCTCAATACTTAGCCTCCATTTCTAGAATGGGTGCCGACTGCCACTTTCTTATCTTGTCTTTCTTTTTACCCACTAAAATAACCCCGGTGGCCACCACCGGCACTGTGCCCTGTGCCTGTGTAGATTGGTTGTAAAACTTTTTGTACTAATAACTACCACTTACCATTTTCATAGATGTTCATATGACAACAACCGAGACTGACGATTTTACATTCTCTCCGAGACACGGAGAGGTATCTTAATTGCTGGTCACCCATCCAAACGCTGACCACGGCAATCGCACCTTAACCTTGCAAATCGATTGTCTAGCTTTCTTATTACTTCACCACGGGCCTACATTGGGATGACTGATGGGAATACACTTAGATATCGAATGAAAACCCTTTTCTTACAGGCACCAATCAGCGTCAAAGAGCAACAGGATCCAAATCCCGACTTCCCAACGGTCACGTTCCCCAACCCTGAGGAGTTAGAATGTTTGGAGCTCAGCAAGCAGCTGGCGGAAGAGAGGAAGGTAAAATTGGTGCTGGTCAACGATCCTGATGCTGATAGGCTGGCTGTCGCTGAATACGAAGAAAGGTAAGGATGATGACTAATTGTTAACCGCGGTTCCATACGCATATTTCACGTGGGAGAGCCATGCTTCGGCGCAAATGGGTCGGCTCCACCGGAGGGATACCACGGCCTCACAGAAAACCGGCGTGAAACAACGCTTGCGTTGTGTTTCGCCGAGTGAGTGAGGTTACCGGAGGCCCAAACCCTTTTAAAAGGCGGGCAACGCACTTGTGACTCCTCTGTAGTTGCGTGTGTCCATGGGCGACGGTTATCGCTTACGATCAGGTGATCCGTCTGCTAGTTTGCCCCGTATCCCATAAAAAAATACTTCATCACTACATAGTATAAAACAAAGTCGCATCCCGCAGTCTTTCTGTCCCTATGTATGCTTAGATCTTGAAAACTAAACAAAGGATTTTGATGCATTCTTTTTAATAGATTGAGTGATTCAAGAGGAATGTTTTTAGCTATTTAACATGACGCTACGACTCTTAGGGACGGGGCAAGGGGGGGGAGGGGGTCGCTAGTATATGTATATTTGAAAGAAAAGACAGAAGCAAAAGAAGTATGCAAGAATCGTAGCAAGTTGCGGTCTATAGTTTCTGCCTACCCCTGTGGGAGAAATGCGTGAGTGTATGGATGTATGTAGAAAGAAAAAACATTTATTTGTCAACAGACGTGCAAACAAACATAATTTTACTTACTTAAAGACATGATGAACACAAGATTTTAATCTGTTGCACGTCTTGCCCGCGACAAAAAAGGTATCAAGGCTGAGCATAATGGTTTGTTATGCTACAAGACCATAACAAAGTGCTGATTTTCATTGGCCACCTAGTGATATATGGATATAAATCAAGGCTATTAAGTTATATACTAGCTATATGTATTAGTTATTAGTTACAAACATTAATATAAATCTTACCTCTTTATAATATTAAGTATAGATAAGAAATACCCAGACGGACACAAACACTTATATTCATCACATAAATATTTGTGTCCTGTGGGAATCGAACCCACGACCTCGTGGTCAGCAGTCCGGTACTCGAACCACTAAACCACAGAGATCGTCGAATAATGCATGATTATGAGTTCTCTACCTCAAAAGGTTTTAAGATCATGTTATATTATTCTAGCACAAACTCATGGCACGTATTCACGGGCAACGAGATGGGGGCTCTGCTGGGCTGGTGGCTATTGGAACACTACAGCAAGAAAGTCAACCACATGCCCGAGTCTGAGGTGTACATCATGGCCAGCATCGTCAGCTCCAAGATGCTGCGCGCCATCATCAAGGGCAGGGGCGAGTTCGTTGAGACCCTCACCGGGTTCAAGTGGATGGGTAAGTAAATCTTATCTCTTGACTCCTAAACGAAATGAGAAGAATTCATTTCATTCGTGAATTTAGAGATTTCTTGAATTAAGAGTAAGAATTTTAACCAGCCAGCAAGTTGATGGAGAGACTGGCCTGACTATGTGCGCCATAAGATAATTTAAAGGGGTTCCCTTTGATATGATGAATGAATATTTGCAAATATGTGTAAGTGATAAATGATGATAAATTATATTTATTTCTGTAAATAGATCTTATAAAGACACTTTTACAAGTCGTTTTACATTTTTTTTTTACTAGATGGCGCCGGCATATCCTATCTGACGACCTCTAAGAAGAAACACAGAAAAAAACTCAGAGAATCATGGTCTCTTTTAAATTCCAGACAGTACCTAGTAGTAGTATTATAAGATATGTGTGTTACGATGTAGGGCAAAATCTGAACAGGCCTTTTGAAGAAAGAGCCATGCCAGCCTTGAGTTGACATATCCTAACTGACGGCATGCATACACCAGTCATCGTGTAGCTCAATCATTATTTAGGTTGTACTTAAAAGAATTTCCTTTTTTGATAAGGTGCCTATTGCCATGAACTAACAAAACCTGCTATAAACTTCATTAATTCAACCCAGGGCCTCATGCTTAGCAGCCATGCTTGCGACAATGGTCAAAATATCCATTATTTTTTAAATGTTAGTCGCTCTATAAAATTTTAAGGATGGACTTTATATAGAATATTTTCTGCAATTTCGATATCGATAAAGGCATTGATTTTCAGGCAACACCACACTACTCCTAGCTCAACAGAATAAAGTACCGCTGTTCGCTTTCGAAGAGGCCATCGGCTATATGTGTGACCATCGTGTGCCCGAAAAAGATGGCATCTCCGCCGCTGTGCAGGTATGCCTTTATAAACGACCTAACACCTAGTATTCATGCACAAAAATTAATACTTTTTATTTCCCCACACTATGATTTTCAAAAAGCCCTTTCAGCCGACTTCAAAAATGAGAAGGTTCTCAATTCTGTATTTTTAGAGTTCCGTAACTCAAAAGGAAAAAACGGAACCCTTACAGAATCACTTTGCTGTCTGTCTGTCAAGACCCTTTTTCTCAGGAACGCGTGAACGCAAATACTCAGGTCTACTGTCCCTCGCAATCAAAAGATACAGCTGTTTATGCTGCAAATTTTCGACACTCGCAAGGGAATCAAAACCTACAGGGTACTTCCCATGAACTCAGAATCTTGAAATGTGGTACGAACAACATCTTATAAATAACACAGATAAAGGAAAAATTGCTTGATTACGTTATATAATAAAAATATTTTAAAGTACGGAACCCTCGGTGCGCGAGTTCGACTCGCACTTGGCCGGTTTTTTGCGTGTTTGTTACGTGATTATTCGATATCGATTTGGAAATTCTTTATTTTTGTTTGAAAGAATATACTCTCGAGGTGGTCCCATTCAAGTTAAGTCAAGAGTTCTGAATTTGTGCCCGGTTAATGGCAATAGGCTCGCCCCCTATTACATGGGACCTAAACATACCGGCGAACTGTGGGTGTACATTAGTACGCCTCTGCCTATCCCTTCGGGGAATACAGGCGTGATGTTATGTTATGTGGTCCCATTCAAATTTGGTGAAGAACTGATAACAAGTTCTCACATACACAAACGCCCAGACCCGGTACAAATACCTGTAGGTCATACAAATATTTGTTCCGTGCGGGGATCGGACCCACAACCCATGAGGCAGAAACCGATTGCTCAGCGGAAACGCTAAACGTGGCGTTATTTGAAAGGGCCATTTTGATATAAAAAGTTATGTTTATAAAAACAAGTTTCTTTTGCCAAAAAAAACCATCACACATGTATTCCCTGAAAAATTAGGCATAGGCGTGTACTTGGCGTGGCGTGGCGTGAAAACACCTACAGCTTTGTATACCCATATTCTGACAAATAAATGTTTCTTTCTTTCTTTCTTATATACCCACAGTTCGCCGGTATTTTTATATCCGATAGGGAGCCATCCTATTACCAACATAATATAAGCTAAATTATTGGGTGAATTTTTAGGAATGTTTACCACTGAACTGAACCACTAGGTAGCAGGGAATCTCCCAAACTCCCAAAACTGACATTACTAGTAGGTATACTATTTAAAAAAAATATTACAGACACGACTTTTCTACACAGTTATTATTTATGTGTAGATTGCATCAAGATCACTCTACATTTAAGGCGGATCGTTCACCTGAGCCCGATGCCCTAATGCTCAGTTGTGAATATTGTATAGCTAATGCCGCAATTACTACAGCTAGGAATCTAGAATGTGTTATAGACCTACAAATTGCGAAAAACCAATTGAAATTTGAATTTGGCGGGCTCAGGTGAAGGCCTTAAAATACTGAATGTATCTTGTTTTGTACTGGTTTTAGAACTGTTTACCACTGAACTGAACCACTAGGTAGGAGGGGATCTCCCAAATATGAAGATGTATATCGTGCCTTATATATCGTGTATATGTATACTTATGTGGAATTATTTTCTTCATCAGGTGGCTTCCCTCGCTTCTCACCTGTATTCCAACGGTTCATCTGTCTTGAAGCAACTCCACGTGCTGTACGCTAAATACGGGTACCACGTAACCGACAACAACTACTACATCTGCCACGAACCGGCCACCATACAGAGGATATTCAGGCGAATCAGGAACTATGGCGGTCCTGGAGTGGTAGGTTATTTATTTTTCTATCACTAGCCCCGCTGTTTCACCTGCTCTGCCCCGCTCCAAACTGTCGTAGCGTGATGTTAAATAGGATACCTTATGAACCACTTTTTTGACTGCGCGAGAGTCATGCTTCGGCACGAATGGGCCGGCTCGACCGGATACCTCAGCCTCACAGAAAACCCGCGTAAAATAACTCTTACGTTGTGTTTCGTCGAGTGAGTGAGGATATCGGAGGTGGAAACTATTTTAAAAGGCCGGCAACGCACTCGAGACTCCTCTATAAATTCTAAAACATGAATTTCCCCGAAGTTTTAATGTGTAATTATGGTGGATAATTAACCATTAAGTGTTCGTGAACGTGTGCGAGTGTAGGCAAATGATATAAAATTGAAAATCACGACTTCGGGTACACTCCTAAGCTCCATTGAAGCTTCAATAAAGTTTCCACTGTTTTAATCGGGCAACTAAATACTTGACACTGGCGAACGCATAAATGTGGTGCCTTATTAAAATCCGATGATGGGAACTATTATAATTTGACTACTCCATGTACTTGACACTGGCAAATACACAAAAAGTGAGGCGCCATATTAATAAAGTATACTGTATTTTTATTTTTCAATTATTTTGCAATTACAGACACGAGATTTCTACAGACTTATTATATGTATAGATTGCGTCAAGATCACTACACTACTCACGTACCTTTTTTATGCTACTTAAATGCCAAACAAGCAAGCCCGCCTGATAGTAAAACCCTATAAACTATGAAACTAAATATATTTTTTTTCTCCTGTATCGTGGGTGCGTTTACAAACACAATTTCTCACATACACAAACACCTAGACCTGGAACAACTACATGTAGATCATACAAATATTTGCTCCGTGTGGGGATCGAACCCACAACACGTGTCGCAGAAACCAATTGCTCAGCCGCTACGCCAAACGTGTCGGCAAATATTGCGCTAATACTACACTAGCCTTTGTCCGCGGCTTCGCTCACCTGCTATAGTAGGATTAGAAATGGATTCCAAAAATAATTTAATAAAAACCAACAGTGATGATCTCTTGTTTGTATGGGCCTCTATACATCAGAGAGGTCAAGCTGTATCTCAAAATCCGATTAATTAATTGTGATAAGAAGTTCACCAGTTTTTCTAATAGTGATAACAAAATTAAAATCTATTCGGTAGTTTTTGCTCCAACCCGTAACAAACATAGCTTTTATACAATTTTATAATAGTAAGTTTTTTTTTAGTATTTTTTTTTACTGCGATTGTATTAGTCTGTAAGCCTTCTTAAAAGTAATAAAAAAAAAGAAGAGATACAAGCTACATAGTTTTCTTGTTTTATTTCAGTATCCTAAAAAAGTGGGCGCGTGCGAGATTGTGTACATAAACGATCTTACTGCTGGAGTCAAGATGCCAGAGAATATCAACGGAGAGCCACATTTGCGTGAGTTATAAATATTTTAAATTTTAACTTTGGCTTATAACTTCGTTCGTTAAGATTTTTTGTGAATAAATTTTCAGAATCTGATCAGGTATTCAAGAGATTTGGTTCTACAAACACACATAAACACTTCTACTACGTGTGTATAGATAATTGTATGTGTGTTGATAATTGTATTGTATGTGTATACATAGGTTCTTATTTTTTAGTATTAGGACCACATGCTGTGATATGACCGTTAGTCTTCCAAGTTTTAAATCAAGGCACGCACCTCGCACGATAACAAAATTAAAATCTATTCAGTAGTTTTTGCTCCAACCCGTAACAAACAGACAAACAGACAAGAATTTTAAAAATAACATTTTTGGGTTCGGAGACGTTTAAATACCCTAACCGACTTGTATTTTTTAAATATCTTCAATGTACAGACACAGCTTTTTTACAATTTTATAATAGTAGAGATTTAAATAAAATGTCGAGGTTTTCTTGAGGGTGTGTGAAGGCTGCTGATCAAAAGTGTGCAAGCCTAATGCACAAAAGCCTAATTCCTCTCTGAGAGGAGACTGGTGCCCATAAGTTCGACAGTATAGGTTAGTGATGGTTAGCGTACCACTATAAAAAGGTAGTATGTCGATTTTTGAAAAAAAAATTTGCGACTTAATTACCTATCTAGTAGATCTCCAAACTTAACAATCAACTTCATAGTTCCTTTTATACTTCTAGACGTTATTGGAACCGGTTTGGATCAAGAATACACGTCCGGAGAGATGATAATATTCCGCTGCAGTAACGGCCTGACCGTCACGATCCGGACGAGCGGCACCGAGCCCAAGCTGAAGTACTACTCAGAGTTAGTGTGCGAAGCACCCACTAGAAGGTAAGCAGTTATGTAGCTATTACACACATCAAAAAAAGATTGCGATCACTTTGAAAAATCAAAAGCTATTTTAAAAGGCGGGCAACGCACTAGTGACTCCTCTGGTGTTGTGGGTGTCCATGGGCGGCGGTTATCGCTTAACATCAGGTGATCCGTCTGCTCGTTTGCTTTTTTGATGTGTGTACTTCAACTTTCAATTGTATTCAGTAACTTGACAGTTCGAAGAGCAATAGCACAGATAAAAGAATACTAGTACAGATGCCTCATCCCATACAAAGAAATGGGACCTTCCTATCGGGCGAGATTCTTCGGGCAGAATTGTTTTTCTTTTGTAGGCGATAGATGTCGCACGTAGCACGCGCGTTCCATGCGCGTTCCATGCGCGTTGCATGCGACATCTATCGCCTCGGGTTGTATATCAAGTGTTTACTATATATTTAACCAATAGATGGCGCTGGTGCGCCGGGATGTAGGTAGGTACCTAAAGTTGCTACTTGTTGTTATTACGGTCGCTCACCCCGAACAGGTACCTACCTCCTTCTCGGTAGCGCGTAGGTACTTATGTAATACATTTAATTTTATAAAACTACTTACCTATCTTCTTACGCGTAGTTTATTTTCGTTATTATTTAACGTAAATTCATGTAAAAATGTAGGTGTCATTTTCAAGGTTTCTCAGGATACCTACTGATTTCATAAATGACATAATATATTTTTAATGGCGGACATTATTTTTTTAAATATAACATGACGTGGGTGTCAATTTCATAGTTTCTGATTGTGAAAAAAACAAAATGCTTAAAATCCAAGATTGTGAACATCTAATTATTATTTTTTATTTAATATTATAAAGCTAAAAAGTTTGTTTGTTTGGTTGACCGCGGAAATCTCAGGAACTACCTACTGGTTCGAATTTAAAATAGGTATCTTTTGTGTTAGAATGTGCATTTATCGAGGAAGGTTATAGGCTATAAAATATCTTATAAAATATCACGCTATGACTTATAGGAGCGGAGCATCAATGAAAAATGTAGCAAAAACGGGTAAAAGTTATTTCTTTTGAGGGCTTCCATTGCGTGCGCTGCGTAAACGAAGTCAATGGCTGCATAATATACCTAGGTAGGTACCTACCTATCTATCTGTTAAGGTTGACTCACTACCTATAACCTTTTTTGTTGTAGGTACCTAATCAAATTTGTTCTAAAATAATGCATTATTTGCGAAGGTGTATAACACAACAAAAGTGTAGTATATACCTACACTTTTGTTGTGTTATGGATTAATATCATTAATCCATAACCAATTAGGTACCTACTTAAATACGTTATTCATCACAAGTAGGTACCTATTTAATTTTGAACAGAATTGCCATTGACATTATTTGGTTTTAATGAATATCGGAGATAATTATCATAATTTTAAAATAACTCCACGACAAAATAATGATCAAGTAGGTAGGTCGGTACCTAGCCTACCTACCACTAGCGCTGGCCGGCCGTTTAAAACGAGACTGTCGCGGTTTACTAGAATACTTTCTAAGTAAGTAGGTAGTTTAGTGATGGAAAAAATCGACTGCCTGAAAATCGAGCCTGCGTCTTCTGGTTAGATAAGTACACCAGACGACCACTGAGCCACCGCGAGTTTAACTATTGAAAAGCAAGCTGCCTACTTTGCTTGTCAACCGACATCAGTGTAGGAACCTACCTACCTATTTAGCCAGAAGACTCTACGCAGGTTCAATTCCGCCCTTCAAAGTTTCCTATATATATAGCATAGAAAAAAAAATGCAAAATATTACAAAAAAATAGTTTAAGTAGGTACTTACTTAATTGATTATTTTGGGCTGGGAGGTGACAACTGACAAGTGTCCGTGATAAAGACCGAGTGACAAAACGAAATCCACGCGAGCAAAGCCGCGGGCGGAAGCCAGTTCTTATATATCTTTATCGCAAAATGATAATAAAGTTATTGTATAAATATACCTAGGTAACTACCTACCTACCTACTTACTTACAAATGCCTACTACCTACAGTCTATCCCAGTTAACTTGTCTTTTTTGGTAAACAAATATGGCGTCCTAGTAACCAGAGATAATTGATAGTGGTTTAGATAATGTTGGGAAATCATGAATGAATGACTGAACTAAATACTCTTAGCCAAGACTGAATGATTCTCACCTTGACGAGTACTGATTTGTTTTTTAATTTTAAATATGAAGTGAATGTGTGAAGTGTATATGAAGAAATAAAATGACAACTGCAAAACATTAATTTATTAGTAGTTCCTCTAAAATACACGACTTGTCAGAATCTGATGGCTCTGAAGAGTCATCAGATTCCGACACACATGTATTATGAACCTCTGGTTCGATGCATCTGATGCAGTATCATTGAACCCGATAGAGTAAACCCACCCCCACCAGGTGCCCGACAAGGCAGTCCACAAGGACTTTCAATTAGCTTGCCCACATTGACGAGCAGCACTAGGATCGGAATGCCTACGGAGAATCTGCAGGGCGTCCCGGCTTTGCAAAGAGGATCTGCTTCCCCGTTTTCCATCGGAGTGGAATTGGCCCCTCGTGCGCTAAGGAACTACCTCAATCGAGGCCCGAGAGCCGCCAAGGCCGGGACCCACTCTTTGCCATGCAAGCCGTCGGGTCCTGGAGCAGTACTTCTGGCCTTGAGACTTCAACCACCACTCATTTCTACGCCGTTCACCTCGGGAACAACGTCGTCACTGTGGTCCGCAACGGAATGTCTGCCCCTTCTAGACAAAATTCCTAGCTACAACTATTATTGTTCTTAATTCTAATTCTTGTTAATTCCATCTGTAATATTTAATATTTTAATGTCAGCACAGGGTTCATGATTAAAAACGTAGTATGCGAAATAGCAAAAAAATGCTATGGATAATATTGTACACAATATTATTTTTGTGAAGATAAGAACTTTTTGGATTTTTTGCTCATTCACATAAATCAAAATCATTCATTATTTTGTCACATCCCCTAAAATTCGTAGATAATCTAGAGTTTTGAAATGTCAAATTGTCATGATTATTTTATTCTGTGAAAATGTAATTACATAAAATTTCGTTTTTATTAAAAATAATAGACTTTTATAGTGATTTCGAAGCAGTTTTTGGTGTAATTCAAAGTGTTTGTGTATAGTGTAAGTGTTAATAAAATCGTTTCCTACATCAAGTGCGTGATTAAAGAAAAACTTGTGATTTTCGCATCGGGAAGGGTTTGTTTACCAAAAAAGACAAGTCCAAAAAAACGGACTGTACATGTCGCACTCGCAACGCAACTCAAGTGGCAAGGCAACGAGATCTTCCCGCAAAAAATAAAATATAAAATATAATATTTGGAAGAGATTACTTACTAAAAACACAGAGTAGTATATCTACTCATGTGCTAAAAACTAGGTAGGTACCTACCTACCTAGTTGCTAAAAAATAATTTTAATGTTACGAAAACAAACATGATTTTCCGACCGGCTACTAAATGCAAGAGAATTTATACCAAAACAGGCTTGTTTTAAAGATTAATTTTAAAATAACGAAAGCAAAAAATAATTTTGTGACCTGCTACAAATAATTTTAAGGGAATTTATACTTAAAGTCACTAAGATTAGAGCTTATACTGTGTAACTCGTTCGCCTCGCTATTTATACCTAAGTACATCACAGTCATCAGTTCATCACAGACAAAAAAAAATCACAAGCCGCCTAACTGCATGTATGTACATGCAGTTAGGCGGCTTGTGATTTTTTTTCATGGGGTTCACAAAAATAGTCTAGTGTTTGTTGAACGTGACAGGTGAACATTATGAGGTCCAGGGTTCGATTCCTAACTAAATAATTAAAGTTTTAAATTAAAGTTTAATTTAGATAGATCTATAAATGTTTAGTTAGGAATCGAACCCGGGACCGTACATTTTTATCTAACATAATTATAATACATATACCGAAGGGTTAGGCAGAGGCGTGCTAATGTAGGAACACTCACAGTTTTCAAATACTCGCATGCATAGAAAATTGATCCATATTGCGATATACCCAACGTGCATAATCGTATTGGCAAAAAAAAAACTTTGAACTACGGGTATTTTCAACCCGCGCCGCCCGCGCCGCCGCGACGTTCGCCGGGCCGCGCCTTACGCTGCGAGGCGAGGCGGGCTGTGGCTAGGGTTGCCAACTCTTTGTCGGTCAAAAATAGTAGGTAGTTCTAAAATTATTACCCATAAAAATATAATAGATAACGAAAACATGTAGTAGTTTTGCCTACTAATACTTATACTTTTTTCAGAAATATTGTAGGATAATATTTATATTATATAGTAGGGTTAGAACTCTAGCTGTGCCAAATACTTTCAAGTAGGTAAGTACCTACCTATTTTGATACTTGGTTTTTGACACTGGTAAGTGTATCTCATCCCTACGCGCATACATATGACATCATGACAATGAGTAGATAAACGTATCTACTCATGTGACGTAAACACGCTATAGGGCTTCCCGCCCACAGTATTTTAATTTCATCTACCTACTTGCATAGCGTGTGAGCTACCTACAGCAATGAAAACCTCTTACTATTCACTACAAAAGCTTAGGTACCTACTTAAAAAGTAAATGATAACGTAAATCTTATTAGATATGTACCTAGGTAGTACCTCTACCTACCATTTTAAATATCTAAGTACCTATCATAAGTAATTATTTCAATATGATAGGTAAGTACTTCGTAAGTACATAAGTAGGTACCTAGGTAAGTAAAACTAGTAAGTACCTACCTACTACGTGTCTCACTTTTTTACCCTATTCACTATCTAGGTAGGTAGGTATTTTGTTCGGTAGAAGAAGCGAAATACCGATCTATTAAAAAAAACAAATACTTAAACGTACGTAGGTACCAGTACCTAAGGTAGGTACCTACTTAATATTCTTCGTTCTCTGGTAGGTATATAGGTACTATGGTATATACATCACATACCATCACGCCTGTATTCCCCGAAGGGTTAGGCAGAGGCGTACTAATGTACACCCACAGTTCGCCGGTATGTTTAGGTCCCATGTAATAGGGGGCGAGCCTATTGCCATTAACCGGGCACAAATTCCTAACTCCGAGCTGCTACTGGGAATTTCATAGAAAAACCCAATAACACTTTGCTCGACCTGGGAATCGAACCCAGGACCTCCAGCGTAGCAGTCTCGCTCAGGACCACTTGGCTAATGAGGCAGTATGGTATATATAGGTATGCTTACGGCCTTTAAACACAAAACCATCACGACACCGTTCGTTCGTTACGTAGGTAGGTAGGTACCTACTACGGCGCATTCGCAGTGTCGGACTACCGAGTGTATATCTACCGAACTCGAGCGAGACGCGATGGTATGATACCTACGACTCGCGTTCCGTTCCATTCCAACCGTCTGCATGATGCATTTATTGATGATAGAATACTGATATTTACCTATTTTGTGATATATATTTATATATCTATACCTAGTAGATACCTACTTGAACTATGTAGGTATCTACTAGCTACCTTTTTTATTATGTACTTAAGTATATTCGGTACAAGGCACCTACACGAAGGTAACCCTAACTATTAGGTTTAAGTCGCTTTCTAGGTACTACCTACCTAGGTATGTTCGTGTTGTCATCATAGTAGACTATCGTATGTATTAGTGCTTCGCCCCCGATGGTACAAAAAGATAATACATCATTAGAAAAACTTCGTCTGAAATATAATAATCTTATAATAATACTTTATTTAAAAAAAAATGAGAAATAATTATAGACTCAGAAACTGCGAACAGCGCCATCTTTTCTTTTTGTAAAATGAGTGAAAACTGCAAACAGCGCCATCTATTTACCAAAGAAAGCGAGAATCACGAGGATTTAATTGAATATCATATAATTGAAGAAATTAGACTTAAATTATATTGTCCTATGTATAAACATTTGATTTAAGTAAGTACATATTTTTTTAAGGTCTTTCCTCGTAAGAATTTCGAAGCCAAACACACGAGGTTTGGGAATCGATACATGCAATGCCATCTATTAACAATTCATTTGAACTATGTTTCATTTGTTCGGGATGAGACCCCATGGCAATAGTGATACCACATTACAACTAATAGTGTTGGGTTAGTGAATCATTTTCGTAAAGAATGAGGGAGAGTTCAGAAAAGTATTTACTTTAATTGTGTACTCCATCTAAGACCCTGTTAGTGAGTTAAAAAAAAATCACCATTCGTCCATAAATTTAGGCATTTTAATCAACAATAAACAAAAATATCGGGCCTTTTTACAGTGAACAAGAGTCCATGAATGCGAAATTGAAAGTAATGGTGAAAGAATTTGTAGAAGAACTGCTGCAGCCCAAGGAGAACGGCCTGATTGGCTAAACTGAAGACGTGAAGTTACTCACCAACTGATCTAGCGGCGCGGGCGCATTGCTGGAAATAACCCATTAATTTTCTAGGTAGTAAATGTTTTCTGTTACATTTTAAGCATTCCTGTTTTTTCCCAAAACTTCTATATAATAGATTTTGATTACTAAAATATTAATAGAAATCCAAATGTCAGAATCGGTATCTTATATATATATGAATAAAGTTAAAATCATTCCTTATTTTTCAAAGATATGCATTGCAAAAGTTCAAGGTACTTACTTATAAATGGGCGATTATAAGTATTCTAAAAAAAATACAGCAAATAATCGGTGTTTAGAATCGATTAGTTATATATATATTTGCGAACACATGTGAAAATATATAAATATATATATAAATAAAAACCTGTGTCTTATAAGTAACTAACGTTTTACTAAAATTAAATGTAATATTATTTAGAACATTTTACCCGATATTACGATGATTATAATATTCGCATTTAATAAAACGCATTCCTGTAGAACTAGAATACTTTGCTGCCAAAGAAATAATGTCAAAATCATAACAAAGCTGTGATTTTTTTCTAAAAATATGTTTCCAGTGTTTTTTAGTTTATATTAGTAAAATAAAATATTTAAAGGTGAAAATATGGTAAAATACCCACTGGAATTTTTTACATTATAATAAGAGATCGTTGCTTTTAAAGCAAGTCTCGTTTTGTATATAACCAGATATCAAAATATTTGTAGCGCGATCAAAATATTTCACAATGATTTACTTAAATGTTTCGCAAAAAAATTATCGGTGTCTCGAACCTGTATATTATTATAACTAATTAGTATTATTAAGACGTTATATTGTAATTCACATAAATAAGCAAGAACAAAAATAATATTAGTCGCTCTTATTCATAACTAGCGACCCGCGCGCGGTTTCACCCGCGCTGCCCCGTCCCTAAAAGTCGTAGAGTGATGTTAAATAGCTTAAAACCTTCCTCTTGAATCAATCTATCTATTTAAAAAAAAACCGCATCAAAATCCGTTGCGTAGTTTTAAAGATCTAAGCATACATAGGGACAGACAGCGGGAAGCGACTTTGTTTTATAATATGTAGTGATGATAAACAAAACGTCTTATAAACCTCATATAGCCATAATACTTTTTGTTTCTTTTCCCTGTAATAAAATATCACGTGTCAAAACAAGACAAAACATATCATAGGTATTAGAGGTATCTACGTATATAAGACGTTTTATATTATTTTGAATAAGAGCGAGTGTCTAGTAGATAGCAGTTTTCCAGTTGAAAAGTTATTTATGATTTATTGATTTTCAGTTGTTTAAACCATGCTGCGATTCAGAATCTAACATATTTACATCTGTTTGTCATTTACTGAAACATCTACTTTAAAATATCATACAGTTTAATTTGAATTTTGAGATATCTCATGTCAATGGAATATGAACTTTGTTATGTGTTACTTAAGGATGAAATTCCGAAACTTGAAAAAGTTTCTGAATTTGCATAAAGATGAAAACTCTTATTATTGGCCAAAACCTTATCTTACATTGCATGAAGTGTTTAAGCATTTATTAGAAAAAAATATTTAAATAGCCAACTAAAGGCGTAGGATGTGATGAAATGTAGACCTTATAAGATCTGTTTTAGCGCCGACACTGAAAGTAAGATATGGGACATTAATTTCTACTGCCAAGCAAACAGCCTTACCGTGTTAGACATAGAGCTTCATTTCAAACTTAATTTTAACGTGGGAGAGCCATGCTTTGGCACAAATGGGCCGGCTCGACCGGAGTGATACCACGGCCTCGCAGAAAACCGGCGTGAAACAACACTTACGTTGTGTTTCGCCGAGTGAGTAAGAATGCTAGGGGCCCAAACCCGTTTAAAAGGCGGACAACGCACTTGCGACTCTTCAGGTTGCGAGTGTCCATGGGCGGCGGTAATCGCTTACCATCAGGTAATCCGTATGCTCGTTGGCCCCTATCCCATAAAAAAGTGAAATGTGAATGTTTACCATACTATCCTGTCGGTCTTTGTCGGTCCTTATTATGTAAGTACCTATTTAGAAATCAAAGATGATTGTGTCATAAACAGATATATAATGCAAACGTATATAAACAGTGTGTAGTTATTTTAAAAACTTTGATTGTATAGCACGTTTCACGAAAGAGTTCCCTTCGCCGTTATGTTGGTAGCAGTAAAATTTGAAATAACGGTTATCACGTTTAAAAAAGGTTTTATCCTTCAACACCAACTCGTTCACCACTTTTTAGTACCCTAGGCATGATTTCAATACCCTATATAATACGATACGAAAGTTGCAATAAGGTCTTTAAAGTCTGAAATTTTTGACAGACAGGACAGCCAACATATCAGCAAAGGGAACTCTTTCGGTTAACGCACTCTAAAAAACAACTTCGTGCACTATGTGTCAGCTTCTAATGTCAGCATTTAGGAATATACTAACAATTAAATGCTAAAAACGCATTATAGCACGAATTTAAGCGGCGGTAGCCTAATGGCTAGGGCGCCGGATCTGCAATCATGTGGTTGCCGGTTCGAAACCCACCCATTGCACTACCGACGTAAACCCACCAAGCATTTTAGCTTAGCACGAGGGGTTAACAAGAATACTAGTAATGTGCGATCCACATTGCTAGTAAGCTTTAAAAAAAATTAGTCATAACGTAACGTTAACGTAAGCGTAACATGTAATTACAACTGTGTCTTTTATATCGATTGTATCTATCTATAGGCTATCATCATCATATCGGCGAAAAGACGTCTAGTACTAAACAAAGACCTTCCCCGAAGACTTACACAATTATAGATATTACTGGCCCTTTTGTAAGTAAGTCTTTAATATACCATGCTTCGGCACGAATGGGCTGGTTCAACCGGAGTGATACCACCGACTCAAATAAAATCGGCGTGAAACAACGCTTATGTTGTACTTCGCAGAGTGACGATACCGGAGAACCACCCTTTTAAAAGGCTGGCAACACACGTGTGTCTTGGTCTGCTGTTGTGGGTGTCTATGGGCGGTGGTAGATATCGCTCACCTTCAGGCTATCCGTCGCTGCTCGTTTATTCTCAATTAATATGAATTTTGTAACATACCTATACCTATATTTTTATATCAAAATTTATATTATGCCAACATGACTATTGAAATCATTCATTCAATAACAAAACCACTTTATGGATTTTATGGCCTTATTCTTGCATGATCAAATTATTATTTTTTCTTTTTTATTAAGAAAAAAAGAAAATACTTTTTATTTACGTTGACATTACGCACGGAAAATTAAGCACTAACTGAATGTAAATGAACCGTAATGCGTTTTAAGCTTTTATTGTTATTATTACTATGGCCTATCAGTAGTGGGTATTAAACACATTTCTGTAATACTATAGATAGTTATATGACACGAAAATAAAATTATGCACTAAACCGTTGTTGTTATTTATTATAATTAATATCCAATTAACAATTTCAGTAAATATCAAAGTAAACTATATATTATTTATTTACTTTATTATAAAAAAACATAACATGATGATTTCGAAGAATTCTAGTCTCATAAAAAGAAAAGTTTTATAAAATTACTTTTTTTTTTCAGTCACACTATGATACCTACGTAGACTATGTACAGTCGATAAAATAAATAGGCATCCAGGCAGCAAACGACTTGTGTCTTAACATAGATTGTGTCATAAAAAGTGCCTAAGGGTGTGGTATGGAGGATGCAAACAATATTATATTAGATGCTATATTGTTACACAATCTTTATCGACTGTACCTACATACCCCAAGAATCTTAAAAATTATACCATACCTACTTGGAAATTTCATAGTATAAACTATTAATCATAACCTAGTTATTTTTAAAGAACGAATATAAGAAAATACTAACCTTTTTTCGTAATTTGAAACTCCTAACAAAGAAAATGTTTTTGATGAGTCGACAAGCTGACTTATCTTATAGCGATGACTCTATAATTAGCGAGCGGGAAATGACGTGATATCTCTTTCTTTGCTCAATGTTTTTGCTTACAATCCCGATCTTTGCTCTCGAACTGCTAATCCAGGGGTCAAAATAATTTAATTTTTTTTAATTCAAAATTTTCCCAATTATTTAAAAATCGTGTCTAATCTTCTTGTCCTTCTGTTGGCTGTTCACCTTCTGCCTCTATACGCTCCTTTTCCAATCTTTCTTTCTCTTGCCTTTCCATTTCCTTTATATTCTGTTCTATGAGGTTATCCAGTTCAGGACTCAGGAGTACTGAAAGACCAGCTGTTACGGGTACCTGTAAATATCAATATTAGTAGTATTCTTTTATTTTTAGTTACCGTTTCATGAGTGAAGTGGCTACTGGGCGGGTACAGGGCCGGACCGTGAGTTTAGGGGGCCCTGGGCTAATACTACTTTGGGGCCCACCTAATTACTCAAATTATAGAGAAAAATGAGACAGTAAAATATTTGATTTATATTATAATATCCATATAATCCACGGGGCCCTGGGCTGAAGCCCAAAAAGTCATATGGTAGATCCGGCCCTGACTGGGTATGAGATTCTGGCTTTGATGCCATGGTTTCTGTTTTGAAATCCTGGAATGCGGATTTTTGCGTGGTTCAAAAGTTCAAAACACCGCTGTGCTTCAGTACACCTCTGCCTTTCCTTCACAGAAGTATGGGTATGATATTAAGTTTTACTAAATTTGTTGATAATAATAAATAATATGATTAATATGTAAATATATGATTAGGTACCTCTGCGAACACAGATCGTGAGGCCTTCCACCGCTCCATATGGTTTTCTATAATTTTGGTACATGTTGCGGCTTTCGGAATTATTTTACCTACCAAGCTGAGAAAATAATATTTATTTTATCATTTATTTTTTTAACTTAATGAAAACGTTGCCCCACACTAGGACAGTTTTTTTCACTGTGTCGTGGGTGCGTCCACTGACAGAAATTCTCACATACATAAACACCCAGACCCAGAACCATTACCTACCTATAGATTATACAAATATTTGCTCTTTGTGGGGATTTAACCCACAACACGTGTCGCAGAAGACGATCGCTCGGACTAGCGTCCGAAGCGCCAAACGTGTTGTCACCTAAAAAAAATTATTACATCTTTATAAATCGTCCACCGTCGAGAGAGGCAGCGAGATATGTCGAAGTCAGACATATACATTCCTTCAAAACTGTCCAATAGGAAATACAGTCCTTACAAGTTGAAATAGAGATTTAATGATGAATGATTTTATCCCAAGATCATCATTGTACAATTTTCTTTTTCAGCCGTGATCGTTTCACTTCGTCTTTAAGTTTCCTTTTCCTCTTTACATTCTTTCAAAATTAATTGATCCCCGCAGACACGACAAAAAGTAACGTTTCTTTATCGTTGTTCTAGAGAATTTCTTTTGATATTGTAAAAGTCTAGTACACACTCATATAGCGGCAAGCAGGTAGCCTGCAGGAACTGTATCTCGAGGTCTGGTATGAAGCACTTGTCTTGATCCATCATGAGCGCAGGCATGTCGCCACGAGTCTTCTCCAGTTCCCCTTGCTTGAAGAACTCCGTCAATACTGCTGCCTGCAATGGAAAGGTAGAATGCGTCATTTTTTTTTGTTGTTGAATGAAACAACGGGCCGATTATATAGAGGACTAGCTGCACCCCATAGTGGGTTTCATCCACTTTGGAAGTCTTACCACTAGGTATGCGGTTCCTGTCCCACTCACTAACAGATCAATGAATAAACTAATCTGTCAATAGCAACTAAAATGGAACGATCATCATCATCTCCTTTTCCTTTTGAGTTCATCCAAGACCTCTTTTAGAGATAAGACCGCTCCGAACCATTCCAATATTCCAAAATCTTGCATTAATAAATGGGATATGCAATAAGGAATCCTCTCTACATCTAAGCTATCCTTAAACAAAGTTGAACTAACGGCAGTCTTCTTGACGCTACCCCAGTCCTTGAGCTGGTCGCTGAGGTCAGCGGCATTCATCAGCAAACATTGAAGTGCAGATATGTGGATGCGGTTGCACTTTTGGAAATCCATCGCTATCACCTTGTATTCGTTCATGTTTCTATGGATAGGTGAGAAAACTAGGTAAGTGCCTACTTTCGCGGGGGCCCTCTGAGGCTGTGGACACAGAGTACGGGCTCTAGGCGTCCATCAAGTGACCTCAGGGATGACGGTGACACGTTGTGGTCGTGTGCCGCCTTGTGCATTGCACAGCGTGGGGTTAGGGAGTCCCTGATACTGGCCTTTAGGCGTGGCTCAGGAAGGGATCCGGAAGAATAAACTAGTTCCCGGATCCTTCCAATATTGTGCTGAAGATGGCCACCGGGGGAGTTTTAGTGCGCTAAAAATCCCACACACCCCTTATTGTTGTTTTATTTGTTTTCTGTTATTAGTTACTCCTGAAGTGAGAACCTTTATCTACATCAACATCCTTATCATCCTCTTGTCCTTAACCCAATTAACTAGGGCTCGACGTAGTATGATTTTCCGTCATCTATCAATCGTCGCGCTGTCTCGTTAGTTACTTCATAGAGAGTAAATAGAGAGTAGTTGAAATCTGTTACCGACTTATACTTCTAAAGTCGCGAACTAGGAAGGTTTGACCTAAGTAATTTAGGAACCGTTAAATATTAATTTAAAATCTGTCAATCACTTGAAATAATTAGTTAAGTCGGTAGCCAGGATGTAATCCCGGAGCAACATGATTGCCCTGTCGTAGTCCCTCCGTGGCAGGGATTCCAGGATGTCGCAGCCCTCCGTGTTGAGGATGCACATCGCCTGCGCCAGGTGGTGGCGCTCCATCACGCTACCCTCGCTTGAGTATAGGGCTGCTAACGTCGTCTCTATAATGAGAAAAAAGAAATAGTAATACTACTGACAAGCCAGGTATGTACCTATATTACAAATAAATCATCACATATCACCGGCCTAGTGCGGGTTAGTAGACTTGACACGCTGCCGCCGTCAAGAAAACATCTGAGGCATGCAAGTTTCCTCATGATGTAGGTATTCATTGCAAGTTTTATCGCAATAAATTACCAACAAACTAATATCGATTTTTATAAATTGGATACTATTTTACTTGCTAACGCTTAAAAGAATAACACTAAGGTAAGTCACATAATTGGTGTCAACTGCTAAGGTATTCTCAGCTATTCTCTTAAAAACCAAGAGATGAACTCACGTCCGTTCATATGGAAGCTGTTGGTGGTGCCACGGTGGTCGATGTCGTGCATCAGTCCCGCCACCACATACATCAGGGCTTGCAAATCACTGCACAATAACACATTTGAAAAAGGTGAGTTTAAAAAATGGGTGTATAAGTACAGAAGCCCAAGTATGTGTTTCATTTCACCGATTTCCAGGAAGTCGTGGATCCAAAAAATACGGAATAGCGAAAAATATTCAAAGAAGTCTTGGGCTTGATATTAATTAAAACGAAAACTGCATTATTAGATTTCAAAAAATCAATATACCTATTATTTTTTTTATACCACAGATGGCAGACAAGCTTACGGCCCACCTGATGGGTCAGCAGTTACCGTATTAGCTTATGCACGTCTGCAACACATGAGGTGACGCTCACGCGTTGCCGTACCTGAAAAAACCTTTTCACTCCTTTTTTGAAGAGCCCCATGCTGTAGTGTTTTGGCAAAACCTTGGCAGGTAGCTCCTAGCCAGGGATCGAAATCATTGAATTTGGATAAAAACCGACACCACTATTACACCATCCGATAATATCACTAACTAGCTTCCGCCCGCGACTTCGTCCGCGTGGAATAGTTACTTGGTTTTAGCGTGATTATATAGGTATAGCATACCTATAACATTCCTCAATAAATGGGCTATCTAACACTGAAAGAATTTTTCAAATCGGACCAGTAGTTCCTGAGATTAGCGCGTTCAAGCAAACAAACAAACTCTTCAGCTTTGTATGTTAGTATAGATATATAAGGATCACAATTATCGAGCTAAGTATTCGTTAATTTCGGTAATCACACGATACAGGAATGCAATTTTTCACGAGGTCCTGGTATTGCACAAGTTCTATCATCTGATACTTTGACTTACTTGAAGTAGCCTTGTGATACCAGCTTATAGTTTTGCAGCGCGGCATACGCCCACTGCGCCACATTGAAGCCATGCATCCAGCCGTGGTAAGGCACGTCGCGGTAGCCCTTCTTCACGTAGAGGATGAACCGAGCCAGCTTATTTGGCTTTATATTGTACCTGAAAACATTTACTAGGGTTTTGAAGCCATAGTTACTGCCAGATATTCGGACGAATCAGTCTGAGATTATCCTTACTCTTCTTGTAGTGTCAGAAGTTTCATAAGCTAGACTAAAGCTTATGAAACTTCTGACACTTTTACGAATAATAAACAGAGAATTAAAACTGGTTTATTATTTACCTAACTACGTACCTACATATATTACTTTCTACTCTATAATGGGGGAGATTGAATGGTAGCTCTTTTACAACCCTAGCCTTATCATAATATCTACTCTGAAGGTAAGACTTAAAGATAGTTTTAAATCCATTACTTATAGAACCTAAGTATATTTTATAACACGAAGGTACCTACTTAGATAAATAAAATGTTGTTTAACCCATCAAGTCCCTTATTAATCTTATATATATAAAATAAAGTCCTGTTAGTTACTCCATTTATAACTCAAGAACGGCTGAACCGATTTGACTGAAAATTAGTGGAGAGGTAGCTTAGAACCAGGAGACGGACATAGGATACTATTTATCCCGTTCCCGTGGGATGTGATGACAGACCGAATTCCACGGGGGCGAAGCCGCGAGCAGAAGCTAGTCTTATTATAGACGCAATGGGGGTATCATAACGGGCGTTGTTATCCTCATGGTGAAACAACCGAAGAGCATTACCTATTCAAAAATAGAACGTCTTTTCTTCTCACGTGTCAGAGTACAAGTCGTAGCAAAATATGGATAATTTTAATCTTTGAATTTAAACTTTTAATGAATGATAGCATGAGTTGCAACGTACATCTTATCATATCCAAGTTCAGTGAACATTCTCATGACGTAACACGGCAGCTCTCGCAGTGGCAGCGCCCGCGGGTTGAAGTGCAGGCTGCCGAGGTGAGGGTGTTTATGGAAACCATTACAGTCCAGCATACGTAAAACCTCAGTGTCGCTAACCTGTGGTAGCATAGTGTGCGATAAAAGTAATTGCCGATTTAGTCACCTGCTCCAATTTTCCCCTATGACACCCATAAATGATACCACGTGACAAAAGGACTTTCTTACATGCCATAAATAATGTACTTGGTCTCCTTTTTAGGCCTTTAATTAGCCTAGAAACACATAAGTGGACCTTATAGGCGAGGTCCTTCAAAAAAGTTCAAGAGTATTTATTACCTACTTGCAACCTGCCTGACAAGGGACAGGATGTAAAGTGGACAATACAAAAGAAGACTGCAAGAATTTTTTTATCGTGGGAGAGCCATGCTTCGGCACGAATGGGCCGGCTCGACCGGAGTCCTCACAGAAACCGGCGTGAAACAACACTTACGTTGTGTTTTTGGAGGCCCAATTCCTTTTAAAAGGAGGGCAACGCACTTGCGACTGCTCTGGTGTTGCGGGTGTCCATGAGCGGCGGTAATCGCTTACCAACAGGTGATCCGTCTGCTCGTTTGCCCCCCTATCCCATAAAAAAACGTATCGATCTGTAGTTTCAACCTACACCTTTGGAAAAAAGGCGTGGATATGTAGGTACGGTCTACCAACCTTCATATGATACATAACGAGTTCATTAGACAGTGCATTCCTGACGTGAGCCTCTTGAATCTTCTGGTAGACTACAGAATGTATGATACAGACGCCACAGTAAATGCTGAAGGCCAGGGCCATCTCTTCGTCCATACCGTCAAAGTAGGGATCCACCACCTTGTTTATCAGTCGACCGACTCCAATTATCCCAGATTGCTCTCGTATTGGGAAACAGAGCAGATTTCTAGACAGAATGGACGGTCATTGATGTATAACATAACATAACATACCATCACGCCTGTATTCGTTGAAGGGTAGTCAGAGGCGTACCTACTAATGTACACCCACAGTTCGCCGATATGTTTAGGTCCCATGTAATAGGGGGCGAGCCAATTGCCAACTGGGAATTTCATAGAAAAACCCAATAACACTTTGCTCGACCTGGCAATCGAACCCAGGACCTCTGGCGTAGCAGTCGCGCACAGGACCACTTGGCTAATGAGGCAGTATGACATGAATTAAAAGCCCTTATCTAAAGAAAAGGAAAGAAAGGGACTTTTTTTCTTATTTACCAGCGGAATAACTACATTATGGTACATTTTACGATAAAACAATAATCTGTTATTATTATGATTCGTATTATCTATCATTCCTTACATATTATAAAGAAAAGTTGCCCGCCGCGCCTTTACTAGGTACTGAACTAATTTTCATGCAGTTTTCACTAATGAACGAAATGATATTTATCATCACGCTACAACTCTTAGGAGCGGGGCAACGCGGGTGAATCCGCGGATGGATCGTTGGTTATTACCTACCTATAACAAATTGCATAAAATGATATTACTTGCAATCGACATTGGGCAAGCTGTCAATGTTGGCGTCGAAGGCGGGGTGTGTCTTCGGCGACCTGGTGTTGATCAGCATCCCAGTTCTTATGACCTCACCTGTTATACCAATGTTCATTGGGAACCGACGTTCTTTGGGCTCGTCCTGAAAAACGTCGGGGAAATAATCTATATTGGGTAACGCTTCTAGTCTACTGAGGTGTATTTTACAGATACAGGATCTGTTTCATTGTGGCCTTCAGGATCCAGTCAATCCTGTGTGAGTATGTTTGGTTTCTTTTCATCTTTTTACTCTTAAGTGAGATGTTTGAACTTAACCATTTAGGATTGGAAACAAGCAATTGGATCACCTGATGCTAATCCGAAACTGCAGTCTTTGGTGCCAGCAACACCAGTGTGGTAGTCACTCGCACTATAATTTCATGATCTCAGTTTTCAAGTCTCATTTGCAGTTAGAAAGTTGTTCGAAGGGCTATGTGGTCAGTAATTTAACTGACAACATAGCCCTTTAAACCGGAACAGTATTAATTAGCACATAATTGCTTAGCAATGTGGTAGTTCGAACCACGACGAAATCAGCAGCAGAGTTCTATTCTACCACCACAGAACCACCTTACCTATAAGAAATCATGATAATAAGTCAGGTAAGTACTTTCAAAGTCACACAGGAGTCATACAGCTCCATCTTATCCACGTCCACCAGCACCACGGAGCAGTACTCAGCCTTCGTCAGCTGCTTTGCTTGCTCCATCGCTATTTGGAGCAGGGTGTCTAACGATGCGACCTGTATTTAGAAAATTTAAGAATGGACAATTCTGACAAAAAAGACATGCTAGCAATGATTTGAACGGTTAGAACATTGTTGGGAGCTCGTAAATGACCACAAAATGGTTTGGCCAGCTTACTTGAGTAAATAGTCTCCTAGCAACGCGCAGGAGTTGTTGGCATTTTTGCTTCAAGGTGCGCTCGTACTCAAGTGCGATCGTCTTCTTCAACGTCGGCCAGATAAATCTAAAATAATACTGGTGTGTTAATAAGTTATTAAGTAGATTAGATCAACCTATTTTCGTCTATTGCTGGACGTAGGCCTCTCCAAGTGTGCGCCACAGAGTAGAAGACTGCCTCATTAGCCTAGTGGTTCTGAGCGCGACTGCTAGGTATGCTAGGAAATTATTAGGTTTTCTATGAAATACGCAGTAGCAAGCAGCTCGGAGTTTGGAATTAAGAATTAAGTTAAGAGTTACTTAACTACTATATTTAGGGAGAAGGGAGGACCAGCATGGATGACCAAAGCCAGGGACAGAAATCAGTAAAAGGAAATGGGGGAGGCCTACGCCGAAGAGGCGATTAGGAGTACTGCTTAGAAGCGCGACTTACACTATCACACACAAATCACCATAACATTCAAAATACATACCTACATAATATATTGTAAGTAGTAGGTACAATAAAGGCTCTTTATTTTATTTTTACATATCTAGGTACTACCTAACCTTGTATTGTGTGGGTGATGTGGGTCTGATGTCAAGATCATTTGAGTTAGTTTTGGTAGAATGAGGCTAAAGACGTTACACAATTTACAGAGCAGATAGGGTAGATCTATGGACCGTTTGCTGACCCACACTGAGCCGATAAGCAGCAGATGAGCTTTTAGGCAAGGCCATACCCAGGAATTCATGCTGAGGAAACGTTCGAACTCTAGACCTAAGTAAACTAAACCATTTCTAGCTCTGCAAACAATTTAATTTGAAACTAGCTGTTACAGGTCTGTAACAGAAAGGACGACGCATAAATATTAACGGCCAGTACATGTCGCACCTCCGATTTGCGTATGACATTGTCATCATGGCAGAATCTCTGCAGGAACTGGAAGTAATGCTGAACAGCCTTGGCGATTCTGTTACAGGTCTGTAACAGCTAGTTCAACTCTCAAAACCCTACATGCCCATGCTTCTTGTTGATTCTATTCTACGACTAGATACTTATATAAACATTAAACACATACCTACATACATGTACGCTTCTATACATAAAGTATATAAGTATAATAGAGATGACGTGACGTACAACGAGCATTCATGAATAAGTATGGCCACTTCTCCCTCCTGAATCTCGGGCGCGACCACGCAGAAGATGACGGAGAATGGGATGTCAACCACCGATAACATCACTATGCGCTTTTTTTTGGTGTCTTTGGGAACATGCTGCAATGTAAAGAAAATGTCATCGAGACAACCTGGTTAAGAGTTGACAAATTTGACCAAACGCACGTAATTTCAAAATAAATCGTAACACAAAGAGAGTTTAATCAAATTGTGTTATTATTCGGATTCTAATACCTAAATCTAGGGGCCACTTGCACCAAATTCTTAAATGTGCTTAAATTGTATTTAAACACAATTTTCTATAGCCATTTTGTGTTTAAATTCAATTTAAACATATTTCAGAAGCTGGTGCAAGTGGCCCTAGGTCTATATCCTACCATTTCATGCAAAGTACTTTACAGGAAGGAAGTAATTATTGCAAGTCAATCATCGACTTGCAATAATTAGTCGATGTCGATAATTTTTGATAACTTTAGGTAGGTACGAAGTTTCGACTTCCCGACTTCGATTTTCCGGTCATTTATTCCCAGTGAAGTAGTAGTAGGCGAAATGGGATGGTGGGAACCTAGATTAACGGTATACGAATCTATATATACCTAAGTATCTCTATCTCTTTGACTTACGATTTATTTTGGTTTTACGTTTTTATAGGCAATCCAGCGTCCGCCGCACCCATAAGCCCATACAAATGATTTCACTGACTGTTACCCACTCTTCACAATGGAACAGCTTTCACCGTGGGGTGTGAAGCTTTTGGACAAAACATTTTTTTAGGTGAGTTTACCTGGTGACGCTATCTACAGAAAGACCCGATTATAATATTATAAACGTGAAAGTTTGTGTTACTCTTTCACGCAAGTACCTGAACGGCTGAACGGATTTGGATAAATTTGGCACAGAGATAGGATTATAGTCTGGAATAACACAGAGGAACCTTTTTATCCAGGTTGGACCTACTTCTGAATACCATGCAGACTAGGTCGCGGGCAGAAGCTAGTATCACATAGTATTGTCGAAAGATGCTGTTCTGAAACTTACCGGCGTGATGATGGTTTGAAAATCCTGATCGAAGTTGGTTAAAAGGTCTGTGTTTTCCAGACTAGACTTTAGCGACTCTTGAAGTTTGTGAGACAACTGTGGGAAAAAACTTAACTTTTCAAAGTCTAGGTAAGGTACCTATACAAAACTTAGATCAAAGTTCCTGAGATTAGTTATCCCGTTTGAGGATGGGTTAGAATACTATTCCTCACTACCCTCGTTAGAGGCGAAAAAATATGTAACTTGCTCAGTCGGTGGTAGAATCTCTTGGGGTCTGACTGGCTAGCGACCCCTTACGTCGGAGATTGTCGCAAAAAGACCTTCTTTGCGTCGGCACTGGCAGTCGGCAGCCCGTAAGGGTCGGCAACGCATCAGCAACTCCTCTGGTGTTGCAGGTGTCCATTGGTGACGATGACTACTTACCACCAGGTGGTTCGTCAGCTCGTTTGCAGACTTATTCCGTAAAAAAGATCTAAGATTGAAGATTTGCTTAGGTACTAGATAGGATTTTGACATTCTGGTAAGCCAATCTACCAGACTGAATAGTTTCCTTGCTGGGACCTGTCATAAGTAGGATAGGAAGGGACTATCTGAGTAGGCTTTGAGTGAATCGCGTGTTTATAATATTTACTGAAATAAACTGAAATTATCATTTGTAGTTTAACCATTCTAAAACGCGAGTGTGATTTCGAGGAGAAATATTGAAGACTTAGGTATTAGGACTTAGTGCTCTAAGTTAGGTAAGTATAATATATATATATTTAGCATACGTTTATTTTCATTTTGCGCGGTAAATTAGCTTCGCCAACCACTTCGATGAAAGCTTCCATGCGATCGCTGGTCACAATGACTTGAAACACCAAGTTTGCTTCACATTGTTCGCATAACTGTAGAATTTATAATAAAACTAAGATTATCCAGCTCACTCATTTCACGGGGCAGGAATGGCAGGTAGAGCAATAAAATGTAACAGACAGAAATATGGCATGACAGTTTTTACCCAGCTGCCTTACTGTTACTGGTCAAATCATTCAAATGACCAGTATGATCATGGATACGGCAGGCCTTTTGCTGTTGGACGTTCTTTTAAGTCCACTGAGGCTGGTCCTCAGGAACGAACGCAGATTTACGATGATATGGTACAGTAGGTACTAAATAGAAATGGATCGGTCAGGAGACGAATCGCTCGAGACAACCCAGAAGTAGCTCGACAGATGCGTCATATTTCGCAAAATAGCCGCGACATATGAGTGGCTATCTCTTGAGCATTTTTTCATTAAAGTAAATCCCCCTATAACTACTCGGTACCTCGACAGTACCTACCTACCGCCTGTCAGTCTGGATAGGCGCAGCCTAGCCTGCCTGTAAACAGGCCGTGGTCTACAGAATAACTAGTATTTATGCATATGGACTGATCTGCTCGAATTATCCAGTGGGAGAATTTTAAATCCTCAACCCATTTACCTACGGTCCCTATAGATAGAACTGGACTAGGGACTGATTTACATTTACCTAATCTAAATATTGTTAAGACTGGATTTAGCTACGTACATAGGCATTTATTTTCGTTTGTATTTGAACACACGTCTCGTCGGTTAAACTCATTACCAAGTCTAAAATCTTTCCTGGGTCACTATACTGGATTCCTTTTTTTCTACTTTTACTGTGTGACATTGAATGCGGCATTGTTGGAGATTATTTAATGATTCTGCTCTAAATATTATAATTATTCAACACCACTATTGTTGTCGCTATCAATTTGTGTGGGCTTGAGTTTGGGTGTGTCTGAACTTACCTATCACTTGCCATTGTCAAAAGACATTCCAAGGAGTTCCAAAGAAGTCAGGCAGTCACAAACAAAGAGTTTGCATGTACATAAAATAAGTAAGTAAGTAATTATCATCCTAGCGCAACGAAGCGACTTACATCTTTGACTATCTATCTATCTATATAGTCAAAGACACATCAACCATGGAGGCAAAAACCAGGCATTTTATTTACGGTAAAATGTTTGTTTGATCAATTACATAATTATTTCATAATATATTTTTTATTTATGTAAAGCTTTTAGATTGTTTTATAATTTTTATCAATTCACATGTCCAAAAATTTAACGCACCATTTATTGAGTCTGTGATTTATAATCTTTATCAAGGGCCTTGGCAACACTTCTTTTTATAATCTGTGACAATTTAAAAATACAGCTGATGATGAGCTAATGAATATTTTGATGGTGAATTATTTTAGAAATATTGTGCTAAATAACTTAACAATGGCAGAAATACAAACACTCATCGAAATGGGATTTTCCAAAGAACGAGCGTAAGTGCATAATATGGTTTTACTTCATACAAAATGTTCTCATAATTCGGTAACCTAAATTATGATTTTTTAATTTTAGAGAAAAAGCTATGTCCGTGACGAATTATAAGGGTGTCGAGCCTGCTATGGAGTGGTTGTTAGCTCACGCTGACGACCCTGCGATGGACACGGCCACGACCATCGCGTCATCTACCAGCGTTGAAACTACGCCGGCTCCTCTACCAGAGTCTTCCACCTCGTCGCAAGACCCAGCTGAGCCTGAAGCAGAGGTGAAGTCTTTTAAATGCGACGTGTGTGGGAAATTGCTGAAAAATCAGGATGAAATGGAGTACCATGCGGCAAAGACTGATCATAGCAGCTTTTCTGAGTCCACGGAAGAGAAAAAGCCGCTAAGTGAGGAAGAAAAAAGAGCTCAATTGCAGCTGCTTGAAGAAAGAATGAAACAGAAGCGAAAAGAGAGAGAGGAAAAAGATAAGGTTTGTTTTCCTGCAGCCATGCATGTAGCATTTTTGCAAATTTAGTAATTTTGTGCCAGTTTGAAGTGTACACAGTTTCATTTGCATCCCAAAACGATTTACTCACTGTAACTCGGCTTGTGGTGGTGTATGAAGATGAGACATACACTAGATTTGAAGTTAGACTAATACAACTGTAAAATCACATCCAATTCTGTGCAGTACTTTGTTTGATTTTGTGTGACACAATCATAAGTTCTAATTATTGTTTTACCTTCTAGGGCTCTTATAAAGCCTGTAATTTTTTTGTTGACTGCCACAGTTGTGTATAGACAACAAACCAAAATGTGTCCAGCACACCACAACCAAGTCACAACTGAGTGACAGATTTAGGATAAATTTGAAACAATTTGTTTTGATGTGGAGGTCAAAGGCTTAAATATCCTAATGTACAGACATCACAATTTACAGTTACAATTTTATTCCATTACAATAATTTCCATGTTATTTTTGAGATACCTAGTTGATGAGTGAATGAGACCAATGCAATTATGTCAAATCCAGTGCAACATGGTGGTACCTATGTATATGTTAAGAACTTTGCTTGACCTCATGACTTTTGTACTTTATAACTAAAACAACAGTGGTTTAGCTATCTTCATGTTATCATTGGGGAATGATATCACACACACAAAATATGTGCTTTGTTGTGGAGTTACAGATAAAAAAAGACAAACCATAACATTGTAATCATCCACAGTATATCATGTAGGTACTTAAATGGGATGTTGTAAAGCTGATAATGTTAATACCTATGTTTAGATTCAAGTAATGTTCTGTAAGTTTTAGTGAAAGTGAAATTCGATCTCGGACAGGATTCTAATCTGGATCACTCTAGTTAAGTACAGATGCTTTAGCCAACTAAGCTATCAGGGCAACTGCCTGTGATATTGAAAGCTGCTTGAGATTTCTTTCACTACTATACACTTTCACTACAAGATAATCAAATTGCTTATTGTATTTTTCAGGCTGAAGCATTAGAACGGGAGAGGATTCGTATCAAGTCTGGCAAGGAAATGCAAGATGCACGCCTGCGGCTGCAAGAGCAGGAGATGCAGAAGTTGGTGGAGCAGCGGCGGCGGGAGAAGATAGAAGACCAGAAGGCTCGGGAGCGGGTGCGCGCGCAGATCGAGGCCGATAAACAGGCTAGGAAGTGAGTTCAGACTGTTTTGGATGGAGATACCTAGAAGACTAAATTATAGTATAATAAATTAACCTAATTAATAATAGTCAGGTAATGGGCTCGCCTGCTCATGTCTAAATATAAAAAAATTACTTACAAATGTTAGTACAATTAATTCCAGAATTAGGGCTCACCTTGGCTTTAATTCAGGAATGTTAGTAGTATGGTACGGTATAGCGGGCTATTTTCCGCAACTCCTCAAGAAGGGCCAACAATCGCGTAATGTGGCTGATCATTACTTGGAAAGTACTCAGTTTACCAAAGTACTTTGCTTTGTTAGCGGTATAAATAATTGCAATCCATTGACTTGGACTAAAGTGAGTTTCTTATTGAGTTCTTGTTTCTTTACCATTACTTCACAAATACAGTTTTCTTGGCTGAGACTAAAGTTATTTGTTATTGTATTTACAGCAAATCAAAAGGAAATAATAGAATAAACAGTATTTACATCAATTATTTACCAGTCCAGTAACAAATATTACAGACACAATTGAAATATCATAGTTAGCTCAATTAAATTGAATGAATTAATCCGTGGTCATCTAAAATAAATAATTGAAAAGCTTCAATTACTTATTGTGTTCTTTTGTTAGGCTAGCAGCGTCCGGGGCTCCGCCGCCGGCCGCGGCGCCTGCGCCCCCGGCCGCGCCGCCCGTGACCGCCGCCGCTCCTAAGGTCACGTATGAGCAGGCGCGCATTCAGATCCGACTGCCTGATGGCAAGGCTCTCGCACACACCTTCGGGGCTAAGGAACAATTAGCTGCGGTCAGGTAATTCTACTGGCTTTGTATTAATCTTTATCATAATATGCAGTCAATGATTAGAAACAGATTTGATTGATGAATAATTTTTGTAGTCTCATAAATAGAGCCGAACAACGAATTAAAATCGGTTAAAAAATATTAACGTTATAAGCATTTTATGTTTATGTTAGATAGAGAGAGTAATATAACACGTGACGTGAAACCGTGCGTACGCAATACAACATTTACAACAACTTTGCGGGAAAGAGACAGCCAAATCGCTACCCAAAACTTGAAACTCTATTAGAGGATTTCATTATATTCATTATTATATTGATTAACATTTTTCAATAGGACAGTTATTTTTTATAAATGAAACAAAAGTCAAGTACTCTAGCAGGCAAAGGTACACTGACACTGTACACACATTTTCTCATATTAAATAGCAGTTTCCTTGAAAAACATAAAAAATCTGTAACTGACAACAACTTTTCCAATGGAACCTATTCGTGAAAATAAATATTATTTCTGTATTTCCTAAAGAATAAGGCAGAGGTATAATTTCAGGCTGTACCTGCAGATGAATACCACTGAGTATGCCCAGGACAACTTCAAGATGATGACCACATTCCCCAAGAAAATATTCACAACAGAAGATTACGACAAACCTTTGGATTTATTAGGTGTGTTGAAACCTAGACGTGTATCAAACACATATCACGCCTTTGCCGGTATGTTGAGATACCATGTAATAGGGGGGAGTATATTGCCATTAACCAGGCATAAATCCATAATGAAAAGACTACCAAGAATGAGGCAGTACACGAATATAGAACAACAAAATATTTCTAATATCTATCTATTCTATTATTATAATTCGGCTGCTGCAATGTTTTCTACCATACTTGATCTTTTCCAATACAGTATACCCATACATCATCAAACCATTTAGTCCCAGTGCTGGATATGGCTCTCCTCTCAGAGAGGGGTTAGGCTATAGTCGACTAAGCTGGCCAAGTGCGGGTTGCCAGACTCACACAATCAATCGAATTAAGGTATCCTCGTGTTTTCCTTCACCATTTAAGCAATTGTTAATTGATTAGTAATTGTGAAGTTAGGCTCTCCCTGGATTCGAAGACATGAATTAGTAGCTTCATGGGCAATCCTGCACTGCTCACTGCTCCATCATGCCACTACAATATTTTAGAAATTGCATAGAAGGCGACACGCTCGAAAGATGAATACAAATATAATTATTAATTTATTCTGTATTTTTCATTATTTTCAGGTTTGGTACCATCAGCTGTGATCATAGTCTCACGGGGGCAATAAGAAGAAAAGTTAATTATAAAACTAATATGCTGACGTCACTAATGTCTATAATTTATACTGAATGGGATGGGGAAGGCACAAAAGTTCAATTATATATTAATTTTGAGAAGACTTGGTGGAAATAAAGTCCGTGTTGTATAGGATATTGTTTTATTTGCACATTTGGTACTATAATTTGTTTCAGATACCTACATACATTTTATCAAAGTTCCAGACTTGCAAATATTTGATGCACACTGATAGCGAATGAAATATATTCTCACAATCACAATATTGGGTAAATTTAGTAATTACAATAAAAATAACTTCTTGATTTAAAATTAAAAAAGTGTCATGGTAGATCTATTTCGTTTGCAAGTAGTTGCATTGTGAGTGAAAAAGACGGAGAAAATTAATGTGACAAGAAATGAAAGAAAGAATGAAATCATTTTATTTCAGACTCGCACAGATAAATATAGATCATTTATTAGGTTTATAAAATAGAAACAAATGGTTACGGCAATTCACCCCAAATGAGGCGTAGTTGTATCCATTTTCGCCGTGACAAGATTCTATTTGTTCTTTTATATAATCGATCGATCGAATGTGTTTTTTTCGAACGTCGATCAAAATCCAAGATACCTATAGAACTCGCAAAAAATGCATAATATTCTTATTTAAGTCCATAAAAAAAATATTCTGCAATGGGTAAGCAGAAAATAACCTTCCTTCAGAGGCATTTTATTTCTATGATCCTAAAACCCGAAAATTAAAAAGAAGTACAGTTTTCCCTTGAGCTCTCTAGATGGCGTTGTGCAGGTCCGCTGAATCGCGGTGTTAAGATTTTCCTACGAATAATGACGTCCCGCAGTTGTGTCTCATAATTTAATTCTGTACAGTTTTTGATTTTGAAGCAGTAAGTTAACTGAAGTATTAGTGTAGTTAACTAAAATAATTAAACTATTAAAGTGTGTGTGTATAATAAGTGCTAAATAAACATTTTAGTTGTGTAACAGTGAATCCATTGTTGTGTGTGCCGTACACACAGCAGATGCGCGCGAGTTTCACACACGTGGACTAGTATCACGCGCTTTTTTGTGTTAACAAACATTATTCGCCGACGTGGGATATCGCGGCATATCGCACAACAACTGACAATTGGTGTTACCGGCAATATTTATTCGTTTCAATAGCATTCAAAATTCGAACGACATTTAGTTATTGTGCGGCATTACAGCGAAACAAACGATGGCTACCGGCGAAAATGCGAATGCTTTTCAAAATCGCTCCCGCTCGTTTGCGCAATCTTCATTTTCGTATGATGGCACACAAGACTATGAACAAGTGGAAACTTTCTTGACTGTTGCTAGAAAGTATAAATGTATGAAGAACATAGAAGATGCTAACGCTATACGAAGTTTGCACTTCGTCCTGAAAGGAAATGCTGCCATTTGGTGGAATGAGACAAGGCATAGGATTTCTACTTGGAAAGAGTTTGAGTTTCAATTAAGGAAGACTTTTGCACCAAAAAAGCCTGCATACGTCGTATATCAAGAGATAGGTGAACTTAGACAGGGTCCCAATGAACTAACAGAAAGATTTGTAACCAAACAGCGGGCACTTTTTAACCAGTTGACCCCAGGCCTTCCTGAAGTAGTGCAATTAGACATGATGTATGGCTTTCTGGACTCCAAAATCCAGATCAAGATTCCTAGAGAGACTATCGAATCGATCGAAGGATTGCTGGAGGCCGCTAGATATATTGATGGGGAGCAATTAAAGGTCAAAGGTCAACCGAACGCACCTGGACAAGAAAAAAAAACTGGAAAAAGAAAGATACGCTGTTCTTTCTGTAGGAACTTCGGCCATACAGTAGAAGAGTGCAGGAAGAAGCGAAAAATGCTTCAAGAGAAAGCGGAGAATCCTGAAACATCGATAGAGCAGTCGACGACCGAGGCTTCTGTAACTCCTTCATCAACCTCTCCAACTCCCATAGTTGCGGGAAATGAAAAACTGAGCTTTAAGGGGTGCATGCCAATGATTGAAATCAGCATCGGCACGGCCAAAGAATTAGCGTACTTAGATTCCGCTGCCACAAGTAGCATGGCGTCTTTCAAGTTATTCACTTACTTGAAGAATATAGGTTTTCATTTTCAGGAGGAAAATACCACTATCACTTTGGCTGATGGGATTCCAAAATCTCAGACTATTTTAACTGGTCGCATCCCTGTGAAAATGCAAGATCGTTGTATTCTAACTTCGTTTATAGTGCTGCCTGAAGCTACGGATACTAAAACTTTGCTCGGAGTCGGTTTTATCCAAGACGCTGGCATAATTTTGAACATGGGACAAATGACTTGGAATTTTATTGATGAGCCCAACGTTCACTATGACTTCACAAAAGAAGAATAATAACTCTTTATTACGAGTCCTAATAAAATACTTACCTCTTTTTACGTTATTTTTTAAATTTAAGTTTATAATCCATAGTTAGACATGTTCAATAAGTTCTTTAATTAATAGGGTAATTTTGTGCCTTATTAAATTCATGATATTACTATATTGGCGTTTTATTTATAGTTTATTATAGCACCTAATAGTAGTAACTTTAGATAAATTTCTAATGAAAACCAAATGTAAAGCTTCTTAAAGAAGTTAAAATTCCATCATCGGATTTCGGATAGCTAAAATATACCTAACTGTCTCAAGCTCTAGTTTCTTGTGGGTCGCAGTCTTTCATAGGAAAACCCAAGAACCTCTGCGATCGGTTGCTCCTGCGATTACCCATTTCATTTGGAGAAACATTAGGATTGAGATAAGTAGCAAAGTTACAACGTGCCTATCAGGCGTACCTACTACACGTAAAGCTAATGGTATTTTTACTTTATAATGTCATTGCCTAAACCTGTAAACATATTTATTATAAAGAAAAAAAAAACTCGTAAAAAAAAAACAGATAGGTAGGTAGGTACTTAATTCTGCATAGGAGTAATAGACATTTGAATCAATTAGAACACGACTTATAAGAAGAGAAGAAATAGGTATGCTTGTTTGCCACTGATACTTATAAAAAAAGGCTTATGTAAACATTGGGATTTCAGAAGTAATTTCGGGTATGGTAAGTAGGTACCTAGGTAGTCTAGGTTCCCTTGAATAAAAAAAAAATACATGTCAGTGTTAATAATTCGAGTTCAGCAGGTATCGTAGGATAAATTATAGGACGAGCGACCTCACAATTGGTTCCCTTGATGTTTTGTACCTATGCCTTCACATTCAATGAGATTCAACTGCTTAACTAACGAAACATAGGTATACAACTCGCGGAGATATTGATATCTTCTACATCTTCACTGGTCTTCTACATATCACGCTGGTGCCCCATGAAGTCCACCAACCAACATGTATCTGGATGGTCACTTTTGATAATTCATGTGGATGACAAAAGGGCATAAATAAAAAAAAATGTGAGGAAGCTCGTTCCCAGCAGTTAATTACCCATTATCATTTTCAAGCATTAGGTAAAAAAAGATATCAGTAGAACGGTCTTTTGAAAGTAGTTTGTTTATACGGGTGTTTCAAATCCAAAAAGTTAGTTGAAATCTAACTGGCAATAAAATGCAGAATCGTCTTACCTTGCAGAAAGTATCACAACAGAAATTATTTTGGTTTCGCAATCAGTTCAGTTCAGTTCTCTTGTTGCAGTTCAAAACTTGTGATTCCAAACGGGACATACCTTACCTACGACCCTACGACACTAGATCCCTACTAATATTATAAATGCGAAAGTAACTTGTCTGTCTGTCTCAACCGATTTTGATGAAATTTGGCACAGACAATCTTTAGACCCTGAGAAAGGAAATAGGCTATATATCATCACGCTAAGTAACTATTCCACGCGGACGAAGTCGCGGGTGGAAGCTAGTATGTTATAAATTAATAGTTAGTAAGTTAGTAATTATCTTCATAATAAAATGTCACCTTGGCGTATTTCAGACATTGCTTAAGCCTAGGGCTTACCGGTAGGTGAGGAAACCTGCACGCCTGAGATTTTTTCGACGGTGTCTGATGTCTGCCAACCTAGCGTTGGGGTGATGATAACAAGCCGTCACCTAGTTATTATTAGGCCATATTGATTTATTATCTCAAAATTGTATAGCCTTTAACCATATTACAGTAAAGACGAATCATTAGACACCTCGTTTGTTAAAATCTGATGAGCAGTTTTTGAGTTAGGATCGAACATCCATACGATAAATAACATACCATCACGCCTGTTTTTCCCGAAGGGTTAGGCAGAGGTGTACTTATGTACACCCACACTTCGCCGATATGTTAAAGACCCATGTAATAGCGGGCGAACCTATTGCCATTAAACGGCCACAAATTCCAAACTCCGAGCTGTTACTGGGAATTTCATAGAAAAACCCAATAACACTGCTCAACCTGGGAATCGAACCCAGGACCTCTAGCGTAGCAGTCGCGCTCAGGGCCACTAGGCTAATGAGGCATACGATACATACATACATAAGTTATTATACTAATAAACTCATTACTTACCTTTCGTTTTCGTAGCCGGGTAGAAAGATAAGAGTACCTATGTATTTTCAGTACTTGAACCACTACGGTATCATACCTACTTCAGGCAATTAAATAAAAGGATTTAATTTGATTTAAATGCTGGCAAAAACTATATGATTACTTATCATGTTTATGTGAAAAAATATTTAAAGCAATAATCCTTGTTACGCAGGATATTTCTTATTATTTTTGAGTTAAATATTGTGCGTGTTGAAAATTTACGTATCTAGGTGAGTAGGTATAATAAATATCAGTAGGTAGTAAACATCAGACATAAAATTATATGTAAGTATATATAAGCTCACTAAAGTTCGTCGTCAACTGCAAGAAGACAACGTCGACTCAAATATAATAAAATGTGTATTTTAAAACGTTATTTATCAATCATTATACTATATCTCAGGTGAGTTTGACAACACGTTTGGCTTCTGCGACACGTGTTGTGGGTTCGATACCCCACATGGAGCAAATATTTGTATGATCTACACGATCCCACGTACCCACGATACAGGAGAAAATCCTAGTGTGGGGCAACGTATTTAAAAAAAAAGTTAGCTCTCTTTTTACTCGACTGCGTGACCCAAAGGACGACAGAACAGAAAAGGTAGTTGTGGAGACGGAGAGGTAGTTGTGTGTAAGTATAGATGTTTATGCACACGATTGTAATCAGCTAAAATATAATTAATTTAATAATTTATCTTTACTATTTTTAAAAACACCTTGTGGCGCTCCCAAATCCTGACTAGGTAGACGGTGTTGTGTGTTTTAGTGGAGGAAAAAGTCGACTGGCAGGCCGGATTCAAACCTGCGTCGTCTGGTTAGATACACGAGAGTCCCATCCCATTCGTCAATCGTCATGTCATCAAATTTGCCTTCACATTCTGAATAGTATTGTATATAGTCACGCAGTTAGAAGGCTGCAGGGTAAGTAATTACCAAATATTTATTATTTGATATTTTCAGCTTGGATTATGCTCAACAGCACCAAATAACCGATTTAGGTGGCACCACAGATAATCATTACGATATTCTCATGTTTGCTCAACACTGGCCTGCTACACTTTGCAAGATTTGGAAGCAAGAAAACCCTCAACACAGCTGTGCTTTACCTACCCAAAAAGATCGGTGGACTTTACACGGCATTTGGCCAGCGAAAGCTGAAGAGGATGGTCCCAGTAACTGCAACGTCTCGTGGCCTTTTGATATCAAAGAGATCGAGTCTATAAGAAGTGAACTGGAACAAGCCTGGACAAATATTTACGACGGTAATTATATTCTGTACTAGCTTCTGCCCGCGGCTTTGCTAGCACGCACTATATTTACTTCAAAAATAGGTACCCGCAGTTTCACCTGCGTTGCCCCGTCCCTAAGAGTCGTAGCGTGATGTTAAATAGCTTTAAACCGTCCTCTTGAATCACTATAACTATTAAAAAACCGCATCAAAATCCGTTGCATAGGTTTAAAGATCTAAGCATACATAGGGACAGACAGACAGCGGGAAGCGACTTTGTTTTCTTATGTAGGTAGTGATAATCTTCATCCCAACTGCCTTGTAAGTTTATTGGTCGTAGATAATCGTGACTACAACACTAAATACCGGCCCTGACTTCGATTCCGAGGTCGAGCAGTGTTATTGAGTTTTTTCAATGATTATACTAGCAAAATATTATAGTAGAAAATTTACAGTATCAGCTCCCAGCTTGGATTGAACTCTATTTAAAGTGTATACCTCTTAATTTTAGGAACTAAACCTGACGATTTATGGCGTCATGAATGGAACAAACACGGAACTTGTGGGACAGACCTGGAACCTTTGAACACACAGTTGAAATACTTCAGCAAAGGTATCGAGTTGAACGTAAAATATTCACTGGCGGAGATGCTGAGTGCCGCTGAAATATTCCCCTCTGATACCACACCGGTGACACCTGAAGAATTGGGTAACGCAATAATGATTAAAACGAATAAACAGCCGATGATTGTATGTTCCAATTCAGAAGTCGATGGCCTGCAGTATTTAGATGAGTTGCGTATATGTTTTGATAAAAAACTAACTCTCATTGATTGTGACCCATTCATTTTTCATACATGTGACGTTTCGCTACCCATTATCTACCCTACTCGTAGCTAATAGGCAGACTATGGATTTATCAAAATCAGCGATAGAATTCGGACTTTTTTTTTTTTAAGTATGTGCGTTATGCAGAACTTGTCGTTAAAATTGTTTGATAATAGAAAATATTAAAACCTACTTACAGATACTGATAAAATTGTCGCCATGTAGACAAGATACCTGTACCTACATAATAGTAACACATAATTGCTTTTATTTTAATATAAACTTATTAAACAGAGCTCTTATTAAAACCGACTTTATTTATAGCCACTTTACCTTAGCTACGCTTACGTTACGTCAAAAACAAATTAAAGTCATATCGTTTTTATTTTTTTGACTACGGAAAATCTTTGTGGATCTTCCGTTAGAAAAATCCAATAAAACTGCTCGCACTCAGGATTTCTAACGTAGTAGTCGCGCTCAGGAGCACTAGGCTAATGGGGCAGCTTATGATTAAATTATTTTTGGGATCCATTTCTAATCCTAATGTAGCTTCACATGAGCGAAGCCGCGGGTGAAAGCTAGTTATTATATAATTACAAACGTGTGTATAAATATTCAAAAGACAAAATTATAGCTCTGATTAAGGTAATTGTTGTCCCCCTTTTAAAAGGGTTTGGGCCTCCGGTTATCCGGTATCCTCACTCACTCGGCGAAACACAACGTACCTACCTAAGTGTCGTTTCACGCCGGTTTTTCTATGATGCCATGGTATCGCCCCAGTCGAGCTCATTCGTGCCCAAGAATGGCTCTCCCATGTTGCTTCTCCCACCCACCTATTGGTTGGTGAATGGTTTAATACGTAGGTACCCACCCACCTATAAACCCGTATAACCTTACGAGGCTGGACACTCCAAGTGCGCACTGACGCTTCTACAAAAATTGAAATAAAAAAAGATGTCAGTAAGTAGGTAGGTACTTAGGTATCTTAGAAATAATAAGTCATAGGCACCTTTTAAGTAATAATTTATTATACTTAGTACAAAATTTACACTCAAATTTTGAAAGAAAAACAGAAGTAAAGGTAAATAATAGCGTTATATATACAGAAATGTTTGATCAGGAAGGAGGTTGAAACTACTTACAGAACTACTTAGTTCTTATCACTATTTTACGTTAGTTAAATTAGTATTATCTGTTTGTGTAACATTTTATAAGGTTAGCGTCGAAATCATACTTAGGTACAGTCATTAGTTACCTATACAACCTAATACAAGTGTAGTTAAAAAAATTGACAGTGACGAACAGTCTATACAATACAAATACAAAATAGTTTATTGCTTCATAAGTATATCTATGCTGATTATTTTTTTTAAAAACGATTTGTAATATTGATGTACCTACTTACGAACCTTAAGATTTTGTATTGTCAGTTTAACTAGGTATTTTCGAAAAGTCCAGTCTAATAGAAACGGGCACAACCGGAATTAAAAATCTATAAGGTTATAATTTTTAAATACTTCTAGACGTTCGTAAAAAATAATGAGAATAAACATAAAAATGTATAAATTAAAAATAATTTAAATGTTAAGTACTTCACAATTTTTTACATTTTATTCGTTCCGTGTCTAATTAGAAACATTTTTTTTAATGACAGAATATCGACTTCAAGAATTTAGTGGGTTGCCGGTAGTAGGTTGGAATTGGATCAGATGATCCAGAAACACCCAATTTCAACCATAATTCATATATTCAGAAACACCAAATCTCCAGCACACAGTATTGAGTGAATGAATGATGATTGAATGAATAATACTGAGGGTCACTTGCACCAACTTCTAAAATATGTTTAAATTGTTTTTAAAACCAATGTTCCATAGTAAATTTGTGTTTAAATACGATTTAAACACATTTAAGAAGTTGGTGCAAGTGGCCCTGAGTGGTGTAAACTGGGTGTTTAAATTGTCTACTCTCGGTGGTCTTCAAATCTTTAACCAAATAGTATTAATATGGGATCGATTTAGAAGTATACTTATTCTATGAAACAAAAAGAATCATCAAAATCGATGTATACAAAAAAAAACATAATATACAGGTGAATCGAAGACTAATTTGAAGTCGTTTATAAAGAGAGCAAATGATCGATTACTTTGATTTCATACCGATATAATTTATTAATATTTATAATCATACTTATTTAATGTGTCAAGGTGTGTAATGTGTCATGTGTCAATCACAATAGACCAATAAGTTTTGATTGTAGCAACCAACAAAGAAAATACACTCACCGGCACGGAATCTTGGCCATGCGCGTATTTCGCGATAACAAGAGCTTAAGTGTTTCCTATGATTATTTATTATGAAGGTTGGTCTAAAAAATGTTTACCTTTAGTTCAAGAGGGTAATTAACCATGTTTGAGTGCAATATGACCTTATTTTTAAGTTTTAGTTGAATCGGGTCATCTGAGCGACTAAGTTGCTGTTTTAAATTTCTGTTCTGTGAAAGTTTATTGTTAATTCATTCAATTATTGTGGTATGTTACTGTTAATTCAATAACTAAAGGTGTTTTCTAGCCAAAAAAAATGCCATTAACACCATCACAGGTTGCACAAGCTGTAGCATTAATCGAACAAGGGCTGACACAGCGTGAAGTTGCTGTTGTGCTGAATGTACCTCGTTCATCAATGCAGTATGCACTTAAACGATACCAGGAGACAGGCCGCTACTCCCGCAGACCAGGCAGTTGAGGCATCAGGTGCACATCAGCACGGGATGACCGCTTTATTGTCCTGGAAATTTTGAGAAACCGCTACCTCACCGCTGTTGAGATACGCCAGCGGCTCCAAATCATAAGAGGTGTCAATGTAAGTGAACGTACAGTGAGGAGACGAATGGAGGAAGTGAACTTAAGAGCTCGTAGACCAGCTCGTGGCCCAGAACTTCTAAGAAGTCACCGAGTAGCTCGACTTCGATTCGCACGAGAACACGTCAACTGGACCCACGAGCAGTGAGCTCGAGTTCTGTTCACAGATGAGTGTCGAATCGCTTTACGAGCTCCAGATGGTCGGGAGCGAGTGTGGAGAAGAAGAGGAGAGCGGTTTTTACCCATTACTACCACACAAACTGTTAGTTTTCATGGAGGCTCTATAATGGTTTGGGGAGGAATAAGTTCCGATGCTCGTACGGAGTTAGTTATCGTCGATAACCGATTAACGGCGACACGATACATCGAGGAGGTCCTTCAGGAACACGTGTTACCATATTCGGGGTTTATTGGGTACGACGAATTCCTCCTAATGCACGATAACGCGCGCCCACACGTTGCACATTGCGTGGAAGAATACCTTCAAGAGGTTGGTATTCAAAAATTGCAGTGGCCAGCTCGTAGTCCGGACTTAAATCCAATAGAGCATATCTGGGACATGCTTAAAAGAAAAATAAAGTCCTCCTCCAACCCGCCTGAAACTCTGAACCAGCTTCGAGATGCAGCACTGACCGCTTGGGAAAGCATACCACAAGTTGAGATCAGAAACATCATCCAAAGCATGCCAGAACGAATGGAAGCTGTTATCAGGGCTAGGGGAGGAAACACCCGATATTAAAATGCAAACACAATTAAGACATTATGGTTATTTCTCATTTTGTGGTGTTTTTAAATTGACAGTGTTAAAACCTTTATTTTTGTGAAACTGCTTATTTTTTTTAAGATGGTGCATCAATTTTTTGATAACTGTTTTACAAAAACCTAAAAATACACTAATTTAGTGCATCGACCCATAATATAGTGAAAATTTATTTTTTTAGTAGAATTTATTCGACAAATTCTTGGTGGCCAAGTTTCCGTGCCGGTGAGTGTATATGCGACATTTTTAATTTAATTATTTTTTTCTAAAAATACCTTCGTATACTTATGTAGACACAAAGTTAGTATGAAACACCTTATATACACACAGTACTGTAAAACGAATATAAATAAAAAAGGGTTCGACTTAAATTAATTAAGAAATATTACGTAAAAATGACTTGCGATGACTGGCACAAGATAAATTATTCACTAAAGAAAGATGTATAATGTACGAAAGAAGATTCAGTGTCCATAAAATTGGGACACCTAGCGGGACGAAGTGTGTTGTCCCGCAAGAAAAACCGAAAAGTGGATCCTCCAACCAGACGGATGTTTTGCCTGGCGGGCCACGGCTCAATGGTCGACGTGGGCGGACTCATAAACCGATTATATTGACTCCCTGCTAGGTACCGGTCTACTCTTAGAAAGAGAGGGACTACGCTACGGTCCATCACGCTGGCCTAATTCTGTTTGGCAGACTCTCAGGCATGCAGGTAACGTTAACGTTCACGATGTGTTCCATATGACTTCGAAAAGTGAGAGGTTGTCTTGGATTCGTACTCGACACCTTTGACTTGGCAGTTCAATGGTGTTACCATTAAAATTATAGACAGAAAGTGTAAATTTAAGTAAGAATAGAGTTATAATTAGAAAACACATGCGCAAGAGTTAATCGTTTCATCAGTCGGCTTATCCATTTTTATGAACAGAAAGTGGTTACAAGAATCGTAAATTCGTTACACCTTGAAATTATTGTCTGCATACCCAATAGAACTTTCTTAGTACATTATAACTTAAATAATTATATGAACTAATTAATTATAACTGATATAATTATTATGACTGAAAAAGAAACAACTTATTGCACATTATTAAATTAAAGTAAGTACACAAAAACACTCGAAGCTTTCGATACACAAACAAAAAACATTTATGTATAAATAATAGAAAATCTGTCAAATACAACTGAATTTTGTACAGGTACTTTAAAAAAAAAGATATTGACTTACGTAGCAATGAGGTTTGATATTCTTCCTACAAAAAATAGGTTGTTCCACCCATGCTGATAATATTGCTGAGTGGACTGCAGTCAATATAAAATCATGACTTATCGTCGCATTCAGAGATCTTATTTATGAATATGGTCCAGTGGTCTGCTATTTACCTAAGTATACTATTGTATCAGAATGGTCCTCCAATGGCAACAAATGACATAATAAACTGATAGATTTCGTAGACAATATTGACAAAAATCAACAATTCACAAACAGCCATTGAAAGACGATTGCGAGTGTGACACAATAATATAGTGCACTTGACTATGACATGTATAACGCGATAAAATCCGAAAAATATAATTTTATTTCATTAATAATAACCATCTTCATAAATTGCTAACAAACTAAAATATGGAAATATAGGCAGAGATAAATAATAACCACTGTTGGTTAACGATTTATTAACGTTAATTGACGTCTCTGAGTGCGGCAGTAGGGATCAATCCACATCGGATTGCTGCGTTCAGCAGCGCATTGCATGGCAGGCAGTGACAACGCCAGACGACTTTGACACGTTAGTTGAGCAACCCTTCTGTATCCGATCAAGCGATTCTATGTATTTTAGTGATGAGGATATTGATATTTAAAATATAGCGTTAATTTTGGCACTGAAAAGCGTTTGCAGTGTCACTGCCAGCTAGTGTGAATTGAAATTAATTCATAATTAAGTACATAAATATTGTCTTCTTCTTTCTTACCATCTGTTTTACAGATACAGCACAAAATAACTATGCTCTGAAATATGTCTGAAGTTAACTGTTCCGAGGTCACTTAAATGGGTAATTGTTTTTGAGCAAAAAACGGGAAACGTTTATAATTAAAATTATTTTTACAGCGAGTTCATTATATTAAAATTTACTTGCGGCTAAATTCAGACACGCGCAGTTATTTGGAGGGTACTAGTTGTAGTGTATGTTCGTACCTGGTACCGAAGTAATGCGGGACCCACTATAGCAATAGCAATAAAACTTACCTCATATATAAGGCTTTTTTTGGAAAACCTATTAGGTTAATTAGGTTATATTAAAGCATGGAACATTTCGCAGATAGCATGTAAAAAATCTTATTATTTTTTCATAGACACAACTGCGACTTTTTTCACACAGTCTGCCTAAAATCGCATTTCAATTAAATCGTATTTTGTTCAAAATCGCAAGTATTTTTGAATGAAAATTCATTGCAGGCAAAAAGTAGCTGGCTGTACAATTTCGCATGTGAAATCGGTATGAAAAATAAATATAATTTCATCAAATGGAAAAGAAGCAATCATATCTATGCCTAGGGTGTGTGTATCATTGAATTGATTTTTTTAATTGGTTTAATAACAAAACTCTAACAATGATTGGCTTAATCGAAATACAGACTAAAACCTTTTCTGTAAATGAGGAAAGTTCTACATTGTTTATGATGCAGATCCCATACAAAAAACAACTCTTAGTCGTCTACAGTGTGAACCATTGAATCCAGTTAACAAACTTATATATCTGTACCAATTGTCGCTTAGGTTCTGGGACCTGTGGTGGATAAATTATGGCTTTGTTTAAATTACAGTTTGTTAGCAAATCATTCACTTCTACTCCACTACATTCTATTAGATTCAGTTGCTTATCAAAGCATATACGAAGCTCTATCAAGTACTGTATGCCGTCTTCGAATTCACATGCTATAAATGGTCGCTTACCAAGTTTGGATGACACAGCATTACTGATATCTTGGGCTTTTAATTCGTTTGTGTCTGATGGTAGTATGTTGGCGGAATTGAGGATGTCAGTCATATGATACTTGTACAGAAATTCGATGCCTTTGCTGAAGTATTTCAGTTCGCTGTTCAATGGCTCGATCATGGCTGCGCAGGTCCCATGTTTGTTCCATTCATGAGCCCAAAAGTCGTAGAGTGGAGTTTCTGTAATTTGAATTACAAACATGAAGAATTTTCATAAATTCTAAAAAAGACAGATTCTAAGATTATCTCAATTGCAGACATGAATATACAATACGATTGGCCTAGCGGCTGAGCGTTTGTGTATGTGAGAATTTGTCTTATTACTAAGTAGCAAATATTTACACACATCAAAAAAAGTTTGCGATCACTAGCATAAGCTGATATAATTAGAAAAAATCTTTGTTGTAATTTGAAATTAAAAAATAAAACTACTAAAGAAGAAGAAACCATACTTAATACAATCTACCATAACAAAACAGATATCGATTTTTCAAAGTGATCGCAAGCTTTTTTTGATGTGTGTATGAGAGTTACAATGCAAGACAGTGTCTGAAATCGCATTCGATTTCAGACACTTAAAAATTAACTCCTGGTACTTTTCTTCTCCAAGCTGCTATCAGCTTGGAGAAGAAAAGTACCAGGAGTTAATTTTTTTTCACTTGTCAATTCAAAGTGAGGTTAAACTTGTCTGCATAGCCGGTGAAGGCTTCATTGCTATGTTACATTATAATACGAAAATATACTATATCAGAGACCATTCTACATAGATTCTTGACCCAATAAATCTATTATTGGATTTGAATATACATTTTATTTTCCTGTTGACAGTATTCATAATGTTATGACATTAATATCTTACATGAACCTTTGAACTTTATTTATAGTTGACCTTAGATTAGCTTAGCTCATATTGAAAGTGATTTCAAGAATAGTCCTATTGACTCATCAATACTGTAGGGACTGTGCATAAGAATAGCCATATGTTTCTTTGATGTTCTATTATAAGACTGCCTCATTAGCCTAGTAGTCCTGAGCGCGATTGCTACGCTACAGGTCTTGGGTTCGATTCCCAGGTCGAACAAAGTGTTATTGGGATTTCCTGTGAAATTCTGTCACAGCTCGGAGTTTGGAATTTGTGGCTGGTTAATTTTGCCTCACCCTCTATTACATGGGACCTAAACATATCGGTAAACATGTTATGTTATAAAATCAGTACTCGCAACTGGTGCCTATGTAGGATTGTGGTAGAAGCAAACATGTGCAAGAATTGTAGAAAGTGGTGGTCTAGTTTCTAACTACCCCTGAGGAAGAAAGGTCTGAGTGTATGTATGTATAAAATCAGTAAAAAAGTTGCTCAGGACTAATTACTTAAGTATGCTGAAAAATGAATCTAAGTTAGTAAACTTACTGCAGTTATGCATGATTATGAAGAAACGGGCTTGGTTAAAGTGTTTAAAAATAAATATAATGTATCATTTTTCAATCCCTCTGAGCTTTGAAGAGCATTGGAAGCTATTGGTTCTTTAGGTCATACAATACCAACTATTTCATAACTTTACTAATAAATTGGGTTTAAGAACTGTCTGATCGTTGTTGCTTGATAGACTGGAAGCCAACACAGGAACAACTAGGATTTTGGTACAGAATATCCAATTAAAAGATATTAAAGCTTAATTCATAACTATCTATACTATAATATTATAATTAATAATAAAATTATAAAGAGGAAAGATTTGTATGTATGTGTGTATGTATGTAAGGAACAAACTCGAAAACTACTTGGCCTATTTCAAAAAATCTTTCACCATTTGAATGTTGCTATTTGAAGGCCACTACTTTTTAATACCTAATATGATAATAGTTGAATAGCCAACATATAAATAATAAGCTAATAGATAATATACTTATTTACCTTTTTCAATATTAGTCCAAGCCTGTTCCAATTCACTTTCAATAGGTTTAACCTGTTCTGGATCAAAAAGCCAGGTGGTGTTGCAATTAAATGGTCCTTTGGTACCCCCTTTTGTTGGCCATATACCATGCACAGTCCATGTGTTTGTCTTGTTAGGAAAGACGCAGTGATGACGGGGTTTTTTATGGGTCCAAACTTTACAGCTGGAACTTGGCCATTGTTGAGTAAAAATTAAAAAGTCCCAGTGTTTATCACTTGGTGGTGCTATCCCATCTAATATACCAAATCCATGTTGATGAGCATTATCAAAACTAAAAAAATAATTATTCTTAAAAGATATGGAACCTCCATAAGTTTCTAGGACAATCACAAAATATTGTTTAAATAATCTAAAAATAGTAATAAAAAGCTTACCATAAATAAAGTAATAATGCTGAAATTACGCTTTTGCTACCCATTATTAATTGTTATTTAAAACTACACTGATCCTGTAACGTTGAAACAGAATACACAAAAAAAAATGAAAATTAAATCCAATTTATTCACACGACGTCAACAAAAATCACGATTGACAAATGGCAATGACAAACGTTGTCAATTTTGTACTTTTTTTTTTTTTTTTTTTATTATGGCGTCACACTTTTTGTGTATTTGCCAGTGTCAAGTATTAGAATAATCAAGTATGTAATAATTATTTCCCATCATGGGATTGTATTATGGCACCACACTTTTTGTGTTCGCCAGTGTCAAGTATAATGTTCAGTTGCCCCAATAAAACGGTAGAAACTTTATTGAGGCTTCGATGGAGTTTAGGTGTGAACCCAAAAAGTCACGATTTTCAATTTTATATCATTTGCCTACACTCTCACACGTTCACGAACACTTAATGGTTAATTATCCACCATAATTACACATTAAACTTCGGAGAAATTCAAGTTTTGAAAAATAATATAAAATCGACTATGTGCACTTTTCATTTTCCCGCCTAAACTCCAATTTTGTACTTGACAGTGTCATTATGAGCGTCAAAGATGACGTTCTCGTGCACGTTCAGTACTTAAAAGCCTAGTGTGTACGAGAACATAGGATACGTACCTATCAATCTTTAGTACAGATCGTACCGATTTTCAAAAATAGTAAATGGTTATTTACTGTTTATTAGAAACTAGCTTCTGCCCGCGACTTCGTCCGCGTAGCGTGATGATATATAGCCTATAGCCTTCCTCAATAAATGGGCTATCTAACACCGAAAGAATTTTTCAAATCGGACCAGTAGTTCCTGAGATTAGCGCGTTCAACTAAACAAACAAACAAACAAACTCTTCAGCTTTATATATTAGTATAGATATAGATAATTATGACTTAGATCGATGGATATCATTGCAATCATCTTGACTAGTATAATCTTTTTTAGATGGTTTTTATTTCTGCTGAATTGCGATAGATGACGCTGGTGAAGATAAAATATTTTATGATAAAGTTTATCGCGAATCAATAATAGGCGGACCAAATACAACTATACTATTATACTCTTTGGTCCAAATTATTAGTTGTGTCTTAATCATTAAAGCTTATTTTATTTTGTCATGAGGCTGAACAACTGATGTTGTTGGCTTACTTTTCCGTTGTATCGACTAAGAGCTACGAAAAGAAAACAATATGTATATGTATACCCTATCCTACAGACACCGGCTAGATACAATTTTATTGGTAGCTACCTACGCTAATATGATAGTTCAGATCCGAAAAAACACATTCAGATTCTTGCCTCAAAGAGCACGTAAAGTAAATACCTACTTATTTCAAAAGAGTGTCCATGGACTACTCTATATGAAATTGAGTTGCGTTGCGGGGGGTTGCTTCTTGTAAAATAAGTACGAATAGTCAACTGCATCCAGTTAGAACTTAAATGGGAAGTAGACTCTAAAATAGTCTTAGAGGAGAGGATGCCCTTCAAAGTATATATTAAAATATGACTTACCTTAACGGTTAGTGCTAACGTAACCGTGTGCAACGGTTGCCCACGGTCTCACTTTCGTCCCAGTGTTCTGAGGATTTGTTCAAAATGATGCCAACGGCTACTTTCCATCACCGCACCTCTCACCATCGGCGTGGATTTATCACACACACCTTAGAACCACTCTGGTCTCAAATATGCGATTCCAGAGGAATTTCCTCCGACGCACACTCAGGTTGTAGATTCAGCTCCACACCGAGGTTTTCACGCAGGACGCAGTCGGTAACGCGCGCGTAATACCCTTGGTATTGCAACCGTCCATAGGCTACGGTAACCGCTTACCATAAGGGGGTCGTATGCTTTTTTGCCACCTTAGTGGTATAAAGAAAAGTCTAAGTATTTAAGTATTATAAAAATTACTTAGAAATAAATACCTATCTTTATGTCTAGAAAAGATAGCCTATGTCCTTCCTGTAAGTGTGTAGAGGGAGACCAAAGAAAAAATGGGGCCGATATGATGGGAAATTACCTGGTATTCGCACATTTAGGGTTCCGTAGGTACTAACTACTACTACCATTTGGGAATTTCAAAGAAAAATATTAATTTATCAATATATTGGTATGTTAGTAAAATATACGTACGTATTATGAAATGAAATGAAATGATGATGATATGAAATGATATTTATTTCTGTAAGTAGATCATTAGAGACACTTTTACAAGTCAATGGTTTGTTTTTTATTTATAGCTAGAGAGCTTCGGCATTTCCTAACTGACGACCTCTGAGAAGAAACACCGAAACAAACTCAGAGAATCATGGTCTCTTTTAAAGTCCAGACATAAAATAATGCAAATAATGTGAGTGGGACAATGCAGGGCAATGTCTGAAATGGCCTTTTGAGGAAAGAACCATAGCAGCTTTGAGTAGACCAATCCTAACTGACGGCAAGCATGCATCAGTCATCGTGTAGCTCAACCATAATTAAGGGAGCTCAACGACCCGTCACACGACAATACCAGATCAGTAGGACATTCGTGTAGGTCGTATAAAATTCCCAAAGCCTCCAGACTATAGAAACTGGTATAATAAAATTAAGCCTACATGGTACTCACATTTACAAAAGAAAAATGACTAGAATAGATTTAGATGTACTATATATTAAACTTTACCACCAAATTACGCAAAAAAAATCTTCAGACCAACATTTTGCCACATTTCGCCGGTATGTTTAGGCCCATGTAATAGGGGGCGAGCCTATTGCAATTAATCGGGTACAATTCCTACCTCCGAGCTGATACTGGAAATTTCATAGAAAAATCCAATAACACTGCTCGACCTGGAAATCGAACCCAGGACCTAGAGCAGCAGTTGCGCTCAGGACCACTTGGCTAATGAGGCTATTTCTTGTATTTTTTTTGTATGGGTGGATAAGATGGTTTTGTCAAGTAGCTAAAACCATTTGGTTGTAAAACCGGTGTGACAGACGGATAGACGTCTCGTAACCCTAGGCATTATTGTCGACCAAAAATAAATTAGGACAGAAGCAGGAAGATGATAATATCCTTCCTCAAGAGCAATCTGTCAGTTATTTCCGCTACCTAATAATACTTAGGTGGACTTGGTAACCTCAATAGGTACCTCAGAAGAGCGGTTCTGTAGATTAGTCACGAGAATTTTCAACTACTCGTAAACATTCCAAATCTAGAATTTTTGGGCAAAATCTTCCTCATTTGTAGGCTAACGTAGCGCGCCCCTCGGCCGGCGCGGACGGTGACCTAAGAGTTTTTTTTTCGATACCGTTCTCAGCTAACCTCATTTCGCGTTTTTCTCCACCCGTCACTCGCTCCGATGCACCAATGAAAAAAGGCGATCGCGTGTTAGGTGATACGGTAGGTGAGTATCGCCACATTTCCACAGATGCATTATTGAGTTTGGTATGGTTGCAATTAGTGGCGTGCGCCATCTGACAGCCGAGCAGAGTTGCCAGGTGCTAAGTTTATGAGAAACCAGTACCAGAGATGATTTTATACCATAACTGACTTCTGACTTGCACGCGGTTTCACTCATCTTTATAAGAAAGGGATATACATAGTATATTTGGTTTAGAAGTAAAAGCCGAAGAAGAGAGAACATAAAAAGCACATTACAATTCATAGTTTAGATAAAAACACATAACGGCTAGGCAGACGTGTAGGTACTAACGTACTTTTTCCGTTCACCGATATGTTTAGGTCCCAGGTGGTAGAGGGCGAGTGTGCAGTTTCCATCAACGCGGTACAAATCCAAACTCGGAGCTTCTACTGAGAATTTCATAGAAAAATCTAATAACATTGCTCGACATGGGAATCGAGACCATGCAAGCCTTAATTCTTTTAAATTCTGAATGAATAAGAAAGAAGGTTAGCGAGTCCAGTATGTCTCTGCTATAGCTCTAGTACACCACACAGACTTCACACGCCGTCGAGAAAATCTTAATCCTAATCTCCTTCACCGTTTAAGCGTGAGATAATTAAAGACTAATGCGCACATGACTTCAAAAAGTCAGAGGTAGGTATGTAGTGCTTTGAAGTGCTAGATTTAAATGCGAGATCTTTGACGTAAAGAGCTGGTCTCTCTTTTGTTTTAACTAATCTCCGCGTTCAGTCAGTCCATGTTCGACGAGCGGGGCTAAAACCACATTTTTTGATTTACAGTACCTATCATATTAATCACCGAGGCATAAGAACCAATGGCGGATCCAGGACATGGGTTTGTGGTACTTATACTAAGAAAGTAGCATAGTCGAAGTAGCAGGGGTGGACGCAGGTAAATTTGGGAGAGCTTGAACCCCACACACACACAGTGTGGCATTTAAACCACCAGTTTAAGCTGACTTTGCTTATATACCTACCTAGGCTTATCGCACACTTAGACGTCAGCTTAAATGTATAACATGGCACGTTGTGCGCCAGAATACATAAATATTCCCCGCGTCTGTGGTGAATTTTCCAACCTGGCAACTATGTAGGTATCCTAGACAAGATGGTTTAAAAAACGTAACAATTGCTTTCACGTCCACAATTATTTTCATTTGTTGCACACTACAGTAGCAAATAACACACGCAGTAGGTGGCTTGTTATTTTTTTTTATATATACCTAACTAATTAAACGTGCTACTTTAAAGACCGCATTTTTTTTTGTTATATTATATAGTGTTATTAATAAATCTGTTTTAATTACTATGATATTATGCCTCAATGGTCAGCAGACACGCTAATGTGGCCTCCGCCTGAATATGATTCGTAGGTCATGAGATTTCTAGCTCAGGTAGGTAATCTGTTTACATTCAAACAGGGGAAATATGGATACGTAGGTAAATTCTATTAATTCTGTAAATAGATCTTTTAAAGACTTATAAGTCTATGTTGGCATTTCGGCGTTTCATTTCCAAAAGAAACACCGGATAAAACTCGACAGCGAAAACAGAGAATCGTGGTCGTATTTAAAGTTCAAGACAGGTAGTTAGTAGCAAATATTATTATGTGATTTACAATGCGAAGCAATGTCTGAAATAGCCTTTTGATGAAAGAGCTATGGCGGCTTTCAGTAGTCAGTCCCAACTGACCGCAAGCATCAGTAACCATATGGCATGATGAGTTCATCAAGTTAGTCATAGCATTAAAGTTAAGTTTTAGAATACTAGTTATTAAATATCGTAATTGACATAAAATAACATACCATCACGCCTGTATTCCCCGAAGGGTTAAGCAAAGGGGTACTAATGTAACACCCACAGTTCGCCGGTATGTTTAGGTCCCATGTAATAGGGGGCGAGCCTATTTCCATTAACCGGGCAAAAATTCCTAACTCCGTACTGCTACTGGGAATTTCATAGAAAAATTCAATAACACATTGCTCGACCTGGGAATCGAATCCAGGACCTCTAGCGTAACAGTCGCGCTCAGGACCACTTGGCTAATGAGGCAGTTAAATATCGTAGTTAATGTGTTTAAATCAATCATGAAACTTACTTTAGTAATACCGATTAGCCGTACAATCCTTCTTTAAAATATCTCAGTATGGAGTACCATGTCGTAGTTTGCATTTGATGATACGCAACCTAAAAATGATCACGTTAGCATGTACAGCCTCAATAAGCTCTACCTACCCCTTCGGGGACTACATACAGTGCTTTTTATCCTGCACCTTTTGCTTGATAAGACGAAAATCGTGCTTCATCACTACATAGTATAAAACAAAGTCGCTTCCCGCTGTCTGTCTGTCCATATGTATGCTTTGATCTTTAAAAACTACGCAACGAATTTTGATGCGGTTTTTTTAATAGATAGAGCTCCTAAGAACGGGGCAGCGTGTGTGAAACCGCTAGCGTATCGCGCAAAAAGAAGCCTCATATAGATGGGGAATATTAGACATTGGAATAAAACTAACTTTTACGGATTTTATTTAGTTCCCGATGTTTTGGATCCTACACAGCATCCACAGTCACGGGTGGATTAAATTTTTGGACGTCTTAATGATACAAGTCCTTTTTAATATATTCTTTAACCCAAGCTGGAACATGCTGGTTTAGACCTCCTTGTGAAGGTCAGCTATCTTTAAACCTTCCGTGGCTCGGATAGCACGTTAAGCTAGAATAATCGCCAGTTGAATTCTTCTTCTTCTTCTTCCTGCCCATGTTCCAATCTACTTGGGGTCGGCGCAGCATGTTCTTTTCTTCCATTCATCTCTGTCAGCCGTTATCTCACCATTCACTCCCTTTCCCATCACATCGGCCTTAACACAATCCATCCATCTTTTCTTTGGTCTCCCTCTACCTCTCTGTCCCTGCACATTCATACTCATCACTCTTGGATGGAGGATGGAGGGATGAAACGCATGTGACTAATCACATGCGTTTCATCCCTCCTCATCACATGCCAAGACAAACGATTCCCTTTCAGTTTTTCTGTCACTGGCGCCACTTTCAGACTTCCTCTAATTACAGGATTAAAATCATTTTTTTTATTATGGGATAGGGGAGCAAACGAGCAGACGGATCACCTGATGGTAAGCGATAACCGCCGCCCATGGACACCCGCAACACCACAGGAGTCACAAGTGCATTGCCCGCCTTTTAAAAGGGTTTGGGCCTCCGGTAACCTCACTCACTCGGCGAAACACAACGGAAGCTTTGTTTCACGCCGGTTTTCTGTGAGGCCGTGGTATCACTCCGGTCGAGCCGGCCCATTCGTGCCGAAGCATGATTCTTCCACGTTTAGACAACCGTACTATTACCTCTATTTTAGCTACAAAATAGGCACTATACTTTTACTCATATAAGTCTCAAACGCAATCGATTACCAGAGGTTCTAAAAAGAATTCTCTCGATTGGTTCGCGAGTTAATGCGAACCGAGATAAATTAACGTTTAGGCCACCTTGCCGGCTCAATGTCAACGGTTCGTCGACTTTGTGCCCGTGACCCTTAAAAGATAAATGCCTACCTATAATGCTATTGCACCTACGCAATACTGATACGATGCAAACGTCAATTTTTCAATAAAACCTTGTTTCTGTGTAGTTTGAATCGATTACTGTGTGTAATAAATACATCACTATTGACTGTTTCCAAATTGTTTCATAATCTTTTTAATCGAGTTTTTTTAGCTAAAGGATCGATGTAACGTTAACACTAGTAATACCCTGTGATAATAGTGTAGATTCGGAAGTTAGATTTGGTTTATAATACTCTAAGGATCTTTCTACTTAGTTACTCGCAGGCAGGTTTTGAACCTGCGTCTTCTGGTTAGGTACACCAAACGCTATGACCTCTAAGCCACCGCGAGTCCCACCTGCCATGACGTCACCAGTAAGAACAGAATGTTTGAGTCAGCAAATTTCGACCAGAAGACGCAGGTTCAAATCCTGACTGCTAGTCGAATTTTTCCTTCACTAAAGTAACGATAAAATAATATTTTAAACTTGAGAAAGAAAAATGGAACTTTATTCCTAATTCATTTGAATTAGGAATAAAGTTCCATTTTAAAAAATATATTTTAAATTATTGTGTTACACATTTCGATTATTTTCTTCCAAAATACAGAAAATTCCTTCGCGTCTGTGGTAACATTATGATTAATTCAATCCAATGGTTCCAAGTTTAATCGCAGTAGGAATGTGTGTGTAAGGCGGGGCGACGACCCTGTCACCTAAGGGGTCAAATATTAAGTGAAAAGACTGCAGGGCTGCGCCGAGGGCACTAATACTTATGAACTTGAATACGTCAGGTATTTTAATGTAAATGAATGCAGAATACAAAGTCAGGGACTTGATTATAATCCCAAGGGACGGGTAGCATCATTCGCAGTTACTTATTACAACAAACCAGGCACTTTTGATAAGTCAAAATATTATACACAATTAAAAAGTTGCTAAGGATGCTAGGCGTCCTAAATAATTGCTAGTCATTATTTATTTATTATTAGTATTTATTGCTCAAATATGTCTTTTTAACACCTCAGTTTAGTATTAAGACTACAGTAAAAAGTATCCGTGGTATAGTCCATAAAACGTAAACTCAGATATATACAGTATTAGTTGCTGTCGCCTATGGACCCTACAAGAATAGGGGAGATCCTAATGCGTTGCTGACGCTAAGAGCCTCTACGGACTGCAGACTGGCAGTGCCGTATCAACTGATGGTAGGAACGGAACTCATGAAGAAAAGACAAAGAAAACAAGGGGCTATATGACAGACTCCGACTTAAGGATGGTCGCCGACCCGAACGGCCGAGGAAATTGTATTCAATCCGTACCAACGCGAGGGTTTTTGCTGGGGATAGAAAACCTATTAGGTTATGATTTGGATTTTTTTTCTACGTACCTATAGATAACGAGTCAAGTTATTTTTCCGGCGCCTTCTGGTTAGGTTAGCGAGTCCCACCTGCCATGTCGAAATTTGCCTTCACATTCTCAACTTACGTCTTAAAGGTGACGTCAGGGAAATTTCGACATGGCAGGTGGGACTCGCGGTTGCTTAGAGGTCATAGCGTCTGGTGTACCTAACCAGAAGACGCAGGTTCGAATCCTGCCTGCGAGTCGAATTTTTCCTTCACTTAAATAACTTTATAATCTTAGCATGAAAAATGCAAAAAAATCACAAAAAGATGCTTGGGCCAAGTTCATTAACTTGGCCATAGCATCTTTTTGTGATTTTATGTACTTGTAAAAGCTTACTTAAAATAAAAACTTAAACGAAACTCAACCTAACTGTGCTGGTTCATCTCTAAAATGCCATCAATGATGTATTAAAATCCATGAAGCTGCATAGACTAGGCCCTGAAGACTTAGAAATAAGAATCACGCTACTTCACACTTTGAAAAGTTGAAGGCTGAATGCTGGAAATAATTAAAACGATTAACTAAATGCAGTAACTCAACAACTCATATTTAAATTTTGAATAGAATCAAATATTTTTCCATCCTCATAATATTATAAATGCGAAAGTAACTCTGTCTGTCTGTTACGCTTTCCCGCTTAAACCTCTCAACCGATTTTGATAAAATTTGGCACAATCTTTAGACCCTGAGAAAGGACATAGGCTACCTTTTATTGCGATTTGTACTAAGTAACTATTCCACGCGGACGAAGTCGCGGGCGGAAGCTAGTTGAATATAAGAAGAAGAAAAAAGAAGAAAATAGCACATAAATAAAACAAAAAATACTTTGTATTTTCTTTGTGCAGTTGGGTATCAATTATATAGCACAATTATCATAGAAACGGTAACCTAGTCCGTTATGTATCAATCATAACATGCTTGTATGGTGCCCATCAGTGAGTAAAGAAATGAGAAAATAATATATTATATGTGTCACGCCATCAGAGCACGGCTATACGCATTTTTCAATAATCGCATATGAATTATAAAACATTGAGCTATTATAGAGATTGAACGCTCATACAGTAGAGGCAGGCCTGGGTAGATTTATTGTTCTACGAAATATAGAGTAAACACCACAAGTATTTATCTTATTTACATAAATACGAAAAAGATTAATAAAAAGTATAAAAAAATAACAAATATAAATTCTTCATATAATAGATAACTTGTAGGAAAGTTTTGGTACATACATGTGTCTACTTAGTTTTAAGTGCATGCTAGGCTATAGTGCGAAAGCATATAATACCTCAATACTGCAGCATAATAATTATGTGTAATAAAATAAAAATAAGTACATACTGTTGTTTCGTACAGTAATTTAATTAGCTCATAGGCAGATGCCTTTATCTGGACAGATTATATTTGCATGGAGAACTGTTAATTAATATAAATTATATTTAATCATAATTACATATAGCCAAGCCGTAGCTAGAAATTCTAGCTAGCTCCAGACCACAGGCAATTAGTAACAGGCCATAGCCATGATTAGGCCATCACGTGTGGGGATGTAGTTTCTAATACAACCATCTCTTAAGAGGCGAGAAAATATTTGAAGTGATCGTTGATCGTAGATTTCGTCTTCATTTACTGACGACTACGCTTATATCGGAGTCTGTGTTAAACTCGTATAGCTTTTTGGTGTTCGACGTGTGACATGTGTATTGCGCGTGAGAGCCATTGTCCCTGAGGTGCTGCAGCTCTACTTTGTTGTCCGAAGGGGCTCGACAACGCATCAGCAACTTCTTAGCTACTGCAGGTATCCATTGTTGGGAAGGCCTACTTACCTTTTAAAAAAAACTGCCCCATACTAGAATTTTCTCCTGTCCTGGAACCGACAACATGTGACGAAGAATCCTATTGGTCAGCCGATCGGCCAAACGTGTCCCCAAAACGCATCACCAATAAAAAAAACGCTTCCTAGTATGTCAATTTAGGTGATGTTAACAGGCAAAGGAAATTCAGTTGTCAGTTCAGGAGACAGTTAATACAAAACTACAGTCTACATACAATACCAGAAGCATATCAAAACACGAATCGAGGAAGTGCTTTTGCGTTTGCTAACACGAGACCATTTCCGAACGCACGACCCAGTTTGAATAGTTCTGTTTGGCACCAAAATAGCGCCTGGTGATCTTTTTGAACTGCTAGGTTGATCTCTTGTTCATAGGTTTTTCTTATTTAATTTTGTAAATTAAATTATATTTTTCTCATATTCTTTTAATATATCAACAATCCATAGCAACGAACTGTCACGGCCAACGCCATCTATCTAGGTTATTTGAACTATTATTTATAACAAACTGTTTGGTCGTGAACAAGTTCTAATACTCCACTCTACATGCATCATTAGAATAGGGTACGTACTTTGTGGAGCTTGAATATGATTAACAAATCGACTAATAAAGGCCCAATTAAGTTATAGGTAAGTTTTTAAAGTTTTTGGTGTTGACTGAACGGGGATGCTCTGAGTCTGACGCGTTCCCAAAAAATTAATTTTGGTATAGAATTTGTATGATTCACACACAGTTTTACGTTATAACGTCCGCTCTATGTCAATCATAAAATAAAAATGCATAACACAAATTAATCCGTTCAAAATTAAGTAAGTAATATCTTTTTTGTTCAGCTTCTGAAAGTCGGACTTGGGATTTGAGAAGGCTTAATCTCCTATTAATATGAGAGCCAAACAGTCAGTTCTCTAAGTTTTTTCTCGAAAAATTCAAATACCCGTGTTCTATGACTTAATTACGAATTTATCACAGAAAACTAGTGATTTGAAAGCACCCTGGAGCTGTATAACTAAGGTTTCATACCATAAAAGACTGTTGGATTGACCAGGTTTAAATAGAAGCAGTTTCTCGCTTTATTATTTTTTTATAAGTAAATTACTTTACAGTACCTACGAATGCCCCTATAACTGCATCAATAAATAATTTCTATCACACCTGAAGAGCACCATAGAGGTAAATTACAACAGAGGTATACCACCAGACAGGAATGTATATTTTTATTTACACCTCTCAATCCAGATCATTTTACAAACCGGCCATTGCTCTCGATCGCATTAAAAATTAATGCATTACTGCAAAAAATGGCGATCGCGCGTGCGTTTCCGGGCGAGTATGCGGTTGCAAAAACTGCGCGCGCGCCACTTGCAGCGCCGTGACGCGTTTTTCTTATTAATTAATGCTGTAAAGTGCGATGGGCACGCAAACGTTTGCTTTACAGCCAATTTACACTTGGCGTGGCTTGTGCTAGGCGCGCGAACCGATGGGCTCCGGGCGCCGCCCGGCTTAATTGTTGTCCGTGATTATTGACAAGTTGTAGTCACAATTAGAGCAAGATTCCTAGGTATAAAAACAACTGACCTAATTTTTGTTATTAATTAGGTACAGCGTGCATTAAACAGGAAGCTTTAAGCACAGATAATAGAATACTAGCTTTAAGACTATTTTTATGAGGGCCTTAACATGAATTCTATACTTACAATTATTCGTTTAAAAAATCTGTGAGAGAAAGTATTTTTCTATAAAAAATTATATATTAATTAATACAAAAATGCTACCCAAACGAGTTCTGATATGAAAATGACATTGCTGGCGCCAAAAGGCGCCATCCAAAATCGAATAAATTAGCCATCTAAAAGCCGTTTGTAAATCGAATCCCCGTATAAATTATTCGATATCCGCAACTCGGACAGTGTGAACGCTATTTAAGAATGGCAAATAGTAGGTACATCACTTGGACAAAAGAAAGCTAAAGTTTACCGTGTTATTTATGATCTGTGTTATTGATATTTTATTATTATGAAAAAGAAATACTTAACTACTAAGGATAATTAAGTATTTGTATTGTGTAGGCCGGTTTCTATTTATTTTTAGCGTTTATAACGTGTTGGCGTTGTTAGGATGATGCGTAGGTATTTAACAGTAGGTGTAAACAACCTCATGGTCGCACTTATTGTAAAAATCGACTTCATTAAACTATCCTGTAATGTATTTGTATCTCTCCGTGGGTGTCACCGTGGCGCCCTTGTTGTAATATAATAATAAAGTACCTAATTAGCACCTATTTTAGGGGACCTAAAAATACCGACGAACAGTGGTAGTTTATTTAGTGCACCTCTGCCTAACCTTTCGGGGAATACAGGCGTGATAGGTAAATGACCGATGTCAGATGTAAAGGAGAATTGATTTGTCTTTTTTTAAGAAACTTTGTCCGTGATAAATTCACACGCATGACATCTGCAATATTGGAACTAACTTGACTTGAACTGAACTGCCTCATTAGCCAAGTGGTCCTGAGCGCGACTGCTAAGTTAGAGGTCCTGGGTTCGATTCCCAGGTCGAGCAAAGTGTTATTGGGTTTTTCTACGAAATTCCCAGTAGCAGCTCGGAGTTAGGAATTTGTGCCCGGTTAATGGCAATAGGCTCGCCCCCTATTACATGGGACCTAAACATACCGGCGAAATGTGGGTGTACATTAGTACGCCTCTGCCTAACCCTTCGGGGAATACAGGCGTGATGGTATGTTATGTTGTTTTATGTGTTTGAACTGAAATGAGATACAGTTGAGTAAGCACTGAAACAAGCGATTTTTCACAGATACTACAAGAAAAAGTATTTTATTCACATTTAGTAGCCTTTATAGTCGTGCGTATACGCATATATATACAGTACTCCGCAAGATAGATACTGATAAAAACAGACGTACCAACATATTTATTTCTAATTACACATTTCTACGTCATATTCTAATTTTGTAATACCTAAGTATTTATTTAAAACCACAAAAACCCACAAATAACTAATAATGAGTCATCAAAAAATATTAATACACAGAGAACGTTAAACCTCCTTTTATAAGTACATGACCTTTTTCGCACTACACTGGCCAATTCAAATAAGGAATGTAGTTTAAAATAGCGATGTGTCGGCGCAAGCGCACCCCGTGACGTCAGCAGGAATTCAACTCGGAAATGAGTCACAGACGAGTCGCCTGAGTTTGTTTGAATCATAGGGAATGCGGTCCAAGCCTTGGTGCTTTTATACGTCGCGTTCTTTTAGTTTTTAAATGGTTATTTTTTGTCTATGTCGCAAATTCTAGAAATTTGGACTAGCAAAGTTCGCCTTCAAAAGCACTCAAACTTTGCTTATGATAATATTATGTTATTGAACCAAATACTAAAACAAGGCAGAAAAGTGCAAATGCATTTCATTCATTCTTCACATCAACTTAGCGATTACACACTTAGCACAAATCTCTCAGCAGAAATCTTACTCGCTACTGTCTTGGGTTCGATTCCTAGGTCGAGCAAAGTGTTTTTCTATGAAATTCTCAGTAGCAGCCCGGAGTACTAGTTTGTGTCCGGTTAATGGCACTAGGCTCGCCCCCATTGACCTAAACATACCAGCGAACTGTGGGTGTCTGCCTATTGCTTCGGGGAATACAAGTGTATGTTAGGTATGTTAAATTCTTTCATAATCCCATGATCCCTAATACCCTTATTCTTTATACAAAATCAGTTTACAAGAATCGATTATTTATTTTAAAATAAGAATTCGAAAACGATTAAAAATGTCTTGCAATATAAAGATCCTCACTAGCTTATACACCAAAATAAGATGAGCCTCGTTACCGGCCGTGTACTAAGAAAATATACCTCAATGGTAGTTCAGCCAGAACTGGTGACTATTACAGGACAAAGGACAAAGCCTACCAGCACGTTTATACTGTTTTTGGATGAGTTTACAAGATACCCAGTCATTGTTCAAGATCTTAAATCAAAATTATTAACAGTCTGGTATTTTAACGCTGATATTAAAAAAATGGCATCGATTTTGGTTTGGATTGACAATGTACCTAGCTCACATTGTAACTAAACCTTACTTAAAGTAGGTGTAATTGCAGTAAAGAATAATAAATATAATTATGCCGTAACTTACAATATAACGTACCATTACGCCTGTATTCTCCGATGTAAGAGAGCAGGGAGGAGTGTGTAGGAATAAATACACCCACATGTTATATTTTTAAGTTTCATGTAACAGCCAGGTTCAGTCCAGGCAAGCCTATTGCCATTACCGGGCACTGAACTCCAAGATGCTGCGTAATTTTCTTGTCCATTTCTTAACTGTTTTTTTAATTAACTTTTTGTGATTTTTTTTTTGCATTTTTCATGCTAATTTTATAAAGTTATTTAGTGAAAAATTCGACTCGCAGGCAGGATTCGAACCTGCGTCTTCTGGCTTCTGGGACTCGCGGTGGCTTGGTGGTCATAGCGTCTGGCGTACCTAGCCAGAAGACGCAGGATCGAATCCTGCCTGCGAGTGAATTTTTCCTTCACTAAATAACTGTTTTTTTAATGTTAAGAAAATGTATCTTTCGATAGTCTCTTTAATTTTTTTTTATGCCGTCTTGCTGATTTCTTTATGTTCATAACCTACGAGCTATTACCTACCTACCTATATGGAGTCAGATAAAGATACTTTAATCACAGATAATAGAATACTAGTAGATACTTTAATTTAAGAAAGGTCTCGAGTACAAATGCAAGACACGTACCTATGATTACAGTTTTTCTAAATTATACTGTCAAGTTTCAATATTTGAGGGTTATTTGTCTAAAGCCATGTTGAAAAAAAAAGCTTTCAATTAAGAATTCTTCCCTTTGTCAGTTAAGAAATAAAATAATAATAAACATCTAAAAACAATAGTTAATAGTACATATCTAGCTTAATTATTTTCTAAATTGATGTCTAGTCCTACACACTTGTCCATTTCACTTCATTATTGGCTGAATTGTCGTGAATGCCTTTGCTATTAAAAAAAAGTTTAACAGAATCTGTCAACCTTTGACGTTTGCAGAAACGTAAATCTTCTTATCTGATTTACGTCTATCAAAACAATAAAATGAACTTAGAAAATGAACCACTTACACACATTTACATAACCAACACATGTACAAATTCATTTGAATAAATAAACAAAGTAGGTACATTATTATGATTGTTTGCAAAGATCAACGACTCTAGCCAATGATGCGAGCGACCATTATACGGTAGAAACAATATGATCGTTTCATACAACCTTATTTGCGCGGATTTGCTTGCTTAGTGTATTTATTTTTTACTTCACCGTTGGTCTTATGATATTTGTTAAATATTTTTTCGTTTTGTTTTATATTAGCAGGTGTAGTAATAATATCCTACCGGCAATTTCTAATTATTTTTTTATCGACCATATACATTAAAAACACGTAGTTTATCTATATATCTATCTATATATCTTGGTTATTTTGTATTTGAGAAAACAATTCAAATTATTTATTGTTAATTAAGTACTTATGTTGTTTTTCTCATTAATTATTCCAGATAGGTACTGAGAATCATACGGTATCAATCCGCACAGACCGTGGGCCAACTAGTTTTTTTTTAGAAAACTTACTTGCGTCGCGCATCACTTATTTCTTGTTTACCCTTTACAATGAATATGCCTTAGATTTTACCGTAGACACCCTATTTGCAATAAATTTTAGTTTTCAAATTCAAATTCTTTATTAGCATAAAACGGTATAATATGAAGTTGTTAAATTATATTTTGATCAATAATGTTTTGCTAATTACAGTATCTATACTAATAGGTATATAAAGCTGAAGAGTTTGTTTGCTTGCTTAAACGCGGAATCTGAGGAACTACTGGTCCGTTAAAAGTTTTGCCCGATGTGAAAGCACAAGCAGGTTCTAAGACGGAGCATGCTATTTTAGTGAAGGGAAAATTCGATTTGCAGACAGGATTCGAACCTGCGTCTTCTGGTTAGATACACCAGACGCTAGGACCACCTGCCATGCCGAAATACCACAAATACACAATACCAACACAAAAATATGGAGCATGCTTTTAGACTACATACTACACACTATACCGGCTTGGTAGCATATGTTAGGGTAACCATTTTTTTTTCGTTTGAATCAATCAATCGAATTGTCGTCACAACCTCGGTATCGCATCAAACTGCTCTTGTGTTGCAGATGATGTCAATGGGTGATGATTACCAAGTCCTTACCATAAGGTGGCTTGTTATGGTTTGCCGATATAAATAATTAAAAAACCCCAGAACGGCGTGTTTAATTTTAGTGAAAAGTATACATTCTTCAGGTCCCAAGCGAATCGAAATTGGCTCTATAGTTTAAGTCATAAACTACTTACAGACTGACAAACATATAGACAAGCTCAGTCCGCGTGTTAGTACCTCAGTGTTGATATTTATAACTGTATTTTCGATAAATATGAATATTAATAGTAAGCAAATATAGATATGAATATTAATACTTAGTTGTAGATTTTTTAAATATACACGGGTCGGCCTTATCTCGATCTGCGGTTTTTTATCAAGCAACATGTTTCAAGTATGCAGTGATAGCCTAGTGATATGACCATTGGACCGCCAAGTCAAAGGTTTGACACGACACGTTTGGCGTAGCGGCTGAGCGATCGGCTTCTGCGACACGTGTTTTGGGTTCGATCCCCACACGGAGCAAATATTTGTATGATCTACAGGTAGTTGTTCCGGGTCTGGGCGTTTGTGTATGTGAGAATTTGTGTTTGTAAACGCACCCACGATACAGGAGAAAATCCTAGTGTGGGGCAACGTTTAAAAAAAAAAGTTCTCGAGTTCGAATCCAAGGCACGCACCTCTGACTTTTCGAAGTCAAGTTAATACGCACATTTAGGGATGTTCGATCCGATCCGATACTTTGGTGGATCGATACAATGGAATACGATCCACCCGATTTTTGTATCGATACAATGGCTTTCGATCCGTTAGTGGATCGATACACGTACAAGGAGGATCGGATCGAATGATATTAGTTTTAAATTTTGTATGAACTTAGAGGTAGACCGTTTGGGAAACACTGAGCAATATAACCAGACGTTATTGCTCAGTGGTAGGAACGTCTGTGCCCTCCGAACATCTTTTTTGTCGTTAACCAAACATACATTAACTGAAAGCCGTATTTGCCTGGATCCAGAACGGCTACCCAAATTATTGTTTTTACCTATATTAAATTTTAAAGATAATCAAAGAGAAAAGTAAAATTTTGGTTTTGTTCCTTTAAATTAAACTTTGAAGCTATAAAATACAAAATCTTTTTTTTTAATATTTGATACGATACTGGATCGATCCAAAAAATCGTATCCAATCAATTGAATCGATACAGCGTATTACGATCCATTTTGATCCAGAATATCGATACAAACCACCTGGATCGAACATCCCTACGCACATTATTAACGCGCTTAAACGGTGAAGGGAAACATCGTGAGGAAACCTGCATGCCTGAGAGATTTTCTTGACGGTGTGTGAAGTCTGCCAACCCGTATTAGGCCAGCGTAGTGGACTATAATAGCCTAATCCCTCTCATTATCAGAGGTGACCGTGCCCAGTAGTGGGACAATGTAATGGGTTGATTATGTTATGCTAAACATTTTTGTTAACATGTTTCAAGAAGTGGATCATAAGAAAATTAACGGCTAAGATACAACCTAGCTACCTTCATAGACACAAACTTTAATAAAAAATATACTACCATCTGGCATCTCTTAATTGAAAGGTTAGGCACTGGTGTACTGATGTATGTAACATAACAGTCTACCTATGTTTTTACGGACCAATAGCAAATACCAAACATTAGGATAATGTAATTTTTCTCATTAGCTGCCTCATTAGCCAAGTGGTCCTGAGTGCGACTGCTACGCTAGAGGTCCTGGGTTCGATTCCCAGGTCGAGCAAAGTGTTATTGGGTTTTTCTATGAAATTCCCAGTAGCAGCTCGGAGTTAGGAATTTGTGCCCGGTTAATGGCAATAGGCTCGCCCCCTATTACATGGGACCTAAACATACCGGCGAACTGTGGGTGTACATTAGTACGCCTCTGCCTAACCCTTCGGGGAATACAGGCGTGATGGTATGTTAATTTTTCTCATAAAAAAATGATAATATTGTGCCCAAACTGAAAATCTCACTCTCAGTAACTGCATGCAACCAATAAGATGGTCTAAATATTTGCTATAAATAACTGCGATACCCATGGCATAAGTAGTTTATCAACGTAATTTTATTGCTTGTGGTATCGAATTTGTCTTCCACATTCTAAAAGTATAAAGTTCGTCTCAAAGTGACGTCAGCAAGTTTATTGATGATATTACTGTCTTCCAATCGACATTTATTTAGGCTCACCAACGACATATTTACAACTAGCAAGCACTAATCCTTGACAAGATTTCTTGACATGACTTACTTTACAGTTCGTTCAATGCTGAATGTACCTTGCGTAAGTGTAGCCTTACCTATTTACTATTATTTTTTTATTTACCTAAATTCTAAACAAGTATGAATTATTTTAATCAGTTAAGAAACGAGATCCCTTATATTGGGAAATAATATCATCATCACAAGGGGAAAAATTGCATCTGATTTTCACACAAAAAATAACGGGAGCACTCCATATATGTGTAGGTACTCGTACACAGCCGTATTGTGTGAAAATTTACTCAAAACATTTGTTTTGATTAATAGTAGGAAGGACAGTCGCATGTCAGACGGAAAATGTGCCAAATTGACGATCCCACGGGTCGTATCAACGTGGCAAGCCCAGACGTAAATGGTGGGATGACCCGGACTCTTTCCAAAAAGACTGGTCCCTAACAGCAATAGAGATAGTGAGGTGGAAGAAGAGTGGGAGACCTTTGCCCTGTAGTAGGACACTATAGGATATGAATCTTGCTGATCTGGTATCGTCGTATGACGGATCGTTGAGCTCACTAAATAAGCTGAGCTACATGATGCCTGATGTATGCGTGCCGTCAGTTACGACAGCTCAACTCAAAGCTGCTATTTATTATAATATTGCCCTACATTGTAACACTCGCATAATATCTGATAATACTAATAATACTGTCTGGACTTTAAAAGGGACCATGACTCTCTGAATTTGTTTCGGTGATTTTTCTCAGAAGTAGTTAGAAAATGCCGTGGCAATCTAGTTTAAAAAATGTAAAAAATTGACTTGTAAAACTGTCTTTAAAAGATCTATTTCCGGAAATAAATATCATCGTCATTTAATAATAATAATTGTTGGTAAGTACTGACACGTGCCACGGTCCTAGAAACAGTAGGTAATCCTACGGTTAAGATTTACTACTAGTACTAGCATTTACACACGATTATTTGATGTCCTACTCTAAATTTCTAGTCATTTATAGCTCTGTAGCCTGAATCTAGGTTACACGCGCAACTGTGACGTCACGCTACAGTGCAAACTAGATAGGGTGACCATAGTTCTTGGATGGACATTGCGGATATTATTTTTCAATACAAACCAATAAAATGTAGAATTATCAACATTTTATAATAATCTTTTTGTGATTTTTTGCATTTTTCATGCTAAGATTAGAAAGTTATTTTAGTGAAGGAAAAATTCGACTCGCAGGCAGGATTCAAACCAGCGTCTTCTGGCTAGGTACCTACGCCAGTCGCTATGACCTCTAAGCCACCGCGAGTCCTACCTGCCATGTCGAAATTTGCCTTCACATTCTCAACTTACGTCTTATAGGTTGAAAAGCCTTTATATCACGCGTATATGCACCAAAACATAAAATTATAACACCTTGATTGTTTCATGTAGAAATTGGCAAAAAAGAAGAAGGCTTTACGTGTCCACATTCTCAATTTGAATCGCCTGTCACTTCAAGTTGATACGAAATATCACACGCATTAAAAGCATTAAAATGTACAAGCAGTAACAGACAATTAAGGAAATCGCTAAATCGTCACGACTATGCGCAAACGTGATGCTTAGACAACACGTTACTCCCACCACTACTCACTTTGACAGCTACATGAATTGATCTGTAAATCTATGGTAATAATAAAAAAAGTTCGTGGCTGAGCGATCGACTGCTGCGAAACGGATCGCGGATTCGTTTCCCGCACGGTACAAATATTTGCATGACCAAGGCGTAGAAGTCCCGGGTTTGGGTATTTGTGTTGTAAGAATTTTAAATGCACCCATTTTATAGAAGAAAATCTTATTGTCAGGCAACATTTTTCAATAAAGATCAAAACCGATAGCTGTACTCATTGGTTTACAAAGTAGGTAGTGTTAAGGAAGTGGTGAGGGGTACTATTTGTATTTCCATCAAAAAGTCTCGTTTTTTATCCAAAAATTATACTCATCGTCCCGTAATTTCCTGAAGTGCTAACCTGGCTGTACTTAATATCGTTGTAAATTGTAATCAATTAAGTTTAAACGATACCAACTAATGGGTGCTAGGTTAGGGCAAAATGTATGTTCTCTATGATTTAGTTCACAGTTAAAGTGTTCCAATTACAAATACATACGTCTTTTATAAAGGGGACAGTTCGCAGATAAAATCTATAAACATTCAAAGTCAAAGTCAAAAGTCAAAATCATTTATTCAATATAGACTACTTACTAGGTAGTACTTATTGAACGTCATTTTTACATTATAGACAGCCCCCAAAACGCCCGCCCTTCACCGCTTCCTAGTGTTTTCGCTGGGAAGAAGAAGCGGCGCAACAAACTCCCCAGCAAACACATTTCTGTCTGTTAAGTTACTAAGGCGTTATACAAGATTTCAAATCATTGTTTGGGATACTTAATAATTTATTCATTGCTACTGTCAGCTGGCGCACATGTTATTATTTTCAATCAGTATTTATATATTTTTTAATAATTTTAACATAGTTATATACCTTCATCTCTTCATCTCTTCCTCTCTTCATCTTATCGTGACAATTTTATCCCATGATTTCTCCATGAATAATAGGACATATCCCTTTCCCCTCCCATGAACAGGTCATGAACTCGAAAAAATTACATAAAATAATAAATAAAGCGAACTAGATCATCAGTTGACTAATTCGTAATGTTTACATGAACCATCAACGGATCCGCGTCGACGCTGCGCGCGCGCAATTTTTTGTACGAGAACGAACGGGACGGCCGGTGACGCGGCGTTTGCCTTTATATTTAGCCATTTGGGCCGTTGAACTTTGGTTAGTATTTTACATACACTTTTCTAGGACTTTATTCATCCAGATCTGGTATCTTGGATCAATGATGATCACTTGATCAGCTTTGTAAGGAAGTTATGGAGACAAGAAAGGTGTTAAAAGCTAAGATTCAGAAACGAGCTGAGTGCAAAACAAGATATGATCATTCTACTGCCAAGTTGGTCTCGAGATTTTAATTAATTAACATTAGTGCCTCATTATTCTAGTGGTTCTAAGCGCGACTGCTACACTAGAAGTCTGGGGATTGATTCTCAGGTTTAGTAAACTGTTATTGGGTTTTTTTTTATAAAATTTTAGATTTATGACCCGTTAATGGCAATAAGCTTGTCCTCTTCTACATGGCACATAAATATACCGGCGAACTGTGGGTGTAAATTAGTACCCTTCTGCCTAAACTATTGGGAATACAGGCGCGATATGAAAGCTAAAAGAACTATTACATTTATCAAAATGTTCGCCAAATATCGAGTACTGGTAGTGTCAACAGTCTGGTTGACATTCAGATACAGAAATAAATGTCTACCCTTTGTGCAGGCGGCCGAGTACGATGGTAACAGACAGTGCACAGACAGATTTCAGAGGGTTAAACTTAGACCCAAACTCAAACTGAGACTTTGATTGCGTTCATATGCACACATCCTAACATGAACATGAACTCGGAGAGGGATAAATAGTACCTAATAAAAAATATATGTAGTCGACGATATTAGATTCCAATTTAATTATGCTTTTTGAAAAAATCCCGTAACGTAGCAAACAAAACTAGATTTGAATGGAGAGAAGTAGCACTACAGGATCTTCATTTAGAAGTGATTATCTCCTTAAAAAAAATATTAAGGCTGATCGTTTCGCTCAGCCCGCCAAATTCAAATTACAATTGGTTTTAAGAATTAAAACCTTAACTTGTAAATCGATATTGTAGCTAAAAGTAGTGTCAATCGTAAATTTTGGCCAAAATTGACGATTGACCCTGCTTCTTTAACGTTTATTAAGCAAAGTTTTTAATGCTCAGTTGTGAATATTGTATAGCTAATGCCGCAATTACTACAGCTAGGAATCTAGAATGTGTTAAAGACCTACAAATTGCGAAAAACCAATTGAAATTAGAATTTGGCGGGCTGAGCGAAACGATCAGCCTTAAATTAATTAATTACTTTTTTTTAGATGAGATGAAGATAGTAAAATATATAATATGATGCAAATTAAATTGCGTGCCATAGCATAACTTAGGGGTTCAGAATACTAAACACAATATAACTTAGTAAATAGTTGTATTTCGTGGTAGTTTTTATTATTAATTTAATTTTTATTTTTATTGTGAACCCGCTGATAGAAAATATACCATGACACCTTACTTTTTTATGGGAGAGGTGAGCAAACGAGAAGACGGATCACCTGATGGTAAGCAACACCAGAGGAGCCGCAAGTGCATTGTCCGCCTTTTAAAAGGGTTTGGGCCTCCGGTAACCTCACTCACTCGGCGAAACACAATGCAAGCGTTGTTTCACGCCGGTTTTCAGTGAGGCCGTGGTTTTACTCAGGTCGAGCCGGCCCATTCGCGCTGAAGCATGGCTCTCCCACGCCTATATTATTTCGCTAATAGGTTCGTCTGGTCCTTCTGTCGTTCCCCTGGATGTCTGGAGCATCGTTTGACCTGTACATTGCGTACGTATAGACTGATCTCTAAATATAGAAGTCAAGTGGTGAGCACCGCGAACCGGCCGCTCCTATCGCGGATTTTAACTTTTTTTGTATGCATTTGCGTAAAATTGCATGCCTGTGTAAGTGTGTAGCTCCTTGATATGCAACGGTAAGCTTAGTTACATGATTAGTAAAATGATATTCATCACACTGTAGTCGACTTTCCTCTAAAAGGGCATAGGCCACTTATTTTGATACTACTTATGTCTGTAATTTAAAAGAGCCCATGATTCGTTGAGTGTCTTTCGGTGTTTTTTCTCAGAGGTCGACAGCTAGGAAATGTCTAAAAATACATAAAAAATTAAAACATTCGACTTATAAGTACATAATACACATACATAATCAACCCATTATTCTGTTCCACTGCAGGGCACGGGTATCCTCTCAGAATAAGAGTGGTTATAGCCTATAATCCACCACGCTGGCCTACTTGGCAGTCTGCGCCGTCGAGAAAATTTCTCAGCCACGGAGGTTTCCTCACGATGTTTTCCTTCACCGTTTAAGCGAGTAATAATTTATTTATACAGCGACCCGCCCGCGGTTTCACCCACGCTGCCCCGTTCCCAAGATTCATAGGCTTATGTGAAATAGCTCAAAACCTTCCTCTTCACTTACTCTATCTATTAAAACAAACCACATCAAAATCCGTTGCGTAGTTTTTAAGATCTAAGCATACATAGGGACAGACAGACAGCGGGAAGCGACTTTGTTTTATACTATGCAGTGATACGCCCATGATTACTAAGAGTTAGAGGTGAGTGCACTGGATTCGACTTACAACTTGTCAGACTAATGGTCATACCAATAAGATATCAATGCTTAACTATGACCCCTCAGGTCATAGTTAGGAAATAACTGCTAATCAACTGATCTGATTAAACTAGGGTTGCTGCGATAAGTTAAACTTTCGTTAAGCTTTCGTTAACTTACGTGAATCCGTTGACCCCGGTTTATATACGAACACATAATAACCGTTAGTACCCAAAAAAGCCTGACAACCAGTCTATCCTTCGAATATCGGTATTACAAAGCAATAGGGTTGTGGAATTGTGGATGTCTGAAAGTAGGCCCTACGTTTAAAATACTGATTTCCAGCCGTATCTGGTTAGACTGGAAGCCGTATACTGATTTACACTCACAGGCCGCCGGTAAGTTTAGGTCCCATGCAATTCAGGGCGACCATACAGATCCTCCATACAGATGAAACTCATGTAAAAACATTATTGTGTGTTATTAAATACAAATATTATTTTGAACGGATCTAGTATGGCCACTTTTGATGAAGAAAATAGAATATTGTTTATTGCACATCAAAAACGAATGTAAAGTACGATTTGATAAATCATAGAAAGGTAGCTGATATGATTCTCAGACACATGACTACACAATATTCCATAACATTCTAGTATAAGCAGAACTCTAAACAATACCTATACCATTTGAGGTCAGATTACTCTGCTATGCCGCTGACCCCTGAAAGCCTGCCCCCAAGAAGGCGTTATCGCGCACTTTGAGAGAGACTTCAATAGACAGAATATGGTCTCATGTTATAAGAGTCCCAGAATCCCATATAAATCATCATAACCATTGTTCTTTAAGCAGATATAAAATATAAACATATGTTAAGCCGCAACTCACAAGCGGTTAGTCATTCAGTTTCTTAGTATTTGCTCCCAGCGTGTGTGGGTCGTCGAACCACTGCGATCTGTAGGCATTTTCCTTATATACCTACTTGTGCATAGCTTTGTTCATAAGCTATAATAGGGAATTTGCTTATGATTCGAGGCAAATATTTTTGTGGAATGATCATTTCAGGAGGATTGTAATTACTTAAACGTGGAGAAGTGTTTTGACGCCTGGGTGTGACAATTTATCTTTATATTTTGTATAATTATTTAGGATTTTATTTGTTAACTTGAAAACTAACCAATGTTTATACATATTATATATACTTAGTAAAATTCAACTATTCAATTCAACTTACCGGAAATAAATAAAATGCCATATTAATAATAATAATTGTTGAATTATAATAATTATTGTAAAAAAAAGCTATAAGTAAAATCAGGGTGTTAAAAATACGAAAAAACATAGCAAAACGGAACTTATATTAAATGCTATTTTGTGATTTTACCCTACATTTAGGTTTGTAATTACTGGGTATAAAATTTATATTAGTACCCTCTTATGTACTAAATTAAGAATACAAAGACTAGGGCGTAGGACTTGCGATCATGTGGTTGCCGGTTCGGAACCCACCCATTGCACTACCGACGTGAACCCACTCGTAACACAACCATTTTAGCTTAGCACGAGGGGTTAAAAAGAATACTAGCAATGTGCGACCGACATTGCTAGTAAGCTTTTTAAAAAAATCATGATTTTTTGATTTTGTGCGACCCACATTTCTAGTGAAAATAAAAAAAAATGCTTATGCTTGACATTTCTTTGTACTATGGAAATGACAGTGCAGCGATAGCCTAGTGATATAAACATTGGTCTCGAGTTCGAATCCAAGTCACCTCTGAATGTTCGAAGAATGTGCGTAGTATGACATTGTAAGAAAAACTGCCTCATTAGCCTAGTGGTCTTGAGCGCGACTGCTACGCTTGAGGTCTTGGGTTCGATTCCCAGGTCGAGCAAAGTGTTATTGGGTTTTTCTATGAAATTTCCAATAGCAGCTCGGAGTTTGGAATTAGTGCCCGGTTAATGGCAATAGGCTCGCCCCCTATTACATGGGACCTAGACATACCGGCGAACTGTGGGTGTACATTAGTACGCCTCTGCCTAACCCTTCGGGGAAAACAGGCGTGACGGTATGTTATGTAAGAAAATCTGTGAGATTTTCTCGATGTCTTGTGAAGTCTGCCCGCTGCATTAGGCCAGCGTGGTGGACAATAGCCTAATTCTTCTAATTCTGAGAGGAGACCCGTGCCCGGATTTGGAACACTGTAATGGATTGATTATGTATGTAATTGACAATATGGTGCGTCTAATTTTGAAGATACGTCAAACCAAATTGAGTTTAAGTGGCCCATTTTTTTGGAGCTTTGCAAAGAAAATTACATGGCAACCCATCGCATTAGCGTACCTTCTATAACCGAGGTAACTAAAATAGTGAGATCAATCATTTTTTCGACGTCTCTCTAGATTTTAATCTCGCGATAGTTCGAGTCATGCTCTCGCAAAAACAGCCGGCCAGTGTCGATCGAGTCGTACCTACTTAGAATTTAGGAAAAAAAATCCAACCTTAATTCTAAGTTATCGCGAGATTTTGTATGGATTCCTAGTAAAATTTTGCAACTGGTAAAATTTATTTGTAACTGTGGAAACTTTTTTGTTTCTTGAAACTTTTTCAGTGGTTGTGAAACTCAACGACTTCTAACTAACCTCATTATATAACCTCACTATTATAAAAATACCTCCTTGGTAAAGTAGTCCCGAGCATGACTTCTTATACGAAATCTTGAATTGAATTCCCTGGTAGTAAAGTGGTATTGTTTTTTTATGGTTTACTAGCTTCTGCCCGCGGCTCCGCCCCCGTGGAATCGGTCTGTCATCACGGCCCACGGGAACGGGATAAAAAGTATCCTATGTCCGTCTCCTGGTTCTAAGCTACCTCTCCACCAATTTTCAGCCAAATCGGTTCAGCCGTTCTTGAGTTATAAATGAAGTAACTAACACGACTTTCTTTTATATATATAGATATAGATATAGATGAAATAATACTTATTTGGAATTTGTATTTAATGGCAATAGGCTTATTTAAAACATAGTACATCAGTATTCCTTTTCATAACGGGGAAGGCAGGCTTCTCCTGCAGCTGAAACCCACTAACATACAATCAATGTTAGTGGGTTTCAGCTGCAGGAGAAGATAGAGTAAAGAATGTATAGGATGTTAGTTTTTGAAAAGAGCTATTAAATATATGCAAAATTATTCCCCCGTGTTAGAATTATCTTAGAATACTGTAGCCCAAGCTTCGTGCTTCGTGCACTTTCGAAATCGTATTCGTATCGAAATCGAGATTAATTTGTATGAGAGGGAGATTAATGAACGTAGATGAAGCGAAAGTGGTGTGCCACGATCGCAGCGAGTGTAGTCTCTGTCTACCCCAATGGGATACAGATGTGCAAATATGTATGTATGAGATTTGTGGCAGAAAAAAACTCATTCATTTACGATACGATTTCGATAGTTGTTCGTGTTTGGCATACTTTTCCTCACTGCCACTCTGATAGGCATCTCGTAAGAGGCGAGAAATTATCTGACTTGCTCGGTGGTGGGAGCTCTTGAGGTCTGACTGGCTGGCGACCACAATTACGTCAGAGTCTGTCGTAAAGCACCTTGTCTGTGTTTTGACATTTGCGCGTAAAAGCCAGTTTTTTTTTAAAAGAAAACGTTGCCCCACACCAGGATTTTCTCCTGTATCGTGGGTGCGTTTACAAACACAAATTCTCACATACACAAACGCCCAGACCCGGAACAACTACCTGTAGATCATACAAATATTTGCTCCGGGGATCAAACCCACAACACGTGTCGCAGAAGCCGATCGCTCAGCCGCTACGCAAACGTGTCGTCAAAGTTACCCCTCGGTTGCTACTAGCAGTCTGCAGTCCGTAGGGACTCTTAAAGGTCAGCAACGCATCAGCAACTCCTCTGGTGTTGCAGGTGTCTATGGGCGACTGATGACTTCTTACCGCCAGGTGGTTCGTCAGCTCGTTTGCCAACTGAGTCAATAAAAAATTACAGGTCTTACAGGTATGACCCCAAATTTCTCTATTCTACCTCATAGCAGCTGGCATTGTGGTTCGCACATGTAAATTATGCCCGCCAATTGATGTAAACAGGTCACCAATTCAGATGTCCTCGAGTGCCAATAACGGTTATTGTCGAATTTATTTATTCATATTATCAGTAACTCTGTATATCTTTTTTACATTTTATTTTATAAGAAAGCTTGTCGGTGTCGTAGTGGTAAAAAGAGGTTTTTTTGATGTTGATAATCCAGTTTTGATTTTAGATGTTGCCAAAATAAAATAATTAACCATAGGTTCTTCTATATATTTAGTACATAATTTGCGGTAAGTTAGGCAGGTATTTTTACTCGACTACGAAAAAGGGAAAAGTAATGAGCTTAAGTCTATTATTGTTCGATCCTAGCTCAAAAACTACTGATCAGATTTTGACATGTGAGTTGAGTTTGAGTGATAATAAGTTTGGCATTTACAGGTTATAGCGGCATGCAACCAAGGCTATAAATTGTACACCACTTTTTCTGGACATAGGAAAATTGTCTTGATTCGTTACAGTTAGTCTATGCTCATAGTAACAACAGCCCATAGCAGAATCTTCCCCACACCTCCTCCAACTTTTTACATCCTAGTACAATATTAATATTATGATTGTCGAAAAATATTAGACCTCGGGGTAGAACCGTTAATAAACGATAAGCTAAAATATTTGATTTTGTTTCAAGGACTGATTGAACTTACATATTAATTAAATGCTGACCTCAGGAGTTGTGTCTACGAGAATACTACGCTTGAATGTTTGTTTGAATATTAATGAATGGTATAGAAAGAAGCGTTGTAAAATCATAAATACATACAATCACGCATGTATTCCCCGAAGGGTTAGGCAGAGGCGTACTAATGTACACCCACAACCAGTTTGACTTTTCAAAAGTAGTAACTATTTTAATCGTATAATTGATATAAATCATTTTGACTTTGACTTCGCTTTGATTCTGACTTGACTTGACACAGATCGCCATAGGAGCCAATCCTATTTCGATTAACCGATTACACATATCCCAAACTTCGAACCGCTACTCAGGATTTCATAGAAAAACCCAATATACCTAACAGTTTTCTTGACCTGAGAATCGAACCAAGGACTTCTGGACTGGGATCACTAAAATAACGAGGCAATGAGGACATTGCAATATATTATTTATCACACAAGACATCGAAACTTGTACCTATCGGTGTCGCTGATTTCAGCTTACAGATAACGATCGTATAGTAAACAATGATTAATTATCATTTCATAATAACTTTGAATGATTTGGTCTTTAGAATTGTTGAATATGCCTATGCTATGCCCTAGATCTATACTTAAATTGCTTGATGTTTGCATTGACTTGTGGCTAAGTACTAACTAAGCTGATCAACTGATCTGCAAGGTTAAGCTGCGCTTGCCGCGGTAAGTGTGTGGATGGGTGACCATTCTTAACACATCGAGACCCCTCCATGCCTTGCTGAGGACGTAAAGCTGCCGGTCCCGAACAATTGTCATACAAAAATCTATGACAGTTGTTCGTGGTAGTCATTAGCCCAAAAAAGCTTGACGTCAAGCAATTAATCCTCCGAATATCGGTATAGTCCAGAAATTGGGATGCGGAGGTCTGAACAATTTAAGCGGCGGTAGCCTAATGGCTAAGGCGTCGGACTTGCGATCATGTGGTTGCCGGTTCGAAACCCACCCATTACACTTACTACCGACGTGAACCCACTCGTAACACAAGCATTTTAGCTTAGCACGAGGGGTTAACAAGAATACTAGTGATGTGCGATCCACATTGCTAGTAAGCTTTTTTTTAAAAAAAAAATCGGAAAAAAATACTGCCTCATTAGCCTAGTGGTCACCCCCTATTACATGGGACCTTTAAGATACCGGTGAACTGTGGATGTACATTAGTACGCCTCTGCCTAACCCTTCTTACCAGTACCCAGTACACATGGCTATACATTTCCAGTACCAGCTGACCTTGTATTTTGTAGGCTTTCCATATAAATGTGAGGTCAGCTCATAATGGATAAGTATAACTGGCCGTGCCTACCATTACTGTAAGGTGCCAAAGAGTTTTACTGTTTTCCTTATGTATTTAATACCCATATCATGGCGTGGTCCATTTTAGACCCATTTTTTCTTCATTGTGTTCTAAAGAATATCTACCAAAGTCTATCAACTGTATGGTGCCTCTATAGTATCATTTGATAAGGACTGATTTCCCTTGGGTTGCCTCCAAATCCCTATCATTTGACATCCACAGTTCCCCCATAAGTTTAGGTTCTATGTAGGGGGCAAAGCCTCTTGCCATTAGTATTTTTTCCAACGGGTAAACCTACTGAGAATTTCATAGAAAACTTAATAGTAGGTACTTTGTTTGGGGATCGAACCCTAGTTCTAGGTTAAAAATAAAGAGGGGAGAGAGAATTTCATTCTGGCCGGCCGACAATGGTCTAATTTTTTTTTCAGTTCAAAAACCTAATCTTGTTTCCAGTATAAAAACGGCACAAGTTGCCCTCTCTGAATTTTATGCACTATCTTCTTTTTTTTTAAAAGCCCATGGTGACCTGTTCGGCCGTCGGGCGTCGAACGAATTCATTGTGTCCATGTGTGCGTGGACGCACAATTGATTGCGTATGTAGGTGTGACGCTCCTTACAAGGAGCGACTAATGAATTAATTGGTGCTATAGTTTTTGGATGTGGTTTTGTATTTCGGTATTATTTCATAACTTCTTCTTCTTCGAGGATACGAAGACTTAATTTTTTTTTGTTAAATACTCTTCGTCCAAAACTTAGCCACTTCTAAAGCGTTGTCAGTGGCAGCGCAGAGGTCGCCAGAGCCATAGTTTGCGACACAGCTCCACATCCGCACCCTATAACCGTTTCGTCGAGATATTATACTTCACTAAATTTCATAACAATGTCTGTACCTTTTTTTATGGGATAGGTGAGCAAATGATCAGACGGTTCACCTGATGGTAAGCGATAATCGCCGCCAATAGACACCCGCAACACCAGAGGAGTCACAAGTGCGTTGCCCGCCTTTTAACAGGCTTTGGGCCTCCGGTAACCTCACTCACCCGGCGAAACACGGCGTGTATAATATGATACACGAAATTCATCGCTATGTTTAGGTCCCATTGCCATTCATCATCATCATCAGCCTATATTAGTCCACTGCTGGACGTAAACCTCCCTCAATGTGTGCCATTTCGCCCTGTCCTCGGCTTGTCGCATCCAGCTTTCGTACCCATTGCCATTGGGTACAAATCTTGAAGTCCGAGCTGCTACTGATAAAAACCCAATAACACTTTTCTCGACTTAGAAATTGAATTCAAGACCTCTAGCGTAGTGCTACACTATTGAGTCAACATTATTATATTCGCAATATTAACGAACTCCTTAATCTTCGTGAAATAAAGAAACTAAACCTAGCTAAAGATGAGGCTGTCCACAAGGGGGAGTGTTGTCACCGTTACTGTGGTGCTTAGTAGTAGACTCACTACTAAGCAATCTCAATGAGGGCCCTTTGCTAACCGTGGGATATGCCGATGACATAGTCATACTTGTCAATGGCAAATTCCCGAACACGGTTTCAAATCTGATCCAAAGGGCTCTCTGTAAAGTAGAGAGGTGGTGCGAAGAGAATCACCTCTCTATCAATCCAAGCAAGGCAGTTGTCACTCCATTTACTCGGAAGAGACTGCTATCAGGCCTTGGCCAACTTCGGCTTTATGGCAAACAACTAAACTGGGCCTCAGAGGTAAAATATTTAGGGGTAACCCTGGATAAAGAACTGACGTGGCGAACACACCTGGACAATATCATAGCCAAGGCTCTAAGAGTCTTGGGTATGTGTCGCTCAGCGTATGGCAAAACCTGGGGACTTAGACCAAAGGTTGTGCAGTGGCTGTACACCATGATGGTTAGACCAATAATCACATATGGCAGCATTGTTTGGTGGCCTAGGACGCAACTAGGGATATGCAGGGAAGCCCTCGCTAAACTACAGCGAACGGCATGCCTAGCTATCACAGGGGCGTTCAAAACCACACCAACAGCGGCGATGGAAAAGGTACTCAACCTTGCACCGCTACATATTGTCATAGAGACTGAGGCCCGTCTTGCACTACACAGACTGGCAATAAATGGCCTGTGGGATAGTTCTAAGCCTAGAACTAGACACACAAAGCTTAAAATACAGGAAGGCCTTGACGAACTAACGAACATGCACTGCGACAAAATGCAGCCCATGTTTTGGTTCAAGAGATCTTACAAGGTTCATCTGCCGTCAAGGGAAGAATGGATGAAGGGACTCGACCCACCAGAGGAGGGCAGTCTGATATGGTACACTGACGGTTCGAAAACCGAGTCGGGTACAGGGGCAGGCATATATGCAAGGGACCATAAGGTCAGTCAAAGCATGGGCAAATTAGCTACAGTTTTCCAAGCGGAAACATATGCTATTCTTGCCTGTGCACAACAGATGGAAAGTAGCGGTACCACAGGTAGGTCCATCTACATTCTTAGTGACAGCCAAGCGGCACTCATGGCCCTGACCTCCTACAGGATCGATTCAAGGCTGACCATGGACGCTGCCCGAACACTTAATGAGCTGGGAAAGCGAAACAAGGTCAGGCTTGTTTGGGTCCCTGGTCATAGAGGTATTGTGGGCAACGAGCATGCTGACGAGCTGGCTAGGGAAGGTTCTGGAACCTCACTAATTGGACCGGAACCATTTGTAGGACTGGCTCCAAGCACAGTCAAAACGGCATTTCGGGAGTACGCAAGGGCGAGGCACATGGATGAGTGGTTGAGCCTCACGGGACTTGCTCACTCCAAGAAATTCATAGGTTCCTCATCGAAATGGCAAAATGCCATTTGGAACTCAAGCAGGCGGCAGGCCCGTCTTTTGATGGGGGCGCTGACCGGACACTTCGGGACTAACGCTCTCCTACCTCCTCCTCCTACCTAAAAGATGGGTCTGACGGATACATCAGCCTGCAGGGCCTGCAAAAGGGAAATTGAGAGCATGGAACACCTTCTGTGTACATGCGATGCAATGGCTGGAAAGCGAATGTGCCTTTTGGGTCAGGGTTATCCAAGCCCGGAGGACTACAGACTCATACCCCCAGGCCTCATTATAAAGCTCATGGAAGAGCTGTTTGTAGAACTGGGAGGGGATGAGGAATAGATTATCTAGGGGAAGCACAAAAGATCCCATTGGGTCGAAGTGCACTGAGGCCTTGCTGCCTCGGCCCTACACAAGATAAGATAAGATAGCTAAAGATGACAAGGTATCAGGGCAAGAAGAATGAGTATTTACGGTATTATAAATAAGAATATCTAATTTCTAGTAAAGAAAAAGGACATCAGAGATAGTTCCTGATGAATTCCATCGAATATCTTAACTGTAAGAAATACTTTCCCTTACATATTTGCTGCATGATTTATTATCATCTTGAATTTTGCAAAGGAATGTGTATGTAATTAAAAATATCTTAGTACACATTTTTGTAGACTTGGCATCCGTTCACTTGATCTATATTTAAATTTATATACTGTCATTAAAACTAGTCAAAATAAATAAAAGACCGAGTCGTATCACAGTTAAAACCGTTTTATTGACAAGAAAACACATTTTACATTTACATTACAATAAAATGACAATTTATTTCCTTCAATTTATCGTTTCAATATTTATCACTAACATAATACAACCAATTTAAATTTTCTTTGGCTGAATATTGTAAGACAATTGTTAATAAAGGTCAGAGTTCCTAAAACAATGCGCCAACCATCCGGTCGGAACAAAGAGCGATGCCGTATCGTATCATTACACTTGATTCATGCATCCTTGTCAAAAGTCGATGAACTTGTGCGCGAAATTGGCAAACGAGACTGGAGGCGCACGTCGGATACCGAACGCGAACAACGCGCCGGCCTTCGCACAATGTATGGCATACATCGCTGTCTCGCATCGACGACAGTCACCAACTGTTGAATAAAAAGAGCAATGGGTGTTGATTTTGTAGTTTGTAACGTTGTTAGTGAGGTGAAATCGGGTGCTGTAGTGCTAGGTTCGTCTCGGGCGCAAGGTCGAGCAGTCCGCCGCGCCGCCCACTGCTATAAATACACACAGACATGCAAAAATGTGATACATAAACATTTATGTGCCCTAATATGTGTGGCTATGCCAGCATTTGATTCGTCTTGAATAGTTGGGATTTGATTGGGAACGATGACATTTCAGTACTCACAATTACTGAATTCAGTAGCCTGTAACCATATTTTAAAAAGTTGGAAACATGAAATAGTTTAACTTTTACAGGCATATTACGTAGTTTGATAGATATCTAAAGCTGTATGTACTTACATAAGACGTAGAGAGACGTAATTATAGAGGAGTAGGTAAATTGTAGTGTTGTAAAAATCAAAGATTAGAAAAGGTTTTTAGGTCATCTTTCTCGTCTTTTGTAGGTTGCTAGGGACGAGACAAACCCATTACCCAATAAGGCTAAAGGATAAAAGAGCACAAAATATAATACTTAACCGTCATTTCAAGGACCATACATGGCTAACGGTTTGAAACGGTGTACCAATTTATTAACTCACAAAAGGAAATAAGGCAATTATTACTAGAAATAAAATCAAACAAGCTTGATTGCTTGCTTCTCAGTCAGTCTTAGTAAAGTGTGAGTGCTAAAATTTATTCAAAATTCCATAATTTTTTGATACTGATTGCTCAATCCCTGCGCCTGCGCTATTCAACCTTTTTTCTTTGACCAATTGACATTGATGGCTAGATTCAAGCGCGCAATTGTTTATAGCTCGTAGCATAATCACGATAAACATGGGCAAAGTCGTATATGTCGAGAAAAAATATCAAAATTATCGTCTCCTAACACTACATGACATTACGCCTATATACCCCGAGAGGTTTGGCAGAGGCAAATATAGGTATGTAAATATGAGGTATAATACAACCACAGTTGTTGCTTGTTATGTTTTGGTCAATAGGTAGCGAGCCTATTGCCTTTAACCAGGCACAAATCCCTATATCTGAGCTATCCTATTGAGAATTTCATAGAAAGGCCCAATAACACTGCTCCACTGGGAATCGAACCAGGAACCTCTATCGTAGAAGTTGCGCTAAGGATCACTAGACTAATAAGACAGTTTTCATTGAATTGTCGCTTTATATTCGCACTAGCTACTGCCCGCGACTTCAACTGCGTGCTCTTTAGAATTGGATCAAAACTGGATAAAAAGTACTCTAAGTGTTATCCCAGACTGTAATCTATATCTGTGCCAAATTTTATCCAGATTCAATCAGCCGGTCTGGCGTGAAAGAGTAACAAACATCTATGAATCCTCACAAACTTTCACGTATATAAAAACAGTAGGATAAAATGCTCAATATCGACTGTTTAGTCGACATAGACTACTCTATTCTCATGTTACGTACGCCTGCTAGTCATTATTTTAAGTCTTTTGTGTTATAATATAACAGAAAAAAATACTAGCACAATTGAAACATCAGTCTGACTAGTTTCAATGCCATTAGAAATGGCGGGCCTCATTTGCCTCAGGCCTGTTTGGGAACTCGGTCTTACCATCTAACCTAAAAATCCAACCGTCAATTTATGTCACTGTAACTGCCTCGTTAGCCTAGTGGTCTCAAAAGCGACTGCTACGCTAGAGGTCCTGGGTTAAATTCCCAGATCGAGCAAAGAGTTATTCGGATTTTCTATGAAATTCTCAGTAGCAGCTCGGAGTTTGGAATTTGTGCCCGGTTAATGGCAATAAGCTCGCCCTCTATTACATGGGACCTAAACATACCGGCGAACTGTGGGTGTACCTTTGTACACCTCTGCCTAACCCTTCGGGGAATATAGGCGAGATGGTATGTTACTGTTGTTCAAAATCGAGGTACCTAAACAGGGTTGACAGTATTATTTAATATTAATTAAGCAAAATATTTTTGTTACTTAATTTATAATTAGAAATGCGAGTATCTATACTAATATTATTATATCTATACTAATATATAAAGCTGAAGAGTTTGTTTGTTTGTTTGCTTGAACGCGCTAATCGCAGGAACTACTGGTCCGATTTGAGACATTATTTCAGTGTTAGATAGCCCATTAATTATGGAAAGCTATACAGAAGCCTTCCTCAATAAATGGGCTATCTAACACTGAAAGAATTTTTCAAATCGGACCAGTAGTTCCTGAGATTAGCGCGTTCAAGCAAACAAACAAACTCTTCAGCTTTATATATTAGTATAGATATAAATAAATAAGTACATAATCTAAAACTAACATTTTATTTAACTAACATTTTACAAATTAACATTATTAATAATTCCTTCGCGTTCTAGCAATAAAAAAATATTCCATGCTACCATTTGCCAATATTACGTACATATTGTAACATTGAGCAATTCCGCAATACAATGTAAACGTAGTGTAATGATTTACATTTGACCCAGAATTGAACTCATTCCACTTTACTATAACCGGTGTACACAATAAAATCGTACATGTACAATAATTTCGTTGATAACATTTGATTTTTGTTTTTTTTTATTCTCTATACTTACTGACGCAGTTCGCCTTACCTATCTTATTTGTTGTCAAGGCATGGCTAAAAACGCCATTATGAAATGTAGGTCCTTCACAATTTTCTATTGTGAATCCAAACTCATATTATAAATGTGAAAGTAACTAAATCTATGTGTCTTTCTGTCTGTTTGTTTGTTACGGTTTCAGGCGTAAACCACTGAACCTTTGATAAATTTTGGAATAGAGATAGATTACCTGGGAAAAAGATATAATAATCTATATAAAACAGCTATATTGTGAGCTATAAAACAAATATATAAATACTAGCCATTGACGTATAAATTTAATTTAAATCATGATACTAGCGAATTTCTTTCATAAACCTTGTCCTGGCAATTACGAACACAACAAAAAAAAACAGCCAATTTGGTTGATTACTATTTATATTGAATTGAAGACACTGAAATCGCTTAGCTTTATTATATAAATGAAATGCTGGCAAGCTACGGACCTGGCAGGTGGTTTGTGGACTCGTTGATCTTGACCTCCTTTTTACAGCCGGACTTCTTCATCACTTATGTTTACGGGAACACCATGTTCGCCCATCCCTGGTAGACCAAACAGTCCTCACAGATGGTACCTCTAGCGATTTCTTAAAGCCTAATTCTGAAAAAAATAAATTACTATAACCCTACACAAATCTAAACACCAAGCTGCTGTTTGTCATTTTATACTTTCCTGAGATTTACGCGAATATTAGATATTGAAATAAAACTACTTTTAAGGATTTTTACGCGTTATATTGATATAATTTAAGTCCCGACGTTTCGGATCCTTTACAACATCAATGGTATATATCTGATAAATAATATCTACATAAATGTATAACGCGATAAAACCCGTAAAAATTAGTTCCCCTTTCAACATTGTATTTATTATTGCTGGCTGAACCACCTGAAGACGAAAATTGGGCGGCATTCCAATCGCTGACCGACACATCAGTGTTTGCTTTGGAAACCTGTGAAAAGAGAGGTTAGAATCAAGTGGAGCTTGAATTGTCCACGAAATCGTAATACCAAAAGAAATCGTAATTCCAACAAGATTATACCTAAACAAACTATAACCTAGGTTCCTACCGTACCATTTCGTCTACTACTAGATACTTCACAGGAAATAAACGACCGGAAAATCGATCAAAACTTGGTAAAGTTATCAAGAATTGCATTCGCTTACATTTATTTCCAGTGAAGTATTTTGGACGAAGCAGTGATAGCCTAGTCAAAGGTCTCAAGTTATCAAGTTCAAATCCAAGGCACGAACCTCTGACTTTTCGAAGTTGGCGCTTAAACGGTGAAGGAAAACATCGTGAAGAAACCTGCACGCCTGAGAAATTTTCTCGACGTCTTGTGAAGTCTGCCAACCTGCATTAGGAATACGTGATGGACTATAGCCTAATCCCATCTCGTTGATTACTTATTTATGTTATGTTATAATCTGACAAATAAAAAAATTTATTTGAAACCGTCAGTCAATGGTGTTGTTTTCGCGAGGTCATTATTACGTAATAATTTTCGCAACGTTCGCGAATCGGCGGCCATATTGGAAGTTGGCACGTCATAAGATTCGGATGGCATAGATTTTTAAGGGCATGGTGAATAATCTGGTAAATGCCCGTGTAAAGTCGGTCAAGGAGTGAGTGACCGACACTACTAATCAAACCAGCTGGTTTATATAACTGAGGCAAATAAGAAAATAGGTACGAGACCGAAAGATTTCTCGGGAACTGGTGTTAGAAAAACTATTTGAAATGCAAAATAACTCCCATTTTTAAATTAATATTAGTCTGGTGGTCCTAAGCACGACTTCTACCCTAAAAGTCTTGGGTTCGATTCCAAGGCTGGGTAAAATTCGCAATAGCAGGTCAGAGTTTGGATTTTTACCCAGTTATTGGCTCGCTCCAACTTGTATCCGATAATCGGTGCTTCTCCCCTACGAATGTCGGCTTTTATTTGTACAGTTAGAAGTTGCTATCACAACCTTTCTAGATGTACAGATAATATTATAGTTTTAGTAAGTCAACTATCAAATACACATTGCAGAAAAGTCGCTGAGAAAAACAAAAAAATACAGTAAATTTAGTAGCAGCTGCAAAAATACATTACAATGTTATTAAATAAAGTAATATTCTACATATTTCATTTCACACATTGCTCCACATTGTGACACAGAATAGAGACCATGATTCTCTGAGCTTTATGAGTGACAAGCAGTTGCCCGCGGTTTTACTTGCAACTTGAAGGATTTTTTGAGATTAAAGGTTGCCTATGTTGTTTTCCAAAGTCCTATCTATATCTATGCCAACGTTTATTAAAATCGGTTCAGCCGTTCAGCCGTGAAAAGGTAATAAACATTCAATAAGTTTTCCGTCGCATGTATTTGAATAAAATTTGTATGGGTATGAATTCGACCTCGAGTTATTATTACACGAGCAATTATATGAGTATATATTATAATATATAGCATTGTTACTCTTAATCCAATAACAATATATTAAAAACATCATAATCAAGTGCCTTTTGACGTGGGAGAGCCATGTTTCAGCACGAATGTGTAACCGGCTCGACCGAAGTGATACCACGGCCTCACAGAAAACCAGCGTGAAACAACATTTATATTGTGTTTCGCCGAGTGAGTGAGGATAACGGGGGCCCAAACCCTTTTAGAAGGCGGGCAACACACTTGCGACGACTCCTGGTGTTGCACCCTGTCCATGGGTGGCTATAATCGCTTACCATCAGGCGATCCATCTGATCTTTTGCCCACCTATCCCATTAAAAAAAATATATTAGTCGGTTCTTTTTTCAAATGGCGCGCTATTAGTCACAACTGATAAAAATACTGATGATTATATTAAAACACTATTTATTACGACATTAATTCATTAGAAGACCGTAAAGCATGTACAAATCTTATGTAAGTAAGTTCTTATTTAAATATAAACTATAAATACATCAATAGAAATAAACAAATCTGAACACTTGTGTTTAAAAAATGCCAACGGCTCTTTATATTTGAACTGGTTTTATTTACTAAGACAATAATGATAGTCTGACGTCGCGTCTTAAGCAAATGTTTTTGCTGTTCAATAACAAGTTTGCATCGTAAAGCGTACTCTGATGAGTTGCCTCTTTCTTTCGAAATATCTAAATAATACATTTTGTACTTTTTTTATGGGAAAACGAGCAGACGGATCACCTGATGGTAAGCAATTACCGCCGCCCATGGATACCCGCTACACCAGAGGAGTCGCACGTGCGTTGCCCGCCTTTTAGAAGTTTTTAGGCCTCCGCGTATCCTCACAAGTATTGTTCCACGCCAGTTTTCTGTGAGGCCATGGCACCTATCACTCCGGTCGGACCGGCCCATTCATGCCGAAGCATGGCAAGTAGTCACTTTGTAAATACTGAAATAAGTTGATAATACTTTTTACGGATTTCATTCCGACGACATTCCGGATCCTTTACGCTTCAAAGTTTACTGATACTGATGGTAAAATTACACAAGAGTTAGTAAGGTACTTTATTATTACTACTTAATTTTAACATCAGGACTCAGTACCTTACCTTATATCAGGCTCAGTACCTTTGTAGGTACCAAGAATGCTGTAAAGGATCCAAAACGTCGCTATTTAATCTAACTTACTAATATAAGCCAAGTAACTGCCTCATTAGCCAAGTGGTCCTAAGCGCGACTGCTACGCTAGAGGTCCTGGGTTCGATTCCCAGGTCGAGCATAGTGTTATTGGGTTTTTCTATGAAATTCCCAGTAGCAGCTCGAAGTTAGGAATTTGTGCCCGGTTAATGGCAATAGGCTCGCCCCCTATTACATGGGACCTAAACATACCGGCGAACTGTGGGTGTACATTAGTAGTACGCCTCTGCCTAACCCTTCGGGGAATACAGGCGTGATGGTATGTTATGTTATGTTACTAATATAAAAGTGAAAGTTTGTCAGGATGGATGGTTAGATGTTTGTTACTCTTTCACGCCAGAACGGCTGAATGGATCTGGACAAAATTTGGCAGACAGATAGATTATAGTTTGTAATAACACATAAGCTACTTTTTATCAAGGTTGGACCCAATTCTGAAGTTCACGCAAACGAAATCGCGGGCACAAGCTAGTAATACTATAACTATAACGTGATGAAATCATTATATAGGACTTTAACTGATTTAATCTGTTTTATTTCTTTATTTTATATTCGAATAACTGTCAGAAATAATATTTGAGTGTCCATAGGTCATTGAGCATAAACTAGAACCTAGGATATTAGGTTACTTAAAAATGAATGTATGTAGGAAGGTACTACATTAGCAAACTTCCGGACGGGAGCTAATTACTAGCAAAGTAAAATAAATTCTATTGGCGTTTTGTATTTATATTAATTAATCTACAGCCATAAAACCGGCTGTCCTATCTCGATTTAAAATTCCTAGAAGTGTTTCGCAACTGGCCTAACCTTGTCGCTAATATTTTAATTTGAGTATGCAAAGAGATGGCAGCAAACAAGGTCATACGTATGATATAGATCAAAAATATATAATATATTGCGTTAGTAAACGAGTAAAAGTGCGTTTTAAGAGATTTTCAGCATCCACAACTAATATCACGATATGTTATACTTATTTGAAAAAATATAAAGACGAACATAGAAACTCCTCCTTCTTTGAAATTGGTTAACAAAGATCTCTCGCCGTTTCTGAACGGAGTGATTTAGGCAAGTGTGAGAATATGCTTAAAAAAATTATGCCTTAAAATGCCTTATAAATAAAAAAAAAATATATGGAACAATGTATAAGTTCGCGCAAAATAACTTGACCCAAAACTAACGGAGAGGGGGAAAGTTTGCGCAGTGCATTTGAGTGCAAAATGTACTAAAAATCGACTACTGCGCATCCGCCATTTTGGTTCAAGTTATTTTGCGCCAACTGTAACACCTACTTGTTGTGCAAATAAATAAATAAATAAGTTCTGTTTTTAATTGGCATGAGTGTGGAAGATCCATGAGGATGTTCCTCATGGATAATGAAATCGTAAAAAATACGTGGCAGATTCATGAAGAACAAAAAAGGAAAAGGACAACAGACTTTAGCAGTTCAATTTTTTTTTCTAGTACCTAGCTCTTCTTAAACCCTGTCTGCACGGTATTTTCCGTAATCCAAAAATAACTACGAGTATTGAATATGGAATATTATTGATAGTTAACAGTCTAACCAAATATAATCTAGGTACTTAGAGGTACATATTTCTAAAATAAATGACTTAGCGCCACTTGCACCAACTTCTTAAATGTGTTTAAATTATCTATAAACACAAAATTTGTATGAAAAATCGTGCTTAAATACAATTTAAACTCAATTATGAAGTTGGTGCAAGTGGCCCTTAATAGCGGACGCACAAAGTAATTCCAAAGACAAACAACACTCGTTTAAAAACATAACATACAGGCAAAGGCAACTACGTTTATCAAGGCATACAGCCAAGTTATCTGTGTTCGCAGGACAGGCAAGGTCGGCGCGCGACCGCCGAGGCGTCGACCGACGGCAACGCCTCGCATCGCAGGTAGCTTCGACTACATTCTGTTGCCAACCCAACCCACCGGGAGTCTCGTGCCTTTTGATAATAATTTTCGATTTTACAGCTTTTTGATTTGCCATGATACTAGGGAAAATCTTGGGCATGACAATGGAACATCACGGACCAGCGAATTGTAAATTTTTAATCTGTTGAATTCATTTTGTATAAGTGGTTCTATGCCGTCACGCCTGGTTCCCTGGAGGGTTAAGTAGTGATGTAACACAATTTGCTTACACGATAGGGGCGAGCATATTGCCATTGCCACAAATCAAAACTTTGAGCTATAACTCAAGTCCAAAAATAAGTATTTTGCTCGACATCTAAATCGGACATCTAAAACCCAGAACCCGGCTGCTGAGCACGAGAGTTGTTAAGGTTCGATTTCCAGGCCGAGCAAAGTTGTTACTTATAGTTTTCAAATAAATTTCATATTTATTTGCCCGTTTACTAGTAATAGGCTCTGCTAGTTACATGGGACCTAAACACATAACATAACAATAAGGGTGTAATTAAAACATTACATCTATCTAACCCTTTAGCTACACAGGCGTGATGGTTTTGTGTAATGTTAAGTTAAGAAAAATAATAACTATTTCAAGTTCACCATACCTATGCGGCTACATTTTTCTATTGTGGCAATCTAAACACATTTCTTATCCAATGGATTGTGTTACCGATTCTGAGTCCCCCAAATTAGTTTTTTTGTAAATATAAGCAATGTACAGACACGGCTCACTTACATTCTTATTATATGTAAGATACTTATCCAATCTCTACGATTCCTATTCCTAGGCAAAGCGCTTCATCATAAATTTGAATTCCGCTACAAAGATTTGCCCTATAAAAAGTTCCTACGTTTATTGATTGGACGGGCATCAATATATACGAGCAACATCGGATCTCCTGTTGCTAGGTAATTAAGCGTCGCGTTTAGTTTCAACATTGTATGTCAATGAACCTGATCTTAATGTCAAACAAACAACTGAACATCGAACATAGTTGTTTAATAGATAGTGCATATTTATTGTCTATGCATATAAGAATAGACATTGTCATTGCAATTTGATAGTGACCAATTAACAAAAGTACAATACAAATATTTATTGCCTGCTCATTAGCCTAGTGGTCCTGAGCGTCCTAACGTCCCTAGGGTCCTGGGATCGATTTTCAGTATGAGCAAAAACAACCAAAAAGATATTGGCTTTTTCTATGAAAAACTTAGTGATATTGAGAATTTTATGGACTTTGGGATTTTTGCCCGGCACAATAGGCTCGTCCCATATTACATGAGATCTAAACAAAGCGGCAAACTGTGGGTGTATATTGGCACACCCCTACGTATAGGTAGGTACGTATGTTTTTGTTTTCAACTATTTTTTTTGTATTTTCATGACTGTACGAAACAAGAGTTTTTCTCTTGCATTAAGTATATTAATCTATACTAATATTATAAAGAGGAAAGATTTGTATGTATGTAACGAATAAACTCCAAAACTACTGAGCCTCTCAAAAATTCTTTCACCATTTGACTGCTACATTATTCCAGATTAACATTATAGGATATAGAATATTTTGAAAAAGTTAGGGATTTCTCCACCCGTGCGAAGCTGGGGCGGGCCACTAGTTAATAATATAAGTGTTACTTAAAATGCGTATAATTTCTATGTATAAAACTTACCCTCAAGCTTGTTATCGTAGGTGTAGACAGAGGTGTACCGGCTGCAAAAATTCTTCGCCTACATGAGACCTGAAACATACTGACGAACTGTCGAATTAAGAAAAACAAACATAGAACCTGCTTCTTTTTTGAAGCCGGTTAAAAAGACATTCAATTATATAAAGGTAGGCCTTTTCCAACTAACTATTTTAAAGATAAGACTACTGTTAACCGAAACGCTACTGAATGTCAATATTTTTGCATTCATAATATAGGTAGAACACAACTGCTATGATTGTGAACTTTGATTTGGCCACATGAGGATAAAATTCTGTAACAAAGGCGTCTAACCTTGATATACATTATGTACTTTGACAATAAAACAATACCTATTTACTTTTATAATAAGCATAATGTAGAACACAAAAATATTTAAAAAATAGTCATTTGGAAATATTTTATTGGGTGGTAACACTGCCTGGTATTACCAGCTAAAAACTATTTTATTAAAATATCGTAAAATGAAAAACATAGAGAAGAGTAGAGTTGCGCTTTGGTAAATGTCACAAATCTCATAGCTGTGACTAAAGGCAAGTACGGGTATTAGTTCGTAAGAGTCCGATATACCTTGCCGTTTCCCCAGTTAGCAGACAGAGATCTGTGAGGATTTTCATAGCATTGAAAATCCTCACAGATCTCTGTCTCCAGCGTAGCAGTCTTGCTCAGAACCGCTAAGCTAATGGGGCAGTAAATAAATAACAACATTTAATAATTAAAATCGAGAATAAGGGAATTGTTAACCTCTACATCACGTTTTGACATGACTTCTAAATTGTTCTCAACCATTCGACAGCAAGATAAATTCTAATCTCGAGGGAGGCTGTTATTGACCTAACCCCGACGACGATATTGGGTAAGGTCGGAGGGCGCCCCTCCGGCTGAGACTGGAGGGAGGCACCCGCGCGCCCGGAGGGGATTTTTCTATTATTTCTAACCTCGAGACGCCCTTAAGCAACTTCAGTAGACGGTTTTAAATCAAATGAAAGCGTTTTGTGTCTCAGCTTGTACTCGTTGGAGACAATTATGTTTTATTTAGTCTATAGTACAACTTGTTGCTAGGGCCTATGTGACCTGACTTGGCAGCGACGGATTTCGGGTTAACGCTCTTACTTTAGTACAGCCACAGATAACAGAATACTAGTGTACAGCACTAAAGATGCGATTCAGCGATGCAAAAACAAGTTGTACAGTTTACTCCTTCCAATCATTTTACTAGCCTTAGCTGGCATTGCAGTCTACCAAGTTGCGGCTGAATATCAGAACTTTAGTCGAAGTAAGTGAATGCTGCGCAATTCGCAACCCTATTTCGGTGCAATAATGAAAGTAATCCTAAGAATGCATAAAAAAGCAGGGGGTCAAGTTTTAGGCTTCTGACAATTACTTTCAATTGTCAGTCAGTCAAGTGTTGTGCAGGATCGAAGGATTAACGTGCTTCACTAGGCACGTGGATAGCCACGTGCCTTGAACAACAAAACTATACAGTTTTTCTGTGCCCAACTTTTGTTACCCAACAGTTTTTCTGTACCCGGGGATTGTTGAAAATTGTTAGTAAGGCGTTTTGCCTCAATCTATATCGCTCAACTGCTGGACATAGACTTTTGGCAAAGGAGGAGGGGTGAAATAGGTTTTACCATATAAAATCCAACAACAATAGGGAGATAGGTCCTAATAGCGGTCAGCCAAGCCTATATAGGCTGCTACTGTTTGCGCTCAAAAAATAAGCTATGATGATGACTATGATAGTTTCAAAATGAGAACGCAAGACTTTATATTCATACCCGATTTCACCTCTATGACTTGCTTGTTGCTAGGGCAAACGTGACCCGATTTGGCAAAAATGGTTTTTAGGTTAATGTATACGGAGATTATAAGTTACGTCATATCGGCGTTTTGTTCAAACTAATTTGTTCTATCCTTGCCTAAATTATACGTTAGGTAATACCTACTTGGGCAATGATTTCTTCTTCTTCTTCCTGCCCATGTCCCAATCTATTTGGGGTCGGCGCAACATGTTCTTTTCCTCCATTCATCCCTATCAGCCGTCATCTCACCACTCACTCCCTTTCCCATCATATCGGCCTTAACACAATCCATCCATCTTTTCTTTGGTCTCCCTCTACCTCTCTGTCCCTGCACATTCATACTCATCACTCTTTTAGTCACATGCGTTTCATCCCTTCTCATCACATGCCCATACCAAGACAAACGATTCCCTTTCAGCTTTTCTGCCACTGGCGCCACTTTCAGACTTCCTCTAATATAGTCGTTTCTTATTTTGTCCATTCTAGTCACTCCACACATCCACCTTAACATTCTCATCTCCGCTGCATGCAGTCTTCTTTCATCCATCTTCTTAACGGCCCAGCACTCTGATCCATACAACAATAAGAAGAAAGTATTAATCGCCATAAGAGACGACAAATAGAATTAATCGAAATATACACATGCATAGCACATCTGTATTACCCGACGGGTTAGTCAGTGGTGCCCTAATGTACAGTACACCCTCAGTTGACTGAATTACGTAATTTTGAATCTCAAAATGTATTTTTTTTACTTTTCCCACTTCAGTCATCGAAATATACCCACCCGTTTTGTAGAGAGTGGCATTATTAGCTAAACATTTCATGATCGAGCAATTTCTCTTGGCATTAGGTATAAGTGAATAGCTCAGCTCTCATCTTGACCACCTGATAATTTCTCACTTTCTTGAAATTTCCACCAACTAATAACCTTGTGTTTATCATGTACAGTCAAGAAAGAATGAACTTTGTTACAATATGATAAAATTCATGTCAGAATAAAACATATTCTGTTGTAGGTATCATTGAGGTTACATTTCTTAGGTAGGTAAGTATTCAGATCATTTTGAACACCCGTCTACCTACATAATAATATCTGACTGCGATCCGCCCTGGCTAATAATGAACTACTACTAAATAACTTTCCGGAAGAAATTCTATAAAATATAGCGAAAATCGCATCATAATCCCTTGCGTAGTTTAGAAGAACAAAGCACAAAAACGAACAAATGTGGTTGGTTTTATATTTTACCAGCGACGAGTAAAGTCGGTTAAAAACGGAGGGATAAATGAACTTGTATGTAAGTTTTATGTATGAATAAATGAACATAAAATAGTTCGTCGCTAAACAATAATGAATTGGTAAACGGCTTAGCTGTTTAACAACTTCCGTTGGCCTTCCAAGGTTAAACCCTTCAAGGTCGAGCTAATACTATTATAGGGAATAGAACCCTACTTAGGGGAATTGGTGAATACCGAGATACCGACGTCCGGTCAAATGGCTATGCGTATCTCAAGTTAGCCGTTATCCTGCACACCTGCGTATGCGTAGTTTTCCCAACACTACCGGTGATTTAAAAAAAACTTTCATAAAAATCAATTTGGAAAAATCGGTCAAATCCGTCAAGTTTTTCTCGAGCGATGATCTTACATAAATATAGCAGTTAAATTTCATTTAAATCAAATAAATTCAAGCGGCGGTAGCCTAATGGCTAATAGGTCGTCGGATTTGCGATCATGTGGTTGCCGGTTCGAACCCCACCCATTGCACTACCGACGTGAACCCACTCGTAACACAAGCATATTTAGCTTAGCAAGAGGGGTTAACAAGAATACTAGTAATGTGTGACCCACATTGCTAGTAAGCTTTTTTAAAAAAAAAATAGAATTTAGTGATAGTGATGCGATCTGTACTTAGTGTAGCAAACCACAAGACAGCCCATGGATAATTCAGTATCAATTTCTATGTAAATGTAATCGTGCACATCTTCTTTCCCGTGATTTATACTACTGTCATCTATACTTAATATATAAAGCTGAAGAGTTTGTTTGTTTGTTTGTTTGTTTGCTTGAACGCGCTAATCTCAGGAACTACTGGTTCGATTTGAAAAATTCTTTCAGTGTTAGATAGCTCATTTATCGAGGAAGGCTATAGGCTATATATCATCACGCTAAGACCAATAGGAGCGGAGCATAAATGAAGAATGTTTCAAAATCGGGGTTTTTTCGCGTGCGCTGCGGAAACGATTAAAGTTACGCAAAAATCATATATGACAGAATTGTTCCTCTTTAAAAGTTCTACAAAAAAGTCCGCGACAGTATATGTCTATCTTTTAAGCTTGGCTCACTATAACCGTTTTCATGCTAACTTTGTTCTAAAATTCGTTTTTTTTTCCTTTTGTGAGCTTCCGATGCGTGCGCTGTGTAAACGGTTAAAGTTTCGCAAAAATTATATCTGACAGAATTGTTCCTCTTTAAAAGTTCTAAAAAAAGTCAGCGACAGCATATGTCTATCTTTTAAGGTTGGCTCACTATAACCTTTTTTATGCTAACTTTGTTCTAAAATTCCAAATGCATTATTTGCGTAGGTGTTTTTATAAACATGATATTAATCCTTATTCAAATAAATACGTTATTCAGCAGCCTTTAGAGCGTTTGTTTTGTCTCCGTGCGGACCGAGCTTGGGTCCGCTCGGACCCAACAAACGCTCTCAAGGACATATCCTCATTTAGCGTTCTTTTATTATTCCTGTTCCCGTGACATATTTTACTAAAGTTCCGCTCGGATACTCAATACTCAATTATCAACTAACAATATTGGCTATATCTTGAAGTGAGCTTCAATCAAAACATACTACAAGCCTGTCAAGTGCCACCTGCCAAGTTTGCTTGAACGCGATAATCTCAGAAACTATTGGTCCGATTAGAAAAAATCTTTCGGTGTTAGATAGTCCATTTATTGAGGAAGGCTATAGGCTATCATCCCGTTAAGACTAAGTAACTATTCCACGCGGACGAAGTCGCGGGCGGAATTAGTTATATACTACACGCTGCGTACAGAAATTTTGTAGATACCAACACTTTTAAAAAATAACCATGGATGTTGATTGGAAATGATAGCCTCGTCATATTCCAACATATGAGAACATGATGAAGCATGCCTGAGAGATTTTCTTGACGGTGAAGTCGCCACCCGGCAATAGGCGTTGGGAACTATAGCATACTCAATCCCATTCTGAGAGGTGACCTACGCCCAGCAGTGAGACAGTACCTAAATGGGTTGATGAATCGATGAAATCTATCGTTATGATGATGAACATAACATAACATACCATCACGCCTGTATTCCCCGAAGGGTTAGGCAGAGGCGTACTAATGTACACCCACAGTTCGCCGGTATGTTTAGGTCCCATGTAATAGGGGGCGAGCCTATTGCCATTAACCGGTCACAAATTCCAAACTCCGAGCTGCTACTGGGAATTTTATAGAAAAACACAATAACACTTTCCTCGACCTGGGAATCGAACCCAGGACCTCTAGCGTAGCAGTCGCGCACAGGACCACTTGGCTAATGATGATGAAAATCGTTTAAAATCGATCTATGGAAACCTTAATCATTGATTTTTAACGGACATTTAATCATTCTCCTCAAAACTTTAGATTTTGCCAAATTTTTAGATTTTGTCGAAACTTCACTTCGACTGTTCGTTCAATTTATATATATCATGAATTGCAATCAATTTATCCAAAAATAATGAATGAAGCAATAATGACTCTTAACGCTTTTATTTATCTTAGTAACAACCGCAAACGAACTAATTAATGATCAGAACGTGCTATATTGATAAATAACCAGACTAAAATGTTATGCCATAGTAGGTAATTGATTCTAGAACATCTGCTTACGTATTGATTCGTGTGCTGGGAACGAATCATACAATTCATGATACAAAGCTGTAGAGTTTGTTTGTTTGTTTGCTTGAACGCGCTAATCTCAGGAACTATTGGTCCCATTTTGAAAAATTCTTTCAGTGTTAGATAGCTCATTTATTGAGGAAGGCTATATAATATATAGTTTAAATCATCACGCTAAGGCTAAGTACCTATTTCAAGCGGACGAAGTCGCGGGCGGAAGCTAGTGAAATATATTCATGCTAACAATATAAATACGGTTCTATTGGCGCAGTGGTTGAGCAATCAGCTGCTATGTTAAGTCACAGATTCGATCCACAGATGGAACAAATGTAAAGCCTAAAGATACTTGTTTATTTATTTTCATATGTGAAATATTTTATTATATTGTGAGACAGGGCTAACAAAACGTAGATTAAAGAGTTTTTTTTAACTCCTAGAATTGATACCAAAAAATAAGAAAAATACGATATTTCTCTATAATAATATATATCTAAGCAGATCTTTAATACATTTTACATTTATCTTTGCTTTGTAAAAACATGTGTGGTATCTCCAGCTTCCTTTTCAAGTCGGTTTAAAATATGATCATTAAATAATTCGTCGCTAAAAGGTAATATATATATTTATATATATATAATATCGACTTCCGTTGGCCTTCCAAGTTCGAACTTGAATAGAACCCTACTTATACTATTAGGGGAAACTTAGAATACTGATAAACTGTTGTACATGTGACAGGTTAGCCCTTAGCTGGTAAAATCACTTAAATAAGTGTTATAGTGCAAAAAATATCGCAATTATTAAACAGTTATCACGAATTCGAGACAGTTATACCAAGTTTTTATGTTAACTGCCTTAGTAGCCAAGTGGTCCTGAGCGCGACTGCTACGCTAGAGGTCCTGGGTTCGATTCGAGCAGTGTTATTGGGTTTTTCTATGAAATTCCCAGTAGCAGCTCGGAGTTTGGAATTTGTGCCCGATTAATGGCAATAGGCTCGCCCCCTATTACATGGGACCTAAACATACCGGCGAACTGTGAGTGTACATTAGTACGCCTCTGCCTAACCCTTCGGGGAATACAGGCGTGATGGTATGTTATGTTATACATATGTTAAAAACTAGAGGTATTTGCAAGGAATTAGAACAGAATAGTACAAATACTTTTTTAAAGTTTATGCCTGCAAAAATCTCAATAAATCTCCTAAGCGTGAAGTCTTTGGTTCCATTCCCAGGATGAACAAAGTGTTATTGGTTTTTCAAATAAGCAAATTCTGAGCATAACATGGAATACAGTGAACAAGAGGCCTACATCAGTACATCTCTGCCTAACCCTTCGTGTAATAAAGTCGCAATGGTATGTTTCTTTATAAGAATATAAGTTTTATTGCTAGCAAATGGACGAATTTGTATTATTCATTTTATTTACTGCGTCACACGCCTCACCTTCAAAACACCCCAGAGGGTTTAAGTAAATATAACAAAAGTTCAAAACAAATATAAGAAGTAGGTACTATGCTTTCCTAAGATGAGGCTAGACAGACACTATAGGTATAATATTATAATACAGAACTTCTCCCCTTCATCTTAAGGTATGGGGAGCTCGATTTGAAGCGTTGGGTGTGTGTTGATAAATCTGTATGATAAAAGGGGACCCAAAATGAGTTTTTAATACCCTTTCTTGCGAACGCATATTTTAATTAAATAATGGTCTTATTTACCCTCTACTCTCGGTGACTTTCGCTATCACTGCGTATATTCGTGACATTTGCGTTGCGTCAATTGCGTCATAGTTTCTGCAAGATGCGGCGTCGTACGCGCTGTTCCTAAGCGTTGTCTATGCAATTGCCTTACATACGTAGTAGTTCAACTAAGTGAACTACGCTATGGGAACGCCGTGCCTAAGCGACGTCTACGCAGTGACTACGCTGTAGCTACGATGTGGCTACACAGCGTCTACGCTGTAGCTACGATGTGGCTACATAGCGTCTACGCAGTGACTACGCTGTAGCTACGACTTGGCTACACAGCGTCTACGCAGTGACTACGCTGTAGCTACGATGTGGCTACACAGCGTCTACGCTGTAGCTACGAAGTGACTACACAGTAAATAATTAAAGAAAACTAAACTACATTCAACTTTTCTTTATAAGAAGAACAAATTCAAAATTCAAAATTTTCAAATTCAATTTCAAATGTTTTTATTTCAAATAAGCTTTTACAAGCGTTTATGAAACGTTATGATTCTAGTTGCACGGTTCCAAAAGGTTGATCCTATGGAGAAGAATCCGGCAACATATTCAATTATACTATACATTTCTGTGGGAGAAAATATCGATCTGAGGTAGGATTAGAACCTGCGTCCCTCTGGTTAAGTAGACGCTTTAACCAACCTAGCTTATAAATTATATTCAATGATACAAAAAACGCTCTTCAGTGTATAAATACAATAACTATGATTTATGTATAAAAATGTGTTGAACTCTACTTAATTAACCAAGCTTTTATGTTGAAATGTGACTATTATACGGAGTTAATCACCGTTCATTATACTTTTGTATACCTTTTCATGGATTCAAGGACACAAACTGTTTCAAAGTTATCTCTTTACTATTTATAGGTAGGTACCTACCGGCGAACTGTGGGGTTACATTAGTACCTACACGTCTGTCTAACCCTTCGGAGAATACAGGCGTATATCATCACGCCTATAGTTATCTATATTCTAGTAATCATACCATCACGGCTGTATTCCCCGAAGAGTTTGACAAAGATGTAATGTAGTACTAATATACACCCTCAGTTAACCGATATGTTTATGTTTATTTATATGTGTATGTTTGATTAGGTCCTATGTAATAGGGGGCGAGCCTGTTGCCATTAACTGAGACTCCGAATAGAAACTGTTCTTAATGTAATTTGCTATAAACCTACTGGTAGTTGTGTCCGGGTTTTGGCGTTTGTGTATGAGAATTTGTGTTTGTAAGAGTACATAAGCTACCGGAGAAAATCCTAGTGTGGGGAAATATTAAAAAAAACGCTTGTTTGGCAGTTTTCTTTATAATAATGGCATAATATATAATACAATTACTGTAGGTACTCGTAGAGAAATTTAATATATAATCAACCCATTATATGTCCCACTGCTGGGCATGGGTCTCTTCTCATAATGAAAAGGTTTAGGCTATAGTCCACCACGCTGGTCTTATGCGGGTTGGAGGCTTCACACGCCGTCGAGAAAATGTTTTCCTTCACCGTTTAAGTGCGTGATAATTAACTATTAATACGCACAAAACTTATGTAAAATAATAATATTATTTATTATACCATAGCGGATGTTAATGAAAGATAAAGAAAAAAATCTAGCTCATAACGACACCGTCCGTGCCGGGTGGGGAATGACAGATATGGGTACTTTACCTTTTATTGCTTATCACACAGTTTATAAAAAATAATTATACTTAGTAATAGTCATGTCAATGGATTTATAATGGATTCGATAATCAGCAATAATATTGAAAATGTGAATTTAATTGATGTAGAGAAAATACTATAAATATGGCTAATTGTACCGTTACTTTGAGCAATTTCAAATACGTCTCTGTTTTTTTTCCGTCAATGAAAAATTAGCAGCTGCAACAGAACCCTCTGAAGGCTTCCTTGAATAAATTAATTTAGAAACAGAAAACTGTCTTCTAAAACTGAATGTTAGAAACCAACCAAATGCATTAGGAAAAAAAAATATCCGACAACGAAAAAAATCAACTGAAAAGCGTGAAATAATAAATATTCCTGTGTCACAATAAATAAATAATAAATAAATGTTCCGGGACATTTTTACACAGCACCATCTAGTCCTAAACAAAGCAGAGCTTGTACTATGGGTACTAGACAATGGGTATAATACTTATATACTTTTTTTTGTAAATACATACTTATAATACATAAGAAACACCCAGACGAACACAAACACTTATATTCATCACATAAATTTTTGTGTCCTGTGGGAATCGAACCCACGACCTCATGGTCAGCAATCCGGTATTCGAACCACTAAACCACAGAGGTCGTCATACATACATGCATACATAGACTGTTAAACTCATTAACATAGGTATGTGTAGTCAGGTAATAATGTAAGATTTGCTCGGAAATAAATAACCCCCGTCTTATTCAAAAAAGAATGGTCAAATCGGTCAATAAACATGTTATTTTGTGACGAATACTAAGGAATTATTATCAGTATTTTAAGTTGGCTAAAACTGCGGTTGTTTTAATCTGGAGCCCAGACGTTTAAATCCTGCCTAAGGTCAAAACTTATTCACTAAATTTATAATTATTAAACCTATTGCTATCAAGAATCCAACAAAGTATAATTTTAAACATAGCCAAAAAAATGATTGTCATTGCGATATATCCGCATATTATCTGTGAATTTGTAACTAGGGTAAACACTACTAATAATAAAATGATAAAGATATTTTTTATGGCATTATCGTGTCACTAGATGGCGTTGTACTGCCAGGACGTTAAATTAACTTTTGCATATTGTGTTGTGGAGAGGTCATCAGCCTAATGATGGCGAATTCGTATACATGGTAAATTTAGAAGTCATGATTGATGCGACTGCCTTTTTTTATGAACAGTCATAGAAATCAAATTTCGATTATGAAGGTAGAAAAAATGAACGGACGGAGTTAGGGGTAACAGCTAGTCTTCAATAGGAATGTCCCTACATGTTACTGTCCCACCGTTGGGCACAGGTGTTCTCTCAGAATGAGATAGGTTAGCATGCTGCCCTAGTGTGGGTAAGCAGACATCACACGCTGTTAAGAAAATTAGGCATGTAGGTTTCCTCACGATGTTTTTCCTTTTTATGGGAGTGATGGCTAAAAGTTGTGTGCCTTGGATTCGAACTCGAGCCTTACGACTTGGCAGTCCTATGACCAAATCACTAAGCTACCGCTGCTTCTTTGAAAATGGTTTTAAAAATATTTACCTTGAACACAGATTTTAATAAACTGATAAAAAATTGGAATACTGTTTAATTTATGTTCCGAAAAAACGTGATGTCTTACGACCGTGTGACCTTTCAAGTAATCTAAGTTTATGAATAACGCAAAATACAGAAAATTAGATCTAAAAAATATAGATTGTTTCAATTTAAACTAAGTAGGTTACCTGCCTAAGTAACATTGATTTTGTTGGCTTAATAAACTTAGTTTTTTCTCTGAAATTCCCTAGACGAATAAATTAGCAACACAAGCGTGTATCTAGCTTACAATAATATTAATGTTATGCCCTATTTCTAGTGAGACTTATATTTTAGGTTAATATAAATCGAGGCTACATTTTTAGTAACAAAAATATATAGCTCCAGCGCAGCCTTCTCCCGCAAGAGACTTAAATAAAAACAAAGATACTACTAAACACTAAGATAATAGTGCAAGTGAAAATATTAACATTTAGAATTTTGGTAACTGCCTCATTAGCCTAGTGGTCCTGAGCGAGACTGCTACGCTAGAGGTCCTGGGTTCGATTCCCAGGTCGAGCAAAGTGTTATTGGGTTTTTCTATGAAATTCCCAGTAGCAGCTCGGAGTTTGGAATTTGTGCCCGGTTAATGGCAATAGGCTCGCCCCCTATTACATGGGACCTAAACATACCGGCGAACTGTGGGTGTACATTAGTACGCCTCTGCCTAACCCTTCGGGGAATACAGGCGTGATGGTATGTATGTAGAATTTTGGTTTATAATTACTTAGGTGCTTTCATATTTAACCAACTTGCTGCTTCAAAATATGTTGAAATGGTCCACGCATCCCAATCTTTACTGTGACTGACTTTCCAACTATATCTTTCTCGAAGGACCTAGAGACTATTATTATTTACCTGGAGAACATAATTTGAAAGCAATTGTGCTTATAAGAAAGACCATTAATTGCCTTAGGCGTCTAAGCTCTGTAGGCACTAGGCGACTAAAAGTAGCCGATAAAGATCGCTCGTAAATGTTAGACAAGCGTAGAATATCTTTTTGTGAAGTTATTTTAGTGAAGGAAAATTCGACTGCCGGCACGATTTGAACTTGTGTCTTCTGGTTAGATACCAGACGCTATGACCACTAAGCCACCGCGAGTCCTACCGGCCAGGTCGAAAGTCTTTATATTCGGAATTCTGAATTTACATTTTTGAGGTGACGTTAGTGATGTAAAAGCAGCCGTCTTTGTTATGAATTGCTGTAAAGGTTGTTACTTATTTATTTTTGTATTATAAAATAAATAATTATTGATAAGATAATAAATTGAACTTTTTGATTGTATCGATCATATCGACTTTTATACGTTAAGATATACGGTTCCAATTCATTGGTTTGTGTAGAGAAAAACTAACAAAAAAACGGTATTATGCCTATATGAAACTGATTTAATTTTTCAAATAAATTTAGTTGGTGGCAACATGAACGCAATTTTTTTGTCGCTCAGTGTAAGCCGGGCTTGTTAGTATTGTAATGTGAATTGGTTTCTTGTAGGAATTCCTATCGTGACGTGGAACTGGCACTAATTAGCAATACTTAATTAAAACTCGGCGAACAGGGATGCTGGTTAAGTTACCTAACACGTTTAGTCGGTACAAGTTATTAGTATTTTTTCAATTCGTGTTTTAAATTGATTAACTTAAATAACATGTTAATTTTAAAGTTATTTTAGTGAAGGAAAAAAAAAATCACAAAAAGATAGTTAGTAGGTATGGTAGCATCGTACGACATAGAACTAACCGTAAGGTAAGTCGTGTCGGTTGAGAGGCAAAGTAACTTGCTTGTCAATAGGTGTTACTGACGTCACCTTTAAGACGTAAGTTCAGAATGTGAAGGCAAATTTCGACATGGCAGGTAGGACTCGCGGTGGCTTAGTGGTCATAGCGTCTGGTGTATCAAACCAGAAGACGCAGGTTCGAATCCTGCCTGCGAGTCGAATTTTTCCTTCACTAAAATAACTTTATAATCTTAGCATGAAAAATGCGAAAAAATCACAAAAAGATAACATGTTAATGATGGATGGATGATTTGGTAAATAAGGACCAAAGATTCTGTTTCGTTTCTTCTTTTTATGATCACTTAGTTTTTTTATAGACTAAAGGGTGTTACTCATAGATAAACTGCAGGCTTTATACAAATACTTGCTCGTGTATGGGTATCGAACCTATGAATCCGCAGCCTAGCAGTCGATTATCTACTCGACCACTGCGTCGGTCTGGCCATTAAGTTATTTTTTTTAATATACTTACCTACTTTTTTGTTATCACATTAAACGTACTTCATTATGCTCCGTCATTTAAATAATATTAGAACTAGTACGCGTTACACAGCCTAATAATTATCCAAGACCAGAAGTCATGTTTTTTATTTTTATTTTACCATCGTCGTGCAAAAAATACCTACTTAAGTGGTTCTCAGAAAAAAATATGCAAACATAATCATTACTAAAATGTTTATAATGATAGAATATATCTATTCTATAAAATGGAGGTATAAGTATATTAAATACTTCACAACAGTGAGCAGACGGTAAAAAAACACAAAAGAATTTGAAGGTCTTCTAAGCAGTGTTCAATTTAGGAACACAATTGCATAGACAAATGAAAATATTAGCTGAAAAAGCGTCATAGTGCTTAAGTTTGTGCAAGGGTCTTTTTATTATATTACTAGCTTCTGCCCGCAGCTTCGCCCCCGTGGAATTCGGTCTGTCATCACATCCCACGGGAACGGGATAAAAAGTACCCTATGTCCGTCTCCTGGTTCTAAGCTACCTCTCCACCAATTTTCAGCCAAAGCGGTTCAGCCGTTCAGCCGTTCTTTAGTTATAAATAGTGTAACTAACACGACTTTATTTTATATAATATATAGATTTGTTTCTACAATTTAAATTATTATGTAATAACGTTTCCATTCATCATTTCAGTCGCTGTAAAGATGTGAAGCGACTGAAATGATGAATTAAAATGTAAGTATAACTTTTAGACGAAATGCAAATTTAGGACTTTTAGTTCCATTTTAAGCCTAAATTCACAGAAAAAAAAAGATATTTTATCTGACATTGGATCGATTTAAAAATTATGACACAATAAAAAAATTTGATTGTGGAAATATTGTATTTGTGTCCTTAATTATAAATTAAAGCTTTTTTTTTTTTTTTATTATGGCACCACACTTTTTTTGTATTTGCCAGTGTCAAGTATTAGAATAATCAATATTATGTAATATTTCCCATCATGGGATTTTATGGCACCACACTTTTTGTGTTCGCCAGTGTCAAGTATAATGTCGTTCAGTTGCCCCAATAAAACGGTAGAAACTTTATTGAGGCTTCGATGGAGATTAGGAGTGAACCCAAAAAGTCACGATTTTCAATTTTATATCATTTGCCTACACTCTCACACGTTCACGAACACTTAATGGTTAATTATCCACCATAATTACACATTAAACTTCGGAGAAATTAAAGTTTTGAAAAATAATATAAAATCGACAATGTGCACTTTTCAATTTCCCGCCTAAACCAATTAAAGCTTTTGAGAACAGTAAATAAATAATAATAAATAAATAACTTTATTTGTCATAAAATAGTAACAAAAATATGACACAGTATACAATTGTACAAAATTTGTTTTTACATGTTATGTGATTAATGACCTCCATGCTAGGATATTCCTGTGTTATGGAGGTCATAAACACACAGTAACTTAAACTTCGATTCTAATATGGTAGATTGTAGATTTGTAGAAATATATCTATAAATTCCAAACTACATTTCACGGAATGTATCGCGTTATATTGATATTATTGAATTTATTGCGTTTCGGATCTTTTACAGCATCATCAGTCATCAGCCTGTCTAGTCTTCAATATCTGATATATCTATACTAATATTATAAATAGGAAAGATTTGTACGTAGGTATGTATGTAATAACCTCAAAAACTACTGGGCCCGTTGCAAAAATTCGTTCACCATTTGAATGTAAAATTATATTTTGGAAAAATTAAGGATTTCTCCACTTATAGGTATTCGTGTGAGTTTTAGAAAACCAGTATAAATTTAGCATTTTTTTTCAGTGTTCAACAAGTACTTGAATGACGTCTGTCATTTGTCAAAAGCTTTAATTTATACCTATGGACAATTAAATACGGCATTTATTTAAATTCTGTAATTAATAATATTTTTTTATATCTACTAATGAGCTTCCGTCGCGCTGTCGTTTCGCCTGCGTGGTACGTTAATATAAGAATAATAAGTCCTTTTCTGTGTCTTAATTTAGGACTAGTATTTTTATAAAACTTTATAAAAAACATTCAGCTGTTTATGAGACTAACTTATGTTGTTCATCATAATTAGTTAGAATTTCTACTTCTATTTATCATGTCGGTGATTATATGAAGGTGTCACATTTTTTTACAGTAATGATTATTACTTTTTTATTAATCAATAATATCTTTGAAGACTAAAAGGGATCGCTTACTGCTATATGCGCAACCGAATATTCTTTCTGTTTTTGTTTTTATAATGTTTTTTTTTTCAAAAGTTTAGGATGATAGAAAATACACTTGAATTAACACTATCTCTACAAAGTCTCAAAATGTCCCTTTTTACCCAACTGAAACCCAAAAGGACGGTAACGATTTTCTCTATTTTTTCACTAACTCAGAGAGATCATGACTTCATGAATCTTCACGAAATACAGAGAGTTACAGAAATTACCACTAATTTAGAGTAGATAAGCTTATATTTAGAGAAGAAAATAATATTATAGTGGAAGAACAATGCTTACGATTACGACCTTTACCATGAGTGTCATAAAGTTTAAAACACGTTTCACGTATTTAAATTCAATGTAAATTTGATTTAAGGAAGCATAAGTTAACGCTTTCACTCGTCCCTGACTCTTCGCCGAAGAACATACTCGGGCATGAAATCTACATGATGCAAGAACGAAAAACAATGAGAAGTCTTCATAGCAACAGACTGGACCTTCAATAACCGACAATAATGAAACTAAAAAAACAACATTAGCACGAAAACCATTGACTCATGGCAAGGTTTAGTTCGAACGAGTTATCGTTGTGACTGAGTCATTAACTAGCTTTGTCGCCAGCCTCTGCTCACATAGACATGTCTGGTCAAAACAGACGTACCTATTTGAATTGTGACGCTATAACCAAGGTTGGGGGCCGCGCAAAAATGCTACTTTATGCGTCTACGTCGTTGATAAATACTCGCTATTTTGAGTCAAATGTCCTCATTGCTGCGGGTTTAATGTAAATTTAAGCTTCTAGAAAATGGCGCTTATTGAGGCAACTTGAGATGCCCCTTGAAGGTGAAACATATGAAGGGCAAAGAAAAGACATTGGTGAGTAAACTTAAAGTTTGGTAGATAAATTCCGAGCCATAATAGTCTCTAATTCTTATTGGCAAAAACAATTTAGGTAAATAGTAAGTCGGAAAACTTTCGAGAATAAAGATGAACTATAAGAGCTTAGCTTTCCGAATAATAAATTGGCAACTTTCTAGAAGTATCGTGCGAGGATTGCGTAGGCCATCTAATAAGTAGACGCTAACGAGTGACAGTACCAAGACAACTCGATTGCGTTTCACTTTAATTTGAAATCTAACACGATAAATTCTTTGTGTTCACTTCAACAATTAGACGCATTCCGGTGAGTCATCCACCCGAGACTCGTATTTTTATTGGCGGTTTGCATTATTATATCTTGACAAAGATATATTTTCGTGAAACTGCACGCAATAGGATCTCTACTGAACGGTATATAGGGTCGAATTTTGCATTGCCGTGGTTTTTGCGAATCTATCGACGTGAAGTCGCCTCGCACTTCAAAGTAAAGCAATAAACGTTTCGAAATCACTTTGGTAAAGACGACGCCGGTGGAAAATATACAGACGTCGATCTGACGTCACGAGAAATTAAACTAGTGTGGCTGGAAGCAATTAAGCAAGCCGTCCGTCATTCACCTATTGAGCTTGGACGTGCGGGCTTCACCGGCATCGCGGCGACTGGTCGTAGCACTCAGAAACCATTTTCATGTCATGTCTTCTCATAGTCATAAATTATAGTCCAGAACACACTTTTTGCGTTTTCCTCTGAAAAAATTGTCATAACACACAGAGCGAACACGGGCGGGCCATCAGAGTTGTACAGGAAAACAGCGCGGCGCCGGTTGGTGGCTGCTGTCGAAAAACATGCGAAAACCAGTTTGGGCTGCTTTTGTTCATATATCTTTCGGTGGGGAGTTCGATGACCAATGCAAATGTACGTGCGATTTTAGGTGCGAGGGTGGTGCGAGGGAGGGGCGAGGTGAGGGTGCGGCGGGGAGTGCAGCCTGCAGCGGTCGACAACCGGCGCCGTGATTAACGCGTGACTCACCGCAGCCTTTGTCTCCTCACGGCACGGCTACTCACCTCCTCCCCAGCCACGTGCTGCCACCACGTGTCGACACAACCGACGCGCCCGATGACTACCGCCGACACGGTAAGTGTACTCCAACAAGCGCCTGGAACCTTCATCACCAGAGCACCTGATGAAGTACAATGGGCGTGCGGCGGCTGGGCTCCTGGGCAGGCGGTGCTGGCGGGCGCGGCGGCGGCGGCGGCGCGCGCTACTTCAGGTACCTGACTCGTGAGCACAGCCCGGCGCCGGAGTAGCGCGCGCTGCCGTCGCCTGCTCCTATTTATAGCGCGAGTGAGGCGGAGAGCGTGCGCCTCGGCGAGCGGCCGGGAGTCGACTGCAGCTCGGGGCCGGCGCCGCGGCCCCCGCGCGTCCCCAGACGTCAGCTGACCGCGGCTGCACCGGCCCTGACATTGGCGGGCGCGCCGGCGCGGGGGGCGAGGTCGCTGACCCCGCCCGCGGAAGCCTCCTCGCGAATCTGACGCGACGCGACGCCCCGCGCCTCGCCACGCCGCCCCCGCCAACACGATCTCACATTCACCAAGTTAGGCTGTTGAATGATTTTCAACTTACTGGATGCTGGGGTTCGTGCTGAACCCTCTTTGTTGGCTGCTGCATCCTTGAGTAGCTGGATTGAAGTCCACCTCTACAATGACTTGCAAACCAAAATCAGCTGAGGAAATCTTACAATAAGACTCGCTGATTAATAAGTATATCAGATTACTCAGTCATCTAAAGATTAATGTTGTTGTCATAATATGTTTTTGTGACATGGTTTAGTCACAGTCATGTTCACAGTTATTCTGAGTAGCCACAATGACTGGACTGAAACCTGATACACATGAGGGAAAGTAACCACTCACTGTAATACAACGTGTTATTGTAAGTTCAAAAAGGTTATTTTGCATGCAAACTTAGAGTAGAGTGCATTTGTTGTAGCATGAAACTTAGTAACATTTATCAATTAGGCTTTAAACATGAGGAGTTCGGACACCTGCTCAGCAGAGGATATGTCAGACCAGATTAAAGTCCCGTTCTTTATTCAGTGTTTTGCATGACTGACGCTCTTAAACAGAAAAAATCGTGCCCTCTATTCGGCTGCCTTCTGGAAATCGCGGTGGCCAAATCTTCTATTTCCCAAACTCGGCTCCCTTTTCTAAGAGAGCCGAGTTGGGAGTGGGAGAGCCATGCTGCGGCACGAATGGGCCGGCTGGACCGGAGTGATACCACGGCCTCACAGAAAACCGGCGTGAAACAACGCTTGCGTTGTGTTTCAAACCTCCGAGACCTGTTTCTGACTTCGTAAACATTAACTAATTGACGCTTTATTTATTTACTAGCTTCTACCCGCGACTTCGTCCGCGTAGCGTGATGATATATAGCCTATATATAGCCTTCCTCAATAAATGGGCTATCTAACAGTGAAAGAATTTTTCAAATCGAACCAGTACTTAGTTCCTGAGATTAGCGCGTTCAAGTAAACAAACAAACTCTTCAGCTTTATATATTAGTATAGATTTACCTATTATTAACTAGCTAATTAGCAGCGGTTGCCCTCGCATCTCAAAGCAACAAATTAGAAAAGGACTTAGGTATTCAATGTGAAAACTAGTGCTTCCACCACCAAGCACTATAGGCGTGCATAACAGAGATTTTATGTAAATAGTCACATAGTTACACGAGCGCAAAAATTATTCATGATTACTATACCTATACAACTTAATATACTGCCTAAGTACTTACTATATAACATACTAGCTTCTGCCCGTGACTTCGTCTGCGTGTACTTCAGAATTTTGTCCGACCTAGATAAAAGCAACCTATAGGTAATATATGTGTTCTTCCAGTTTTTTGTGTGGGATAATAATATTATGATATTCCAAACGATCTGACGGATCGGCTGATGGTAAGCGATCACGCCGCAACACCAAAGCTGAGTCAGAAAAGCTGGCCCTTTATAATCTATCTCTGTGCCAAATTTTATCCAAATCCGTTCAGCCGTGACGTGAAAAAGTAACAAACATCCATACCTCCTCAAAAATGTTCACGTTTATATATTATACCTAAACGTGAACATTTACAAGTAAGATATATTCTTTTATAATACTAAAAATCACATTTTTGGGTTCGGGGCCGTACAGAATACAGACACAGCTTTTTCACGATTTTATAATAGTTGAGAAGAAGACATTGATATTTATCTTCGACACACCTACATCAAGAAGAATGACAAAATAATGATTTTTTTATAAATTGATTATACGTTCTATAAAAATATTGATAGTTACTATAGGATGTGACGTAGACCAAATTAGCTATGATAAGATAAACCATAGATAATAACATAATAAATTATACCATCACGCTTGTATTCCCCGAAGGGTTAGGCAGAGGTGTACTAATGTACACCCACAGTTTGGTATGTTAAGGTCCCATGTAATAGGGGGCGAGCCGACTGCTATGAACCGAGCACAAATTCTAAACTCCGAGCTGCTACTGGAAATTTCATAGAAAAACCCAATAACACTTTGCCCGACCTGGGAATCGAACCCAGGATCTCTACCGTAGCAGTCGCGCTCAGGACCACTAGGCTAATGAGACAGTTAATTAGATAGATAATTACTTTCAATATGCCTATTTTAACAAATGTTAAAATAGACATATTGAAAGTAATTATATATAAGTTTGACAACCTCTGTGGTTTAGTGGTTCGAGTACCGGACTGCTGACCATGAGGTTGTGGGTTCGATTCCCACAGGACACAAATATTTATGTGATGAATATAAGTGTTTGTGTTCGTCTGGGTGTTTCTTATGTATTATAAGTATGTATTTACAAAAAAAAAAGTATATAAGTATTATATCCATTGTCTAGTACCCATAGTACAAGCTCTGCTTAGTTTGGGACTAGATGGTGCTGTGTAAAAATGTCCCAGAATATTTATTTATTTATTTATTTTATTATTTAGGTATATATTTTAAAAACAGTCAAGGTTGTGTTGTCTATACCACAAAAAATAAAATAAGGACCTTTATAGGATTAATTTGTCCGTCCTTCTGTCTGTTTTAGCTGTCTGTCGATCTGTCAAGACCCTTTTTCTCAGGAACTCGAGAAGGTATCAAGTTGAAATTAATAATAAATACGTACGTAGAGGTACGTCCAACTTCGTAACTTACCGTCTCACCTGTATTCCCTGAAGGTTTTCCAGAAGTGTCCTAATCTCTAATCTACACACACAGTTCGGTATATATAGGTCCCATAAAATAGGGGACGCGCCTATTGCCATTTAATGGGCACAAATCCCTAGTACTGAAATGCAACTGAGAATTTCATAGAAAATCCCAATAACACTGCTCAAACTGGGAATCGAATCCAGGACTAGCGTTGCAGTCGCGTTTGTCACCACTAGACTTATGAGTTAGTAGTTAGATATTCCCTAACATAGCCCATTCTGATCTATTATACCTAATGTTACTAATGTTCTCTGTTACTACTAATAAAACCATTATCATAGAGAAATAAATTAAACTAAAACAAATAACTTTAAGATGGCTTCGACCAGCCTTTTTCCAACAGTCTTGACTTCCGGTAAACCAGGATGAACCAGCTTAACCCCAGAGCAGAAATAGAGCGTGAATGTAAAGTAAACAGATATTTTAATTGCCAGATAATCACGATAATAATTGGTATTCAACGCGCTCGTACACTACCGGCAGTTTACTATAAGTTTTGAAAAAACCTAAGACTACCAGACCGAATCATATCGTGCGAGTTGTGGCCTCAATTAAAATCAATGGTCTTTATAAAATTGGTTATGTGCTGCTGAATCTATCTGCAATTTAAAATTAAATAGTTTTAAGGGTGCGGACCCCTTCTTCAATGTTCAACGAACGTTATTGGGTTCTGGTTTGAACGGTAGAGCCGGTAAAACTTGGGCAAATGAGGCTTAACAAGTGAGATGTCAAGGAGAGCAGTGATAGTCTAGTGATATGACTGGACTGCCAAGTTGAAGGTCTCGAATCCAAGGCACGCATCGGCATCTCTGACTTTTCGAAGTCGTGTACGTTTTCATAGTTTATTACCACGCGCTTAAATGGTGAAGGAATACATGTGAGATTTTCTCGACGGCGCAAAAATATGGCGAAACTGAATCCTTTTTTCTATGAGATTTTACAAGGTAGGTACTTAATTGAAACTTAGGTCAACGACTGTTGGGTCAGCTAGTTGTAACATAATTGGATAAAAATAAGTCTTTATAACATAACAACAGTCGCGGTGGTAGAAATGGACACAGTTAGCCGATTGCCATTAACGAATCACAAATCCAGACTCCGAGCTGCTACTGAGAATTTCATAGAAAAACCTAATAACACTGCTCGACCTGGGAATTGAACCAAAGGCATCGCAGCAGCCCTTAGACCACAACACTAATGAGGCTATTAGACAATAAAATAAATTAGATATTATTTAGAACTTAGAACAATGTCTGAAATACCTAGTCATAATAAAACCCACTAGCTTTGAGTAGGACGGCGTTGTACTGTACTCTGTGTCAGAGACCTCTCCTCTACGGTGCCACGGGTGAAGGAAGGTGACACCGAGTGACGTCAGACAACAGCCGGTATCACAAATTTCTAAAGTTATAAAAGTTAATTTAATTTTTAACCGACTTCAAAATGGTTAGAACGTATCCATTCATCTCTATACGCGGTGTTGCTTGATTCCATAAGCTGCGGTTACCGCTTAACGTCAAGCGGCCCGTTTATTTGTTTTTCATTTTAATGCAATTTAAAAAAATATGTATACAACAGTTTCGGATATCGGTGGTGAAAAAAATACTCGGAGGCAATTTTCCGTTAATAGATATTTTAAAATTTCGAGTGACGAGTAGAATTTTACTTACCTCGATAATGTTCTAGTTTATTAAGACGGTGCTTGTTTTTGTCATTTGTTCTGAATTTTTCAGGACTGCTTCAGGAGTACCTATACTCATTCAAATAAAAAGAGAATTTTCCACATCGGTTTATAAGTAAATGGCGGAATTATCGTGTAACAAAATAAGAAGTCGAATTAAAAACCTCATATTTTTTGAAGATAGTTTTAATACCATCAGCGGAACGCAACCCAATATCAGGGTAAAGCTGATATCCTACGGGTAGATTAGCACTCAGAATTTTTTGCTTATTTCTATAATTAGCGATTGTCATAGATATATTTGACGACACGGTTGGTTTAGCGGCTGTTCGGTGGGTTCGATCCCCACACGGAGCAAATATTTGTATGATCTACAGGTAGTTTGTGTATGTGATAATTTTTTTTTGTTAACGCACCCACGATACAGGAGAAAATCCTAGTGTGGGGCAACGTTTTTTTTATTAAAAAAAAAAGTATTTCGTATGATAGCGGGTACTGGCGGCGTTACGTGCTATCCAAGGCCTGGAGGGGTCTTTAAGTGTGTAGAAAGTTTGCCCATCTCTAGACTAACCGCGGCAAAGGTAGTTTAACCTTGAAGATTGTTAGTTAAGGGCCCCTCCCGAGTTACATTATCTTCTCCTATTAAATTACTACGTGCCAAAATGTAGGTACATCTTTCCAATCGGCGTAGTATGTCACCTTCGAAGGGCGCGAGGTGAACAGTTGGGTTCACATTGAGGAGACAACGCCTTCAAGGGCGCTGCGATGACCTCAACGTGTTTTTTCAACCCCAGCCAGAGTGCGGGGACCTTTCTTTAGGGTTTACACCTGGACTTTTTGGAACAAGGACTTGTGTGAAGTGTCTGTTGGTTGTTAGTCGGTAACATACCTAATAAGTGCAACTTAATTTACTGCCTTTATTAGTTATTTAAAAAAAAAAACGGGCTGGAAACCTCAACATGTGTCGCAGAAGGATTGGCAAAAACAATTGTCAAACAGTCTACCAACCCGCAGTAGGCTAGCGTGGTAAACTGTAGCCTAGTCTCATTCTGAGAGAAGATCCGTGGCCACAGTAGGACAGTAAATAGCCTTATAATTCCCCTCAGGTTAATATGTCCACCGAAGCAGAACTTTTTTTCATGATAACCATATTTATTATTGCACCCCTATTTTATTGCACCGTGATCTTCCAGAGACCCCATACTTTTTTAATTCTATCCGGTAATATATCCTTAACAGGTGAATGATACATTTAATTAGGTGAGATCTTTTATAGATAATAATTTTATGTGTCTAAGAACATAGGCAGCCCTGATACTATTTGATATTTTTGTTTTATTTAGCTGAATAATGAACGCGATTCCTTTTGTCTGTCGTGAGTTATCGGTACTTATTTGGCAGGACAACAATTTGGATAAAAGGATTTTATTCAACCTCTGTCGCAAGAAAGGTACAATAAAAATAAATTATTTGTGATAAATAACTAAATAGACCTCATATTTGGCCCTGATGCAAGATTGAAGTCAAGAATAAGCCCATTTAATTAAATCAAATAATTAGGTATTGCTCTCTAAGATTATGTCAGTTTAGATAATAATCTGATAAAACAATATTTTGTGAATATAAATTAAACTCAAATCTGACTCTTATACATGCGGGTAAAGAATAGGTTACCTAGACGCGATGGAAGATGCGATACGTATTGTCGGAGAGTAACGCGAAAACAGACAACTCTATAATAAATTATTCAATCTTACAACCAATGATGCGTTATTGCGTCGACCGTACTGACGGATTATGCTAACGTTACACACCTGACGCATCTTCCGTTAGGTGTGTGTCCACCCTTAGGGGCAAAATTGTTTATACGAATAGTAGCACCGCGACACAACAAAGACTTAAAAGTGCATTTAAACTGTCATACAAAAACAAATTTAACGCATTAATGATCCTCTTCTGACTTCTAAAGGACAGAGAATCCTCTCTCAACCCCCACCAAAACTTTAAGACCAAATTCCCATACAAACGTAATACCAAAATAAATCGTAATTCAAACACAATTTATTCAAAGTGGGTTATTTATTATTCGGATTCCGATATCGTCTAGGTTCGTGCTCTAACTATTCGTTATAAATATTTCACTGGAAATAAATGTAAGCGAATCCAAATCTTGATATAACCAAGTTTGGAACGATTTTCCGGTCGTTTATTTCCAGTGAAGTAGAAGGTCGTAGACAAAATGGTTCGGTAGAAACCTAGATTAAACGGTATCTCAATCCGAATACAGAATTTGATATACATATATTGTTTGAATAACGATTTATTTTGGTATATGGTATATGGTTTTATGTGCAATTCAATGTCCGCCATGTTTTTTTTCGGTAAGTATAATATGAATTATATTATCCTTTTAATTTTAACATGAATTCCATTTTTTTTTTAAACTTTGCCCTACTCTATGGTTTTCTCCTGCACCTATCATGGGTGCTTTTACAAACACAAATATATTCTAACATAAGTACACAAACACTGAAAATTGAAAAATAATAAAATCCATTGACAATTAGGTATCAGAAAAAATAATAGTAATCTAGTCACGCTACACTCGTGTAAAAATAATAAATTGTGTCTGAAAAAATGTGTACACATTCAACTTTCTCGAGTTTAACAAACATTTACTTACAGCTGATTGGAAGAATCGAAAAATATAAATGCAGGCACAGTATTTATTTGCTATTATATTTTTCGTTTACGACTTCTATAGAAGATTAATTTGTATGTATTCATGTAGGTATGTTTGTGAATAACTTTGTTGTCTAACTATGAGCAGATTTTAACGACTCTTTTTTATTCAGTATTTCCATCGTAAAGGGATTAGCAGTCTCCATTCGCTGATCAAATGATAAAAGGACAATGGATGACACAGAATTTTGCAATGTGTTTGTGATAAAAGGTAGCCTAGTTATTTTCATCAGGTTTAGAAGAGAAAACGTAACAAAAACAAACAGACGGATAGAGTTACTTTCACATCTATACTAATACTAATAATATATAAAGCTGAAAAGTACCTATGTTTGTTTGTTTGCTTGAACGCGCTAATCTCTGGTACCTACTACTGGTCCGATTTGAAAAAATCTTTCAGTGTTAGATAACCCATTTATTGAGGAAGGCTATAGGCTATATAACATCACGCTAAGACTAAGTAACTATTCCACGCGGACGAAGTCGCGGGCGGAAGCTAGTTTAATATAAGATAAGAGTTACTTTATAAAGTATGGATTATATTGTAATGTAAGAGTGAGTGAAGGCAGTACCTAAATGTCTAAGACAGTGGTTCCCAACCAGTGGTCCACGAGACCAAAAATATTGTCCGCAAAAATATTGTCACGACCTACCTATGTAAAAAGTTTGATTAAAATTTACTTTCAGATTGACACATTTTATTTTACAAACATTGTCAAAAAAAGATTGGGTACCTACCACTGCACTGCTCTAATAATTGAATCAAGTAGGTACCAATTATAAGACTGAATCATAACAAAATCCCCGAAACGATGCCAATATCTTTATTAATCTCGAAAATTATCAAATTATCTTCCACTATAGATAGCTATGCTTAGATAAATTCTTATAAGATAACATGGATTTTAATATTTTCCTCTGCGTTAGGTCGTAACTGATAGTGATAGGTACCTAAGTATAGGTACATTCAGTCACGTTTTCCGTAGAAAATTATCACAGAGATTATCTATTATAAATAAGAAAATAATTTTGTCACCAGTATGGCGCCTTTCATGCGTATTTTTTTATGGGATAGAGGAGCAAACGAGCAGACTGATCACCTGATAGTAAGCGATTACCGCCGCCCATGGACACCGCAACACCAGAGGAGGTACAAGTGCGTTGCAGCCTTTTAATAGCGTTTGGGCCTCCGGTGTAGCCTCACTCGGCGAAATACAACGTTGTTTCACGCCAGTTTTCTGTGGTGTCCAGCCGTCCCATTCATGCCAGCATGGCTCTCCCACATAAAGGCAATAATTAATAGCGAAATAGTCAAAATATACGCTTACCTATCTACTGTTATTTTACTCAATTGTGCTAAGTATAATTTTTTTTTTTTTTTAAAAAAAAAGCTTACTAGCTATGTGGGTCACACATTACTAGTATTCTTGTTAACCCCTCGTGCTAAGCTAAATGCTTGTGTTACGAGTGGTTTCACGTCGGTAGTGCAATGGGTGAGTTTCGAACCGGCAACCACATGATCACAAGTCCGACGCCCTAGCCATTAGGCTACCGCCGCTTCAAATTTGTGCTGAATATCTTCGTCAAAGGGGACAATGGGATATTTCGGACTAATAACCTCTAATTTGCTTACTAGAGGTTATTAGTCCGAAATATCCCATTGCCCCTTGATGCCAATATGCCCCTTGATCGCAGAAATCTGCGGCTGAATTCATCTGGGGCGGCCACCACATTATCACATATTCTACCTCTAAGTAATAACATAACATACCATCACGCCTGTAGTCCCCGAAGGGTTAAACAAAGGTGTACTACTAATGTACACCCGGAGTTTTCTGGTAGGTATGTTTATGTCCCATGCAATAGGGGGCGAGCCTATTGCCATTATCCGGGCACAAATCTCAAATTCCGAGCTGCTACTGAGAATTTCATAGAAAACCCAGTAACACTTACTTAACGCTCGGCCTAGGAATCGAACCCGGGAGCTCTAGCGTAGCATTCGTGCTTGGGACCACTGGACTAATGAGGCAATTAAGTAATAAATAGCATAGGCAGTTAATTAATAAATTTGCATTATCATATTCCGGTTTGAAGGGTGATGAAGCGAGTGAAATTACTGGACATCAATAAAATCACCTTTCACGTGGGAGAGCCATGCTTCGGCACGAATTGGCCGGCTCGACCGGAGTGATACTACGTCCTCACAGAAAACCGGCGTGAAACAACGCTTGCGTTGTGTTTCGCCGAGTGAGTTGAGGTTACCGGAGGCCCAAACCCTTTTAAAGGCGGGCAGCGCACTTGCGACTCCTCTGGTGTTGCGGGTGTCCATGGGCGGCGGTTATCACTTACCATCAGGTGATCCGTTTGCTCGTTTGCCCCCCTATCCCATAAAAAAAATAAAATTGAGGTCTCAAGATGACAACGCACAAGTCATAATACTGATGTTGCTGACGTCTGTATAAGCAGCGGATGCTTACTATCAAGCGGCCCGTATGCTTCTCATCTTGTCACAATAAAGATAACATCCAAAACAATTATTCAAGAACCATCATAGACAACAACCGACCTAAATGTAAAACTGAAAACACCAACTTATTTTAAACGCAAATCAAGGTCGCACTGTAGGTATATAAATATACATATTTAGGCTTCTGTAAATAAAAAGTGGTATGAGATATGAAATGGCAAGACCTTGATGGCAGTGAGGTCGTTGGCCAGTGACGTCAGACAATTAAGTGATAATACGCGACGCGTATGTACGGCTAATGAGGAATGATAAAATGATTTACATTCGAGAGAGAGAAAAAACAAGCGCCAAGGATATGATAAATGGCTGACAGTGACCTTGTTCGATGGACAACGCCTTCTGGTAGTCAGAGGGTAATATCGGACTCTCATAAACTAACACAACACGGTGCTACACCGCCTGAGGTCACGGTCATTTGTGCGCTTGCGCATGCAAGGCATCTCTCGACTATCCTGCGCTATGTGCCATTATTGATTCTATTTTAAGGCTCTGAACACTGTTCACTTGGGAGCTAGGCGTGATAGTAACTTCTGACACAGTAAAATAACGGATATCTATCTACTATTATAAAATTGTAAAAAAGCTGTCTGTACATTGAAGAATTAAAAAAAAAAACACGTGGGTATATAAAAGTCTCCGAATCCGAAAATGTGATTTTTAAAATTCTTGTCCGTTTGTTACGGGTTGGCGCAAAAACTACTGAATAGATTTTAATTTTGTTATCACTGTTAGAAAGTATGTGCTCCAAATTAAAAACTGGTATAAGTACTTCATATCTCAAATAATAAAACAGACCCTTAGATACAGCTTGACCTCTCTAATGTATAGAGACCCATACAAAGAAGAGATCATCGCTGTTTGTTTTTGAGCTTCAAGTGAGCGAAGCCGCGGGCTTAGGCTAGTAACTAAGTAAAATTCAACATAAAAACAAATAAAATATAGCATAACAACAGCCTACTGCAAAATTATGACGAATTTAGAGAGAAAATAAAATCATTCTTCATAATAAAACACTCATTTATTGCATTTCTTTTATACAGATAAAATATTTACATCTATATGTAATCATACATTTATTAAAATAACATTATTATAAAAACAATAATAAAATTACTATTAAGTCTATATTTATTATCTAGCTATTATAAATAGTAGGTACATTGACCTAAAAATACAGAGGATTTTTAAACGAGAGTCTATTGAAACGGGTATGATGTTTTTAGAGAGGTCTTGAGCGCGACTGCTACGCTAGATGTCCTGGGTTCGATTGCCAGGTCGAGCAAAGTGTTATTGGGTTTTTCTATGAAATTCCCAGTAGCCGCTCTCGGGTTTGGAATTTGTGCCCGGTTTATGGCAATAGGCTCGCCCCCTATTACACGGGACCTAAACAGACCGGCGAACTGTGGCTGTACATTAGTACACCTCTGCCTAACCCATCGGGGAATACAGGCGTGGTGGTATGATACGTCATAATATTAAAATCTTTCAACTACCAAACATTTTAATAAAAAAATTACATTATTTGCGCAACCGTCGTTTTAGATATGGAATAATAATACCACGATTTTGGAAAAATACAAGTACTTAGATATATGCTATGTTTCGAAAACTTCTTTTAATTGATGTGGTTTGTACAAGTTGTAATTGTAATTCAATGTCTCTCGCAAAAAAACACGCAATCGTTATCAAGAATAACCAAAAATTCTTTGTAAAATTGTAATTACTTAGTTTACCTATTCGACACATAACTAATTTAGTTTTAGTGTACATTTAAACATAGTTCATTTAACTACTTCTTAAATGCTAATTAAATCATTGTCATATTTTAAAATTATCATTTTCATTCTTCATAAAAAATACCATTAAAAAGATCCAAATTTTATTTTAAATCAATTTAAAAGATACCAATTCCTACAAATATATTTAAAATGAACATTAACCGATCCTGCTAATATAATATTATAGGTGAATTTAAAACTAATTTAGAATATCACGCTATTATATAATGCAAGGTACGCCATCTCACGTCGACAGCCAGAACTATTTCGCAATCTATTCCAAATACCCGTTTATCTATGCAATTTTTTTAACACTATGTGTCAAATCTCGTATGTGATCTAGACTATTGTAAAAAAAATATGTTATTATAATTAAATTTATTTTTTAATCATTTTGAGGTATTCATTGAGTGTTGTTATGTGAGAAAATTTACATAAAACATATCCGGACGATTTATGCAGCATAAAATATAGAATTAACTATGGACTGAATAAAATAGGTACATTACATATTCTATATAAAAAAAACCTGATTATATCAATTTAAGAATTAAATGAATAGATAATGAAGTACTAAGTAAAAGATAAATAAGTAATAAATAAGGCGTTGACAGAATTAATCGGAAGAGGAATATTAACTGCAGCTTTTATTTTAATTAAATTGAGTGAGAATTAAAAATAATATATCTTCCCGAACATAAGTGGTTGATGTACTCCACCTTTTACTGCTCTCTGGACTAAAATTAATCGAATTTCGCGTATTCTTTTTTGTTGTGTGTGTTATATTATAAGGAGGTTCTTATGAAATACTTACATGGCTGACGACTCTGGACTACGACGCTACAGAAAATTTGCTAAACTACCATATGAGAGCCGAACGAAATACACATTAAATCGTATACACATCCATACACACCCACTCACAAACACTCACATACATACAGTCACACATACACACATATACACAAATACAAATACACACACACACTTATACTCGCACACACATATAATCTAACTTAAAAAAACATAATATATGATTACCTACCTTACTATTTAACCTAAGTACTTATTATATATTAATAATTTGTTGGCATGTCCGTGAAATAAGACTAGGCGAAAGCACTGGCTCCTGCAATACAGTACATACTAGCGTAGGGGCCAGGGACTTCATAAAATTGTTAACAACCTTATGTCAATAAAGAATTTTTTAATTTTTAATTTAATTTATGAAAGCGGAACATTACAACATTTAAGAAAATGTATTAGGTTTTTTTAAATTAATTATACCAATTCGAATTCAATATTCATAGGAGACAAGGCAACGTCTGTCGGGTCCGCTAGTAAGAGTTAATAATTCTTTGAGTTTATTTCGGTCTTTCATCTCAGAGGTTGTCAGTTAGGAAGTACTGGCGCCATCTAGTTAAAAAATTGTAAATCATTGACGCGAGTCAAATAACTCTTATAAAATCATGTTAATCACTCATTGCATATAAGATTAATTCTTAAAAACTCATTGTTCGGTCATTAATATATAAATATTATGCCATTGTAGATATAAAGATTATAACAAGACAATAAATTATATTCCTTGAAATCATTGCTATGATTATAATAAAACATTGAGTGTGATTTATGATGATAATTAGAATTGATTTAAAAAAATGAGAGGCACAATCAATCAAGATAGGTATTACAGAAGATTAGATTTTTCGCATCAAAGATGTCTGTATTTATCTTGTTGTTAAGTTTGGCTAATTATATAATATCATTAAATTAAATTCGTCAGAAATTCAATAGAAACGATCATAATAATCGAAATTAATAATTATTTACAATAACGTCAATAACATTGCTGTTCATCACGGAATTGTATATAAAATATCTACAAATTCAAAAATATGCTTAATATCTATAAATTATAATTATTATATTACATTATATCAATAAAGTATAATTATTTACATACATTAGAAATATAGTCTTGATATCTTGCAGCACTGATATTTAAAAGCCGCGAATCTCGTTGGCTTTTTTATGTCAGTGGGTGAAAGAAGAACACAGAGTAGTTAACTAACAGAGTGACAACTCAATCCAGACGAACGCTTGATGTTTCTATTTCCCAGTGCAGTCTGTGACCGCACAGAATTTTCAAATTAGGTGACGATGTATTCTCAATAGAATTACGCCGAACGCCAAATTAACCCGCGCTTACCCGTTATGTGAGATTTTCAAGAGAAAATTGTAGATTCGCTTTACAAAACGTTTGTACGAGCATAACCAATGACCTGAAACAAAATATTTTATTTGACTTTTGCATTTGTTGTTAATTTTGGCTGTTAGTTTCACCATAGTGGTTGAACATAATTATGTGAGTTATGTATTTCTGTAGCAGTGATTCTGAAAGCACAGTTGGTCTGTGTAGTCATTATGTTACTTCCAAACAGCTTGTGGTTCATCATGGCTAGAGAAAAAAATTGTATAAATGATCCTTCATCACTAAAATCTTTATAATTTATGCATGGATAAATTATGACCCAAATTTGAAACAGTCTATAAAACCGTAAGGGTTTACCGTACATAATTCACACACCTTATATATAATACTAGCTTCTGCCCGCGGCTTCGCCCCCGTGGTGGTCTATCATCACATCCCACGGGAACGGGATAAAAAGTATCATATGTCCGTCTCCTGGTTCTAAGCTACCTCTCCATCAATTTTCAGCCAAATCGGTTCAGCCGTTCTTAAGTTATAAATAGTGTAACTAACACAACTTTCTTTTATATATACAATCTAAGATGAGGATGGATGAATGCATGCATCATACAACCATTGTGTAAGTCTTTGGGGGAGGCCTGTGTGCGTGCGTGCGTGTGTGCGTGCGAGTGTGCGTGCGTGTGCGTGTGTGTCGGTCACCTGTGCCTAGAGCAGTGCGCGCGCGGCGCTGCTGCTGGGGCGGTGCGCGGGCGGGGCGCGGGCGGGGCGCGGCGCGGGGGCGCGGGGGCGCGGCGCGGGGGCGCGGGGGCGCGGCGCGGGGGCGCGGCGTCAGCGCGCCGGCGGGGCCGCGCCCGCGCCCCACCAGCGCAGGCACGCCGCGTCCACGCAGCGAGCGCGCGCCGCACGACGAGACACTTCTTCTAGAACCTCCTGAATACAAAATGACAGGTTTGAAGTCTGATCGAAAAAACCTTCATAAAACCGATGCTGACAAAATAGAAGACATGTTAATATCAAATAGATGTAAGTAAAAGAAAATTTTGCGAGGTTTTATAAGTCCAGTATCCTCTAAATTTTAAACGAATAATTTAAATTAAACCTCTTTTCAAAACAAACTTATTGATAATCCGTGAGATACGTCAAACCATAAAAAATATAACGCACCTGCTTCTTTAAAACAATATGCTTGCCCTTCCAGTATTTCATCAGTCCTCTCTCTTGTAGCGTGGAGACAATATCCGAGGAGGCGATAGCCAGGTCCTTGCTGAGATCCCTGATACATAGCGTAGGACCTGGGGCGGAGCATAGCCTCTTGAGCAGCGCCTCCTTCCAGTAAGACCGGTAGGAGATTAACCCAAGATCTGACAGTGGAGTCTCTGGAGACCCAACCTTGCCTTCCTCTTTAGTTAAGAGGTAACCTGGTGAGGAAATTGAATTTGGATAATTTTGTTCATCGATCCTAAAGAAGTTGTCGTATCTTATCGAATGGCCAATCATCTTTCTTTCTAATTCTCAACAGCTGTATTTTCACGTTTCAATTAGTTAGTAATACTTCCTCTTTTCTCTTTTCTCCTGGACTCTATCTAGATTTCCACCTAGAATCCAGGTCTTCCTTTTACTGACGGTAAAACCTTTCCATTCATCTCAGGCTTAGAGAAGTTTTATAGAAATAGTAGACATGGGGTCAAGCAGAATGCAGAGCATAGACAACAGTAGATTGCTCCAGCTCTTAAATTAAAAAAGATTATGTCTGTTCATACGTATTAAGTCCAGCTATTTCTATGGTCATTGTAAATATAGGCATATCTTATTTATTGTTTAATCACTACATATTATAAAACAAAGTCGTTTCCCGCTGTCTGTCCCTATGTATGCTTAGATCTTTAAAACTCGCAACGGATTTTGATGCGGTTTTTTTAATAGATAGATTGATTCAAGAGGAAGGTTTTAAGCTATTTAACATCACGCTACGACTCTTAGGGACGGGGAAGCGCGGGTGAAACCGTGGGCGGGTCGCTAGTTGATAATAAATTCTATAATTAATACGCATTGTAGACATTATAAATTTAAGAAACGCTGGAAAAAATATTTCTCATTATTTATATTAAGGCGTCTATCGAACAGATTATAGCGCTCACATTATACGGTGCACTCCGCCTTTACTATAAATGCTTTACTGTAATTGACAGTCTTGCCTGCGTCTTCTGGTGTATCTAACCAGAAGACGCAGGTTCGAATCCTGCCCGCAAGGCAAATTTTTCTTACAGAAGTCTTTGGGGGAGGCTGTATTCAGCAGTCATGTCCTTTGGGTAATATAATGATGGTGGTTATATAGATGAAATTATTGTCGCAACTAACTGAATAATGTTACAGTGTAGCTAGCTAAAACTAGTGTATTCGGCTTCTATATTCATAAGCTGAAGATCAGGAGAACAGAGACATAAGAAATTAAGCTTTAAGTACCATAATACGCAAATCTTGGTTACACAGTTTCTTACGTACATAGGTGCCACTATATAAGACGAAATGCGTTACTAGAGGGGGAAAAAATGGCCAATATTGGTCAATAAATAAATGTGAGCGCCAAACCAAAAGATTCGCAACATCTTTACTGACGTGTCTGGTACTTGGGCTACAATAATTAAGGCACCTATCAAAATAGTTCGCGTCCATAATCCGACGCTTACAGGTAGGGCTGTCAGATTAAACCAAATTGAATCATTTGTTAGCGTCGGGAGGGATTTCGTGAATTCATGGCCTTGTTTTGCACGGTTAAATAGAATATGAAATGGATTTGGGCAATCCAGGTCGAAATTAGAGTGGTGCTTGACAGTTACCTGAATACAATGATTGTACAATAATTGTTTTTGTTGATTCTATTCTAAATTTTAGAACAGAAATTCTACATCTAGGTTTCTTATGAAAACGCGATATTATACAACAAATCGTATAATATTTTCCTTTTATATCATATTTAATTCTTACATGTATTCAAAATGCAAATACAACACGGGTTTACTTTATTTTTATCGAAATGAAACAAATACCACATCGTTCAAACGACCTCTCTAAAAGTTTGATTAAAAATTACCAAAAAGAAGGCCGTATCAAATCAGCTTATCCTAGGTTAGTTATGTTACACATGACAGCCCTATTTACGTCTCACGGCGGGCCCGCCACCCCCGTCCCCTGGCTAGACCCAATGGGGGTGAGTCTAGACGGCAGACCGATCCATACTGCAGTGCATCGATCGGGGTCGGGTCGACGGCCGCCGCGTCGCGACGCCCCCTCACCCGCGTGGGGGACAAAACAAACCCGTAGTTGGAGGGTTTATCACGTTGACCGCACAGGTGGTGTTATGGGTTTGCGATTTGTAAGAATTACGCACCAGCCGTGTTGACACGGAGGTAAAGCACGGTACGGAATTGAACGAAACGGTGAGGTCTGTGCCACCCCAATTGTAGGCAAGTTGTATTAAATAAGCGTGATTACTTTTGAAATTAGTTTACAACTTACTATTACCAATAAAAGTAGATGCAAACATGCTATAATATTCTGTAGTTTGTGTATTATTTCATTATGGTGTTTCTTTTGTGAACGCCAGACTACCTATTTTTCGCCTTTCCTTTCTCTTGAGTCCATCCAAAGTTTAGCGATAAGACCACCCGTTGTACCATATTCGATGATTGATAACTTATACTCGACATTAGTTTTTGGTGTACAATAAAGGATATCTTACATATAATAAGAATGTAAGTGAGCCGTGTCTGTACATTGCTTATATTTACAAAAAAACTAATTTGGGGGACTCAGAATCAGTAACACAATCCATTTCTATTATTTTTGGAACTTTTGTCTGTCTGTTTGTCTGTCGGTTTGTCTGTCGGTTTGTCTGTATGTTTGACCGCGCATCAAATGAAAACTACCGAGGAGATTTGGAGTAAGTGGACAGGAATTCATAGCATGTTTCTTGGATTAACATTTAGGCTATATTTCATTAAAATCGGTTCACTCTATCGAAAGTTATTAACATTTTAAGGATTGAAAACGTAGAATTTGAACAATAACCGTTGAAGCAAATTTCCTTTTTAAGTATTTCCATACTAGACTAGCACGGGTCAAACATTATAACAGAATCAAGAAATAAAATTAAAAAAATACACTCACAGGTACTAAATAAGATAAAACAAGAAAATAAAACAAAGAAATCAGAAACCATTATTGTAAACGGGAATTGATTATTAGTACAGTTATTCTGACTCTACTTCTACAGGGCATCACGGGACATACATAGGACTTATCCAGAGAGCATCAGCCGGTGTAAAAACTAAATATTTGAGTAGGGTAAAGAAGTAAACAAAGAATGACAATATATTCTCTAGAAGACTAACACGACATCGTTATTACCTCAATGAAATTTGATTCCATAACAGGTGTCATTTTGAGTTGACAATTTTGTCAATTATTCTTTTCTTCTCTAAAGCATCCAGCTTTAAAGTAACTGATTTTATAATATGAAACCTCCATAGTGTAGATTCTAAAGAGTTTCCATCTAATCAAATCATAAAATATATACCACGTACGTACCTATGTATAATAAATTAAAAAAATTGGTCATTTAATAATAATAATAATTGCAACGTGCGTTAATCTTTACTGATGCCGTAACAGTTATTTGAGGTTTTTATCTATATAAGTATGTCTGTTTATATTTGCGAACATTTTTTAAAAATTAAGTAAGTAATGTAAATTAAGTCAATGGCGCTAAGTGTATTGAAAATATGGAAAACCAGAATCCTTTTTTCTATGTGATTTTTCGAGGTAGTTATTTGAAACTTGGAGAGGACAACGTCTCTCAGGTCAGCTAGTTCTATTCTAAAGTTTTATTGGACAGCCCTTATTCACAAACGTAAGTACTAATTGTATTTTAGTTACCCGATGACATAAAATTGATATACAAATAAACCGATCTCCTGTAGTCGGGCCAGTGACGAATGAATGCCACTGTGGTGACATTGACATTAGCAATGAACTATTCTGCGCTCGTCGCAGAGGGCAATTTGTATGACTTTTTGCGTTATTAAAGGTTAAGCCCTTGTGAATTATGTCCGTCTGGCTAGGGTTGGTTGGGCCAAACGAATATGGTGTCACTCTAATGGGATACTTTAATTGCACGCCGGCAATAACAACGAGAAGATATTTATTTTTGGGGTTGTTAAATATAGAGTCATTATTTACAGTTAATTGTTAACAATCTTGATGCTTAACGATATCTATGATAAAAATAAAGATGTATCATACAATCACGCCTGTTTTCCCCGAAGGGTTAGGCAGAGGCGTACTAATGTACACCGGTACAGTTCACCGGTATGTTTAGGTCTCATGTAACAGGGGGCGAGCCTATTGCCATTAACCGGGCACAATATCCAAACTCCGAACTGCAACTGGGAATTTCATAGAAAAACCCAATAACACTGCTCGACCTGGGAATCCAACCCAAGATGAACCAATTGAAATTACAGCACAAATTTTAGGCCTTCCAATTTTCTGTATTTATCTTTTGTTGGTGGTTGTACACTTTTACGTAACTAATCAATTTGACCTCCCACCTCGCACCTTGACTGCTTTTATATTGTATTTATATCATAATTAAATACACGTATCTCACCAAACCCAAATATTTATACCAACAATCTCTATACAAATTTTATCAAAATTGGTTACTTATAATATCAGTATGGTTAGTGGGGGTAAAATAGTTAAATACTCACTGAAATCTATGAGAAGTCTTCCGTATCCTTGTCTCTGGTAGGGCGGCAGCGTCAGTATGCACGACACATTGTAGTTGAGGAACGAATTCTTTTCCTGTTACAACAATAAACGTAGATTTTTGAGTACTAACAGTAGGACACAAAAGAGGCCATACATCTAGTACTTAACAGAATAAACGCAAGACCTGAAACTAGTTTGTTCAGATTACATCGATTACAGTGATTTTTAATATACACACATCGAAAAAAGTTTGCGATCCCTAGCTTAAGCTGATATAATTTTTTAAATTGAACTTTATCAAGAATAATTATTTTTTGTGTTTTCTTTAAATAGAAATGAAAAACCTGTTTGAAATAAAAAAATAAAACTAGTTTTTATTTTAAAAAAAAAGATTTCGATTTTTCAAAGTGATCGCAAACTGTGTGTATGTAAATTTTTCACGAAAAGATAATGACAATACCTGAAACTATGGCCCAGTCGCTTGAGTTATGGAAAACTAAAACCTATTTGCACAAATTATAATTATATACACTAATTTCTTGAAAAAAAAAATGCTAATGTGTCTCAACATGACTTTAGAGTTTCGTTATTATAATTATGACTCGATATTCTATTTTTTTATGTGATAGGAGGGCAAACGAGCAGACGGGTCACCTCATGGTAAGCGATAACCGCCGCCCATGAACACTCGCAACACCAGAGGAGTCACAAGTGCGTTGCCCGCCTTTTAAAAGGGTTTGGGCCTCCGGTAACCTCACTCACTCGGCGAAACACAACGCAAGCGTTGTTTCACGCCGGTTTTCTGTGAGGCCGTGGTAGCACTCCGGTCGAGCCGGCCCATTCGTGCCGAAGCATGGCTCTCCCACGTAAAAAACTATTGACGTATTTGAGCTCTTGCGCTAATTCTGCTACACGTATACAAAAAAAATAAGATGATAAACACACATACAGACTGTCTGATAGTAAGCGTGAATCGCAATCTATACAAGCCAGCACAACTAGTGGCATCACTCGCGCGTGGTACGATTAGACACGCGAAAGAATCTCTCAGGTATTATAACCGTTTGAGTGAATAAATTAAAACACATATAATTTCGGAATGTCATATCTGCTTTGTAATCAAACTCGAGTTCTGTGACTTGACATTCCACGGTCATATCAATAACCCCATTATTTCATCCAATCATACTGTGGTACGTTTTTTTATTGTGTACGCAATTTTTATATAGTGTAGAGTTAGTGTAGCGGTCACCTCGCCACGACCCTGCAACCGCGTGTCGTAGATTCGATTCCTACCCAAAAATTTGTGTGTGCCAAGGAGATTTGTGTTTGTTAATTGTATGTTTCTGAAGGCGACAAAGGCTTCTTGCCTAGTACAGGAGCTGTCTTAAAAAAACGACTTCTATGAGTGAGTTATGTTATAGTTATGCTAGAAGAATCCTCTAATCTCACTTTTTCCATAGAAAGAGTAGTAAGTAAAACATAATATATTTTGTGCAAAATAATTAGGTGTTGTGCAACATTAAATTCATAATAATTGTTCACTAAAGGTACTGAGGGGCAGACACGTCACGCTAGGATTTCAATGAAAAAGGTAAGTTTAAAAATAAATCTCGTAACGTCTACCGTGACGCACACGCGTATAGATTACGTATGGCGCGTGCGTCTGTGGTTAATGGCGAAAGGAAATATCAATAGTCAATGTACAGTCACGAGCATCAATATGTATACACTTACTGAAATTCGAGAGCGTTTTTTTTATGAAATGACGATTGCAAACTTTGAGATAATAACAATATCATTAAAGCATTGATTCGAAAATACTATGTTCATAACATCATGAAATTTCAATTAAAACATTAAGAGAAAATCACTTTTGAAATTTACCAAGCGTATACATATCTGTGCTCGTGACTGTACGGAGTGCGTAGGAGCAGTCTCATGTTTGCTTGTTCTACAGGTAGCACAGGTACCATACAACGCTTTAGAAGTGGCTAAGTTTTGGGCGAAGAGTATTTAAAAAGAAAATCGTATCCTCGACACGACAAAGAAGAAGAAGAGGATCCATGAGGATTTCCTGCTCCCCCAAATTCGATATGGTCGAGCACAGTTTGGGATGCCTGTATGTTTAGGTCCCATGGGGACTAGGGAAGACTCCATTGCCATAAACCGGGCGCTCATCCTAAACCCCGAGCAGTTACTGAGAATTTCATGGAAATCGAACCCAGAAACTCTAGTGTAGCAGTCGCGCTCAGGACCACTAGACTAATGAAGCAGCTACCTTTGTCTATACAAATCATGGTATATGATATAATAGATGTTCCAATTTGTAGCAAGCATCGTGTGACTTGAAGATCACCGATCTAAGGTTTACATTCAAATATACGTATAACCTCTGTCTATTATAATTAAAATACGTTGTAGATGCGTCACGCTAGGCTTTCCACGTAGCATATGATTGCATGACGTCATGAGTCACCCAGAAACGTCACAGTTCCATGTACAAAGGAGGTGGCTCTCATTAAGTCTGCATGTCTTCGGGCATACTTCATTATTTCTTTATAAAAACTTTTCTTACTACCACATGAAAATTAAACTTCAAGGTCAATCAACGATCGGCGAAAACATTGCGCAAAAAAAACGGAAAAAACTCATTCCAATTCAGCAGATTCGCCTTTTTTGAGTCGTTTAATATTAACAACGGTATACTGGTAAGCAGAACTTCTACATAATGTCACCTTCAACTTAAAACCACATAAAGTCGAAGACAATACCAGATCTTCAAACACAGACACAGTGTAACTAATGCACATTTTAAGTTAAACTATAAAGTTACATCTTAAATCTAGACAAAACATCCATCGTCTGCAGCATCAGGTCGATGAACTGTGGGGGGTAGGCGGCATGGTGGGTAGGGCGCTATGACTTCCCGAAACATTAAAAACAAAACTTGACCCCTGAGTTAATGTTATAAGTTTTATAACTAATAAGATATTATTATAAAATTGTGCTTTTTGCTTATAAGAACTGCTTCATTAGCCAAGCGGTCCTGAGCGCGACTGTTACGCTAGAGGTCCTGGGTTCGATTCCCAGGTCGAGCAAAATGTTATTGAGTTTTTCCATGAAATTCCCAGTGGCAGCTCGGAGTTTGGAATTTGTGCCCGGTTAATAGCAATAGGCTCGCCCCCTATTACATGGGACCTAAACATACCGGCGAACTGTGGGTGTACATTAGTCGCCTCTGCCTAACCCTTCGGGGAATACAGGCGTGATGGTATATGTTATAAAATTGTAATAAAGCTTACATTGAAGATATACACGTCTCCAAACCCATAAATGAGACTTTTTAAAATTCTTGTCTGTTTGTCTGTTTGTTACGGGTTGCCGCATAAACTACTGAATTGATTTTAATTTTGTTATCACTGTTAGAAAGTATGTGCTCCAACTTAAAAACTGGTATACTTCTTATCTCAAATAATTAAACGGAACCTGAGATACAGCTTGACCTCTCTAATGTATAGAAGAGCAACGCAAAGAAGAGATCATCACTGTTTGTTTTTGAGCTTCAACTGAGCGAAGCCGCGGGGCAGAAGCTAGTAACTAATAAGATTTGTAGAACTGCTCCGACCATGCGTGTTGTCACAAATGTCACAATTAGTGTTACCATTGATTGGCATCTTCAATTGAACGTAACATAAACATACAACCACCCCTGCAACCGCTGAAAGGTTAGGCAGAGGCATCACTACATAGTATAAAACAAAGTCGCTTCCCGCCGTCTCTCTGTCCCTATGTATGCTTAGATCGCTAAAACTACACAACGGATTTTTTTTAACGGATTTATTCAAGAGTTTTAAGCTATTTAACACGACTATTAGGAACGGAGCAGCGTGAGTGAAACCGCGGGCGGATCCATAGTATGCATGTTTAGGTCCCATGTAATAGGGGGCGAAAGCGTATTACTAGTCATAAATCTCTGATGAAGAACTATTTTTCCATTACTCAACTTTGCTACGGCTTATTACACCAGAAGACTGCACTAAGACTGACTACTGCAGATCAAAGACCTCCTTTTACTTATTATTTATAGGCCAGTCCTTCCTGAAAGCGGCTCATAGCGATGGATGTATTCTTATAAAAGACTAGCTTCTGCCCGCGACTTCGTCCGCGTAGCATGATGATATATAGCCTATAGCCTTCCTCAATAAATGGGCTATCTAACACTGAAAGAATTTTTCAAAATTCCGATTTGAAAAATTCTTTGAAAAACTTGAACGCGCTAATCTCAGGATTAGTGCGTTCAAGTAAACAAACAAACAAACTCTTCAGCTTTATATATTAGTATAATAGATGAGTTTTGTCGGCGAGGTAATGAAATCTCACAATAATGTTGGGTACAGCGCGGGCGCGGGGCTCCGACGTCTAGACATCTACGCCCGCTTGTTTACATCGCTAAATTGTCACTCGTGGTGAGGGCTGCCTGAATTTTATCTATTACTAGCTTCTGCTAGCGACTTCGTCAGCGTGGAATAGTTACTTGGTCTTAGCTTATAGCTTATCAATCCATATAAATAAAAATATTTGGAAAGAAAGCACAAACCTATACCATCATTCTTTCATATAGGTATTCAAATATTTTGTTCGATTTCCTAATGAGGGTGTACTAGGAAATCGAAGACGAAAAAAAAAACATTGATTAAGTTTCTAGTGACAGCCCTACTCCGGAGCGTGGGTGGTAGCGTTGGGGGATCCTGGCAAATCAAATGGCGATATTTGGACGAAACCATAACCTACACCACAGATAACGATTTGTTCCCATAACAGTATTTATTGACAGTTAATCTTTTTGCGATTTTATCACAAATGAGGAAGTATACAGCATATTACAAGCTTTTGCCCGCGGCTTCACTCACATGAAGCTATATTAGGAGTAAAAAAACCAACATTAATGATCTCAGAGAGGTCAAGCTGTATCTCAGGATCCGTCAATTAATTTAGATAAGAAGTTCATCAGTTTTTAAGTTGGAGCATATTTATAATACTTTCTAACAGTAAAAACAAAATTTAAATCTATTTAGTAGTTTTTGCGCCAACCCGTAACAAACAGACAAAAAAACAAGAATTTTAAAAAACACATTTTTGGGTTCGGATACGTTTATATACCCTAACTCACTTGTTTTTTTTTTAATATCTTCAATATGCAGACTCAGCTCTTTTACAATTTTATAATAGTAAAGAGAGAAGATAAGAGACATGATTATGTATAAGTAGTTGTTTGTTACGAACCATAGAAAGTAGGAGAGGAAATATGTTTGGCCACTCGATACGACGCGACGAGTTCTTTAAAACTATTGAAGGAAAACGTGGTAGGGGAAGACTAAGACGAAGTTTCGTGGAACAAGTGAAAGAAAGGGTGGGGATCGAATTGTATCAAGTCTCAAGAGGTAAATCGGAAATTTAAGATTAATTAAATATTTGAATAAAAGTACTTTTAACGGATTTTAATAAATTTACTGCCAAACCGTTAAATGACTGCCTCGTTAGCCAAGTGGTCCGATTCCCAGGTCGAGCAAAGTGTTATTGGGTTTTTATATGAAATTACCAGTAGCAGCTCGGAGTTAGGAATTTATGCCCGGTTAATGGCAATAGGCTCGCCCTCTATTACATGGGGCCTAAACATACCGGCGAACTGTGGGTGTACTAAAGTACGCCTCTGCCTAACCCTTCGGGGAATACAGGCGTGATGGTATGTATGTTAATAAATTTAAATAATATCAATAAGTACAACGCGTAAAAAGTAGTTTTTTTCTATGGCATATCTACATAGAGAATCGAGCAGACGGTAAGCAAAACCACCGCCCATGGACACCAGCAACACCAGAGGAGTCGCAATTGCATTGGGCATTTAAAAGAGTTTGGGTCTCCGGTATCCTCACTCACTCGGCGAAACACAACGTAAGTGTTGTTTCACGCCGGTTTTCTGTGAGGCCGTGGTATCTCCGGTCGAGCCGGCCCATGCGTTCCGGAATATGGCTCTCCCACGTTAAAAAAAACATCGTTTAACATAAACAACAGAAATCAAATGCTGATTCAAAATTCAGGTGATCAGTATAAACCTTTTAAGCGATAAATGACGAAGAAGGTCACTGACCTTTAGGGTTCAAACGCGGTATGTTCGGCTCACCAGCACTGCCAAACCGGCCACCGTACCGAAAAACGCACAAAACCGCGTCTAGCCGACAATACGCGGCGTTCGGCCGGATACGGGCCGTGTCCGGATGCGGAGGCCAACGACCCCGGACAGACGTCTGGGCCTTGCTCTATGTATACATTTAAGATGCGAATTTTACAGTATACGGTGTTACGATCGATCAGCCTGTCTACGTAGCGAGACGGGGGCGGTACCTTGTGAATTTTCCTGTGTGTGTTTTTAAGATTTTGTTCACCTGCCCACGGGGATTGGAAATTAGTTATTTGTAACGCTGCGCGGATTTTGTAGTGAAAGCAGAGGTGTAGGTACAGATGTATATATACCTACAGTTCGATAAGTTAGCCCTGGGCACAGAAGGCCTAAGCTGTTACTGAAAATTTCTTATTGGAAAAACTCTAAAACACTGCTCGGTTAGAGAATCGAATCCAAGTCTTTACGCTCTGCAAACACGAATTGAAAATATTGATAATAAAACTGTCAACTAGTTCTTATGTTTCAATTAGGTATAGTAAATTACCACATAAGTAGAGTAAACCAAGGTAACGACCTCAATATAGGACTGATATCTATACTAATATATAAAGCTGAAGAGTTTGTTTGTTTGTTTGCTTGAACGCGCTAATCTCAGGAACTACTGGTCCGATTTGAAAAAATATTTCAGTGTTAGATAGCCCATTTATTGAGGAAGGCTATAGGCTATATATCATCACGCTACGCGGACGAAGTCGCGGGCAGAAGCTAGTTATCTATACATTAAATGTTTTGCTAAGCGCAGAACTCAATAGTTTTGCTAAGCGCAGAACTCAATAACTACTGAACGGATTTTCATGAATAAAACACACGTCTTTCCTATAAATACGAAATATCTTCAAACGATTTTTTAATTATTTAAAACTTATAAACATTTTAACTAAACAATTAAACGCAATATTATCTAAAATAAAATAAAAAAACGGATTTGCGGATTTTCAAACATCTGAAATGTGCGAAATTAAATAATATCAATACAACGCGAAAAAAACCGTAAAAAGTAGTTTTATTTCAATATCTACTATTCGTGTGTCAGAAACCAGTATAAAGAAGAATATTACAAAGTACCATAAACATTTAAATAAATAAATATTATTAAAAAAACAAAGCGAGCAAAAGCAACATTCATTTATCTCTATAGAGACAGCACTCGACTGTACTACGGCGTAGACTGTCTACGAGCTACGTCACGTAGTTTACGTTGAGTGCGCTACGACGCTACGCCTGGCGTAGACAGCTGTACGTAGCTTCGCATTGGTACGTAATACATTTTTTTTCAAAATGCAACTTTATTGTAAGGCATTAAGGTATATTTTTCAATTGAGTGTGCCGTTTTGAATATTTAATACGGAAGGCAGTGTCAAAGTTAATGAAAATATTTTTACAGTTGCTTATGGTTTTAGCGATTGTGTGTAGGTAGTTGTTTATGGATGACGTATTAAATTTATAGTTTTTTTTTTAAATTATAGCTTGTTAATTTTGATATTACATACATATCACCACGCCTGTATTCACCGAAGGGTTTGAGGTGTACTAAGGTACACCCACGGTTTGCCGGTATTTTGAAGTCCCATATAATAGGAACCGAGTCTGTTACCATTAACCGGGCACAAATCCAAACATCAAGCGGCTACTGAAAATTTTAATAAAATCCTCAATAACACTTTACCTGGGAATCGAATCCCGTAGCAGTTGCCCTTGCGTTACTCTCTCGTCAAAATTAAAACAAAAGCAGTCCATAACGCACATGTAAAGCAATATGGAGTCAGTTAGAGCCCTCCATTCTTTAATATTCGACCCTCGAGCTCTGTAGTGTGTATGTCTGGTGTTTAAATTTTTGATTCGAATCCAAAATAGAGATGGGGTGTATCGATGTCTGCGTTGTTTTATTTAGCTATACTGGGGTGACTTATTAGATGGGCATACACTAAAAACTATGTTTTTGTGTAAACGCATCGATAGCCTGGTGATATAAACATTACTTACCAAAAATACTCGTAACTCTTTTATGGATAATGGGGATTCACAAAAATATAAAAAGTTATAAACCTTCCACAGTCATAATGTGTTTTGTCTTGTTTTGACACGTGATACTCTGTGACAGTGAAAAAAATAAGAAGTTTATACGACGTGAAGAAAGATCAAGGTCTGGTAAATAGAGACACTGTTTATATGTTTATGTGATCATCAAAAGAAATGCAACATTTATTAAAAAAATAAGATTAGATGACTGGCATTAAATGCTCATTTAATTTATGCGTATCAACGTTAATACTATAAATGGTAAATTATATTTATTACATGAAGTAGAATTATTTAATAAACTCTGAAAAGAAACTCGTTCAAACTCTCCGTCGAAAATATAAAATATTTTATATAAAACTATGATTTAAAACCTTTGTGCTCTTATTTAAATCATGGATAGACCATATACCTACTTCACGTTTACAAAAATTGTTTTACCAAAATATCATAAAACCCGCACGCAATCATTGCATGGACTCATTACAGCGCCCTAAAGCCTTTAGCCCGTCTCCAACACGAACCACGAAATATTAATAATCAAGTTCCTAATTTTCATGTATTGCAATACCCACACTGACGCAGAGGGGGTGCATTTTGGAGGCGTGTCGCGGCTCCTATGCCCCCCCTCCCACGCCCCCCAGTTCGTTGACCCCACAGCTGATGCCGACGCTGAATGGCGGGCATAGTACGATGGTACTACTATAACTGTTCTACAGTACCTACAATGAAATCAGTGTAGTATGTAATGATGGGGATTTCGTAGCTCATTTTCGCAATTTTAGACTAAGCGGTTTTTTTATGGGATGGGGGGGCAAACGAGCAGGTGTATCGTTTGATAGTAAGCGATTGCCACCACCCATGGATACCCGCATCACCAGCGGAGCCGCAAGTGCATTGCCTGCCTTTTAAAATATTTTGGGACTCCGGTATCCTCACTTCAAGTTCAAATGTTTTTATTTCAAATAAGCTTTTACAAGCGTTTATGAAACGTTACGATTCTAATTGCACGGTTCCAAAAGGTCGATCCTATGGAGAAGAATCCGGCAAGAAACTCCATGGACACTCTTTTAACTCTCAATAACTCGGCGAAACTCAACGTAAGCGTTGTTTCACGCCGGTTTTGTAGTGCATACGTCATTTAAGGAAGAAGGTAAGGTACAATAGGCATGATGACGGTTAGCAAGAATAACTAAAATAATATGTTCATATACTGAAATATAATTAATATGTTTAGAAAAAAATATTTATTTTTATTTATAAGACGGGATTATTAATTTATTTGATAAAATAAAACTCCAAAATACACAAGTCCGCCATGTTCAGTTGAACACCAATCAGATTCAATTACGTCACATATTTGTTGAACTGTCACCGTCACGTAAATTTCGTACGAATTTCGACGATCTCCGCGCTTAAAAATTGTTTATTATGTATTTCCTAATTGTATATTATTTAGTTTTTTGTTCTAAGACTTGTTAAGAACTTATTAAGTAATGGAACAAGGGTTTACCAAGGCAAACAGCTCTAATTAGCCCAGAGTTGATTTGTTAATGCATGCTGGGGCAGTGCCTGGCATCAAACAAAGACATCTGTTCAGCAGAATTTAGAAATGTTAAAACTACAATGTAAGTATTATTTATTATTAAATACAAACTATATTAAAATTACTGTAACTACGTTACAATAGTTAAAAAAATAAAATCACTTTTAAAAAGCACAGCTTCATATGTTTAGTTTTAATAATGTTTTTATTTTATAAAATATGCTTACCTATCGATTTCTTTGTTTTAGATCCTCCAGGCCATCTTATGGGTACGACGCGATTAGCTACGTTCAGTTAAAACGCGATGGAAATCTGTGTATAGTTTGATCAAAAATCTGCGCAGAACACAAGGTCCACGCGAAGTTATATGCAGTAACGTTAATAGTTGACGAAGTAAAGGAAGAAGTTGTATCGGTAGAATGCCATGACAGTGTTGCCTCACAAGGGGGCTGCAAAAATGCCATTGCATTTCTCATGTGGGTCCATCGTAGGAGTGAAGAACCGTCCGATACATCCATTGAATGCTACTGGATGAAATCAAAGCTATCTCGGGTTTGGACTACATTGAAATATATTACAACAAAATATTTATCCAATAGTAAACCTAGTTTGTAATTAAATACTGTATTTGAAAAGTTTATTAAGGAAGGAAAGAAAAGGAAGCTGCAAAACTGTGTGGCTTAATCTCGCCGTGCAAGATTAAGCCACTTATATCTTATTGTTTTGTTGTGTGGCACGTAAACAAATAATTTATCAGGGTATTTTTTGACGTATTATCACACTGGGGAACAGCACACCACTTATACACTTGCGAAGTCATGTCTAAATAAAAATTAACAAAAATATCATCTGATAAGTTGTTTAATCTCCTATTGTGTACGATGCCAAAACATTGAAGTGACGTCATAAGCAGACGCCATGACACCAGCGACCGTTTTCGCGCTAATAGGCATGATGACTGATTTTCAAAAACTGTTCTAAAATATTCTTATGTATATACTATTTCCGAAAAACAAATTATTTCTGCAATAACAAAAGGTTTTTGATACAAAAATGCTATTTTAATTCAATGTTTTGAAATTAGCGCGAAAACGGTCGCTGGTGTCATGGCGCCTGCTTATGACGTCACTTCTATGTTGTGGCATCGTATACAATAGGAGATTAAACAACTTATCGTAAATATTTTTGTTATTTTTTATTTAGACATGACTTCGCAAGTGTATAAGTGGTGTGCTGTTCCCCAGTGTGATAATACGTCAAAAAAAACCCTGATAAATTATTTGTTTACGTGCCACACAACAAAACAATAAGATATGTGGCTTAATCTTGCACGGCGAGATTAAGCCACACAGTTGTGCAGCTTCCTTTTCTTTCCTTCCTTAATAAACTTTTCAAATACTCCAGTATTTAATTGCAAACTAGGTTTACTCTTGGATAAATCTTTTGTTGTAATATATTTTAATGTAGTCCCAACCCGAGATAGCTTTGATTTCATCCAGTAGCATTCAATGGATGTTACGGACGGTTCTTCACTCTTACGATGGACCCACATGAGAAATGCAATGGCATGTTTGCAGCCCCCTTGTGAGGCAACACAGTCATGGAATTCTACCGACATAACTTCTTCCTTTACTTCGTCAACTATTAACGTCACTGCATATAACTTCGCGTGGACCTTGTGTTCTGGGCAGATTTTTGATTTAACTATACAAAGATTTCAATCGCGTTTTAACTGAACGTAGCTAATCGCGTCGTCCCCAAAAGATGGCCTGGAGGATAAGAAATCGATAGGTAAGCATATTTTATAAAATAAAAACATTAAAACTAAACATACGAAGCTGTGCTTTTTAAAAGTGATTTTATTTTTTTAACCATAGTAACGTATAGTTATAGTAATTTTAATATAGTTTTTTAATAGTAATAAATAATACTTACATTGTAGTTTTAACATATCTAAATTCTGCTGAACAGAAGTCTTTGTTTGATGCCAGGAACTTCCCCAGCATTAACAAATCAACTCTGGGCAAATTAGAGCTGTTTGCCTTGGTAAACTCTTGTTCCATTACTTAATATGTTCTTAAAACAAGTTGTAGAACATAAAGCTAAGTAATATACACTTACGAAATACTTAATAAATAATTTTAAGCGCGGAGATCGTCGAAATTCGTACGAAATTTACGTGACAGTGACAGTTCAACATAGATGTGACGTAATTAATTCTGATTGGTGTTCAACTGAACATGGCGGACTTGTGTATTTTGTAGTTTTATTTTATCAAATAAATTAATAATCCAGTCTTATAAATAAAAATAAATATTATTTTCTAAACATTTTAATTATATTTCAGTATATGAACATATTATTTTAGTAATTCTTGCTAACCGTCATCATGCCTATTGAAAAACATTGAATTAAAATAGCATTTTTGTATCAAAAACCATGTTTTATTGCAGAAATAATTTATTTTTCGGAAATAGTATATACATTAGAATATTTTAGGACAGTTTTTGAAAATCAGTCATCATGCCTATTGACTAGCTTCTGCCCGCGACTTTGCCTGCGGTGACTTCAGAACTGTGGTCGACCTGGATAAAAAGTAGCCGAGATAATATATCTTATTCGAGACTATAATCTATCTCTGTGCCAATTTTTATCCAGATCCGTGCAGCCGCATTGAGGATGATTTAATGCAAAATGATAATTGAACGTCTGCTGAAACTGCCTCATTAGCCAAGTGGTCCTGAGCGCGACTGCTGCGCTAGAGGTCCTGGGTTCGATTCCCAGGTCGAGCAAAGTGTTATTGGGTTTTTCTATGAAATTCCCAGTAGCAACTCGGAGTTAGGAATTTGTGCCCGGTTAATGGCAATAGGCTCGCCCCCTATTACATGGGACCTAAACATACCGGCGAACTGTGCGTGTACTTTAGTACGCCTCTGCCTAACCCTTCGGGGAATACAGGCGTGATGGTATGTTATGTTATGTAATTGAACGTCCGAAACCAGAATGACGATGAAATTAATGTTTTATGAAATGATTCATTTGTTGAATTTATCTCCGCCCGGAATAGCAGGATAACTATTAAAACATCGGAAAAATTCACGAGAAAGAAAATTAGGAAAAATATTGATTTTGTCATGATTTGTCAAATCAGTCAATCCGTTCCTGATACAATCAGGTATTGACTGATTTCACAGAAATAAAACATGGACAAAAATTAACATGGCTTTGTGTGCTGGTTTCGGTCAATTCCAGTAGATGGCGTTGTGTACATTATCCTTTGATAGCTGTTTTTTTCATCTGACTACTCTGTACTCAATTCTCGTCTATATTTTTTTGTATTTTTGTTACGCGATGTTTCGGTAATTTATAAACCGATTTGGAAGATTATTTTTTGTGTGAAAGAAGGATGGGAATAACACGGGAGTATACTCCCGTGTTATTCCCATTCAAATTTGGCGAAATTCTGATCACAAATTCAGAAAAAAAAACGTACTGACTGAATAAATGACATCGTCGGCAAAGTATGTCAGATTCTCCTCGCCACTCAAAATATTGAAAAACAATAACTTTTAACAAAAAGTAAAACCAAAAACAAAAAATATGTGCGAAACAAATTCGGAATTTGGTAGCAAAAACAAAAGATCCGACTAAATCAATGGCACAGACTTCCGAAACTGTTGTTGTTTTTTTAAGGTACATAGTTACTTTTTGTTAAAAAATGTATTTTTTTTTATTTTAAGCCCAGGACGTGTGTTGGGGCCGCTACTGATGTATACTATACACAACACTTACCTTGCTGAAGTACCCGACGATGTGACAACCTTCATGGTCAGCGTTCGTCATGACGTAGAACAGGAATGGCTCGACGTCATAGTACAGCGTCTTGTGGTCCAGGAAGAACTTGGCCAGCAGACATAGCTGTTGGCAATACTGCTTGTGTTTTCGACCGTCCACTTGCCATACGCTAAGGTTGTCTTTTCTGTACACCTACAAAGCGAAAAATATTTTAAAACAATATACACTTGATCATCAATGACGAGCAACGCACTTGCGACTCGTCTGGTGTTGCGGGTGTCTATGGGCGGCGGCAACCGCGTACCATCAGGTGACCCATCTGCTCGTTTGCGACTACCCCATAAAAAAAAAAATACAAGAAATCTGTAGCAGCTGTTATACAAAACTAATCTTTATTAGCACGCGTGAAAGATAGATTCAGCTGTATTTATTGTGTACCATAAATCGCGTTTGTTGTAAGGGAGCCCCTTAAATATTTATTTTATTTTGTTTTTAGCATTTGTTGTTATAACGGTAACTTTCAACTGTCTAGCTGTCTAGTTTGGTTCTTGAGATACAGCCTGGTGACAGACAGACGGACGGACAGACAGTGAAGTCTTAGTAATAGGGTCCCGTTTTTACCCTGAAAATGATGTATAACACACCTCGTCCCCTGGCGGGTGCCTCCACACGCACTTGACCTTGTGCCTCTGCGCTCCCGTCGCACTCTTGTGGTGGTTGAGGCAGAACTCGCACACGAACAGCCGAGGCACCCGGGCCGCGTCGCCAGGGTACGGAGATTGGTACCAAACTTCCATCATGTACTTGCCCATCACTACGTATCTGTAAAAAATATATAAATATAGGAGTTAAATATAAACCTTTTTTTTTAAAAAAAAACGTTGCTCCACTAGGATTTTCTCCTGTATCGTGGGTGCGTTTACAAACAGAAATTCTCACATACACAAACACCCAGACCCGGAACAACTACCTGTAGATCATACAAATATTTGCTCCGTGTGGGGATCGAACCCACAACACGTGTCGCAGAAGCCAATTGCTCAGCCGCTACGCCAAAAGTGTCGTCAAACAAACAACCTTACTACTTTGATTTTCTTGAAATAGAATAAAGATACAACTTATTCTAAAATCTTATTATCTTTATATTATTATATATAATTGTTCTGTACGTGTGTTGACAGTGAACTCCTCCTAAACGGCTGGACCGATTTGAATGAATTTTTTTGTGTGTGTTCAAGTGGATCCATCCTCGAGGTTTAGATTCACAAATTAGCCCGGCAGATGGCGCTGCATTCGGTATCTAGGTTATTTATCATTTCTTACTTTGTTTAATATCCTAATCGCTTGGTATATCATGCAGGAAAACGTCTGTCGGGTCCGCTAGTAATTTATAATTTTATTTGTCTTTTACCTAAGTCGTTCCTTTTTTTTCCTATATCCCCTCTCAATCCTCCTGTGTCCCTTTCTCATATATACTTCTCTTTTACTCAGCCCATTCGGTATAACATCGAACCCAGGACCTCTAGCGTAGCAATCGCGCTAAGCATCACTAAGCTAATGAGGCACTATATCATTTATAATAAATAGATCAGATATAAGCATGTAAAGTAAATAGTAGTCCAGGATCCAAGGTCCATTAATTGCATTTGATTACTATCAAGCGAATTTTCCGTGAGTAGCTTCATTTTCATGAGGCGCCCAACAATTTCCTGTACAAAACTCTCGATTGTGGTAGGTAATAGGGGTAGCAGGGATAAAATATGTGGATTTGATGATTCTCAAAAATTGATTACTAACTGGTTCTTTTTTGTTAAACCTGATGATAATAACCTAAATTATTCGAAAAAATATTTGTCCTACAAAATGTATGGTTTGGTCAAAGAGTCCTTCCAACATGTATCGATAACGAGGTCATCAAAAAATATTACTAATCAGCTGGTTTTTTTTGGTTTACCTAGTTAATATTTATATAATTTAACAGTCATATTGTCCTATAAATTGCGTGGTACTTTATCCCGATCCTACGCTCAAAAGTAGTACAGATGTAAAAAAACCTGATGTAAAAATAAAAGTGCAAAAATGGACTGTGGATCCTGGACTATAGGGATTTACCACTGCGAAAACTAATTGCGAGAAACTTCTGTCGCGCAGATATTTATCATCCTTACCTAGTTCCTTTATCCGTAGGTATATCCCCCAGTTCCTCCTCTATCTTGATGGAGGCAAGGGCCTGAGCTTCCCTGAACAAACGCAGGTCGTAGTCGGGCGCGAACCCCTCCAATATTGGCTCTCGGTCCTCCGTGACGTCTTCGTTTCCTGACGCAGCTAACTTCTCCCGTAATTCCTGGCTGCCTTTCCATTTTGAACGCATGTCCTGGGGAATAAGTTACGTTTTTGAATGGGTTAGTGTGCGGTGCGTGGGGCTCTATTTTACATTCCTAATAGTTGAATTTAGAAATACCCTTACTTTTTCTAAGTTGATACTATGTATGAGCCAACTTTTAAGGTTAAATGATTTTATCGATGGTGTGTAAAGTCTATTTTGACCGTGGGAGACCCATGCTTTGGCACGAATGGGCTGGCTCTACCGGATTGATACCTCGGTCTCACAAAAAACCGACTTTAAAAAACACTAACTTTGTGTTACGCCGAGTGAGTGAGGACTGAGGATACCGGAGGCCCAAATTCTTTTAAAAGGCGGGCAACGCACTTGCTTCTCCTCTGATGTTATGGGTGTCTATGGACGGCGGTTATCGCTTACCATCAGCAGATCCGTCTGCTCGTTTGCCTACGTACACTAGGCTAGCATGGTGTACTATATATAGTTTAACTATCTAACTGGCACGGGTCTCCTCTCAGAATGGGAGGGCCATTGTTAGAGGAAACTAGTGGTCCGTAGTGGGACAGTACAGTCACGACCACAGATATTTTTCACTTAATGTCTTAATTAAAATTTTGTGATGTTATGAACATAGTATTTTCGAACCAATGCTTTAATGATATTTTTATGATCTCAAACTGCCTCATTAGCCAAGTGGTCCTGAGCGCGACTGCTAAGCTAGAGGTCCTGGGTTCGATTCCCAGGTCGAGCAAAGTGTTATTGGGTTTTTCTATGAAATTCCCAGTAGCAGCTCGGAGTTAGGAATTTGTGCCCGGTTAATGGCAATAGGCTCGCCCCCTATTACATGCGACCTAAACATACCGGCGAAATGTGGGTGTACATTAGTACGCCTCTGCCTAACCCTTCGGGGAATACAGGCGTGATGGTATGTTATGTTATGTTTATGATCTCAAAGTTTACAATCGTCATTTCATAAAAAAACGCTTTCGTATTTTAGTAAGTGTATACATATTGATGGTCGTGACTCGTGAGTGTACAAGTAAATGTGTTGGTGTTGGTGTGGCGCACCTTGACTTTGAGCTGGTAGGCGCGCTGGTCGAGCGTGGGCATGGCGCGCGGGCGCTGGTGCAGCTGGTGCAGCGCGCGGCGGCGGGCGGCGGCCGCGGCCGCGCGCTCCTCGCCCGCCGCCACGCACCACGCCGCCGTCACGTTGTGGTACAGCGGGCACGCGTCCCACGTCATGTGCCGCGGAGCCTTGCCGCCTGCCACCAGTGCCACCCACCCACTCATCTTACTTAGGCTAACAACTCACGGCGCGATGTTCACCCTTGTAGCGACATCTACCGCGCACATAGACAAACTTCAACGAACAAATCCTGAATCGCGCAAGTGAAGTTTGCAACGCAACCAGGACATATACAACCGCTCGACATCAACCGTAGGGCCGCTGCCCGCCAGGCAAATCACCCGCCTGGTCGGAGGATCCTCCCTTTGGTTGGAGGGGCAATACACCTAGCTCCTCCACAAACTTATTTATTTTAAACTCACGAGACCGGTTATTTGTACAGTTAGGCAGCCGCCGCGGTTGCAAGACGAGCGGCAGTTGAGGTCCAGACCGCCATGGATACACACCAGAAACGAACTGTTGCGTTATTACTTCACAGAAACATTAAAAAAAAGAAGGCCCAAAAGGTTCTGGGTGCATCCAACTGATTCAGAATAGAGATCGTTATGGATTATTTGTTACTCTTATTAGTGAATTAAAGAGGGACGAAGACAAATTCTTTAATTATCTTCGACTGCTGCTACGGTCGTCCGCCAATCGACCGCAGAGCGCGCCGTGCAGCGGGAACCGCAAACAACCGCGCACACCGCGGGTGAAAATCGCTCCATGAGTTAGCCTTAGGGTGCGTTCCACTTGGCGTTCACAACGATCACGCTCACGACCGCAGTTTTTCCCGTTTCACTTGCTTGTGAGACTGTCGTAAACTCAAATGGAGCTTCTTGTGAGCGTAAGTCATGACGTCATTAGTGACGTTTTCGCCGCGACCACAACGACCGCGGTCGATAAGTTGAACGACTAAATGAGCATTTTAATCGTTGTGGTCACCAAATGCAACGGACCCTTAGTAACACGATTTAAAAGCAATACGAAAACTAATTATACTTTAAAATATAAAACATACATTTTAATTGTATTCAGTAACTTGAAATTTCGAAGAGAATTAATGTTACCACACTACAACTAATAGTGTTGGGGTAGTGAATGATTTTGCGTAAAGAATGAATGATAAAAATGGTTTCATATAAAATCAAACAAAAACTTCGTAAGTAAATTCTACATTTTTCTCGCAACCTGCTAAAAATCACATTTCAATGAAATAGCAAATCAATGAAAAAACCTTAGTAGCAAAATAGCAAGTGTGACATTAAATATATTTGCAAATAATTAAAAGTAGCAATAATTTTCCATGGATGATGTTTACTGACCAAGATGTCCGCTGGAGTCGCAGCCCCGCACGGGACAGCGCTGCTGGGCCGGCTCCTGCGGCGACGGCAGCACCGCGGGCGAGCGCGCCGGAGGGCCACGACCACGGCCGCACTTCTTTACGTCCTTCATACTGTTACTGTTGCTAGTGCTGTTGCTGATGCTACTAAAAAATTAGAACATACCATCACGCCTGTATCCCCGACGGGTTAAACAGAGGTGTATCACTGTACACCCACAATCCCATTTAAAGAAAGAAAGAAACTAAATTTATTTGCCAAGAACTCCCCACTACACAGAAAATAAAACACTAACTAATAACTACACACTACACTATTTAATAGAAAGCAAGCCTATTGCCATTAACTGGGTACAAATCCTGACCTCAAGCTACTACTGATTTTATAGAGAAACCCAATAAGACTGCTCGACCTAGAGATCGAAACCAAAACCTCGAGCGTTGCAGTCGCGCCAGTGACCACTCGACTAATGAGGCAGTCCAAAATTAGAATTTGTTGTTAATTAACACTAAGTTTTGACCTTCACAATGGTGGAATTAATGTGATATTATGCCAACCTTTGTCAGAAGAATGCAAGATCTTGAAATAAATAAAGCTATATTGGAAAGAAAGGGATGAAAGAATGTGACCGTGAGAAATGTGGATGAGTGATTTTATATAAATGAGTATGTGCTAGGGTGGTGTAATGAGTAAAGTGTAATGAGTATGTGCTGGCCTGCATACATTTAATTGCTCCATGATATGATTGACCCAATGAGGTTGGCATAGTCACCAGGAGTGCATTGAAACCTCAAAAAAAAACACGTTCTTTTTTGTTTGGTATCAACACTTCAACACTGTGACATTTATTTTGATAAAACAGGGCACAGATGGATGAACAAGTTCGGTCATTTCGCAAACCGGCGCGGGCTTCGTCTGTTGGCGCATGTTCGGCTAGCCCAGCGCGACTTGTAATATCACACGCCGTGAGGAGCCAGCTTTAAAATAGAGGAAATAATCCATAAAAAAAGGAAATACAAAACACTCACATTTTATCATTGCTCTTATCATCAACATCCGAGTCTGTGTCAGTATTAGTACGTCGTGACACAGTAGCTAGTCTTGATACTCGCGCCGAGAGGGACCTTGTGAGCTTCCTAGGCATGGTAGCTACTGCTGAGTCACCAGAGTCTCCACTCTTTGTTGATTGATCTCTGGTCTCTTGCTGTAACATAGAAAAGATATATGGTTGATTCGACAATAGACTATGGTTGCAGAGATACTACAGCCACTAATCAAATAGCAATATGGTTCATTTTAAATTTAAATTGTAACATGTTGAACTTCCAATTCTCTGATTATATTACTACCCTTTGCAGAAATGGGACACATGAACCACTTCACTACTTATGTAGTGAAGTGGTTCAAGTAATGAGATTTTAATCCTCTTTATAATAGCGCCGCAGATAACTTTGCGGCGCACTTTTTAAATTTGGAACAGCTTAGTGTTCAACGCCAAAGAAATCGAACGCAAATATTGTTTGAATAAAGACTGGCTGGTACGACAGCCCATAGTCGCGCCGCTGGCTGAATAAAAAATAATAAATCAAATTAAAAACGCACGAACTACAGCCCGCGTTTTCGTAATTTTTTATAGATTGTTAGAAATTCAATGTTTTGTTTTGAAAAATGCGAAATAGTCTCAACTGTAAATATAAGTATTTAGTTGTTTTATTATTAGATACTATTTAATTTCAATTTAGTTGTTACTCTATGTTTAAATATGAGGCGCCTTTTATTTTCTCTTAGTGGGTGATGAAAAGTAGAGTGTACCACTTGGGCGCAAAATATATTTTTGGCTCGGGCGACGTCCTTTGAATCCCTCGCTACGTTCAGGATTCTACTCTAAAATCCCTCACTTCGCTCTGGATTCAAAAAAACGCCCTCGCCGTAAAAATATTATTTTGCTCCCATATGATACAATCTTATAATTATAATCTTAGCATGGAAAATGCAAAACAATTACAAAAAGATACATCAAGTATGTACAGTTTTTTGCATTCTAAACTTTGTATCTATACCTACAATCATAAAATAGAGGAAATACATACCGTCGCCGTGCAGTGAAAGTTCTTTGTGAGGTTTTCACTGCACGGCGACGATACTGAGAAATTATAATTATAACACATTATTTTTCAAATTTTTACATAACAGTTGTAACTTTTTTTAATTTAAGTAAAAAATAGGACAGTGCCTTACCATTATTATTGGTAATAACATAACATACCATCACGCCTGTATTCCCCGAAGGGTTAGGCAGAAGCGTACTTATGTACATCCACAGTTCGCCGGTATGTTTAGGTCCCATGTAATAGGGGGCGAGCCTATTGCCATTAACCGGGTACCAATTCCGAACTCCGAGCTGCTACTGGGAATTTCATAGAAAAACCCAATAACACTTTGCTCGACCTGGGAATAGAACCCAGGACCTCTAGCGTAGCAGTCGCGCTCAGGACCACTTGGCTAATGAGGCAGTTTTATTTTTGGTAATTCTTTTTGTTATTGTTTTTTAACATTGCCCCACACTAGGATTTTCTTCTGTATTGTGGGTGCTTTTACTAAACACAAATTCTCACATACACAAATATCATAAATTGTATGTATTTCCTGTTATTTTAGTTTAGTTGGTACAAGTTGAAAACCATTTGAAAATAAGTTATGGGGATGACAGCCAAATTTGTTGGAGGAATACAAACCTTAACAGCACTTGAAGGTGGTTTTGTTTTGCCAGTCTTTAAAGGTTCCATCTTCTTAGGTGAAGGTTCACTGTCACTATCAGAAGAAACTGATTCTACGGACGACTGACTGGAAGTGCAGGATGATGCACTCTTTTCCTCTGTTGTTTTTTTCGGTGGAGGTCCATTTGGCCTGTTTACACTTTTGCGTTTTGCATTATCAGATTTAGAATTTGAGTCATCATTGTCACCACTGTTATTGCGTGTTGTAGCTGGCGATGTATCTTTTTCGTCACTAGACTTTCTAGAACCTCTTTTAGGTTTTGGAGATGCTTTTGGACTTTTATTAGCAGAAGATTTACTTTCTGATTCAGATTCTGAGCTATTATCGGGTGAAAATATACTTTTTTTCTTTAATGCTCCAGTGTCAGCCTTTGGCGGTGCTTTTGGTATGGTTTTTGGAACAGGCTTAGGAGTTTTTGCCCCTGATGGTATTCTTTGCGCAGTTTTTCCTTTAGCCAACACAGCAGCAGCTGATTTAGGTTTAGCAGAACCTCGTCTTCTGGGTGGTAATGGTTTGGGACTTGATGGTTTAGGGGTATCATCATCACTTGATGAGGAGACTTTTGCTTTTGAAGGCCTTCTAGGCTTTGGTTCTTCTTTCTTTTTAACTTCTTCCGGTTTTGTTGGGGATTTTGGGGCAGGTGGAGCAGTGGTAGTGGTTGCTGGAGTATCTGAAGTAGAAGATTCAGAGTCTGAGCTGCTGGAACCAGACCCAGAGCTTGTAGATGTGCTTCCGCTGCTACTTGAATCTGAGGATGAGCCAGAGCTGCTGTCTGTACTACTGTTGCTTACCTGAAATTTAAAAAAGGCAAAATTTGCAACTATTTAAAGTTTCTACATAGGTCCCATTTGTGGCCTATATAACATACATCGAGAACAATTTTATGAAAAATGTGTTGAACAGTATAAAAAAAGAAATTCTTTGGCCGAAATCGACTATAATTATATTTCGGTCATAAACAAATTATGTTACAAAAGCAAGAGAAATCGTGCAATGTTGAAAATAGCTGACAGGGTGCCTCGTTTAGACGATTGTAACTCGGATTCTGGTAAAACATTTTAACTGTTTGGTGCTACAGAGACTCGTTGGTTTCAATTATAGGTATTTTCAATGATTTTAGAATTGAGCTTCAGTCATAAATATGTTAATGTTTCAATCTATTGCTACTTACATCAAGGTTCGTCATTTTGTTTATTTTTGCTATCCACAAATAAAACTATTCACAGTTCTTGTCACTATCCTATCTTTAGGCAACTGCTTATCTAATTATTACCCATAGTTTGTCTTAAAATTATTGATTTAATTAAAATTAGAGAAGAATAATTTATGTTATATTGTTTGTTACTTTGTCGGACAAACAAAATTGATCAAAATTCATCATCATCAAAGCAGGCAGAAGTGTGGTGTGTCACATTGACATTCAGATCAGTGTTGCCAGGGCCCCTGAGTCGAAAGTTACGTTTCGTATCCTGAAAAGTAACATTTTTCGTTTTGGGATCACACTTTGGGATCTATGATGTCGAATGACCTTTTTTTTTTAGCTCCTATTTTTTCGTTTGTTAAAAATGTGAGTTCTATTTGGATGCGTTCGTGTACTGTCTGCAATAAAATAAAAGTCTAGTATTACTTATCTCGTTGTTCTGAAAAGTTACGAAAAATGCCTTAAATTTAAAAATTACTTACATGTTACGCGAGGGGGACAAAAGTTACGAGAAATGTAAGAAATGTAACCATCTGGTAACTAGAGATGAAACTAATATATTCGTAATAGGTATAGATATTATGATACGAGCTGTATATTCATATTAGTCTATATTAGTTTAGCGTAGACTATTACCAGATATTAGTCAAATAATAGGCACAACGAGAGATCAGTGTTCTGATATACGCGGTGACTTGCGCGGCTGTGTGCGTCGACGAGCGCGCTACGGGAGGTTGCCGCACGCATACACATAGTTACTCCGCTGCGACCGCGTCATAGCGACACGATTCGGGGGAGTGAGCGAGATGCATTTATGATTCGAAATGTCGAATAGAATAAAACGCTACTGCTTACTTCTCTTTGACGTGTGCGTGTGTGAGTGAGATTTCTAAAGACAAAATTATACACGTCGGGCTTTATATGCAAGCTGAATGTGATGGTTACAAAGTAAACACTCAATGAAAACAAAATCACTACATTTAGCGCTGAATAAATTTCCGAACAAACTGTAGTTTGGTAGTGCTACGTCCTTTAAAAAAAAAATGCTATGTTCTTAAATACGCCAACGTATTTACGTTGACAGTCCTAAGCCTGTTAAAGTATGAAGGAAAATTTAATCACCGTTTCGTTTTGGTAATAATATAATATGCAAACCAGAATTATGAATATTCAAGAATATCTTGTGTACCTACCTATATTAAAGAGAAAGAGAATAATTCTGTATTCGTAACGAATAATAATGAGCCATATTAGGATACCATATTTATTACTGGGTAATAGTCAAATATTAGTCAGCCATTTTGAGATTCATATTCTCTCCGTATTCGTTAACTCAACATAATATTGATATCGTAACTATTCTCAGAATAGGTACGATATCAATATTATGCTATTACCCAGTAATAGGCTATTACTGGGTAATAGTCAAATATTAGTCAGCCATTTTGAGATTCATATTCTCTCCGTATTCGTTTACTCTAACATAATATTGATATCGTAACTATTCTCAGAATAGGTACGATATCAATATTATGTTAGAGTTGACTATTACCCAGTAATAGGCTATTACTGGGTAATAGTCAAATATTAGTCAGCCATTTTGAGATTCATATTCTATCCGTTTTCGTCAACTCTAACATAATATTGATATTTTTTTGATGACACGTTTGGCGTAGCGGCTGAGCCATTGGCTTCTGCAACACGTGTTGTGGGTTCGAACCCCACACGGAGCAAATATTTGTATGATCTACAGGTAGTTGTTCCGGGTCTGTGTGTTTGTGTATGTGACAATTTGTGTTTGTAAACGCCCCCACGATACAGGAGAAAATCCTACTGTGGGGCTAAGTTTTATTAAAAAAATAAAAAAAATATCGTAACTATTCTCAGAATAGGCACGATATCAATATTATGTTAGATTAACGAATACGGAGAGAATATGAATCTCAATATGGCTGACTAATATTTGACTATTACCCAGTAATAGGTATGGTATCCTAATATGACTTAGTGAATATATTCAATAATAGTATTACTTAAATATCACCCTAATATAACACCTCTACTGGTAACACTGAATTCAGATTCACTGATTCACACACATTCGTTCGTAGAGGTGTTATATTAGGGTGATATTTAAGTAATACTATTATTGAATATATTCACTAAGTCATATTAGGATACCATACCTATTACTGGGTAATAGTCAAATATTAGTCAGCCATATTGAGATTCATATTCTCTCCGTATTCGTTAATCTAACATAATATTGATATCGTGCCTATTCTGAGAATAGTTACGATATTTTTTTTATTTTTTTAATAAAACTTAGCCCCACAGTAGGATTTTCTCCTGTATCGTGGGTGCGTTTACAAACACAAATTGTCACATACACAAACACACAGACCCGGAACAACTACCTGTAGATCATACAAATATTTGCTCCGTGTGGGGTTCGAACCCACAACACGTGTTGCAGAAGCCAATGGCTCAGCCGCTACGCCAAACGTGTCGTCAAAAAAATATCAATATTATGTTAGAGTTGACGAAAACGGATAGAATATGAATCTCAAAATGGCTGACTAATATTTGACTATTACCCAGTAATAGCCTATTACTGGGTAATAGTCAACTCTAACATAATATTGATATCGTACCTATTCTGAGAATAGTTACGATATCAATATTATGTTAGAGTAAACGAATACGGAGAGAATATGAATCTCAAAATGGCTGACTAATATTTGACTATTACCCAGTAATAGCCTATTACTGGGTAATAGCATAATATTGATATCGTACCTATTCTGAGAATAGTTACGATATCAATATTATGTTGAGTTAACAAATACGGAGAGAATATGAATCTCAAAATGGCTGACTAATATTTGACTATTACCCAGTAATAAATATGGTATCCTAATATGGCTCATTATTATTCGTTACGAATACAATACAGAATTATTCTCTTTCTCTTTAATATAGGTAGGTACACAAGATATTCTTGAATATTCATAATTCTGGTTTGCCTATTATATTATTACCAAAACGAAACGGTGATTAAATTTTCCTTCATACTTTAACAGGCTTAGGACTTTCAACGTAAATACGTTGGCGTATTTAAGAACATAGCATTTTTTTTAAAGGACGTAGCACTACCAAACTACAGTTTGTTCGGAAATTTATTCAGCGCTAAATGTAGTGATTTTGTTTTCATTGAGTGTTTACTTTGTAACTATCACATTCAGCTTGCATATAAAGCCCGACGTGTATAATTTTGTCTTTAGAAATCTCACTCACACACGCACACGTCAAAGAGAAGTAAGCAGTAGCGTTTTATTCTATTCGACATTTCGAATCATAAATGCATCTCGCTCACTCCCCCGAATCGTGTCGCTATGACGCGGTCGCAGCGGAGTAACTATGTGTATGCGTGCGGCAACCTCCCGTAGCGCGCTCGTCGACGCACACAGCCGCGCAAGTCACCGCGTATATCAGAACACTGATCTCTCGTTGTGCCTATTATTTGACTAATATCTGGTAATAGTCTACGCTAAACTAATATAGACTAATATGAATATACAGCTCGTATCATAATATCTATACCTATTACGAATATATTAGTTTCATCTCTATTCGTTCGTAAATCTGTCAGTTGTCAGCTAGTATCTCAGCTAGTATCTCAGATTCTCAGCTAGTATATTAATGTCTATGATCCATGTCGTCACAATTACCAACCACAGAGCAAAATATAATTTATACAGTATAAATTAATCTAAAATCTAATCTGTGTGTTATGTTGAGGTTTTGAGGTTGTGTAACAACCACAACACAACACACAGATTAGATTTTCGAGAAATTTTAACTCATTGGTGTTGCAATATCGTGTTATGTCATTGTCATTTTTCATTAAAAAAAATTTTTAGCTATAGGTCAGGTCTGATTGGTAGGGCCAGTAACGTTTAAATTAAATATATTATCTTGTGCAATCTGTTATTTTATATTAGAGAAATGGAATTCAGTCCTTCTTCTTCTTCTTCCTCCCCATTTATGTAGATATTTGACCACATCGTAAACCACTTTTATGACATGAGTACTTTGACTATCTATCCCTGGACAAGTGACGCGCTTAATTCTTTGAACAAAAAAGTCTGTCACTTTTGGTGCGGGGGGAGGAAACACTACATAGACATTGCTGCACACATACTCAAAATCATTTTGTATCGCTACGAACTCACACATATTAAAATCTTCACCACTAACACAATTTACGCACACATAGAGGTCAAATACGTCAACATACAAGAATTGACGACAATACGAACGTATAATACAATAAAAATAATTAGGAAGCTACTATGTCGATATTTTATATCGATAGATTATTTTAGGAAGAATGGATAAAAACGTAACAACGATTACAAATTATTTTTATATGTAATTATTTATTTGCAAAATTAAAATCATCCATACACACCTTTTTAATATCTTGCGTCATAATTATTTTCAATGCAATGCTCTCATTGCATGCTAATGAGATACAAAACAAAGAAACTATTTAGGTATAGATAAATAGGTACATACCTATTATATAATTGGAAAATAAACGCACGGGTGAGAGAAATCGCTAACTTTTCGAAATACATATTCTATAGCCTATGTTAATCTTGAATAAGGTAGCATTCAAATGGTGAAAGAATTTTCGAAATCGGCCTAGTAGTTTTTGAGTTTATTTGTTACATACATTGATACATACAAATCTTTCCTCTTTATAATATTAGTATAGATAGAGCGGATATTGGGGACGTTATGTTACAAATACTTTGATACCAATTAGTTTGATTCTTTGATTTGGATTTTTTCTTTTCTTTGCTAGGCTGATATATTAGGAATAACACTAGACAGAGCGTTTTGTTTCCCACGAGATATAAGTAGGAGTAAATACGATTTTGTTCATTATGTCGCGCGTTAATATGATAAGAAGCGACTGCTACGCTGGAGGTCCTGGGTTCGATTCCCCGGTCGAGCAATGTGTTATTGGAGTTTTTCTATAAAATTAAGGGTTTATGCCCGATTAATGGCAATAGGCTCGCCCCCTAAGTACGCATCTGTCAAACCCTTCGGGAAATAAAGACGTGCTGGTATGTCGTGTTCCGTACTCTCGTTATTTCTTTGACCCGGATATCGAAAAAAGAAAATAATGTGTTTGAAGAAACACCCCGCAAGAGGCAGGGCATAGTTGAATTGAATAACTCCACTTGAAATTGGAGCTGCCCAACTGGGGAAATACCTACACTTTGCAGAAAATAGTAGCCAAATAACATAGTACTGTACTATGTTGTGTTCCTAACGGTGAGCAAGATCGCCAAAGGTCCGCGAGGAAGCGTTATGTTGGCAGTGGGGGTACCGGTGTTGTGGGTTGTCTACCGGGTGTGAAAAGATTTTTACAGGGTCGGCAACGGGCGAGTGATACCCCAGGTGTTGCAAGCGTTCATATAATAGGGTACAGTAACCACTTACCATCAGGCTGGCCATGTGCTGGTTTTCCACCTAAGCGGTAAAAGAAACCCCAGACCTTCTAACCATACAGTATCTAAGAAATCATTTTCAATGATTTTTGAAATACGATATAAATATGTTAATTTATTTTTCTTTTGTCAACACATTTATCCGCAACGGCCTAGGCTATTATTTATCAATCACACCTACTTCATTTTAAATGAAGGTCTTTTGTAGATCTGAAAAAGTAACAAATAAAATATCTAATAGCACTGGATATCAAAAATAATCAATAATCTTAGGTACGTCATTTCCAAAAATGTTATTTTATTAAATTTTATATCATATCATAAATTCATGATATTCATCTTTAGTGATCTTTAGCAATTATTATAATTTGGTCTTACATTGAACACGAAAATAATATCGATATCGATTCGAAATCGTAAACAATCACTATCACATCATTAATTAAAATGACAAAACAAAAGAGGGACATAGTCTCGCTACACTTTTAAAAATCGAGTTTTATGCATTATGTCATAATATATATAAGGCCTATAATTGCCAAAAAATGGTAATTCTGCATTAAGACCTATAATTGGAAATCATAAATGGTGACATCCTATTGGATGATATATAATTGAAAATCAAAAAATGACATTTTGATGGATATTTCAAATTTAAATCTTACGTTTATTAGAAGAAGGCTGAAATTATTAGTAAAAAAAATTTGCTAGTCTCGTGGGGAGTGCGGATAGTCTCGTGGGGAGTGCGGGTAGTCTCGTGGGGAGTGCATGCTTGAACTAAACGATTATTTTATACTCGATTATTGAATCGGTAACGTCCTCGATCATTATTAATAAATTGTATTATGTGATTTAAATAGAAATAAATGAACTTTAATACTTACATACGGAAAATAACTCCATCTTTATCTAAATAAGATATTAGATATTTTTTTGCATACATTAACTGCACGTATATCGGTATTTACACGGAGCATTTATGATGACCTTACTGAGCGGAAACGATTCTGTTAATGAAAAATCGATTTCGGAAACAGTTTTGATAAACGCGTTAGATTTTTTAATCCACTACCTTGACAGAGGGGAATGATCATGAGAGGCGGGTCCTTATAGATAGATAGTCAAAGCATGAGTAAGAGTGGAACAAGTAAAAGAGTTTGTATATCTGGGTTCTTTGTATGTATGTATGTATATGTATGTATGTATAAACACTTTATTGCACACCAATAACACAACGTTTACATAATTATAAAAATAAAGCTTCAATTAATGCACAATGGGCGGTCTTATCGCACAAGGCGATCTCTTCCAGACAACCTTTGGATGGACTGGAAGAAAAGAATCAGACAGATAGTGGGTAGTGTTGGTGTACTTAATTATGAATAAAAATATTAAAATTATGAAATATGAAATATAATATATAAACTCTACATGTATAATATGATACAAATATATATTTATATATAAAAAGTATACATATATTTATATACTCAGCAAAACAAGTAGGAAATAATAAGTTATAGGAAAAGAGTGAGGGATAGAACAAGCATGACCGCGTAAGGAGATAAATTATGCATTGCAGGGTGTAAGGGATAAGTAATGATCCTTAACCATCTTTTTGAAGATAGGTAGTGATTGAGCACGTCTAATTTCAAGGGGTAATGCATTCCACAGGCGAGCTGCTTGGATCGTGAACGATTTATCAAAAAAGCTGGTAGAATGCATTCGAATATGCAGTTTCAAATTTTCCGAAGATCTCATAAATCTATTGTGTGTATCGCAGAGAAACTCAAAGCGATCTTTAAGATAATGCGGAGTGGAAGTATTAAAAAGTACATTATACAGTAAAGAAAGAATGTGAGTATTCCGGCGAAGGCGAATAGGAAGCCATTTGAGCTTAGTACGAAATTCAGAAACGTGATCATATTTGCGTAACCCAAATATAAATCTGATGCATACATTTTGGAGACGCTCAAGCTTATCAAACTGGTCCTCGGTGAGATCAAGATAGCTGGCATCGGCATAGTCTAGAATAGGAAGGAGCAGAGATTGTGCAAGAGCAATTTTGGTGGTAATGGGAAGGAAATTTCTAAGGCGTCTCAGAGAGCCCGCAGCCGCAAATATCTTACGACTAACTTCCTGGACTTGCGGAGTCCAACAAAGTGTCGAGTCAATATAGATTCCCAAGTTTTTTACTTTGTCAGTAAATGGAATCTGGGTGTTATTGAAGGAGACATGAGGAAGTATTGTTTACTATTACTAGGAATGGTAAGCATGAGAGTGACATTGAAAGGAGAGTGAGTGCCGGTAATCAAGTGAATGGGGCGCTACACACTCATGAATAGCCGAAGAGTGTCCGAAAAGGCACGGCGGGCTGTAATTGGGGGTGTGTTGGCGCCGACACTAATGTATGGTAGTGAAAGTTGGGTATGGCAGACCGCAGAAGAGACATGAAAGTAGAATAAATGCTATAGAGATAAGAGCGTTGAGAAGTATGTGTGGGGTAACTTTGAAAGATAGAGTGAGAAACAGTGTGATAAGGGAGCGGTGTGGTGTAAAAGAAGGTGTAGTAACAAAGATTGAGAAAGGTTTGGGCATGTAGAGAGGATGGATGAACGGAGATTGAACTTGAAACGTGAATAAATGATGAGTACGGATGGAAGAGTTGGAAGGGGCTGACCTCGACGAACGTAGCACAACCAAGTTGCGGGCGTTCTTAAAAAGGTCAGGTTAAGAGCACCCTAAACCGACGATCATGCATGAGGAGGTTAATGAACGTACGTAGATGAAGCGAAAGTAGTGTTCCAGGATCGTAGCAAGTGGAAATCTATAGTCTCTGCCTACCCCAATGGGAGACAGGCGTGTATGGCGTGACGAATATGTATGTATGTAAACCACTTTTCTCTCATGATGATTATGACTAAAAAGTTTGTGCATAGGCTTTATGGACATGTAGGTATCCAGCGTCGTTAAAAAAATAAAAGAAGTTTGTACCACAGACTATTAACAGACACAACCAACTATGTTTGAGGGAGTTTAGGCGGGAAAATTAAAAGTGCACATTGTCGATTTTATATTATTTTTCAAAACTTGAATTTCTCCGATGTTTAATGTGTAATTATGGTGGATAATTTAACCATTATTTATGTTCGTGAACGTGTGAGAGTGTAGGCAAATCATATAAGTACCTAAAATTGATAATCGTGACTCTGTTCACGCTTCCATAGAAGCCTCAATAAAGTTTCTACCGTTTTAATGGAACAACGCGAACACTAAAGCGTATGTATAATCCCATGATGGGAAATATTACTTGATTACCTACTCTAATAGGTAGGTACCTACTTGACACCGGCAAAATAATACACAAAAAGTGTGCCGCCACGCCATACACAAAGACTAGGCAGGTACTTAATGTACCCATGTTTTTTTTTATTTTTGCATTTAGAAGTAGTTCGGTATGGTTGTAGCAAAAGCTTTATCTTATTTAGAGTCAGGTAGGTACATACCTATAACTTTCTTGGGTACCTAGATGTAGAGTTTATCGATTGCACAAGAAGTTTGTGCAACAAGGTGCAACTACCTACAGTACCTAATCCCCAATCTTTTTGGCCGGGCTGAAGTTGTTGCAACCGCCTTCTTGAGCATGGTACAGTCAGTGTGGACAAAGTCGAAGTAAACCAGAAGACGCAGGTTCGAATCCTAACTGCAAGTCGAATTTTTCGTTCACTGAAATACTTAACTACCCATGTTCTTTTTATTTTTGCCGTTAGAAGTAAGAAGTAGGTACCTATGGTTTTTAAGTTTATTTAATTCACAATCATTAGAAGTTTGTGTCGGTAGGTTAACCCAACGTAACTATGTTCTTTTGTACTTTTTGCCTTTGGAAGAGATTATTATTTTAGTTGACTTGTTGATTTTGCTTGATAAATTTATTAAATTTTTGTTATTAAAAAATATCCTCTAATTAATTTTTAACAATATAACAATTTTATTAGCTGTTATATTTTTGAACCGTTTGGGGTTGAAACGCTAGGACCGTGGGGGCCGAGTGCACTTTCGCTCTTTAGGGGTATTGCCAAACGCCTGAACGACGCTTCACGTAACCCAAAGGCTGGCATATACTTTGGTCAAAGAATCAGCATTGCCATCCAACGTGGCAATGCAGCCAGCCTTCTGGGTACCCTACCGGCTGATAGCGATGGGGAGTTCTTTGACGCCCTTTTTAGTTTTATTTTTCTAGTTTTAATTTAGTTAGTTTATTGTTTTATTTAGATACTTATTTAGGTAGTTGTTTTAGATAGTAATTGATAGATTATGGTTATTTTAAAAATAAATAAATAACTATGTATATTGAATTCATTGGCATCAATTAATTTTTTTACTTTAATAATGAAATTCCAATTCTTATCAATTTTTATTTTTTCCTAATAATGTCAGAGCCTTTTTGTAGGAGGGTATAGTATCCACTATGTACCTACAGCCGCTTTAACTGTGTAACAATTTGTATAATTACGATTACTAGTTTTGATATCATTATAGGTAGTGATAGTTCCGCATGGGTAGCGTCACTTGAAAACAAGAAGAACGGTCATTGTATATGAAAACTCGTAATCTAATACCAGAGTGGCAGGTCGTAGTGTACTAGACGGTACTAGTCACTGTGTAGGTTGAGTAGGTTGAAGTACACACATTGGCACGATACCCAATTAGAAGAAAATGATATTATCTTTTTTTGGTGAAAGTACTTAATAGCATATCTATTTGCTACATGAAAGTTTAATATTGCACTGTGCTTTGTGTTCAGGGATTTATATTTTTCATGCAACCAGTCTGTTGAAAAATCATAGCCACTGTTACCCCTCCCCGCCCCTGACCCTAGTAAATAAATAATACTTCAGAAACGACAATAAAAACTGGTAAGTTAAACGTCAAACCGTTATAAATTTATATTTATTCCATTATCAGCCTTAATCATATCAGATGCCTTTTCAGCGATCATTATCGTTGGCGCATTTAAATTCCCACTTACAATCGAAGGCATAATACTGGCGTCTACCACACGAAGGCTGGCTACTCCTCTGACCCGTAACTTTTCATCGACCACTCCCTTACCCTCGGGACCCATAGCACAAGTTCCGGACGGATGCCATTGCGTTGTCGCCATATTTAAAACAAAACATTTCCAATACTCATGACTACCGAAGCGGATCGACTTGCATTGAGGAAGTTTCAAATCAATTACTTCTGCTTTTATACTTCGAAAATATTGTGTATCTTTAACACTTAAAAAGTCTTCGACATAACGAGCATGATTTTCTATATCCTCTTTGCTAGAATAATATTTAGTATAAATGAGAGGGTTCATTTCAGAATTCTTGCTTTTTAATCTAATTCTACCTTTAGATTCTGGATGTAGTAAAGCCAAACCTGTATACAAAACCCGCCTGCCGTTATTCGCTTCGGACAGAGCGTAACAGATTTCGTTTGTAAAACGAACAACATGTGAACATAATAATAGAGGTGATGCAAGAGAGTTAGCTGGTAGAGGCAATAGTGTTGTTTGATAATCGGGATATATCTGACTTTTGTTGACAGCGATGTGGCCCAAGATACATGGCAGAGGGAACTTATCGAGGTTAGTTACAATATCAAAATTCTCTATAACGGATGAGGGGTCAACTTCGACAGCCATAGGGATAACAACAAAAGGATGGTCTTGTAAATTGCTGCCAACACCAGGTGAATCCAATACAACGTCGATGTCTAGCTTATCCAAATGATTTTTAGGTCCTATACCTGATAACATCAGCAACTGAGGACTATTGATTGCACCAGCGGATACAATTATTTCCCTTTTAGCTAATACATTTATTATTTTCTTATTGGGTAATTTAACTTCGACACCTATAGCTTTTCTGTTACTATTAAATAGAATTTTCCTGGCTAAAGTATTTTTCAAAACAAAGAGATTTTTGCGATCTTTAACTGGCTCAAGAAAAGCAGCGGCCGTATGCTGTCGTACGTTGTTATCCACCGTGTAAGCAGGCAATGCATACCCCAACTGTTCATTTCCATTATAATCTAAAAGTATTTTACGTCCATTTTCCTGGAAGGCTTCTAGATATTTTTCCGTTCTCTTCTTCCATTTAGGTATTGAAACTCCCAGTGGCCCTTCGGTACTATGAAAGACTCCCAAATCACTTTGGATTACGTCCTCGTCTCTAAGCCGTTCGCTTTTCTTGAAGTAAGGGATGACGGTGTCCCAATCCCAGCCTTTGTTGCCTTGTTCTACCCAGTCGTTATAGTCGTGCTTGTTTCCCCGCACGTAGAACATGTAGTTAGCTCCGCTGGAACCGCCCAGCATCTTGCCTCTGGTAACATGGACTCTACCATTCAGAAGCGCTTGACTTGAGTAACCATCGTTAACTGCGTAATAGTTCCAATCAGCAGCAGAATAGTCTACTAATGGAAAAAATCCGGGATACTGAAACAAATATTAAATTAGTAGCTTCTGTCCGCGACTTCGTCCGCGTAGCGTGATGATATATAGCCTATAGCCTTTCTCAATAAATGGGCTATCTAACACTGAACGAATTTTTCAAATCGGACCAGTAGTTCCTGAGATTAGCGCGTTCAAGCAAACAAACAAACAAACTCTTCAGCTTTATATATTAGTACTAGCTTCTGCCCGCGGCTTCGCCCCCGTGGAATTCGGTCTGTCATCACATCTCACGGGAACGGGATAAAAAATTCTTTTAAATATAGAGATAGAGTTATTTTAGTGAAGGAAAAATTCGACTCGCAGGCAGGATTCGAACCTGCGTCTTCTGGTTTGATACACCAGACGCTATGACCACTAAGCCACCGCGAGTTCTACCTGCCATGTCGAAATTTGCCTTCACATTCTGAACTTACGTCTTAAAGGTGACGTTAGTAACATCTATTGACAAGCAAGTTACTTTGCCTCTCAACCGACACGACTTACCTTACGGTTAGTTCTATGTCGTACGATGCTACCATACCTACTAACTATCTTTTTGTGATTTTTTTGCATTTTTCATGCTAAGATTATAAAGTTATTTTAGTGAAGGAAAAATTCGACTCGCAGGCAGGATTCGAACCTGCGTCTTCTGGTTTGATACACCAGACGCTATGACCACTAAGCCACCGCGAGTCTTCGACATGGCAGGTAGGACTCGCGGTGGCTTAGAAGACGCAGGTTCGAATCCTGCCTGCGAGTCGAATTTTTCCTTCACTAAAATAACTTTATAATCTTAGCATGAAAAATGCAAAAAAATCACAAAAAGATATATAGATAGAGTATAGATACTAATTCCACGATTGCAAAAATGACAGGATAGGTTACCTACCTACAAAACCTGAAACAAGGATATATGTAGGTGTGTCATGTAGGTATTAATTAACTTTCAAGTACCTACCAACCTAAATTATTTATCTAAGTAACTGCACGCAAATTGAGTCATCAGACCCTTATTAATCTGTGATTAAATATGCACAGCTCGTGCGGTGCATAGTTTAGCCTGCTAGCTTTTCAACTTTACAAAATACTATCACTAATCTGTGAAGATACTAGCGGTGCTCCATGGTACTACCATGATTTCCCAATCCCCTGGGAAAATAAAGTTTGCGGGCTTAGTTTCCGAGATGTCGGACATTTACCGGAACATCATAACTAGTATCCAAAGCTGACAAATTTATTCAATCGATTTTCAATTTCCTCCATCGCCTTAATCGCCCTAATGGCTAGGGCGTCGAACTTGTGATCATGTGGTTGATGGTTCGAATCCCACCCATTGCACTAGTGACGTAAACGCACTCGTAACACGAGCATTTAGCTTTGCACCAAATCGTCAAGGTCATTGGGCAATGTAATACCCTTAACAAGAATACAAATTATGTGAGTCGTAAATAGTAAGCCAAAATTGGTTACTGGGTGATTTTAAAAACTTAGCAATATAAATTAATAGGCACCTAATAATTTGTTCGTTAACCTTAATTATGCCTTTAATTACCTTAATGATGTACAAAGGATATAATTATAATTCTGTCTAGATTTTCATGCCTATTACATATTTAAAGTCAGATTTCCTGATAGGCTTACGCTTGACTTGACAGTTCGACACTGCGATCTACAAGGAACGCGCTTGTCTAGAAGAAACAGGTTCACTCGTGATTTAAAGATACCCAGACTATATTATCTATTGGAGAAAACCCTTTACCTTTACCCTTTTTACATTATAGACAGCTCCCAAAACCCCCTGCCCTTCACCGCCTCCTAGTGTTGTTGCTGGGAAGAACCAGCGCAACAAACAAACTCCCCAATAAGTAACATAAGTGAAATACATAGGTAAGTATTACAGATTGTCTACTTACATTTTACACTGTATTGCAGCAAACGAAATAACCGGAGGAAAAGTCATACTGCTGTTCTTTACGACAGCATGACTTTCGTTAGTTTCTTTGACGACACGTTTGGAGTAGCAGCTGAGTGATCGTTTTCTGCGCCACGTGTTGTGATTTCGAACCCCAGACATGAGGGGCTAGCATATATGTATTTATTCGACAATGTAGGTACCTGCATATAGTTCGGAGACCTATATCTTCCTGCCCTTGTTCCAATTTATTTGGGGTTGGCAATATCCTTTTCGTCCATTCTGCCTGTCAGCCGTCACCTCATCATTCAAAGGTGGATACAATGTAGGTATCATGTAGGTATAGTTACATAATACTTACACAAATACGTGTTTATGCTCACCTTGGCTGAAGGGGGTGGATTGCCACCAGCTTCTATAAGCAGCACATTCCAATCAGAAATCTCTGTGAGTCTGTTGGCCAGCACACAGCCCGCTGACCCACCACCTACTATGACGAAGTCGAATTCTTGCCCGCCTGAAATTAAAACAGATTTTATAACAAATTTACTTCATAACAAAGAACAGATAGGTACGTAGGCACCGCGCCTGTTTGAACACATCACTGGGGTACTCTCCAGGGATGTGTCCAAACAGGCGCTGCACAGGGGGTTTTAGGTCTAATCCCCGAAGACCGAACGCCGTTTTAAGGTTTCCTCCGTAAATAATAATACTTTTCGTAGATCGCAGTGTCGCTTAACATCGGGCGAACTTGGTAGGTTACTCAGGTACTGTAGTTTGATGTCGGTGAATCTCACTCCTGGAGGGTCAGAAATTGCTAACAGGTGATGTTATTTAAAAAAACAAAACGTTATCTATACAGACCCGTGATTTTTGCTTGTGGAGGGAAATCACTGGCATCCAATTCAAGGAGTGCTATGGAATTGAATAAAATTTGCAGGAATTTCACCACCGACCGCACTGTCCGGACATTTAATCCGGACAGCATTTGCGACAATATATTCATCCTATGGACAGAAAAAACATAAAAAAACTTTGACAATTGCTTGCTGTTAGTGTAGCGATCTAGCGGCTAAAATTGTTTTTAAAAACCCCGTTTGGGGCCGACTTAAAATACAGTTCCTAATGCCATCCCTAAACAACGTGTAACAAAATAAGAGCAACGACCTGAAATTAGTTTATTCAGAATCCACTACTGAATAGATTATTACAGTGGTATTTAATATGTGTTATTTTTTCCCGAAAAGGGGACTATGACCCACTGAGGCCCTGATCCACCAGTGGTTCGAGTTATGGAAGACTGAAATTTATTTGCACGAATTATTATTGTTGCGTGAGCGCGCCAATATTGTAGTTGTAATGTTGTGGGTCTCTATATTCTAATTGACGTGTTTGAGGTCTTGCGCTTATTCAGTGAGACTGTGAGGTACCTACACGTTGTAGACTGTAAATAGATATCTCGAAAGAGGAGAGAAAATATGATTTGCTCGTTAGTTGAGGAGCTTCGAATTGGTTCAGGAGTTTTAGTTAGCCGTGAAAACATAGCAAACAGATAAGCAGAAAATATAATGAAAATATGAGATGAAAAAAAAAGTAAGTTACTCAAAATTAGAACCGTAAAAAGGTATGTGCCGATTACAAAAACAAACACCGAAACGCTAAATAATGATAAAAAGTTGGTAAGTACATACAACTTATCACATTAATTAATTATACCTAGCACTTCCACTCAAAGGATTATATTTTAGTATTCTAAATTTGAATTAATATTATGGATCGACAGGTCTGAAGTAAGTCACTGTAGGTATATAACTAAATCGGCCGAATTTGCTGCTCCTTAAAAAAAATTAACTAGGAATGATGAACGAAAACGAAATCAAATTAGGTACTATTATTTTAGAAGGTCAGAAATGTAACCTTCTAGTTCGAAATTCAAATGAAAGCTGGAAATGGCTAGGTATGCTGAAATGTAGTGCGTTAGTGCGTTAATTAGTGAATGCATTATATAGTTTTAAATATATTTTACTGACGCATCTGAGACTAACTGCCACCAATTACTTAAATTTGGTAACTAGGGCAAACTAGAAAAAATCTGGGGAAACACGGAGGAATGGCAACCCTATCTGACAAGTACTCGGACCCCACAACAAAGCGTTTCGATTCAAATTACTTATAGCTAGCGATTATGTAAAATAGCGTATTATACAATTCTACTGCGTCTTAGCATATAACTTCATTGTGTACCTAAGCTACGTGCGTGAATGCTGATAACTTGAAATGAGACTCGTTGCATTTGAATGCTGAAAAGTATTTGTCGGCTATAGTAGGGCTAATGAAACTTCTCATGCTTCAATTATCAAGCGTTCATTAATTTAGGGATAAAAATGTGTCGCAATCGATTGATGCTAGTACAGTTTAAATAAATTAATTCGGAGGGTGGATCTTGATTGCCCTGGTTGTCCAAATAAGGTTCCACAACTTCTTCACAGGAATTATTGCTAGCATTAGTAAAGTGTAGGTCGTAATCAGGTTGAACCTCTTGACCTTGAGAATTTTTGGGGTTGGTTATCATCGTGCGAGAATAATATATTATTATAATCGCAATCATCAGTAATCATATTCTGTATAAGGAGACGGGCAGTACGCATGTACATCAGTTTCTTGCTTACTTGCTCCATTTTTTTATAATTACTTCTTTATTAAACCGAAATTAAACACTGATTTAAAAATATTACCTACTTAAGAAATAAATTCGTAAATGTTTATGCAAATGTTAAAAAACCTTAAATAATTTTGAATTCAGGGTTAAATAAAATAACTTATCAATTAAGCCTGCCTAATTTTAGTCTAAAAGATACGAAAATAACACAGTCCTGTCATAATATTGTTACTCTGAGCACTCCTACAAGAACAACCACAGGAAATAACTAGGATGAGACAGGATAGAAAAAAGGTCTACTAAGGTTGTCTAGGTCCGTTCGATCCCATGCCTTCGCGTAGAGCTGCTCGTGGTGTAGTAGACAGCGACCTTTAGCAGAGCAGCCGAATTTCAGCGAATTTATTTGGCTCTAGGATAACCGGATGCGCGCGTAAGACCAATTTTCGTGTAAGTACTCGAAATATCTTACCGACTGCGCCAGTTAGTTTTGGGGCAGGCGGCCGAAAGTTTTTGAAAGAAATTACGAGTTGTTATAACGATGATTTATTACAGACTAACCAATTGGGAATATAATGTTCTTAATTCTAAGTTTTTATCTCTACGGATGCTCGTCGCCGAGCGTTTAGTCTAATTAAAATTGTATTATACTCAGAATGGTGTATCAGCGTACACAACCCGTAGCATCTTTAAAGATGTACATAGTGCCACGCAAATGTTCTAGAAACAAGATTTGATAATAATATTTGGGCTCGATACAGCATGCATAACTCCCTACCAATTGATACCTAAACTTTTATAAACCACACATACTTATTAAGTATTTTCACTAAATAGTCTATCATAAAACTAAACATTATGGAAATAGAATAACGATTTTTGGAGGTATTTAATCAAGGCCGCTAACAAATGAAAGCACCTAACCAGCATTACGCTGAAGTAGGTAATTTTATTTGGGCCTTTTTGGCGAAGACCTCTAAATTATAAAATTACGGCCGTATTAAAAATTCTAAATACAGTTCGCGCTTTCAACCGTCCGCTCCCAACTGTCGAATAGCTTGAGTTGAATCGTTTCGTATGCACAAACTCAGGCTGCCTCGTGAATATTTTATCAAATCTGAATCTCACGATAGTAAAACTATATTTTTGATAAAGGAGATTCAAATATTTTTTTTTATTAAAAGCAAAAGATTGACTCGATTTTGACTTTGACTTTTGACACTATGATAGCTAGGTAAATTTTATTATAGGGACCTACCAACATAATATACAGGATGGCCCATTTTTATTTGATATTATGTAATCGATACTTAGATACGTACAACAGAATTGTGGCTTATAATATACTAGCTTCCGCCCGCGACTTTTCAAGTAAAACAGTACATTACAAAGTAATAACAGATAGGTACAGATCTATTTGCTACATGTGAAAGTTTATATTGCACTGTGCTTTGTGCTCAGGGATTTATATTTTTCATGCAACGAGTCTGTTGAAAAAATCCTAGCCACCGTTACCCCTCCCCGCACCCGACCCTAGTAAATAAATAATAGTTCAGAAACGAAAATAAAAATAGGTAATTTAAACGTCAAACCGTTATAAATTTATATTTATTCCATTATCAGTCTTAATCATATCAGACGCCTTTTCGGCGATCATTATCGTTGGCGCATTTAAATTCCCACTTACAATCGAAGGCATAATACTGGCGTCTACCACACGAAGTCCGGCTACTCCTCTGACCCGTAACTTTTCATCGACCACTCCCTTACCCTCGGGACCCATAGCACAAGTTCCGGACGGATGCCATTGCGTTGTCACCATATTTAAAACAAAACATTTCCAATACTCGTGACTACCGAAGCGGATCGACTTGCATTGAGGAAGTTTCAAATCAATTACTTCTGCTTTTATACTTTTAAAATATTGCGTATCTATAACACTTATGAAGTCTTCAACATAACGAGCATGATTTTCTAAGTCCGCTTTGCTAGAATAATAATTATTATAAATGAGAGGGTTACTTTCAGGATTCTTGCTTTTCAATCTAATTCTACCTTTAGATTCTGGATGTAGTAAAGCCAAAATTGTACCCAGACCCCGCCTGCCGTTATTTGCTTCGGACAGAGCGTAACAGATTTCGTTTTTAAAACGAAAAACATGTGAACATAGTAAAGGTGTTGCAAGAGAGTTAGCTGGTATAGGCAAAACTGTTGTTTGATAATCGGGATATATCTGACTTTTGTTAACAGCTATGTGCCCCAAGATACATGGCAGAGGGAACTTATCGAGGTTAGTTACAATATCAAAATTCTCTATAACGGATGAGGGGTCAACTTCGACAGCCATAGGGATAATAACAAAAGGATGGTCATGTAAATTGCTGCCAACACCAGGTGAATCCAATACAACGTCGATGTCTAGCTCATCCAAATGATTTTTAGGTCCTATACCTGATAACATCAGCAACTGAGGACTATTGATTGCACCAGCGGATACAATTATTTCCCTTTTAGCTAATACATTTATTATTTTCTTATTGGGTAATTTAACTTCAACACCTATAGCCTTTCTGTTACTATTAAATAGAATTTTCCTGGCTAAAGTATATTTCAAAACAAAGAGATTTTTGCGATCTTTAACTGGCTCAAGAAAAGCAGCGGCCGTATGCTGTCGTACGTTGTTATCCACCGTGTAAGCAGGCAATGCATACCCCAACTGTTCATTTCCATTATAATCTAAAAGTATTTTACGTCCATTTTCCTGGAAGGCTTCTAGATATTTTTCCGTTCGCTTCTTCCATTTAGGTATTGAAACTCCCAGTGGCCCTTCGGTACTATGAAAGACTCCTAAATCACTTTGGATCACGTCCTCGTCTCTAAGCCGTTCGCTTTTCTTGAAGTAACGGATGACGGTGTCCCAATCCCAGCCTTCGTTGCCTTGTTCTACCCAGTCGTTATAGTCGTGCTTGTTTCCCCGCACGTAGAACATGTAGTTAGCTCCGCTGGAACCGCCCAGCATCTTGCCTCTGGTAACATGGACTCTACCATTCAGAAGCGCTTGACTTGAGTAACCATCGTTGACAGCGTAATAGTTCCAGTCAGCAGCAGAATAGTCCACTACTGGAAAAAATCCGGGATACTGAAACAAATATTAAATTATACTAATTTCACGATTGCAAAAAGGCCAGGATACGTTACCTACCTACAAAACCTGAAACAAGGATATATGTAGATGTATCATGTACTTAGGTATTAATTAACTTTCAAGTACCTACCTAAATTATTTATATAAGTAACTGCACTCATGGCTTTTCCTATGGAGCAGGTAGAACCTACAGAATGGCAATAACTACGATACTATTTTGTAGTTTTTCAAGAAATTTTAAGCTTTCCAATTGCATGAAACTAACGTCATCCGGTAGGTCCTCCAACGATTAAACTACCCGGTAGGAAATTGTGATTAAATATGCACAGCTCGCACGGTGCATAGTTCAGCCTGCTAGCTTTTCAACTTTACAAAATCTAATCTGTGAAGACACTAGCGGTGCTCCATGGTACTACCAGCATTGATTTCGGGTTTCCCAATCCCCTCGGAAACTAAAATTTGCGGGCTTATTTTCCGAGGTGTCGGACAGTTACCGTAACACAATAGGTAGTATCCAAAGCTGACAAATTTCTTCAATCGATTTTTAATTTTCTCCATCGCCTTAATCGCCCTAATGGCTAGGGCCTCGAAATTGCGATCATGTGGTTGCCGTTGCGCATCCCACCCGTTGCACTACCAACGTGAACACAAGCATTTAGCTTTGCACGAGGGGTTAACAAGAATACTACTTAGTAGGTAATGTGCGACCCACATTGCTAGTGCTCTTAAGCTAAAAAACAAAAAGTTTAAACAAAAAAAACAAAATACAAAAACAAAATACTAAATAATAAAATCCCAATCAAAAAAACAGTAGGTACAAATAAATTAGCGTAGATAAATAATTATTCACGCTAACTTACCTACTTACTTAATTATAAATAAAAAATGATTATTTCTTCGTTTAAATGTGATTTAAAAAACTTTAATAATGAGCAGTAAAGAATAATAGGCACCTAATAATTAGCCTTTAATTAACCTATTGATGTGCGAAGGATTTAGTTATAATCAAAACTTATTTTCGATTCACACATAAACAAAAGGCCTCTATGTAAAGCATTTGGTTTTATATTTAGAATATCCTCAGATTTTAAAAATCTTAAAACAATGAATATATTATATTGTCCGCAGTCATCTTGAATATTCTTGTCATATTTGGAATCCCGTCTATAATATTTACAATGATCGCCTTCAGGGTATACAAAGAAAATTCCTCAGATATATTCAATTTCGCTCAAACACATATTTCCCGAACTTTTTAAGCCGTTGAAAAAATTTCACATTCTCCCGTTATATGAACGAAGAAAAATTGCAGATCTTACATTCTTAATTGGTGTTTTGGATGGATTAATAGACGTTCGTTGGTTGCCAATATTGGATTACGCGTAAGGCACGCGTAATCCAATATTGGCAACCAATGCATTTCTAAGGAAACCTGATATTCTTCACGTACCTGCAGTTAGAACCAACTACCGTCAAAACTCTTACATAGTTAGGGTATGTCGCGTGTTTAACGAGGAGTGTTGGGAGCTCGACTTGGACATATTCGGATTCCGAGTTCCCGTAAATTAAAAAAAATAGTGGGTGAAAGGTTTTTTGTTGATTTTTTATGTACTTTTAAATAACTATTATTGTTAATTTCTTCGCTATTACATGCATATTTTGTGAATCTGTAATCCTTGATCAATGAAAGTTTCTTTACTGCGATTTCTTTATTATTTCTAGTTAATGTTGTGTGACTTGGCCGTTGACTTGTACCCACTAACGTATAAAGATTGTTCAAATTATATTCTCAACGAACATTCATACTACGTAATCTTCTGTGTACAAATGTGTTGAACATTCACTTTTATATTTGAATTTACAAGTCACACAACATTAACTATAAATAATAAAGAAATCGCAGTAAGGAACCTTAGACTTGGCAGGACTTTGTCTAGATTATATTACTTTTTAGAGATAAACAAGCAGCTCCATCGAGACTTGGCTAGTTTTTTACAGAATGTTTTTGATGGGATTTTATTATTCATTTATCTGTGAAAACTTTTAATTAGCCATTTTCTATTACTTATATAATATTGTTCTTGTTTGTATTAGCTGTAAGATTTCCTAAAATAATAAAATTCTGTCTAGATTTTCATGCCTATTACATATTTCAAAGACAGAATCATTTATTCAAGATAGACTACTAGGTACCTAGTACTTTTTGATTTTTTAAATTCCTGATAGGATGCCGCTTGACGGCTAGTTCGACACTGCAACCTACAGAGAGCGCGCTTGCCGAGAAAAACCTGATTCACTCGTGATTTAAAGACACCCAGATTATATTTATCGGAGAAAACCCACTCGGGAAGCGCATTCCACTTTTCAGCATGATAAGCGTTCGCATGATAAGATACGTCATTTTTACATTATAGACAGGCCCCAAAACGCCCGCCCTTCACCGCCTCCTAGTGTTTTTGCTGGGAAGAACCGGCGCAACAAACAAACTCCCCAGTAAGTAACACATTGCTGTCTGTTAAGTTACTAAGGCAATAGTTGTTAAATACATAAGTATTACAGACTGATTGTCTAGCTACATTTTACACTCTAAATATTCCAGCAAAGGAAATAACCGGAGGCTTTCACCAGCTGTTCTTTAATAAGGGTCATTTGGTCAGCTGTTCTTTAAAGGGTCGGCTTCCAGTCTAACCAGATGCGTCTGAATATCAGTATTTTCGCGAAGCGACTGCCATCAGACCTCCACTACCCAATTTCTGGGTAATACCGATCCTCGTGATCGTCAGGCTTTTATTTGGGGTCGGTGCAGCATTTCCTTTAGTTCCATTCTGCCTGTCAGCCCTCAACTGATCACCTCCTCATTCAAAGATGAATACAATGTAGTTACTTACACAAATATGTGTTTATGCTCACCTTGGCTGAAGGGGGTGGATTGCCACCAGCTTCTATAAGCAGCACATTCCAATCAGAAATCTCTGTGAGTCTGTTGGCCAGCACACAGCCCGCTGACCCACCACCTACTATGACGAAGTCGAATACTTGCCCGTCTGAAAGTAAAAAAAAGATTTTATGTATTTCTGTTTACATGTTTCAATATACCTACATATTACCTATGTATGTAAGTATTTATATAGTTACCTACGTACTTATATTATATTCTCTTTTGATGTCTTTGTTAACTCAGCAACTAGGGATCTTACATCATGTAGATAGGTACGTACCTACACGGTATATTTTATCATCTTGCAGATGATAAAATATACTACGTACCTACTTACTTCATAAGCGCAAATTTAACTTTAACATTATGTTCAATACTGACTCGTTAGTCTAGTGGTCCCAAGCATGACTGGTACGCTAGAGGTCATGGATTTGATTCCAGGGTCGAGCAAACTGTTAAGGGATTTTTCTATGAAATTCAGAGCTCGTAGTTTTGGATTTGTGGCAATATGCTCGCCTCCTATCCATGGGAACTGTGAGTGTATTTTATAACTTAAGCCTCAGCCTAACCCTTCGGGGAATTTGTATGTCTAAGTTTTTTATAAAATTTAACACTGCAATTTTACAACTTGCAGATAACTTCAGGCGTGCACATACAATTCGCTATTAATAAAAACGCACCGCGCCTGTTTGGACACCTCACTGGGGTACTCTCCAGGGATGTGTCTAAACAGGCGCTGCACAGGGGGTTTCAGGTTTTAGTGGTTGAAAATCCTACACTTCCCGGTCTAATCCCCGAAGACCGAACGCCTTTTGAAGGTTTCCCCCGTAAATAATAATAGGTACTTTTCGTAGATCGCAGTGTCGCTTAACATCAGCCGAAATTGGTAGGTTACTCAGGTACCTACTGTAGGTTAATGTCGGCGAATCTCACTCCTGGAGGGTCAGAAATTGCTAACAGGTGATGATAATCAAAAAAGAAAACTTTACTTATACAGACCCGTGATTTTTGCTTGTGGAGGGAAATCACTGGCATCCAATTCAAGGAGTGCTATGGAATTGAATAAAATTTGCAGGAATTTCACCAGCGACCGCACTGCCCGGTTATTGAATCCGGACAGCATTTGCGACAATATATTCATCCTATGGACAGAAAAAAAGCATAAATAACTTTGACTACAATTCATAATAAATTGCCTGCTGTTAGTGTTGTGATCTAGCTGTTAAAATTGTTTTTAAACCCGTTTGGGGGCGACTTAAAATACAGTTACTCAATACCATCCCTGGACAACCTGTAACAAAATAAGCGCAATGACCTAAAAGTAGTTTAGTCAGAATCCACTACTGAATAGATTATCTAAAGTTGTTTTAATTTTTCCCCCTAAGGTAATTACAATACCTGAGACGATGGCCCACTGAGGCCCTGATCCACTAGTGCAGTGGTTCGAGTTACATAATATGGAAGACTAAAATCTATTTGCACAAATTATTATTGTTACGTACTACGTAGTACGTAACTACCAATCGTAGGTACCCATAACAACTACAATATAGGCGCGCACACGTAACAATAATTATTTGTGCGGCAACCAGTTTTTCTTTTAGCTGGTACATTCGCCGTCAGATATATTGTAGCAGACAAGGTGACCAAATACTTCTGAACAATTTAAAATGTCAATAAATTCCATACACTACAAGTTACCATTAATACCTGAACATTCATTACTTCATTAATATCTGAGCAAATGCTTGTCAATAATTTCTACATATAACTAACCAAAAATATCTGAACACTTCTAACGTCAAGTGTATCAAGTGTATTGTAAAGTGTCTATAAAAGATCTATTTACAGAAATAAATATCATTTATCTACGCAGACAAACACTGAGTTTACCTAACTTGTGTTTTAGATAGGATGAACCAAACATTATCAGTGATTTAATAAGAGTGATGGAAAGGGAATAAAAATTGTATAGAAAATCATTTGTCTAGGATGCAAGTGATGCAACTTATAATTATGTTAATGTCAAACCATCGAAAGAAAATAGATCTTGGTTTTGTAATGAAATTAAAAATTATGGTACTTACTAAATATTTTTTAATTGAGACAACATTAATAAAACACTAGCATCTGCCCGCGACTTCGTCTGCGTGGACTTCAGATAAAAAGTAGCCCATGTGTTATTCCAGACTATAATCTATCTCTGTGCCAAATTTTATCCACACCCGTTCAGCCGTTCTGGCGTGAAAGAGTAACAAACATCCATCCATCCATCCTCACAAACTTTCGCATTTATAATATTAGTAGGATTAGTATTTTGTGTAACCTCCTTCTGCATTTAATACGTCCTGTAACCGTTTTCGCATGGAACCAACAACCTTTTCACAAAAATTTCTCCCTCTAAACGTTTCCCAAACGTTATTAATTTGCATGTCGTCTTAATGCTTCCTTTGTTCTACATTGATTCCCATCAGTACAATCCAAATATCTGAACACTTATAACCTCAAGTGTATCTGACACTTGACGTTATAAGTGTTCAGATATTTTTGGTTAGTTATATGTATAGAAATTATTGACAAGCATTTGCTCAGATATTAATGAAGTAATGAATGTTCAGATATTAACGATAACTTGTAGTGTATGGAACTTATTGACATTTTAAATTGTTCAGAAGTATTTGGTCAACTTGTCTGCTACAATATATCTGACGGCGACTGTACCTATAGCAAATATATTAAAAAAAACATAATTATGCTTATTTACCTACGTGTCTCAAAATGACTTGAGGGTTTCGTTATTATTATTATGACTCGATAATTATTCTAATTGACGTGTTTGAAATCTTGCGCTTATTCAGTCAGGTACCTACACGTTGTAGACATCTCGAAAGAGGGGATTTGCTCGTTAGTTGAGGAGCTTCGAATTGGTTCAGGAGTTTAGTTAGCCGTGAAAGCATAGCAAAGGGATAGGCAGAAAATATGATGAAAATATGAAATGACAAGAAAATATAAAATAACTTTAAGTAGTAATTCAAAATTAGAACCATATCGCGGTGCACTCTACACTTTAATTTGCAAGTATTATTAAATGATTACCTTTCTTTGGTAATTATGTGCCGTTTCAAAAACAAACACCGTTAACGTTTAGTTACGGACAACTGCTAAATAATTATAAAAAGTTGGTACATACAACTTATTACATTAGTTAATTAGGTATACATAACACTTCCACTCAAAATATTCTATTTTAGTATTATAAATTTGAATTAAAATTAAGGATCGACATGTCCGAAATAAGTCACTGTAGGTATATAACTGAAACAGCCGAATTTGCTGCCCATAAAAAAAATTTAACTAGGAATGAAGGAAACGAACTCAAATTACCTACCAACTATTATTTTAGAAGGTCAGAGATGTAACCTTCTAGTTCGATATTCAAATGAAAACTGGTCGCCAGTTAACGCAGTCGCACTATTGCCAGAAGATGAATTCAAACAAAATAAAATTAAAAACAATTACAGGCACTCAAGGTAATAGAATAGATTTTTTTGTAATAGATGGAAATGGTTGGATGGATGGTATGCTGACATGTAGTGCGTTAGTGCTATACAGTACTGATTGCATTAAATAGATACTGGAGCATCATGACACTAACAAGGACTGTGAAATCTCTGGATCTTGGAGCTTAGAACCTTGACATGGACGGGGCGCCCGGGGGTGGCTTGGTGGTGTCCTTAACGAGATGTGATAATAGGTAATATTGGGGCTCGATACAGCATGCTTAACTTCTCCCCCCATAAGATCGGAATTATCGGAGGGATGATTATCGTTACGATCATTCCGGTATAAACAGCGGAAAAGGAAAAGTAAAGTATTTATTTTTTCAGAATTCAGTCCCCCAGACTTCCTCCCTGTTAGATATTTGAGCACATTGTAAACCACTTTTCTCTCATGACTGTGACTACATAATAAACGTGTATCATTTGTTCTTCTGAGGTAGGGGAAAGAACACTGGCTCGACGGGAACGGTCGCGGTGGCTCGAATGTGCTGTATTAGAAACAAAATGCTGAAAGAGCTTTATTTGTCCTCTGTCCTCTACAGCAATGGAAAGCGTTTAGTACCCGATCATGCACGAACGGAAGTCGGTGGCAAAAATAAGAGATCCAACCACACCACATCAATGGCACCGACTCCCAAAACTGTTTCGCACATAGGTACTTAACTAACCTACTTGTTGAGTTCTAGTTTGTGCAACTGGGTATTACTGTTCTTTTTATTTTTGCGTATATTATTATATACCTACCTACGCAAAATTATTATAAGTAGGTATGGTTGTAGCAAGAACGTACCTACCTAGTAGATGTAGAGTTTATTGATTGCACAAGAAGTTTGTGCAACAAGGTGCAACTATGTTCTTTTTATTTTTGCCGTTAGAAGTAAGAAGTATGGTATGGTTTTTGAGTTTATTAAATACACAATAATAAGAAGTTTGTGTAACAATGTTCTTTTGTACTCTGCCTTTGGAAGAGAAGATTATTATTCTAGTTCACTTATTGATTTTATTTGCTTTGCTTGATAAGTTTATTAAATTTTTGTTAATAGGAATTATCCTTAAATTTTTAACTTATATAAAGAAATTCCAATCATTATCTAATTTTATTTTTTCCTAAATTATCAGCAATAGGTATAGTATCCATTACGTACCAACAAACGCTTACATAGCTGCGTAACATAATAATTGGTATGATTACGAATTTAAATATACAGTAACAGTTCTGCACGGGTAGCGTCACTTTAAAACAAAAATAACGGTCATTGTACCTATATCAAAACTCATAATCTGATACCAAGTGTGGTACACAATTGAGGGGCAGGTCGTAGTACCCAGTGGCTCGATTACGTAGCCACTGTGTAGGTACTGTTAAAACCACTGTGAACTAGGGGGTACTAGTCACAGTGTAGGTACAGGTTATAATACCTACACATTATCTCAAATCTCAATTTTTAATAGAATAGATATGTAATTTTTGGTGAAAGTAAAAGCAGATCTATTTGCTACTTATGAAAGCTTGTGCTCAGGGATTCGTATTTTTTATGCAAAAAAATCCAGCCATCGTTCCCCGACCCTAGTAAAATAAATATAGTCCAGAAATGAAAATAAAAATAGTTAGTGAAGTAGTAAAAGACAAACTGTTATAAATTTAGATTTATTCCATTATCAGCCTTAATCATATCAGACGCCTTTTCGGCGATCATTATAGTTGGCGCATTTAAATTCCCACTTACAATCGAAGGTATAATACTGGCGTCTACCACACGAAGGCCGGCTACTCCTCTGACCCGTAACTTTTCATCGACCACTCCCTTACCCTCGGGACCCATAGCACAGGTTCCGGACGGATGCCATTGCGTTGTCGCCATATTTAAAACAAAACATTTCCAATACTCATGACTGCCAAAGCTAATGGACTTGCATTGAGGAAGTTTCAAATCAATTACTTCTGCTTTTATACTTCGAAAATATTGTGTATCTGTAACACTTAAAAAGTCTTCGACATAACGAGCATGATTTTCTATATCCTCTTTGCTAGAATAATATTTAGTATAAATGAGAGGGTTCATTTCAGGATTCTTGCTTTTCAATCTAATTCTACCTTTAGATTCTGGATGTAGTAAAGCCAAAACTGTATACAAAACCCGCCTGCCGTTATTCGCTTCGGACAGAGCGTAACAGATTTCGTTTGTAAAACGAACAACATGTGAACATAATAATAGAGGTGATGCAAGAGAGTTAGCTGGTAGAGGCAATAGTGTTGTTTGATAATCGGGATATATCTGACTTTTGTTGACAGCTATGTGGCCCAAGATACATGGCAGAGGGAAATTATCGAGGTTAGTTACAATATCAAAATTCTCTATAACGGATGAGGGGTCAACTTCGACAGCCATAGGGATAACAACAAAAGGATGGTCTTGTAAATTGCTGCCAACACCAGGTGAATCTAATACTACGTCGATGTCTAGCTTATCCAAATGATTTTTAGGTCCTATACCTGATAACATCAGCAACTGAGGACTATTGATTGCACCAGCGGATACAATTATTTCCCTTTTAGCTAATACATTTATTATTTTCTTATTGGGTAATTTAACTTCAACACCTATAGCCTTTCTGTTACTATTAAATAAAATTTTCCTGGCTAAAGTATTTTTCGAAACAAAAAGATTTTTGCGATCTTTAACTGGCTCAAGAAAAGCAGCGGCCGTATGTTGTCGTACGTTGTTATCCACCGTGTAAGCAGGCAATGCATACCCCAACTGTTCATTTCCATTATAATCTAAAAGTATTTTACGTCCATTTTCCTGGAAGGCTTCTAGATATTTTTCCGTTCGCTTCTTCCATTTAGGTATTGAAACTCCCAGTGGCCCTTCGGTACTATGAAAGACTCCTAAATCACTTTGGATCACGTCCTCGTCTCTAAGCCGTTCGCTTTTCTTGAAGTAAGGGATGACGGTTTCCCAATCCCAGCCTTCGTTGCCTTGTTCTACCCAGTCGTTATAGTCGTGCTGGTTTCCCCGCACGTAGAACATGTGGTTAGCTCCGCTGGAACCGCCCAGCATTTTGCCACTGGTAACATGGACTCTACCATTCAGAAGCGCTTGACTTGAGTAACCATCGTTGACTGCGTAATAGTTCCAGTCAGCAGCAGAATAGTCCACTAATGGAAAAAATCCGGGATACTGAAACAAAGATTAAATTAAACTAATTCCACGATTACAAAAAGGCCAGGATAGGCAACTATTTACTAAAACCTGAAACAAGGATATATGTAGGAGCAAGTAGAAACTACAGAATGACAATCACTACGATTCTATTTTGTAGTTTTTCACAGAGATTTTAAGCTTTCCAATTGCATGAAACTAAAGTCATCCGGTAGGTCCACCAACAATTAAACTACCTGGTAGCAAATTCAGTCATCAGACACTTATTAATCTGTGATCAAATATGCACAGCTCGCGCGGTACATAGTTCAGCCTGCTAGCTTTTCAAATTTACAAAATACTATTACTAATCTGTGAAGATACTAGCGGTGCTCCATGGTACTACCAGCATTGATTTGGAATTTCCCAATCCCCTGGGAAATTAAAATTTGAGGGCTTAGTTTCCGAGTTGTCGGACAGTTACCGGAACATAATATTATCCAAAGCTGACAAATTTCTTCAATCAATTTCAATTTCCTCCATCACCTTAATCGCCCTATGGCTAAGGCGTCGAAATTGCGATCATGTGGTTGCCGATGCGAATCCCAACCATTGCACTACCGACGTGAACCCACTTGTAACACAAGCATTCCTAGGTATCTTTGCATAAGGGGTTAACAAGAATACTACTTAGAAGTTAATGTGCGACCCACATTGCTAGTAAGCTAAAAAAATATTTAAATCTCCATACAACGGAGTTTATTCTTCATTGAAATAAAATACTTAACTATAAAATCTCAATGAAAAAGAGTAGGTAGGTACAAATAAATTAGCGTAAGTAGGTAAATAATTATTCACGCTAGCTTACTTAAGTTTCCTGATGAAGGTATATTCATATAGAAGTTATCTGTAAGAGATCGCTGATAACGATAACCGTGGGTGATTTTAAACGCTTTTATAATGAGCATTAAAGAATACTAAGCACCTAATAATGTTTTCGTATGACCTTAATTATACCTTTAATTAACTTAATGATGTGCAAAGGAAATAATTATTAAAATTATGTCTAGATTCTCATGTAAAGTCAAAGCAAAGTCAAAGTGCGGATCATTTATTCAAGCAACTACTAGATAGTACTTTATTGATTTTTTTATTCCTGATAGGCTTACGCTTGGCCGCTAGTTCGATATTGCGATCTACAAGGAGCGCGCTTGTCTAGAAGAAACTGATTTACTCGTCATTTAAAGACACCCAGTTTATATCTACTTATTAGAGAAAACCTACCTCCCCAGTAACACATTTCTGTCTGTTGTTACTAAGGTGATAGATGCTAAATGCACAAGTATTGCAGATTGCCAACCTACAATTTACATTCTATTGCAGCAAATGAAATAACCAGAGGCTTTCACCATTAAAATAGGCATACTGCTGTTCTTTATAAGAGGGGAGAGGCTTCGAGCCTTTTCCCAGCTACATTTGGGGTCGGCTTCCAGTCTAACCAGATGCGGCTGAATATCAGTATTTTCAGGAAGCAACTGCCATCAGACCTCCGCTACCCAATTTCGGGGTAATTCCGATATTCGGAGGATAGACTGAGCGTCAAGCTTTTATTTGGGGTCAGCGCAGCATTTCCTTTAGTTCCATTCTGCCTGTCATCATTCAAAGATGAATACAATTTAGTAACTTACACAAATCCGTGTTTATGCTCACCTTGGCTGAAGGAGGTGGATTGCCACCAGCCTCTATAAGCAGCACATTCCAATCAGAAATCTCTGTGAGTCTGTTGGCAAGCACACAGCCTGCTGACCCACCACCTACTATGACGAAGTCGAATTCTTGCCCGCCTGAAATTAAAACAAAGATTTTTATTTCTGTTTACCTACATCTTTCAATATTTATATACATAATTATTATGTAGGTAAGTATTTATATAATTACCTACGTATATTATATTCTCTTTTTACATCTTTGTTAACACAGCAACTAGGGTAGGTACCTTCACGTATATTTTATCATCTTGCAGATTAGGTACTACTAGTAGTCTCAAGCGCGACTGGTACTCTAGAGGTCATGGATTTGATACCAGGGTCGAGCAAACTGTTATGGGATTTTTCTATGAAATTCTCTGTAGCAGCTCGGAGTTTGGGATTTGTGCACGGTTAATGGCAATATGCTCGCCTCCTATACATGGGAACTGTGAGTGTATTTTCTTACATACGCCTCCGCCTAACCCTTCAGGGAATTTGTAAATCTCCATGTATTTTATAAAATTTAACACTGCAATTTTACAACTTCCAGATAGCTTTAGGCGTGCTCATTCAATTAGAAGACAATTGTGTACAACACTTCATAACGAAGAGTAGATAGGTACGTAGGCGCCGCGCCTGTTTGGTTGGACACATCACTGGGGTACTCTCCAGGGATGTGTCCAAACAGGCGCTGCCCAGGGGGTTTTAAGGTTTAGTGGTTAAAAATCTTACACTTCCCGGTCTAATCCCTGAAGATTCGGTCTTCGCCTTTTGAAGGTTTCCACCGTAAATGATAATACTTTTCGTAGACCCGAGATCGCAGTGTCGCTTAACACCTATTGTAGTTTGATGTCGGCGAATCTCACTCCTGGAGGGTCAGAAATTGCTAACAGGTGATGTTAATTAAAAAAGAAAACGTTATCTATACAGACCCGTGATTTTTGCTTGTGGTGGGAAATCACTGGCGTCCAATTCAAGGAGTGCTATGGAATTGAATAAAATTTGCAGGAATTTCACCAGCGACCGCACTGTCCGGTTATTGAATCCGGACAGCATTTGCGACAATATATTCATCCTATGGACAGAAAAAAGCATAGCATAGCACTTGACTTTGATTCATTATAAAATTGCCAGTTGTTAGTGTAGTGATCTAGCGGTTAAAGTTGTTTTAAAACCTCCGTTTTGGGGCCGATTTAAAATACAGTTCCTCAATCCATCCCTAGGCAACCTGTAACAAAATAAGCGCAACGACCTGAATAGATTACAGTGGTTTATAATATCTGTTAATTTTTCCCGAAAAGGTAATTACAATACCTGAGATATGGCCCCCTTAGGCCCTGATGCATCAGTGATTCGAGTTATGGAAGGCTGAAATGTCTTAAAGTTGCACACATTAATATTGTTACGTGTGCGCGCCAATATTGTAGTCGTTGTGGGTACGACTGGTAGTACGGCAACAACTATTTCATTATAGCAAATATGTTGAAAAAAAAAAAGATTATCTATGTGTCTCAAAATCACTTGAGGGTTTCGTTATTATCATTATGACTCAATATTCTAATTGACGTGTACCTATGAGGTCTTGCGCTTATTCAGTGAGGTATTTGCAAGTATTAATAATGATTACCTTTCTTTTGTAGGTACTTATGTGCCGTTTACAAAAACAAATACCGATAACGTTTAGGTACTTACGAACAACCGGTAAATAATTATAAAAAGTTGATAGGTACATACAACTTATTACATTACCTAATGATTTAAATACATAACACTTCCACTCATAATATTCTATTTTAGTACCTATTATAAATTTCAGTTAAAATAATTAAGGATCGACATGTCTGAAATAAGTCACTGTATGTATATAACTGAATCAGCCGAATTTGCTGCCCCATAAAAAATTGAAGCTATGAATTAGCGGAAAGGAACTCCAATTACTATTACTTATTTTAGAAGGTCATTGATGTAACCTTCTAGTTCGAAATTCAAATGAAACTTGGTCGCCAGTTACGCACTATTGTCAGAAGATGAATAAAAACAAAAATAAAATTAAAAACAAATTATAGGCACTCAAAGTAATAGAATAGGGTAGAGTTTAGGCGGGAAAATGAAAAGTGCACATTGTCGATTTTCTATTATTTTTCAAAACTTGAATTTCTCCGAAGTTTAATGTGTAATTATGGTAGATAATTAACCATTAAGTGTTCGTGAACGTGTGAGAGTGTAGGAAAATGATATGAAATTGAAAATCGTGACTTTTTGGGTTCACTCCTAAACTCCATCGAAGCCTCAATAAAATTTCTACCGTTTTATTGGGGCAACTCAACAACTTATACTTGACACTGGCGAACACAAAAAGTGTGGTGCCATATTACAATCCCATAATGGGAAATATTATTTGATTACTTTATTACTTGACACTGGCAAATACACAAAAAGTGTATTAGGGTATTACACCTTTTTTTGAAAACTGTTTTAAACTAATCCTTAGATCGTAATGAACCAGTAGAATTTTTATTTCAGTTTTATAAAACCGAAAAATGCCTTAAAACCTATTTTTAATTTATGATTTTGAATTTTCGCGCGGTAACGCTAGCCGCCATGCTACTTCGGCTCGTGACGTCACTTCGTTAGTAAACAATACAACTGCAAAAGACCAAGCAACGTCAAGTAACTATCGGAGTGACGACACGTCGGAACCCAATATTGTGGATGGCGTTATACACATTTAAAAAACAGATTAAAAAAGACGATTTATGAAATTGAATTATAAAATTTACATTGCATTTTTATAAATAAATACTAACGTTTCCCGTTTATTTTTATTAAAATCTATCAGAATCATGTATTTTTATATTTTTTCTTACATGGTGTAAAATACCCTATTGCATTTTTTGTAATAGGTGGAAATGGTGAGGTAGGTATGCTGAAATGTAATGCGTTAATGTAGTGATTAGTGATTGCATTATTATAGTTTTAAATAGGTACTGAAAGCATCATGAGATTAACTGCCACCAATTAAATCTGTTAACTAGGACAAGGACCGTGAAAACTCTGGATCATGGAACTTAGAACAAAGACGGGGCGCCCGGGGATGGCGTGGAGTTGTGTACATAATATTGGGGCTCGATACAGCATATTACAAAACTCCTCCCCCTCATTAGACCGGAATTATCGGAGGGATGATCATTACGATCATTCCGGTAAAAACAGCGCTATTTTCTTGTTTTAGGGCTTTTTCATTTCCAAATTACACATCAAGCAGTCTATTAGAATTTTTTAGTTTTTTAAATTGCCGTGCCGTTTTCTGTGTATTTGCCACTGTCAAGTATATCGTATACGCCAAAATGCAATGCACATAACAAGTGGCTCGATTCCTACGCAACCAGTGTGTACAGTTGAAACCACTGTTTACTAGGGGATGTACAGGTCGTAGTAGGTCCCTACCCAGTGGCTCGATTCCTACGTAGCCACTATGTACGGTTGAATCCACTGTGAACTAGGGGGTATTAGTCACTGTGTACAGGTTGTAGTAAACACAACAAACAACAATTTTTAAAAATAATAGGTATCTAATTTTTGATGAAAGTTAAAGTAGATCTATTTGCTACTCATGAAAGTTTTTGCTCAGGGATAAAAAATCCAGCCTTTGTGTAGTTATTCCAAGTTGTCCAACCGTCTTCGTCTCCACTGATGACAAATGGAAAAAAAATCCAGTGGGGACAAATGGGAATAGCCACTCTTCTTGTTCCTTGTAATTTCGATCATTATAAATATTGGGATTTATAAAAATATATGTCTTTCAAGTGATTTGTAAAAGTTTTATTTCTCTCGTTTTAATGTACATTTTATAATAGAATATATCATCTAATTAAAATAATTCGTGAAAAAAAATTAAATTCACATCACTATATAATTAGCTCTAGCCGCGCCTTACTGGGGACGTATCTTTTTATTTTTCCTATGTCACCACTGGTGGCAACTGGGAACAAGAAGAGTGGCCATTCCCATTTGTCCCCACTGGGGACGCCACCACTGGTGACAATTGGGATTTTTTTCCCATTTGTCACCAGTGGAGACGAAGACGGTAGGGACAACCGGGAATAACTCCCATTGTTCCTCGACCCTAGGAAAATAAATAATAGTTCAGAAACTAAAATAATATAGGTAAGGATGTAGTGAAAGTTAAACCGTTATAAATTTAGATTTATTCCATTATCAGATTTAATCATATCAGACGCCTTTTCGGCGATCATTATCGTGGGCGCATTTAAATTACCACTTACAATTGAGGGCATAATACTGGCGTCTACCACACGAAGGCCGGCTACTCCTCTGACCCGTAACTTTTCATCGACCACTCCCTTACCCTCGGGACCCATAGCACAAGTTCCGGACGGATGCCATTGCGTTGTCGCCATATTTAAAACAAAGCATTTCCAATACTCATGACTGCCAAAGCTAATCGACTTGCATTGAGGAAGTTTCAAATCAATTACTTCTGCTTTTATACTTTTAAAATATTGCGTATCAATAACACTTATGAAGTCTTCAACATAACGAGCATGGTTTTCTAAGTCCGCTTTGCTAGAATAATAATTATTATAAATGAGAGGATTCATTTCAGGATCCTTGCTGTTCAATCTAATACTACCTTTAGATTCTGGATGTAGTAAATCCAAGATTGTATACAACATCCGCCTGCCGTTATTTGCTTCTATCAGAGCGTCGCAGATTTCGTCATTAAAACGAAAAACATGTGAACATATTAGAGGTGCTACAAAAGAGTTAGCTGATAGAGGAAAAATTGTTGTTTGATAATCGGGATATGTCCGACTTTTGTTGACAGCTATGTGCCCCAAGATACAAGGTACAGGAAACTTATCGAGGTTAGTTACAATATCTAAATTTTCTATAACGGATGAGGGGTCAGCTTCGACAGCCATAGGGATAGCAACAATAGGATGGTCTTGTAAATTGCTGCCAACACCAGGTGAATTTAATACTACGTCGATGTCTAGCTCATCCAAATGATTTTTAGGTCCTATACCTGATAACATCAACAACTGAGGACTATTGATTGCACCAGCGGATAAAATTATTTCCCTTTTAGCTAATACATTTATTATTTTCTTATTGGGTAATTTAACTTCAACACCTATAGCCTTTCTGTTACTATTAAATAGAATTTTCCTGGCTAAAGTATTTCTTAAAACGAAGAGATTTTTGCGATCTTTAACTGGCTCAAGAAAAGCAGCGGCCGTATGCTGTCGTACGTTGTTATCCACCGTGTAAGCAGGCAATGCATACCCCAACTGTTCATTTCCATTATAATCTAAAAGTATTTTACGTCCATTTTCTTGGAAAGCTTGTAAATATTTTTCCGTTCTTTTTTTCCATTTAGGTATTGACACTCCCAGTGGGCCTTCGGTACTATGAAAGACTCCTAAATCACTTTGAATCACAGCCTCGTCTCTAAGCCCTTCGCTTTTCTTGAAGTAAGGGACGACGGTGTCCCAATCCCAGCCTGCGTTGCCTTGTTCTACCCAGTCGTTATAGTCGTGCTTGTTTCCCCGCACGTAGAACATGTAGTTAGCTCCGCTGGAACCGCCCAGCATTTTGCCTCTGGTAACATGGACTCTACTCTTCAGAAGCGCTTGACTTGAGTAACCATCGTTGACCGTGTAATAGTTCCAGTCAGAAGCAGAATAGTCAACGAATGCAAAAAATCCGGGATACTGAAACAAGAATAACAATACAATAGGTATTGAATCAACTATGATACTAATTACACGGTTGCAAAAAGTCCGGTAGGTATAGGTACCTACTGAAACCTGAAATAAGGATATTATGTAGGTAACTATGTTATGTGCTATGTATTATGTTGTTATTATAAATATCTTTCAAGTACCTACTTACCTGCCTACCTACATTAGCTATATTAGTAACTGCACTCGCGCTTTTCCTATGGAGCAGGTAGAAACTACAGAATGGCAATAACTAAGCTTCTATTTTGTAGTCTTTCACACAGGTTAAATTTTCCAAAGCGTGAAACTAAAGTCATCAAGGTCCACCTTGTAAACTATGTAGCGAATTGAGTCATCCGTAGGTACCTAATCTCTCGCCAGATCCTCATGGATCGTCCGCCACTTGAGGGGCGGCGGGGTATTTCAGACTCGTACCGACTCAAAACCGTACTTGCCTTCTCTTGCCCTATAGCCATCCACGCTCATGGGATCCGTAAGATGCGCCACGACGACAAACTATGGTCCTGTGGAGGCGCGAGGTGTGTTGCCCCTCCAACCAAAGGGAGGATCCTCCGACCAGGCAGGTGTTTTGCCTGGCGGGCCGCGGTCCAACGGTTTATGTCGGGCGGTTGTATAAATGCAACTTGCGTTGCAAACTTCACTTGCGCGATTCAGCATTTGTCCGCCGAAGTTTATCTATGTAGCGCGATAGATATCGCTACAGTCCCTTCAGAAACATAGTTAAGCCTGCTAGCTCCACGGTATGTACTACCAGCAGATTACGTATTTCCCGATCCCGTGGGAAATTGCTAAAATGTCCTGATAAAAAGGCACCTATTTCACAACTATTTTGGGGTCGGCTTCAAGTCTACCCAGATGCGGCTGAATATCAGTATTTTATACGAAGCGACTGCCATCAGATCTCCGTAACCCAATTTCTGGGCAATAACGATATTCGGAGGATGGACTGGCTGTCAGGCTTATTTTATGGGCTTCTGACTACCGCTTACAATTGTTCTAGATGTTCGTATGACAACCGGGACCGACGGCTTCACGTGCTCTCCGAGGCACGGAGGGTTCTCGAGGTGTTAAGAATGGTCACCCATCCACACATTAATACGCGGCAAGCACAGTTTAACCTTGCAGATCAGTTGATCAGCTTAGTTAAGTATGACTTAGCCACGAGCCCCTACGAGCACATATACTTTAAGTACTAAACAAAGATTTCGGGCTTAGTTATAAGGACCTGAAATAAGCCGTGATTCATCGTGATTGATAGGTACCTAGGTGCTATCGCCAGCACATCAAGGTATCCTAAACCATAAAATTTCTTCAATCGATTTTAAATTTAATATCCACTCAATAGTTTAACTGTTCAGATTGATCCTTGCTGCCTCTTTCCGCCATCGTTCTACACAACAACAGTTCCATCCCCATCATCTAGATGGTTGGCAGTCCACAACTGTGCGTTTCTTTTTTTCTAGAAACTTTCTGCCTCGCACAACAAAACTGTGGAATGAACTATCGCCTGCAGTATTTCCGGACTAAAACGACCTTCAAACCTTCAAGAAAAGAGTACCTTTTAAAAGGCCCACCACGTACTTGTGGCTCTTGTGTTGCGGTCGATATGTCTGTTCGTTTGCCCCCTATCCCATAAAAAACACAGTTTGTGGTAACTTAATGAGCTGACCTAATTTTTTTCTTTTTTTACTGTATAGAGTTTTAATAACAAGCTGGTAACGAGGTTAAATATCTTTTCCTGAGGTTTTCAGTCCTTAAAGAAGTTAATATATACAGAGATCGCTGTTAGCGATTAGCGGTAACCTTGTGGATGATTTAAAAAAACTTTTATGACGCGCATTATAGAATAGGTACCTAATCCTACCTAATTTATTCGTATGACCTTAATTATACCTTTAATTAAACTTTATGATGTGTTGCGGATAGGTATAATTATAACTCGGTATAGAATCTCAATGCCTATTGCATAAATTTCAAAGTCAGTCAGAATCTTTAGCTAGTTCGACACTGCGATCCACAAGGAGCGCGCTTACCTAGAAGAGATTATATTTTTTATGGGATAGAGGAGCAAAAGAGGAGATGGATCACCAGTCTTAGACTATACGTCACATAGATCTAAGACGATGGTACATGGCCGGTCTAAAGAAACTTCTTATTAACAAAGCCTACTATACAATCAACGACTACCTCAGTGATACTCAAATTAAATAAGACGTACCTACACAAAAATATTTAATAATATGTAAAAATAACATACCTATAAATAACGGAATAATGACGTAGATAGTACTGACTTTTATTAATAGGTTCATTCAAACAAAAAATATGATAAATAATTAATATAATATGTATAATATATTAAAATAATAATATATAATTAATATTTAATAGAACTATTCGAATAATAATAATATCACGTGTTACTTTTAAATAAATATAAAAAAATAAGTTATATAATTACTTATAAGTAAATATTAACAATAATATTAAATAAAGTAAGCCTAATTAAATGAAACAAAAATCTCTACAAATAAAATAATGTAATACAATAAATAGTTCCAAAAAAATAAACTAACATATCTGTATCGTAATATTCTAAATACATGGTATATATTAAATAATGTAATGTAATGTAAAAAGACAAAGCCTATAATTAATATAATAACATACCTTTATTTTATAATAAGTACCCAATAATTTATAATTGGTAACTACCGTAGCTAGTAAAATAAATCCTCTTCTCTTCTAAAATTGCTGTGCCCTACAGGGTCCATAATGATTCTTGTCTAATTACACCACCTTATTGTACATTATGGTATGCAATAAAGAATATGAATATGAATATGAATATGAAGTTGTGCAACAGCCTTCTTGCGCATGGGACAGTTGAGTGTAAAAATACTAACGCACATATCCTAATTAGTATTCGATCAATAAATACTTAGAATTTTATTTGATTCATATGCAAGGCATGTATCACCTATAAAAAATTCCATTTGAAAATCAAGCAGGCGACAAGCCCGTCACTTGATGGGGGCGCTGACTGGACTAACGCTCTCCTTCAAAAGATGGGTCTGACGGAGACATCAGCCTGCAGGGCCCGTAAAAGAGAAATTGAGAGCATGGAACACCTTCTGCGTACATGGCTAGGAAGCGAATGTGCCTCTTGGGGCAGGGTTATCCAAGACCAGAGGACTACAGACTCATACCCCCAGGCCTCATTGTAAAGCTTATGGAAGAGCTGTTTGAAGAACTGGGGGAGTAGATATGAGGATTAGGTGTCTAGGCGAAGCACAAAAGATCCCATTGGGTCGAAGTGCTCTGAGGCCTTGCTGCCTCGGCCCCACACAAGATAAGATAAGATCACCTATACCTGTGCCTATACATAGGCAAATTAAATAAGTAAATATGATTGATCCAAAATATTTATTTATTTAAATCAGGATTACACCTTCATAAAGTCACACCCTTATCATGGGGTTCCTAAGTTCCTTGTACAAGGGACCGGCAGGCCGTGGTATCACTCCAGTCGAGCCGGCCCATTCGTGCCAAAGCATGGCTCTATAGGTATCGAAGAAGATATATACTACTCTGGAAGCGTATTTACACAGTAGGTAGGCATGTTAAAATACTTAGGGTAGGTCATTTTTACATTATAGACAGCCCCCGAAACGCCCGCCCTTCGTTCGACGCCTCCTAGTGTTTTTGCTAGGAAGAACCGGCGCGGCGCGGCGCAACAAACAATCTCCGCAGTAAGTAACACATTTGTGTCTGGTATGTTACCAAGACGTTATGTTAATTATGTAGGTACATAAGTATTATAAAATTGTCTACCTACATTTTAGACTGTATTGCAGCAAAGAACATTATCGGAGGCTTACAATAGGGATGAGGATTTATAATCCATGTGTAGGTATAGGTAATAAAAATAACGTTAACCCACAAAGCAGAAGAAATTCTTAGTTTTATCTAGTATCTCGTGGGTCAAACTCACATGCACAAACTAGAACTAGCCGAAGGTCATATACCTACTTAACTATCTAAACATCCGATCGATAAAAGCCGATCGCCTAACGCGTCTTCAAATGAATTTGTACGCGCCAGGCGCATTCAACGGAATAACTGCATCAAATAGGATAATAAGTATTTTTTTGTTGCGTTTAGGGTTGCCAACATTTTTACAGCAAAATATAATACTAGGTAAGTATATTGAGAATAATAACTTTTAAGATATATTATCATTGTATGGAATTAATGAGGGGTTTGTTTGTTATTACTATTGATTTTGCAAAAAAACCTTTCTAGCTGTAATATAATATTTTTGCATAATATGTATATACCCACATAATATATAATTTTCAACAGTACCTATACATACCTACGTAGGCCCACGAATAAGTGTTTATGCTCACCTTCGCTGAAGGGGGTGGATTGCCACCAGCTTCTATAAGCAGCACATTCCAATCAGAAATCTCTGTGAGTCTGTTGGCAAGCACACAGCCCGCTGACCCACCACCTACTATGACGAAGTCGAATACTTGCCCATCTGAAATTAAAAGAGAGATTTTATGTATTTCTGTTTACGTCTTTCAATATACATACATGTCACAGTTAATAGAATACTAGTACATATGTATAATAAATAACTTATGACTGAATAAGCGTAAGACCCCCAAACACGTCAATTAGAATAACGAGACATAATTATGTAAAATAACAAAACCCTAGTCATTTCACCAAAATTTCCCCATTAGCACATTTTTCATAGTTGGACTCATAAAAACTCAACTGTAAAGAGAAATTGAAAAGACATATTTTTCTTAGCTTACTTACTACTCCTTTGTTAAAATTTAAAAATGATGAAATATTTGAATTTGATGAAAACGTTAACGAGAAAAATGTGTTTTTCTAAACCTCAAATTAGTTCAAATCTGCACATTTGAATCGAAGTGTTGTGTTTTGAAAAATGGGTTAAAAACCAGAAGAAAGTGTTGATAGAGTAATAATTTGTCTTTATTATAATGTTATTTATAGTTATTATTAAAAAAAAAACATATACGAAACTTCTAAAGTTAAATCTTGCATTACAGTAACAAAAATAAAAAATATAACTTGTTTTAATTGTGTCGACTTTCTCCTTGTTAACAAAAATATTCATATTGCACAAGAGTATTCGTTTATTGTTATTATAATTATATAATACTGCCTCAGACGCAAAACTAAATATAAACTTCTAAACTTTGAGATCAAATCTGCCCCATGGTCACTTGGAAGATAAAATAATCCAAAAAAATAATGTGAAATAACTGGCAAGGAAAAACTACAAGGTGGATTGTAAACTAATAAGTACTGCACACTTTTGTGAAAGAATTTGTTGGAAACCTTTACACACGTGATTGTAAATCCCTTACAACATTTATTTTTTACTTCGCCGGTACAAATACGGCGTCTGGATAAAACTCTTTTTGACTACGAATTAGTACGAATTACGAAACACGCGCGCTTTGTGGTTTGACGTTTGTCACAGCCAGTGTTGCCAATATTAAAATGGAGTTGCGGCATAGATTAATAAAAAGCTTCCTTCACTAATCGACAGGTTCAAATCTGCCTCTGTGTTATGGTGCCTCCTTTTCTCCTTCCTACTGTAGATATGAGAATTTGATGTCAGTGAATCTCACTTTTGGATAGTCGGAGAACCCTAACAGGTGATGTTATAAAAAAACGATATTTATACAGACCCGTGATTGCTGCTTGTGGAGGGAAATCAATGGCATCCAATTCAAGGAGTGCTATGGAATTGAATAAAATTTGCAGTAATTTCACCAGCGGCCGCACTGTCCGGACATTTATTGCGGACAGCAGTTGCGTCAATATATTCATCCTATGGACAGAAAAAAACATAATTAACTTTGACTTTGACTCATAATAAAACGTCTGCTGTTAGGGTAGCGATCTAAACCCCGGTTGGGGACGTCTTAGAACACAGTTCCTCATTACCATCCATAATGTAGACATCTCGAAAGAGGCGAGAAATGTTTTGAGACTTTATGAATTTATGATTTGATCTTTGGTAGGTCCTGGGTCTGACGTCAGAATTCTTCGGAGTTTAGGTAGCCGTGAAAACATACAGAAAATATGATTTTGTATTTATAATATTAGTATGGATACTAGTATTCTGTTATCTGTGGTACGGATTAGTAATGTAATATTTTTTCTATTAAGTAAACGGAACTCAAAGTTGGAACCATATCGCGGGCGGTGCATTCTATGCACCGCGCTACATATGGTTCTTCACTTCACTTCTTTAATTTCTTTTGCAAGTATTACTTACTCAATGCTCAATATTTTATCTAATATTTATCTAATAATTCTTACCTTTATTTTGTATGTGCCGTTTACAAAAACAAACACCGCTAACTTTTACTTGCGAACAGCCGTTAAATATTTATAATTATAAAAGTTTCTAACTTCCTACATGCAACTTATTCAAAAAAATTGTCATACTGTATGACACTTGCACTAGAATTATTCTATTTTAGTATTCTAAATTTAAACTAAAATAAAGGATCGACATGTCTGAATTAAGTCACTGTATGTTACTGTATCAGCCGAATTTGCTGCTCCGTATGAAAATGTATACTAGGAATGACCGAATACGAACTCAAATTGTCTACTCATTTATAAGGTCAAAGATGTAACCTTTTTGTTGGAAATTAAAATGAAAACTGGTCCCCAGATAATGGACATCGGGAATGAAAAAATACATTTGCATAAATGCCGCAGCGTGATATAAAATTAGATATTATCCAACTAGCTTTTGCCGGCGACTTCGCTCACCTGAAGCTATATTGGGATTAGAAATAGATCGTAATTTTTTTTAAATAAAAAATCAACAGTGATGATCTCTTCTTATATGGGTTTTTATACATCAGAGAGGTCAAGCCGTATCCCCAGGACCCGTTTTATTAATTGAAAATAAAGTTCAACAGTTTTTAATTTGGAGCATATACTGACAGTGATAACAAATTTAAAAGCCATTCAGTAGTTTTTACGCCAAACCGTAAAAAACGGACAAACAGACAAGAATTTTAAATATCACATTTTTGTGTTCGGAGATGTTTAAGGATAATTCTTACGAAATCTCGAGATACGTGTCCCTTCGGGTTTTATAAATGTGAATAAAAATGTGATCGGCTTTGATCAGTGGCTATTATTTCAAGGTAAAGTACATTACTTTAGACTACTCCAATATAATTTTGACTTATTCTGTAGGAACTAATAGTATTTTTTTAGTATTGACTATTGTCATGAAAATCATTCCCTCACTAAGCATGTCCCAACTCCAGATTAAAATACATTCGGATCTATAAATCGACACGTTTCTCAAAAATGCTCATGTAAATGTGGCCAAATTTTTAAGCAAGACCGTGTCTTTCTAAAAGTGTTTCCATTTTGAAAAAAATGCTACGAATTACTATACTAAATTGTTCTTTTATCTGTGTCCTTACAAAAAAAACATTCCCTCACAGCTTTGATGACGGTTGATTTACCGACACATCTTTAATCATAAATGAATAGGTCCACTGGCTTTTGATTAGTATTAATACTGCTAACGTTTCAGGCATGATGACGGTTAGCAAGAATTACTAAAATAATATGTTCATATACAGAAATATAATTAATATGTTTAGAAAAATATATTTATTTTTATTTATAAGACGGGATTATTAATTTATTTGATAAAATAAAACTCCAAAATACACAAGTCCGCCATGTTCAGTTGAACACCAATCAGATTCAATTACGTCACATCTATGTTGAACTGTCACCGTCACGTAAATTTCGTACGAATTTCGACGATCTCCGCGCTTAAAAATTTATTATGTATTTCCTAATTGTATATTACTTAGTTTTTTGTTCTACGACTTGTTAAGAACTTATTAAGTAATGGAACAAGGGTTTACCAAGGCAAATAGCTCTAATTTGCCCAGAGTTGATTTGTTAATGCATGCTGGGGCAGTTCCTGGCATCAAACAAAGACTTCTGTTCAGCAGAATTTAGAAATGTTAAAACTACAATGTAAGTATTATTTATTATTAAATAAAAACTATATTAAAATTACTGTAACTATACGTTACAATAGTTATAAAAATAAAATCACTTTTAAAAAGCACAGCTTCATATGTTTAGTTTTAATAATGTTTTTATTTTATAAAATATGCTAACCTATCGATTTCTTTGTTATAGATCCTCCAGGTCATCTTATGGGGACGACGCAATTAGCTACGTTCAGTTGAAACGCGATGGAAATCTGTGTATAGTTTGATCAAAAATCTGCGCAGAACACAAGGTCCACGCGAAGTTATATGCAGTGACGTTAATAGTTGACGAAGTAAAGGAAGAAGTTGTATCGGTAGAATGCCATGACAGTGTTGCCTCACAAGGGGGCTGCAAAAATGCCATTGCATTACTCATGTGGGTCCATCGTAGGAGTGAAGAACCGTCCGATACATCCATTGAATGCTACTGGATGAAATCAAAGCTATCTCGGGTTTGGACTACATTGAAATAAATTGTGTACGATGCCAAAACATTGAAGTGACGTCATAAGCAGACGCCATGACACCAGCGACCGTTTTCGCGCTAATTGAAAAACATTGAATTAAAATCGCATTTTTGTATCAAAAACCATGTTTTATTGCAGAAATAATGTATTTTTCGGAAATATTATATACGTAAGAATATTTTAGAACAGTTTTTGAAAATCAGTCATCATGCCTATTCACCTAGTGCTAGTAAAGAGGTTCTGTTCCTTTTGTAACAGAACCCCGTTTTAATTTTTTTTTAATTTACATTTTTTGCCATCTTTACCTCACATTCTATAAAAATAAAGTAATTACGTTTACGGAACTATTATTTATACTTTGACATAGGTTTTTGGGAGCACTAAGCCCGTACAAAAATTGAGGTTTTCAAATTCACTTTTTGCAGGTTATTTTATTAATTTGTCATTCCCTCATCCTAATTTGTAGGGAGGGACCTCATCACCATCTTAAAAGTCCTTTATAATGAGGACCACTATATTATCAATGACGAGTAACATAATACATACTAATAAAATCCACAGAAAATAATTCATAGTTCTTTTCAATAATTTTGACCAAATTATCAAACCAATTCCGTGAGAATTACCCTCTATACCCTACCCTAACCACTTGGTTTTTTAAATATCTTCAATGTACAGACAGTTTTTTACGATTTTATAATAGTAGAGATAAGGCCTTCTATACAAAATATTCTTTTAAATTGATGTAACATTTAGGAGATTATAGGTACATACTTATATACGAATATTGAAAGATTATTCAAAAATATAATAAAAAAACAATTACGGGCACTCAAAGTAATAGAATTGCATTTTGCTAGAGATGGAAAATCTTATTATGTTAATAATTACGTTATTGTAGCCCATCTACTATGAGAGGGTTGCCACAAAGACGAGGGCTCCAAGCTCCAACAAATAGTCATAATTATGCCCACGCATAATTATAACTATATTTATTGACTATCGAAATATTTTTCAATTCATTTCTTGTGACAAGTTGTTTGGTGGTTTGATAATATAATGATTTGATTGTTTACGAAGAAAGACTCTCGAAGTAACCTTTTGTCCTAGGGCTGAGTCCTAGGGTGGACCAGTAAGGTAGACAGCCGTCCGATTAACAACCAAAGGTCAAAACAAAAAATAAAAAAATATTTTTAATTTTAAATAACTGACGTTCCCACACACAAATTAAATTATTATTAACCGACGTTGTTTTGTTAAGTACTAAGTATTAAGTATTATAATATTTAATATTGACATAAGAGGAGACCTACTACGCTGGTTTTCTTCCTATTTGGAAAATAGGTCTCAGGCTGTCGTTATTAGTAACTACATCTCAAGCTGGGTCTCTCAATACCTAGTGGTGTGCCTCAAGGCTCCCTGATGGCTCCTTTGCTCTTTATCATTTATGTAAATGACATCGACTCTTGCTGCCGCTATTCTAACCTTCTCTGTTTTGTCGATGATATGAAGATCTATTCTACTGTGTCATCGGTAAAGGATGTGGAGGCTCTCCAGTCTGATTTATCACGGCTTGATTACTACTGTCAGGTTATTTAGTGAAGGAAAAATTCGACTCGCAGGCAGGATTCGAACCTGCGTCTTCTGGCTAGGTACGCCAGACGTTATGACCTCTAAGCCACCGCGAGTCCCACCTGCCATGTCGAAATTCGCCTTCACATTCTGAACTTACGTCTTAAAGGTGACGTCAGTAACATCTATTGAAAGGCAAGTTACTTTGCCTCTCAACCGACATGACTTAACCTTACGGTTAGTTCTATGTCGTACGATGCTACCATACCTAATAACTAACTTTTTGTGTTTTTTTGCATTTTTCATGCTAATTTTATAAAGTTATTTAGTGAAGGAAAAATTCGACTCGCAGGCAGGATTCGAACCTGCGTCATCTGGCTAGGTACGCCAGACGCTATGACCTCAAAGCCACCGCGAGTCCCACCTGCCATGTCGAAATTAGCTTCACATTCTGAACTTACGTCTTAAAGGTGACGTCAGTAACACGTAAGTAACTTGCCTTTCAATAGATGTTACTGAATACCTACTGTAGAATTACTGGAAGTTTTACGTGCCATGACGCTATTAGTCCCTAGTGAACGGATCAAATGAAAACTCATTACATTGTTAAAGCTTTTTTTGTTAAGTATTAAGTATACCTACAGTATAGACATATAAACTAGGTATATTTATTTTGCGATATAGGTAGGCAAGTATATGTAGCTACCTCGAACTGGTTTGAGCAGAGATTAAAATAGTTTTTGTTTTAATTAAACCGAAATAAAATGACCTAAACACAATAATATGTTTCCGGGAAAATCCGTAGTTTAGTATTTATACTTAACTTTAAAGAATTTTTTTTTGGTGTGTAAGTACCTACCTACTTACAACAGACTTAGGTGGCTACCAAGTACCAAGTCGTTTTTGAAATTATTCCATCTGCTTTAAAACTACAATGTTACCTACCATTTGACAATAATCTCAAAACGCCCTGGAACTTGATAGCCAGATGTTTGTTGTACCTAAGTACCCATGTACCCAAAAATATTGTAATATTTTATCTCTTTGAAAATTGAAATAGACAGTGTAAAAGATACCTATAGCACAGATAACAGAATACTAGCCTATAGACTTTTTTGTAGAACAAAGTTTTATAAAATTGCCAATTCACACGCAGGTATACGGCTATAACATAAATACCTGCAATAAAATAAATAATTGAGGCGCCTCTTTTTTCATGGATCAGCTATACTTAATTACAATGTTAATTGTTTTTTTTTACTTTACCTACTTTTTGGTTTTGTCGTGATTTTTTGTGTCTGCTATAATTATTCTGAAATAAAACTCATTTACCGTGAGAGAACCATGTTTCGGCACGAATGGACCGGCTCGAGCGGAGTGCTACCACGGCCTGAAACAACGTTTTCGATGAGTGAGTGAGGATACCGGAGGCACAAACCAATATTATTATACTCTTTGGCACAAACCCTTATATAAGGCGGGCAACGCACTTGCGACTTCTCTGGTGCGTGTGTCCATGGGCGGCGGTAATCGCTTACCATCAGGTGATCCGTCTGCTCGTTTGCCCCCCTATCCCAAAATCCTATCGCAAAATCACTGCGCAATCTTTTACCCTCCCCGTTATTTTTGGGTCAAATTACTTTGCGCAAACTCTAACAAAATACAAAAGAGTCTCAATGGAGGTGCATGGATATGCGTGGAATCACTTTCCTGCGTGTAATGAAAATGAAATGCTTCTTAATTTGACGTTACGCATTCAGTGTGACCTACGTAATACACATGATATCTTTGCCATTATTTGGGTAAATTAGATATTTGTTTATTGTTCAATTGGATTTCTGCTAGATTTCTGTGTTTATTACAGGTAGAAATATATTTATAAACTATTGTGTTCAAATTAATATTATCGATATAAAATAATTCAGCACAATTTCATTGCTTGTTTGCCGATCGATGTTATCCATTTCAGGGAATTCCGTTTTTTCATGTTGCAATTCTGCCGTGCCCATTATTTGTGCAATAGTGTTGATCACTTGGTGTTTTTATTTATTTTGAACAGGAAATCCTAGAAAAGTATGGCGTAAATCTAAAATTACACGTATTTTCGATCAATCTGAAGTGTATTTTCCATCTTTGAAAGTCTTGTGTTCTCAAAATGTCGAGATCAAGTTCTGTGGAAGATATTCCCGAACAGTGTAAAGTGAGTTTGATGTTGTACAGATTGTTTATTATTCTTTGTCTATCGGACTTGTGACCTTTGCTCGTGCTCCCTTTACAACAGTTAGTTATTTGTAAACAAATTGGTTTTGTTCATCTGTAGAAGGCCATGTGTGTTATTGCGTCATTAGAATAGAAAACGCTCAATTTGTATTGTGTCTAAATCTAATGCATATTAGATTTTTGTACAGGTAGGTACTAGAAGTAGGCGCACTAGGCACGTTCCAGCGCGCAGCGACGTCAATGATTTAAACTCGTAGGCAGGTACTTGTGAAATTTAGTTTTGCTCAAAATTCCGCAGTGTTCCAAATTTGCTTAAAAGTTACACTTAAAAGTGATATTTATGTCAGTTTATTCCCAAAAGTAATAGGCTTGTTCTTGCTCGGACTATGAACGGAGCGCTCCGTACTAGTACAATCATTCAAATGTACTAGTTCGGTCTTCTAGTACTATTAGTACAGTAGCTCTCTGAAGGAAAAGTGAACAAAAATAATCACTGGCATCATAGATATAAAGTTCAAAATAGCGTTGTTCTTGCTGGTGAGCGACGATTAATAGTACAGTCATTCAAGTGTACCTGTAAAAACCTGCGATCAAAACATCAAATACAAATATATATGCTTCACTTGAGGAACAAAACTATGATGTGCGGTGCAATGACAGTAGTAAGGTCATCACTTTAACTGCTATGGCAAATGTGTCGTCTATTACAATTGTCTTCTTCCTAACCTTGTCCCAATTTATTTGGGGTCAGCACAGCATGTCCATTCTGTTCTCGTCTTCCATTCAACCCTCTCAGCTGTCATCTCATCATTCACTCCCTTTCCCATCATATGGGCCTTGCAGAATCCATCCCTGCTTCTTTGGTATCCCTCTACCATGTTATTTAATATATTGACATACTATTATTAGTAGTAGTATTCTGTTTGAAAATTCTATACTTATGAATACAATTGTGGCTTAGAAATAGTAACATTGATAAGCTTATCTAGATTCTTGGTGTTCTAAATATAGTTTGTATTCATGCACGGTCATTATAATTTTTCTTGTAAATAATGTATCACATTGAAAATGCAATAATTCACTGTGTTTACAATACAATAATAAAATATAATCTTAGAAAAAATGGAATGGTCTAAATTTTCGGGTCTTTTTTTCTAATGGGTCGCCAATGCTAGGCGGTTCCCCTTCTGTCCAATAAAAACACAATTTCTTTCACTCTCGGGCTATATTTTATTTTAGTCCTAGAATGAAACAACCCTATTTATTTTTTTTTCAACTGGAATTAAACCCTTTATTCCTGATAGGCTTACCCTTAACTGCCTGGCCACCCAGTTCGCGTGATGATAAGCGACATTGCAATCTATGATGGGTCACTTGCCTAAAACAAACAAACCCAGAAAAAAAAACACCCAGATCATCAGATTTAAGGCATCAGCCATCCCTTCATTTATTGTCATTATTTTTGGAAATAAGTCTAGTCAAAACTTAAAATCAATGGATGGAATCGATTTTATCTATGATTCCTTTAACATAACTCAGTCAAATTGTTCTTAAAAAAACATTTAAACCTACATCCACAGGCTAATAATGTTATATAATTTCTGTTTATATTTTAAGGACCTGTTCACACAAGATGGAGTCCTGCTCAAGGCCTGCCTGGGTAGGCCGGTCATGGACCTCAACGCCATCGGGATGCTGTGCATTGTGCAGAACCAGGATGGCAGCAAGTGCATCGAGTGGAGGCCGAATGACCTGATCACCATAGACTCCGACACCCAGGACCAGGAATGGGCAGTCGTCAATACTATTGGTATTACCATGTCTTATGCTCAAGGTAGATTTATTAATCACTAGTTTTTTCTCAGCACTTCATCAGGGTGTGATGTTTACGTCTTTCGGTGTCTCCATCTTGTTTAAATGCGAATTCATGGGATTCTTGGGTAAACAAAGCTTAGTAGAATTTTGAAGCTTATTTATTCTGTGATGTTTATAATTCTATTTAGCGTGTTCATAGTTAAAATGCATAAACAGACTTACCGTACTTACCAAAAGGGCCATGGTGAAGACTGAGGCATGAGATGTACTAATATAGCTAGTGTACCACTTATTGATTTTGAACTCTTGTAAAAACATAAACAAGATAACATACCTACCATTAAAATCACATTAAACTTTTGACTAGGTCGTCGCCAGCGCACTCTAAGCGGCAACATGACCTCGGATTACGCTACTGCCCGGGCGCGCATCGTCAAAATTCCTCTCGACGAGCTAAAAACCTTCAGGGTAACCAGAAACAACCAGCAAATGCAGTTCTCAACAAAACCAGGAGTTTGGCAGAACACATTTTACTTCCAACATGGGAACGCTGAGATATTCGTGGCTTATTTAAAGAACCATGTGAAGACTGCAAAGACTAGACATGACAGGAATACTTATGTCATTGTGGAGCCAGATATAGAGTCTCAGGTTCTGAACAAGTCGTTTGCAGAGCTGGATATTTTTACTGAGAATACAACCGATGTTGTGTGGAATTTGGTGTCGAATTTCAAGCAGAGGCCCTACGAGACTACCATGGAAGCGTTTTCGAAGCTCACTGATATTGGTAAGTCATAATAATTTATCTTTAGCTATCCATATATCTAGGTTTATATGATGTATCTAGATATAAGGTCTCCTGTCCAAATCCAAGGCATGCACCTCTGAATTTTTGAAGTTATGTGCGTATTAATAGTTAATTTTCACGCACCTGGGAACCTGCTTGCCTGAGAGATTTTTTCGTCTGCGTGTGAAGTCTGCCAAACCGCATTAGCCTAGCGTGTATCCTCATTGTAAGAGGAGACCTAAATTATCATAATCCTTTAGTATTTTTTTGCATTTCCATGGCAAGATTATAAAAATACTTTAGTGAAGGAAAAACACATACATACAAATCTGTCCTCATTATAATATTAATATAGATTGTTAAAGATTGATTTATTTTAGATTATTGTGTGGCTAATTTCATAATCAACCCATTATATGTCCCACTGCTGGGCAAGGGTCTCCTCTCACAATGAGAGGGATTAGGTTATAGTCCACCACGCTAGCCTGATGCGGGTTGGCAGACTTCACACGCCGTCGAGTAAATCTCTCAGACGTGCAGGTTTCCTCACGATGTTTTCCTTCACCGTTTAAGCGCGTGATAATTAACTAACGCACATAACTTTAAAAAGTCAGAGGTGCGTGCCTTGGATTTGAACTCGAGACCTTTGACTTGGCAGTCCAATGGTCATATCACTAGGCTATCACGGCTTCGTGGCTAATTTGGTTAAAAGCTAAATGAAAATGTTGCCTAAATGATTCTTCTAGTATACTACGGTAATGAAAGCATGAACGGCAAACGTGATGTGTCGGAAGAAGTGGCGGACTTGCTGACCAAGAGTATGAGCGCCATGGACGAAGCTACCACCGTCACCAAGAACGATGAGTACGAGGTCATCAGCGTCAAGCCCACACTACCGCCCAGACCGTGTATACCTAGGCAAGTTCTTAATAATTGGATACATTACCTAAATATTAATAACAAAACCATTTGTGGAAGTAAAGTTCATTATTATCAGTAAAAGGTCACTGTGAGACAATTACTACTGTATGAGGATTGATAGCTTACTGCAGTTTAATCGTCACTTGTCATATTATGACCCATACAACATATCATCACGCCTGTATCCCTTAATTCGAAGTCAAAATGTTCCATTTAAATTTTACTATTAACTAAGTAGTTTAGGAAATTTAAAAACTAAGGTTGTCAGGCAAAACTTCAATGGCATTGAGACCGCGTTTGTACCATCGCGTGCATAAAAATTACACAGTCCCAAAAAGTGAGTCTTATGGAACAGAACCGGTAGGAAACTCTCTTAAAAAGTGGAATAAGGGCGGGCGTTTTGGGGGCTATCTATAATGTAAATGACGTTCTAAAAGTATTACCTAGTAAACTTGAATAAATTATTTTGACTTTGACTTTGAATAGTAGAAGCCTGCTCATATTCTGGCGGTATGTTTTGGTTCTATGTTATACAGGCAAGCCTAGTGCCAATAACTGGGCAGAAATCTAAACTTAGCATTCCACAGACAGATTCTAAGGGCCACTTGCACCAACTTCTTTAATATGTTTAAATTGTATTTAAACACAATTTTTCATAGAAATCTTGTGTTTAAATGGAATTTAAACACATTTAAGAAGTTGTTGCAAGTGGGCCTAAATCTAATAACTCAGCTCAGCCATTATAAATGTTATTTTCTTTACTTATGTTATTATTATTATTTGGCTTATGTTTAACGATCCACCAGATCTAGTAAAATGTAACGGTAAAAAATTACTTTATATTGCCATAAATAGTAAATGATCAACAAAATAAATCTAACCTAACCTAAACCTAATATTTGGTGACCATTTAGCCATTTTGGTGACCATTTATCCTATTTGGTAAGTATTTTGGTGATCAATTTACTAAATTCGGTGGTCATTATATTTTGTCCCTTATTATTTTTTGCAGGGGTACTCCTCTATCTACAGAGAAGTGGGAAGGATTGCAGGACACAGAAGGTAGAGTCACCGAGGTAGAAGGAGTTAAGCAGCTTATATTTAGAGGGGTAAGTGCTTTTTTTCAAAATAATGATTTGTTAAATAATATTCGAATGTATAATATTTATTTATGGCACATAATATTCAGGGCCAATTATTTATCTGAAGTTACCAGAATTTAAATATCAATAATAGTTTAGTTTAGGCAATAGTTTCAACTTGGTACTCATTAATTATTTTTTGTTTGATTTTTATAATTATTATAGTAAATGCTAACTTTAGGTAAATTAGGACCAATTTACCTATTTACCATATTTTTACCATTGTATCTATCGCATAATATATCTATTATAAGCCGTTAGATATATGTATGTCTGCATTACACACTATACAGGGTGTCCCAAAACTCAACGATAACCTGGTACCGGGCGAGAGGCCAAGGTATACCAGTTATGAAAAAAATAAGAAAAAAAATCTATGTCACTTAGTCAAGCGATGATAGACATATTTCGAAAAAGTTAAAATTTGACACCCTTGGTCGCATTTTTAGGTACTGTGATTGCAATTTTCACAATTTTACAGTGATTTTTTTAATAATGTTATCTCAAATAGCAGTGCTATTAATCGTAACCACAAATGAAAGTAATAATCATTGTTAACTAAGTAAAATAAATTAAATTTTGACGAGTTATGGTTTATAAAATTTATGTCAGTCAACTTTGACACTCTACGTTGGAAAAAAAATGTACTACACTACCTATGGCAAGTTTTTTTAAAAGATGGCTCATTTAGTCTAGATTTCAAAATAGTACAACACTTGCCACTTTTCTTGCCAATAAAACTGCTATTTCGTATTTTTTGCGAAAGGAACTCATGGAAAATTTAATCAAAATAAAACGGTAAATTATAGTAACACTTTATTATCCTCCTAAAAATAAAGCAGATGCTCAAATTGTTTCCCTCCAGCACGAATACAAGCTCTGCATAAATTAAATGGTCAAATAATTGGACCATTTGAGTTGACTGAAAATTTAGATGGCGCCACATACTTGCATTTTCTTCAAAATGATTTGCCGACATTGCTAGAAGATGTACCACTCAACATCTACAGAGAAATGTGGTATCAACAAGATGGTTGCCCAGCACATTATGCCCGGCCTGTAAGAGAATATTTAAACGAATTATATCCCGGTAAATGGATCGGACGCCTTGGACCAATTTCATGGCCCCCTCGTTCCCCAGACCTGAATCCAGTAGATTTTTTTTTACTGGGGATGCATAAAAGAAAAGGTCTACTCAAAACCAATTCAAAATGTAACAGAATTGCGCCAAAAAATTTGATACAGCATCAGAAGAAATCAATGCGAGGAGATTTGCAAGACTGGTGAACAGGTCATTTCTGAGGCGATGCAGAGCTTGTATTCGTACTGGAGGGAAACAATTTGAGCATCTGCTTTAGTTTTAGGAGGATAATAAAGTGTTACAATAATTTACCGTTTTATTTTGATTAAATTTTCCATGAGTTCCTTTCGCAAAAAATACGAAATAGCAGTTTTATTGGCAAGAAAAGTGGTGAAATCTAGACTAAATGGGCCATCTTTTAAAAAACTTGCCATAGGTAGTGTAGTAAATTTTTTTTCCAACGTAGAGTGTCAAAGTTGACTGACATAAATTTTATAAACCATAACTCGTCAAAATTTAATTTATTTTACTTAGTTAACAATGATTATTACTTTCATTTGTGGTTACGATTAATAGCACTGTTATTTGAGATAACGTTAATTAAAAAAAACACTGTAGAATTGTGAAAATTGCGATCACAGTACCTAAAAATGCGACCAAGGGTGTCAAATTTTTAACTTTTTCGAAAAATGTCTATCATCGCTTGACTAAGTGACATAGATTTTTTTTCTTATTTTTTTCATAACTGGTATACCTTGGCCTCTCGCCCGGTACCAGGTTATCGTTGAGTTTTGGGACACCCTGTATAAATCTTATTTTATCTCCATCTCAGGGTGTGGCCCACTCGATACGGCAGTCAGTATGGAAGTACCTCCTTGACTACTACCCATGGCACATGACTCACGCGGAGCTGAGGGCGCTGACCAAGAGAAGAACTGAAGAATACTTCTCCATGAAGCTGCAGTGGAGGTCCATGACCGAAGGTCAGGAAGCCAGGTAGGTGCCAACTGAAAAGAAACTGAATAATTTTTGGCGTTATTTGATTATCTTCTGATCTTGTCAATTATGTCATTTAAACAAAATCCTTATAGTCCTGTGGGAAATAAGGGCAAGTGAAAAGGTGTAATAAGTTCTTCAGCCACAGTACCCTCTGTGAGATCGGATATTACCTTAATTTTTCCTTACAGGTTTACAGAATATAGAGATAGAAAAAGCCTAGTAGAAAAGGACGTGAATAGAACAGACCGGACACACCCATTTTTTGCCGGTGACAACAATCCAAACTTGATGGTCCTAGAAGATATCCTGATGACGTATGTGATGTACAACTTCGACCTGGGCTACGTCCAGGGTATGTCGGATATCCTGGCGCCACTCCTACTGCTGCTTGGCAACGAGGTCGACAGTTTCTGGTGTTTCGTGGGCTTCATGGACAAAATTGTGAGCTATGGAATTTTCTTCTTCGTAACCTACTTCCCAAGCATCCAGCCTGGATGCGAATTCCGTAGTAGGTACCGAAGTAAATGGCATTGAGGGAGGCCTATATACACAGCAGTGAGATAGTAAGGGCTGTGGATGAACCTTTTTTCTTGCCTCATTTGTGGACTGGGTTCGTTTCCCAGGTCGAGCAGCGTTATTGGGATTTTCTATGAAATTCTTAGATGCATCTTGGTGTTCAGATTGGATATGGATTTGTGACTGGTTAATAACAATAGGCTCGCCTCGCAATTAACAGACAAAATTGTTAGTATGATCGTGAACCAATTAGAGGGGCTCGTGGCTAAGTAAAAAGTAAGCTGATAAACTGATCTGTAAGGTTAAAGTGCGCTCGCCGCGGTCAATGTGTGGATGGGTGACCCTTCCTAAAATATCGGGACCTCTGAGCCTCGAAGAGCACGTAAAGCCATTGGTCCCGGTTGTCATACGAACATCTGACAATTGTTAGTGGTAGTCAGAAGCCTGAAAACCAGACTATCCTCCGAATATCGGTATTGCCCAGAAATTGGGTTACGGAGGTCTGATGGCAGTCGCTTTGTGCTAATATTCCAGCCGCATCTGGTTAGACTGGAAGCCGATCCCAAAAGTGTCGGGAAATGGCTCTGAGGATGATGATGAACGTAAACTAATTTTTATCCACCAGGCGTCAAACTTCGATATGGACCAAGCGGGTATGAAGCACCAGCTGCTACAGTTGCAGCAGCTCCTGACCTTCGCCAGCCCCGAGCTTGCTAATCACCTCGCGCAGAAGGACTCCGGCAACATGTATTTCTGTTTCCGTTGGCTCCTTGTCTGGTTCAAGAGGGAGTTCTCCCATAGGGATATTATGAGGTGATGATAAATCAATTTATTGCTGTACACACAAGACAATGTGTCACATTTTTTTTTGTAACTATTTTGCGGTGGTTCAAACATAGTCTTATTTTAAACACAGATTTAAAAATATTATCTTCTCTACTATTATATAATCGTATAAAAGTTATGCCTGTACATCAAAGATATAAAAAAAAAAACAAAAAATTGATTTTTGAAATTCAGTTGTTTGTTACGGGTTGGCGTAAAAACTACTGAATATATTTTTCACTCTTAGAAAGTATAATATGCTCTTATAACTTAAAAACTGATGACATTCTTATCTCAATTAATCAAACGAATTCTGAGATACAGCTTGATGATGATGATCTGATGTATACCCATACAAAGAAGAGATCATCTCTGTTGGTTTCTGATTAAATTATTTTGGGATCCATTTTCAATCCTAATATAGCCGCGGGCAAAACCTAGTTTACAAATAATGTGTTTTATATTATGGCATTTATGTGATCACATACAACATATGCATTTCTCTATTTCAGACTATGGGAAGTGTTATGGACAGGGTTGCCCTGTGAAAATTTCCACTTGTTGATTTGTGTTGCCATACTTGATGCAGAAAAAGATGTTCTTATCAGTAAAGACTATGGGTTTACTGAAATATTGAAAGTGAGTAAATTATCCTTGTAATTAAACTGGTTCACAGTTTCGGTTTTAGTGTTAAGAGCATTTAATCTTCATTACTAAAATGTGTAGTTTATTTAGTTGGAGCGATTGTTATTGTAACTCAATTATGAAAAAAAAAATATAACTGATCCCTGTAGAAGTCTATGTATTTGTTCAGTTGTCGTCTTTGGGCTGATATGATGACGATGATCAACTCATACGCAATATTAAATTTTCAGCACGTAAACGACCTATCAATGTGTTTGGATGTCGACAAAATACTCAGCACAGCCGAAGGAATATACCACCAGGTGGTTTCAGCGCCCCATCTCTCCGACCAGATCCGAATCGTCCTAGGTCTGCCCACACTCAACATATCCACAACCACATCTGAGCCCGAAGACCCCACCACATCGAAGGTCGAGCAAAATGGTACGGTGAAGGGCAATGGGGATCAAGGTCACATGTTCGGTCAGGAAATGGAGGAAGTTATGTATCAAATAGGCTTAGACATGAATTTTTAGGCACGGCGGTGATTATCTGTTTTATGTATATTTATGTAGTTTGGGGGAATTGGGTCGCTGGAATTGTTTGCTTCATCAACGAAAAACCGTAATTAAATAGACTAACATACCTGCTGTATATTAATAAATTAATTGATCAGTCGCATAAACGGTGAAGGAAAACTTACTTACGGAAAAAAATATTTTTATTATTTTGGTGTGTTGGAAATCTTCATGGATTATCTGCCACCTGAATAAGTGCCGGGGTATCTCGGACTCGTTCCGACTAAAACCTGCACGTGCCTACCCTTCAGCTCCTAGTCTAGGGGGGGGGGGGTTGGGGCTGCTGGGAGTCAGTTACAGGGGGCGCCAGTCATAAAATGATATACATATTTTAATTATTCATCTGATTTTAAAATGCCCAATTGGATTTTAAACACATCAAATTTAACTAAAAGGTTGTTGTTAAAGTTATTTTATTGAAGGAAAAATTCGATTGGTTCTACTTGTTTAATACACCAGACTCTATGAGCCACCGCGAGTCCTGCCCGTCAGCTCAAAATTTGTCTTTATATTCTGATAGATAAGTTTATGTCACAACTATTGAAAAGCAAGTGGCTTTGTTGAAAGGTTCTTATTCCTCCCGTTACAAAAATGGGGAAAATCATAAATGTTGAAAAATCTCAAAACGGGCGCAACTATCACGTGGTTGCTCCGGTTTGGAAAAACTAGATACGGGGCTGCTTCCTTTGCCTCAGAGTTACGGTCATTGGATTCATGATATTCGCGAAAATGTGGCATGTTTTAAGGAAACCTGCATTTCCGGTCTTTCTCTGAGACGTAATATGATTCAAAGACAGGGCGACACATCGTACTATAATTATCCGGTATATGCAGACCTTGAATTTTTATAGGATTTTAGTACTGAGGAGGAGGAGATAATGATGAGGAAAGGATGGAAAAGATGATGACAGAATTCTCAACAAACTTTAATTAATTGTAAAGTATCGTTCGTGAGACAATATAATTATGTTTTAAGAAGAAAAAAAATCTCGACAAACACTTTAATTTACTGTAAAGTGTTGTTTGTCAGAGAATATGCAATGTTTTAATGAGTTAATAAATTTCATGAAGCTATCAACGGATTAATCAAGTGAAAGCTTATACCTACATAAATACTCATACTTCTTATTTTAAATAGGATAGCTTGGCTGCGAAATTTCACTGTTTGAGCGACTTATTTAAACTGTCATTGTCATTAATGCGAGGAAACTTGCAAATCTGCACCAGTTTTTTTCTACACAGTGTGAAGTCTGTCAAACCTACATATTATATTACTTTACTCTGTGGCCAAACCGCAATACGTCAGAACCGCTGAATATCCTTTGAATAAAACTGAATAACATAACATTACGCTTGCAATATGTGATGATTCTTTATTGGAATTTTCGTTCGCCAGGCAACTTAGCTGAGCAATTTAATTGACGTTTGACAGATTTTGTATAATTGTCAAAAATTCAAATTAATTCCTTTGATAAAGTTTTTTTCATCTCACTTCGTATGTGGCTGAATTGTCGTCATCGGCAAACTCGCCAATTAAAGTTATCTGGCGTTGGAAAAATCGACCCAAGTTTTTTAATTAATATAAATCGGGGTCGCCGTTATTAAATACAATGAGTACTATAAATTACGCAGGAATTTCTAAAAGAATTTTGAGCGACCCAGTTCAAAGTTGTAGATATATAATATCTAGATAGTTTGCTAACATATACATACATGCTTTAGACAAAGTCTATATAGAAATAGCTAGTGATGTAGTATGCACCGGAAGGTAGGGTTTATAGTTATGAAAGTAGTGCTTTTTAGATGAATGTCAACGTTATTCAAGACTAACTAGTGTGACTATTATTTCTAATATTTGGCATTTCAACATCGCATTTAGATATCGTTATCGATTTTAAAAATCGCTTTAAAATATTTTCGAACTATAAACGCTTTAAACGAAACGAGACGCTCATTAGAGAGACAGTTGAACTAAAAACCTCCGATGGCTAAAATAGCAAGTTTTAATAAATCTGAATCTGTTTTCAAATGTTATCTTTTAAAGATTTACCTAGCGATTTGAAATAAGGCCCGTAATCATGTATTTCGAGAGATTCTTCTCAATATGCATCGCGCAATTATTAAAAATTGGCAAAAAAATTAAATATTTTATTTTGGGCAGATTAAACGTTGCTTTCAAATATATTTTATTGGTAGTACGTTCATAACTTAAACGATTAAGTTTCCGTCAAAAGTATAGCGAGTGGAAATCACACCTCTTATTATTTGCAGTCTTAGACGCCTTAGCTTTTCAGCTATTTCCGCTTCACTTAATACTTTACAATTCTTTAGCTTTTTAATGAACTGAGAAACTAATGGCGCCACTTACGGTCGGTCTAATGCGTCGCATAACCAAAAAACCTTTCTGACATAATTCCTGACATCAGTAGAATTATTAACATTATTCGTTGAATCTACAACTAAACGTACTGACATCTGTTTTCGCTTTGCTTTAGTTGAGTATCTTATCAAACCGTTACACTAAGGAATTAACTTATCCAGCCTATGGGTTTTTGATTTATAACAAACACTCTTTTAAAATAAAATTGTTAATTATTACCGACTTGGTGTGTCTGTAATTACTGCACTGAATCATTTAGCACTGGTTTTGCAATATATCAAATACCTATTCATAGATTTTGCACTTGTAACATAATTTTATACTTGTAAGTAGTTGGTTCAGTTACATAAAGTTTTTTTAAATTATTGTTAAGCATTAGTAACTAGTTACTATGTAAATAAATCTGGATTTTATTACTAACAACATTTTTAATCTAGAAGTACAACAGAATTTGCATGTGGCAACACCATCAAAAAGTAAAACTCAGTATCGCCATGGTTAAAAATAATTAAATTAAATATTTTTCTATTTCAGGATACACTCGAATATAATGGATTACAGATATCTGTAGTAACAAAAACTGTTTGGGTATTACTTGCCCAGTGAAAACGTATGTACATATTATTACAATGTATCTATATTCTAGACTGGAGAGAGTGATATTTTTTATATTTTTATAAATACTCGCTTTAAAATCTATGTAATTTTGGCTCCTATTCAAATGTGAATTACAAAAAAAATATATACGTAGCTCTTGTTTAAATTTCTTTAAAAAAAACAGAACATGTACTTTTTACAGACAGCATCATACCCATTCGTTTGGTAAAGTAGATTAGTTCATTAAATATTATTATAATTTCAAAATGCAGCTTTCACGTTTTTTAATGCGTACAATAGTCTTTCATAATGCTTACCATTCCAGTGAGCTGCAAGATTCAGTTGAATAGTAAATAAAAAACAATTTTAATGAGTTTTCTTAATTGCTTTCTTTCTTTTTTCTGTTCTAATATATTATTATAATAATCAACCACATAATGGTTATAAAAAATATTGTATAATATTTTAATTTTTCCCACCAAAAAGATTTTATTGTATATAGTTTTTGTTAGATGTGCCAATGTTTCCGGTACCTATTGACAATGTTGTTCCTAAATGATGTGTAAATAGTTAGATTTTATTAGTACTAATTGAAACCTGCTATAGATAATAGCATGATTATGGAGATTTCTTTAGTACAGTATTCGATTGCGGATGCTGACCGCACGCGGATCTTCCGCACCTACGAAAATACCGCGTTCGGTCGCCAGAATTACGTAATCAAGTACAAATGATGAAATCTCCAACCTCGCATCTGCGTAGGACAAGAAGCCTTTAGCTAATCACAAATGATTGTGGAAGCAAATTACATAGTTATTAGTAATTACTTAATTACTTTTCACGAAGACTTGCCGTCTCTTATGACAATGGTACAAGGTTTATATTGACATGATTTAATTAAGGTCTTCATGAGATGCAGGCACTAGTTTGCTGTAAATACAGTAGATTCGTGTAGAAATTCAACTATCTGATATGATAATCACTTCTGTACAATAGAAAATGTCAATATGATGATTATGCTTGCCATATATATGCTACGTAAAAACCGTTAGCTCAAGAAGTACTTCAAGTTGGTATGGTTATAATTCTTAATGTCTTATGGGTACTTCTACAAGTTTGAATAGGAGTCAAAACCAAAATATTGAATAATTCTTGGTGTTAACTACGTCAATCTTCTATCCTATTGTATTCTTAATATAAATTGTATTTCGTTCCAAATAAAATTTAATAAATAAGTTATTTATAAGTGCCTCAGTTCGCCATTTTGTTTTAAATTTAGTAAATATTTCTCTATTGTTTGTGGTAAAATTATATTTATAATTTTATTAAAGTTTCTGTACCTGCACAATACCGGTTTTATTATTTGACTAGCTTCTGCCCGCGACTTCGTCCGCGTAGCGTGATGATATATAGCCTTCCTCAATAAATGGCCTATATAACACTGAAATAATTTTTCAAATCGGACCAGTAGTTCCTGAGATTAGCGCGTTCAAGCAAACAAACAAACAAACTCTTTAGCTTTATATATTAGTATAGATAGCAGTTATTCTTATTCCACACTAATTCTGTAGCAAATTTTACGCTATGTTGTTGGTATGTTTGTGCTCTCATGTTGAGCAACTAAAGGTAAAGAAATTAGATTATTAATCTTATATATATAAAAGAAAGTCGTGTTAGTTACTCCATTTATAACTCAAGAAAGGCTGAACCGATTTGGCTGAAAATTGGTGGAGAGGTAGCTTAGAACCAGGAAACGGACATAGGATACTTTTTATCCCGTTCCCGATACTTTTTATTCCACGGGGGCGAAGCCGCGGGCAGAAGCTAGTTTACAATATAAACCTTTGTACATTGACATACATTGGTGGGTGATATTTTTTTTCGATTTTATAAAAGCATAAAAAAGTTCATTTCAAACTGTAATTTATTATGCATCATAAAATCCTATTTAATAAATTAATTTCTTATTCTAATTAAATGAGATCAAATTAACATTTTGTACTTCGTTGTTACAAATTCAATACATTCATATTGATTGGTGAATGGGACTTCAAATGTACATTCAAGCCATACCTAGTTTGATATGATTTGTCACATAGATGGCAATGGAAATTCTTAACTCCCGTGTGAGTGAGAGAATGTCTTTGTAATTCGGATTTGGAGAAGAACCGTTTCCCACAACTGTCACATCCATATTTCTTTTCTTTTAAATGATGCTTCCTCACATGAGAACTTTTAGCACTGGATGTTATAAAGGTTGCATTACAGACTTCACATTTATGATTCCTAGTCCTTTTGTGATTCCATAAGACATGAGAATGAAGACCGCCTGGGACTTTGAACTTTTTTGGGCAAAACTTACAGCTGTAGGGACGATTGTTGCTATGTGTTAACATGTGAATTCTTATGTAACCAGGAGGGTAAGACTTCCCACATTGATCACACTGATGCAGAACCCTTTCTGACTTGTTTTTCTCCTTATTATCGATGTTAGGTTCACATGAATGTGTATTCAGTTCACCCTCATTGTAAAATCCCTCCCAGCAGTTTTCACACAAATATGGTTTAAGGTGCAATTTTCTATGTAAGACCAGTGCCCGAAAATCTTCAAATTTTTCATTGCAGTAATCACAGTCCCTTCCAATTTCTGATTTTGTAGGATGATCATTTGAACAGTGTTCATTTAACGACTTGACTGAATGGAACTCTGCCTTGCATTCTACACAAAACAACAATTGGATTTCATCCTCAATATTTTGTATGATCTTTTTGATTCTTCTTTTTTTCATGTTTAAGTGGCAGTTTGGTTTTTGGTCATCAGATTCAATGTTACAATCATAGTTGTCGCTGGTTGAATCAAAGAGTGAGAAGTTATCCATAAGTGTTTTAGAGCTGGATTCTATAAGTACTTTGAAGGAATAAGTTAATGTTAGCTGATGGACACAGTTGATGCATATGTTTTCTGGAAACATTGGGTCTGGTGTGACCTGGAATTAAGTAAAATAGAAAAGTCATACAGTATGCTAGCAGAGGCATACTGGTATTTAACAAGGTCAGTGTTACTATTTCCTCTCTGGATCGATACTAAATAGATAAAAATAATATCGTGGATATTCCATATTTATATTTTTCAGTAGATAAAGAAAATGTGTTGTGTTATTATGTTTAAAGGTACTTAAAAATCTGTTGCCACTGCAACCTTTGAACATCCAGAATACGATAGAAATATCGGACTGCTTTGAGATTTTATTTTTCTTTAAATTATTATTCGAATTAAAGCTTAAAACAATTTACTTACTTACCTTATAATTATAAAATTTTTGAAGAATATCCGATAAATGTACATCTTCGCCTGCGATTCTGACACGGGTATGTATATGGCGCATTTCTTTCTCGCTACCCAGACATGTACGACAGCGATTTTTATAATCCATTGTATTATTAACTGCTGGCTTATTTTGTAATCAATATTTAATTATTTACTGATAAACAAAAACAACCAAAACTAAATAAACCTTTCATTGTTTAGCAAATGTCAACTATGACAATGACAATTGACATGTAAGTCTTTTTTGGTGTTTTTATCAACTGGTAACATCTGTATCTATACGAAAAAAATTACATTATTTACATTATGTGCCTGAACTAGGTAATCCTGTATTTCAGGCGAGAAATATAAATACATTAAATTACATTACATTTAAGGACTAAAATAATCACACAATCATAAATATACAAAAATTAAGTATAACAAAAATAAACTAAAAATTAAGTAAAAATGTTGTAAAAAATAACACACAGTAAATGCCTACTTTAACACAATTAACAATTTCTCTGTATCCTCGTAGGACATGCTCTGGAGGGCTTCCTGTAGATGTTTTTTACAAGTGCTATAACTTAGAGAATAAATATTCTTTATAGCATTAAGTCTATTGTAAAGAAGCGGCCCCAGAAACACGTAAAATTTGGATATGAAAGAATGTATAATTCCTACAGGTTGGGGGCAAACTACCTATATCTTTCCGTCTTTTTTTATTGAACTCAGTGCTGAAGGGTAGAGATGTTTGCTGTTTTAATACTATGCTCATTACAAATAGCTGTCGGACAGTTAGTACTTGGCAGGATTTATACAGGAGGCTAGTGGAAAACAGGAAAGGGCGAAATGTGGACCTTGAGAATTGCTATTTGTGCTCTTTCAATAGTTAGTAATAAAATTTTACCCGCTCCAACCCATGATGCAATGCAATAAGTTATTATTGATTGACAAAGCGCAAAGTAAATTTGCCTAATTTTCTTTGAAAATACATTATGCAACTTTTGCAACCAAAATGTAAAATTTCAGGAAACGAAACGTCACTTACGAGTCGAGGACAAGTAGGGCAACACTGATTGATTGACACGACACTGTCTTATTTGATTTTTTGTCAAAATTGACAATTTGAATTTTGATTGACGTGCCAGCCAATGCCAAATTTGAATGAATGAAAGAAAATAAATAATAATGTTTTTCCAACCACCCGACGTTGAACCTACTTGTAGTAAAATAATTCAAAACAACCCTCGAAACAGACGTTTAAAAAAATTGAGACGCAAAAACAAATTGAAGGCCATAAAAAAGAATCACCATAAGCAGAATATCGCACGAACGCCAATTCCAATTACAATGTCTTCTTGGGCTGAGAACTTCACCAGCGCTGCTACATGGCAACTGAAACATCAGGTCGCTTTTTGGAAGTCCAAAGCGATGGCTTTGGAGTATGAGAATAAGATATTACACGATATAATTTACAAAAAATACACGAATACAACACAATCTGCTAACAGCACAAGAACTAATTCTGAACATGAGGAAACTCAGGAAGATTGCGTAGAGAATGAACATGAATACCAGGACAACGATGACGGAGAAATAGAAGTAAGTGAAGAGTTTATACAGTTCCTGAGAGACAATAAGAAGTTTCGAGATGACGCTAAGCGGGAAAGAGACAGGTTAAGGGCGCAGAATGATGAGGAACAAAGGACGATAGAAGAAATGGAGGCTGGACCCGCAGAGAATGTCGAAAATCCTCAGGAAGTGTTGAGAAGACTGTACGGAAGCAATTGGGAGAGGATATCAGCATTGGAGACATCTTTACGTTCACAGTTCATTAGTGTTTGTGATCGGGAGAAACCAATGTATTGGCCTAATATACCATTTAACTTTGAATTTTAGTTGATATGTTTTGTTAATGTTGTCAAAGTTAACTGTAAAAAGGTATGTGATAAGAGTTAAAATTTTATTACCATACTATTGTTTCCATTTTACTATCTGCACTAAGGTTTTCAAAGCCTGAAAACTGTTAAAATATTACATTATTTATGAAATTCATGTTAACAGATTTTCATGAAATTGAGGAATATCAATATATTGTTGAGATGGTAGATGAGACCTAAACACAGTTTCTTTTTATTAAAAACATTTCCCCACACAATGATTTCTTCTTGACATACACAAACACCTAGACCCGGAACAACTATTTGTAGATTATACATACAAATATTTGTTTCTTGTGGGGATAAAACCCAAAACATGTGGCGCAGAAGCTGGTTACTCAGCTGAATTTTTTTCTTTATAGCTGAATCCAATACACTCATAGTGTATTGGATTCAGCTATAAAGAAAAAAATTAAAGCTCAGTGAAAAGTTTGCAAAGAATGTTTGAGTATGTACTTTTAATTAAGAATATAATTTAATTTAGAAATAGGCTTTCAACAATAGGTACCTTTATTTATGTACTGATTATATTATTTAGTAACTGCCTCATTAGCCTAGTGGTCATGAGTGTGACTGCTACGCTAGAGGTCCTGGGTTTTATTCCCAGGTTGAGCAGTGTTATTGGGTATTTCTATAAAATTCTCAGTAAGAGCTCGGATTTCGGGATTTGTGCCTGGTTGATGGCAATAGGCTTGCTCCCTATTATATGGGAGCTAAACTATAAACTGTGGGTGTTATGTCTGCCTAATCAGGCAATTAAATAATTATTATATTTTATTGAAATAATTTTTCGATGGTACTGATTTCTATGTATAGATGGCGTTACTAGTGACATTTAATTAAAGGAGTGAGATGCAACACATAGTCTAATAAATTGCTTTAATCGGCGATATGTTGCTTAGTTTGTACCGTAATTATATATGGCTCCCATGAAGAATATATTCTTCTCAGACGGTATCTATCTACGCGAATGGCATGGCATACATAGTCACTCTTATACTATCCACTAATAAGTAGTTTCAACCTGTGTTAGAGTCTAATTTATAGGAAATAAACACAGTTGAGATTAGAGACACAATAAAAAGCAGGACAACTGAATATTTTCCGGAGTAGCGAGAAGTTCTACTAATGTCAAAGGGGTTGTATAGAGCGTAGGTACCGGAAACGGACAACGGACTGAGTGTTACATACCTATGATTTTTTTATGGGACAGGTAGGGTGCAAACGAACAGACGGATCATCAAAAAATTAAAAAAGTTAAAGTCTGTTTGTTTTGTTTAAAAAAAAGCTTAAACGCCTAGTTCTGCCTAGTTACTCTCCTAGTTTTTTTATTAAAGATTTACATTTCCTACTATGGTTCGAGACATACCTAATATTATGTCAGAGCAGTAGTTATTAATTGATTGTAGTTACCTAGTACATAGATCATATGGCACCTAGACTATGTCTAAGTATGGCACTAATTGGTACATTGGACTTACGTGTTCAGCACTGACTTATAAAAAAGGTTTTTTTAAAGGAGTATGTAGGACCTATTTGATCTAACTACCTCATTATCATGTGGTTGTGGATATCTTTGAAATAAACGATCTTTACCGGAGAAGATTTAAATAAACATTTAATATTGAATCGCCTACAAAAGTCCAGATTATAATTTCTAAATAATAACAAATTATGGCGGTCTTCAAACGATTTTAGTTCCAAAAACAGCCGCCAGGTAGACCTAACAATTTTACGAAATCTACCCTCATGTGTTTGATTATATTTGACGTTTATTAGATTTAATACTAGTTGCAACTTTACTCTCGTGGAAACACTGATCGCATAATTATATTACAGTCTTTGGTGATCGCCATCGTTATTGCTAAATGGTACACCAACGTCATCTATCGGGATAGATATAATCTGGATGTCCTCACCAAAGACATCCAGATAATATCTATCGGGGAAGACCCCCTCGGGAAGCGCATTCCACATTTCCGCGGTACGCATGATAAATGCAGTCGGATTTTCGGGATATCCACCATGAATCTGTCGCTTTTTTGTGCTTCTGGTCGTCCGATAGTAGAAAGGGCTTATAGATTATGTAAGGAATTTGAAAATTATGTAAGGTACTCGTGTTACCTTGATGAATTATTGTTTTTTTTTAAAAGCTTATTATTTAAATTTTAAAGCTTATTAGCTTAAATTTTGAACTTTACGACAATGTCATAAAGGTTATCACTGTTAATCTGTAATTAGCGTTCACATAAATAGATTAGTTATTGACTAGACTGGTTTGTCAATAAAGAGGGCATCCTGTTCCCGAACGTTTCTCTCGGTATGCGCAGACGCAGCGCCCGTTCTAGGACATGTTCAATAGTGCACAAAAACGCATGAGCGATAGCCATCAACTGTCGAGATCATGCTGGGCTGGTTGCTTGGTAACCGTGAGACACGCATGATCTATGAAGGCTAATTTTGTCAACTCATTACATACTCGTAGATATACTTTTTTTATCCTGTGTGGAAATCCTCATGGACACCCGATGGTTATGTCGGACTCCTACCGACTAAAACCACACGGTAGCCATTTCCCGCACATTATGAGGAGGCGTTCCGGGACCTCCAAATGGAACACTACCATGAACCCTCCATATACCTAACCTTCCTATGTATCTGATTAAGTATAGAAAAGTCGAAAAGTTCTGCTTCAAGTTACGCATCAAGCAATAAGTATCTAAAGGACCTGGAATCGATTCCTAGGTCGGGTAAAGAGTTGTTGAGTGACGAGTTATGTTTCTAACCAAAGGGAGAAACCTGGGGATCACGGCTCGTTTGGTGTCGCAATAAAACTTTTTACTCTTATGATTAAGTTCCCAAGGTCGAAATTTGATTAACGGCCAACGTAGTTCATCATATCTAGTAAAACTAATAATAGTTTTAATAGGTTTTTTAATGGTTATCGCAGACATGTTCTTGGACTATTTGACATCCGGTCTAATTAGGATTCTGTTTTCATACAAAAGAACTGCCTCAATAGCCAAGTGGTCCTGACCGCGACTGCTACGCTAGAGGTCCTGGGTTCGATTCCCAGGTCGAGCAGTGTTATTGGTTATTGTTTTTCTATGAAATTCCCAGTAGCAGCTCGGAGTTAGGAATTTGTGCCCGGTTAATGGCAATAGGCTCGCCCCCTATTACATGGGACCTACACATACCGGCGAACTGTGGGTGTACATTAGTACGCCTCTGCCTAACCCTTCGGGGAATACAGGCGTGATGGTATGTATGTTATGATGGTAGGTATATCATCACGCCTGTGCCTATTCCCCGAAGGATTAGACAGAGGTGTACTAATGTACATCCACAGGTTTTCAAAGTTCAAATGTTTTTATTTCAAATTAACTTCTGCCCGCGGCTTCGCCCCCGTGGAATTCGGTCTGTCATCACATCCCACGGGAACGGGATAAAAAGTATCCTATGTCCGTTTCCTGGTTCTAAGCTACCTCTCCACCAATTTTCATCCAAATCGGTTCAGCCGTTCTTGTGTTATAAATGGAGTAACTAACACGACTTTCTTTTATATATATAGATAAGCTTTTACAATTTGTGTTTATGAAACGTTACGATTCTAGTTGCGCGGTTCCAAAAGGTGTATCCTATGGAGAAGATCCGGCAAGAAACACCGTGGACACTCTTTTAAAATAAATGTTGTTACAATCTTCACTGGTAGGTACTAGGTATATTGTGGTAACAGGACAGGCGATAACAGTTCGCCGCTATGTTTAGGTCGCATGTAATAGGGGGCGAGCCTATTGCCATTAACTTGGTACAACGCTCAAACTTCGAGCTGCTTCTGAGAATTCATAGAAAAGCCCAATAAAACTTTACTCGACCTGGAAATCAAGCCCAGGACCTCAATGTAGCAGTCGCGCACAGGACCACTAGACAGTTAAAACTTTATACTACCCATGTGTAAATTAGACATTATTTTATTATTTATTTAATTTTAGATAATAATGACATAAAATGATCATTTTTTATTGGAGACATTGCATTGATGTATTAAGTACGCGTGACGTAAACTTCAACCTCTGCCTAGCCCTACGGGGAAACATGGGCGTGATAGTATGTTATGTAATATGATAAATAGTTTCAAATATTGACATAAATTGCATTAAAAAGAAAATAAATTAAACATTTAATTTAAACATTTTTTCTCAATATTAAGGTCAAGCTTCAATCGTTCATTCGTGTCGTGCGTACTAAAGACATCAACGCAATGCTAAAAGCAATCACGTCACAACTAAGAAATCCATAACTAAATAATATTCGCACCTTTAAAACAAAAGTGGCATAATCTAAAATTCTTGATTTTTGGCAATCTCTTAAAATATAAGAATCAGATTTTTTATCACAAAGTAGTATTTGGATTATAATATTAGTTTAAATAGGTTATGCTGTATTTTTTTTATTTTTTATTGCAGTTCAAGGATTGTTTTAACGTATACAAAAGATTATTTTTTCAATATATTCATTTATAGCATTAAATATTTATGTGTGAAATAAAATGTATCACTTATGTTTCGAAACTGAACAATATCATTATGGGTTGTCCTAGCCTAAAAGTGGCAGTTTTTTATAGATGTTATATCTACATATATATTTTTTATCTTTTATTATCTTCCATTTATATACATGTTTAAATATTAAAAAAAAAACATTTAAAAATATAAAAATAGTAGCCCACCGGTATCGGGAGCAGGGTCCAAGCTATAGGTGGTCAGGGTTCCAGAGAGAGGAACCTTCCGATATTGCGAGCCGTGTCCAGGAGTACTGCTTTCTGTATCAAGCCCTTCATCCAGCTACGAGCTAGAGCCTCCTTAGGTGTTGGTCGAGGCTCTTGGCTATTATACCATTAGCTGACACAACAATTGGTGCAATGATCGCTGATTCCGGGGTGGATTCAGCGATCATTGTCAACAACCTCGTGTGCCAAAGCATAATTATTATCTTTTACTAATATATAAATATAGGTAGGTACTTACTTTATTTCTAAATGTGTCACAGTTTTCAGATTGTGTCGCGTCTTAATATTATTTGATTCTCGATTTTTCGGATCCTTATAAAAAGTAGTATTATTTCCAAAAAAAATAAACTTCTAAAATGCCTTTGTTAATTGTATTGCTAAAATTTCAGATATTCATTTATTATTTATTTATTTATTTAATTCATGTACCTACTTCTTATTCTCCTCCTTTTTTTATCTATAAGTAAATGTATACGATATTGTATTGGTATAAGGAAATATGTGTGGTTAATTCCTATGGCTCAGAAATAATGGCTATGCTTAGTACACGGTTGATTGAACGAGACATTAACTTTTAAAAAAGTTCAAAAATACACCAAACCCTAAAACATCCCAAAGCCACACAGCCAACATCTATCAACATTTAAAGTATCAATCGTCGGAACCAAAGAACGTAGAAATTGGCGCTCAAAACGGTTGAGCGCAACCTGTTTCTGAGACCCCCCCTCCCATCTCCAACTCGACCCCGCCAGTGCCATCAGAGCCTCCGTAGAGCTCAGCTGCGCGCGCGCACGCCCACGCAACTAAAAAAAACACGTTTTTCTGTGATACATTTTTTGATCAGTGAATCCCGGATTGCAGTGAAGTGTTCGATATTATTATAAATTTATTTTTGTGTGAAAACAGTGGAAAACAGAGTTATGTTTCAGTGAATTTGTGTGACAGCTGGATTTTGGAGGTAAAGCTTTCGAATTAGTAGGCTTTATGTAGGAATTAAGGACCATACACTATCTTTAAATAGGCTCTATTAATAAAAATATGAAAAGACATCTCAAATTGTATCTACAATCATGATAGCCGAGTCCACATATTTTAACCAACCTAGCGGGTCTATAAGTTTATGTAAAGAATGCTAATGACATTATATACAGTTATTTCTATTTCACAGCAAGGATATTTTAGTAAAAACTATTTTAAACGATTCCGAACATGACAATGTAGAGTAGAGCCTTTTGCGTTTACCTTAAGATTCTTATCACGAATCTGAGACAGTCTCTAGTATAGTCAGACTTCATATCAACATAAATTTCACTTAAATACACAAATATACATAATCGTACTTAGCTAGAAAGTTGGGCCTAACTTAAGTTACGTTACGTTCAATAAGCGTAGGCTTAAGTCGCGTTTGCGTTATAAAGTTGCTTATAAGTTATAAGTCATAACTAGTATTATGCCCGCGGCGTCGTCCACGTTTCACTAGTCAACTCATTTGTTAGACTGGGCTAATATATGACGATACGAGTGCTATAATAACTCATTATAATTTGCACAGGTGCTAACTAAAACGATTTTTTGTACTGCACTAATGAAGTTTAGTTCTTTATTGGTTTTTTTTACAAATTAGTATTTCCACAGTGCCTCAATAGCCTATTGGTTTTAAGCGCGACTGCTACGCTAGAGGTCTTGGGTTGAATTCCCAGGTCAAGCAAAGTGTTATTGGGGTTTTTTATTAATTTCTCGGGAGCAGCTCGAAGTTTGAGGTTTGTGCCCGGTAAATGGTAATAAGCTCGCTCCCTATTACATGGGACCTAAACATACCAGCGAACTTTGGGTGTACATTGGTATGCTTTTGCTTAACCCTTCTGGGAATACAAGCGTGATGATATATCTGTAGTATTTTTATAGTAGAAAACCGTAAACATGTTAAAGTAGATATTAAATTACTCCAAAAAGGAATTTATTGTTCAGTAGAACATTGACATAATTCAAAAAGTATTATTTTCACAAAGTATGAAATTAACATTATTTTAGAAAAAACGGCCTATGTCATTATTATGATACTTTAAGGTTTAAAAAAGTATTTAGAAAGAAACCTATTTAAATGTGCTAGAAATACCTTTGCCGTAGGTACTTACCTATACGTATATGTCGAATGATTTCGCTAGGCCTTAAATGAAAAACAAAATTGTAAAAAATATCAAATACCTATCTATGGAGATTCTTGCCGGTGTTTCTCCAGAATACCCAGTAATTGGAACCGCGCACCTAGTTTTGACATTCAAAAGTACATGTAATACGGGTTAAATTGAAATAAAACATTTGACTTAACATTACAAAGTAGGTAGGTAACTACCTACGTTTTTATTTTATATATTTTTGTAAAAAACACGGTAGGTGAACATTAGATTGAAATTATTCGATAAGCTGAAAAAGTTAAAAAAACTTACACTTATCAAGCAAAATCTCCCTATTATTTTTATTTTAAGAGTTTAAAAAAGTATATAATTAATTATGACTCCAGATTACCTAACAGTAAAAAATACTTTGAATTGTTATAGAAAACATTAAGGTTTAATGAATAATTGGTGAAAAATGTAATCACAAATTGCATGTAAGAGGGGCAATTTGCTCCTTGGAGTTGTGCCGTTAGTCCACATTCACCGATTGTTAATAATCTTAGTATTATCTATAACAACTCATACTATTTATCTCTACATACTAATATCTAATCAGTTGATGATATGTATATTAACAAGGTTCGTCACACACATAATGATGGCTAGTCCAGGTTACACCGGACGCTAATTTATCTAATATCGTCACTCGTAGTGAGAAAAGCCCCCTTTTACATAACTTAATAAAGCTGCCTAAAGAAGATTATGTCCAGGAATTAATTTCATAAGTTTCCGTCTAAACACCTCCATTATCCTTTGAAATGTCATTAATTTATTATTACTAAGAATTAATTTGATTCTCATCTTAGAAATTTTGTAAATCTTTGAGAAATATAATTAAATTGTAAATTACCCATGATCTAATACCTCATGCTTCTACATCTATACTAATATGATAAAGAGGAAAGATTTGTATGTATGTGTGTATGTAAATTCAAAAATTATTTTACCATTTCAATTCTACATTATTCTAGATTAACATAGGCTATGGAATATTTAAAAAAAGTTAGGGATTTCTCCACCCGTGTGAAGCCAGGGCGGGCCGCTAGTCTTTGCAATATGGATGTTTTATATTAATCTGTCAAGCGGTTTTCATTTTTATAACTTTCCTCTTTCAACATGATATGCTGAAATAATAACAAAGAAGAAGTTAAAGAACAAAAACGGATGACATAGCATGGGCTTGTGAGAGTCATCTGGTGTACCCTGGGCGTGGTGATACATGCAATGCGATTACAATCATACTGAATACAAAGACGCACTAACTCCTTTATGTATGTAATATGTATGGTCATTGTTTGGCTTTTGTGTTTTGACGCGGATTATATTCAATAAAGTCTGAACTGTTTTCAAATGATATTGGTTGGAAAATTTTATGTAAACCATTGACAATTGTTAATTTTATGTTATCCAAATTCAAGCGGTCAAAAAGTGACTCGCGTTAGTTCTCTTTAGCCCCAGAGCAAAACTCTGGGGCAAAAGAGAACTAACGCGAAATTATTGTATAATAGGAAGTAGGTATTGGGAAAGAAATATTTGTTTTATAGGTAGCCTTAAATGTCTTTTTGAAGATTTCCTAATTAAATATGTATGTATATATTTATACTTTCGAATGTATTATATTAGTATGGTTGACGGATATACCGTGAAGATATGGTTAATACAACTCACTTCATATATCCAACAAAATCTTGTAGATTCATGTAATATAATTCGTTATAACAAGGGTTTTACGGCATTATTTTATAGTTATGTGAGGGAATGAAGTGGTGGTGTTTCAATGAACTAGGTAAGTGATTCTTTATTAGGGTGTAAAAACTAAATAGCATGCTGCTAAAACATTAACCAAATAAACATCAGGACGATTTATATGAAAAAATAAATAAAAAATGTTTTTATTGTTTTTCATTTTATTATTTATTATTCATTCATTTATAGGATGACATTTATATGGCTTTATAAAAAACATTTTTTTTACGTAAATATGAAGTTCAAATTCAATATCAAAACGGTAAAAAAATATGGTATAATGCGGAATTTTATTATATCATAAATACACACTGTATTTATTGATAAATCTCTTAATATTACTTAGGCATTACGTCACAATTTTAATAAAACTATACTCAAGTGTTATTAGCTAATTAGTTATTGCTACCTAATAATATTATATTATTCAAAAGAATCAGGTAAACAAATACATACATAATTATACCAACCCCAAAAAGTTCACTGGTGAGGTGTCTCGAAGATCCTTTTTCGCCGTTTTCGAAAAAGCGCATAGTTGAAATTGACGCGCTTTGGCTTTGCCCGCGGCCCCGCGCTGCCCGATATAACTTATTGGCGCATAGTTTGCCTTGACGGCCGAAATTTTTGAAGTCCGCCGCCGCGCGCCCGTCGCATGCGCAACATTTTTGACGCTAATTCGTTTAGAAATCACTTGTTTTTTTGTAAAGAGTTCCGCGATATAATTTTGGTTAATAATACTTGGTATAAAAATGTATGTTTTCACAATTAATATTATTTTATGTAATTATTATCATACAAAAATTATTTCAATGTTTTTTTATATTGGAAAAAAGTATTATTTGAAAAAATTATCATCCCAAAAGGAATGATATATTGAATGTAATATCATAGGTATACTCGAGACGTCAGCTCACACACTAGCAACGGCAAATAAAATACATTTGCATTCAAAATAAAATAAGTATTTAGGCTGTACTTCAACGTGTTTCAAGATAAATGCGTTGAGTTAGTCTCATCTACATTTCGAAGCCTGCGCTGCATTAAAACTTAGTTTTTACGAGCGATTCGCGGCCGGGCGGCAGGCGATGCGATCCGGATTGCGATACAAGATGTAATGTGGCTTTAATACTGCTATAACTGCTTATATATTTATTTATCTTATACTTACACATTGAAAGAAAATTAATTTTAAATTACGTCAGTTTTGTGTGCCTATTACCTAATAGGCACACAAAACTGACGTAATTTAAAATTAATTTTCTTAAAAATTAATTTTCTTTAAAACCAGTTTTTTATGGGATATAGTGGTTAACGAGCATGCGGATCACCTGATGCGTTCGATAATTATGAAAGTCAATGGTTTTAGCCCTTTGGACTCCATACTTGGCAGTCCAATGGGCATATAACTAGGCTATCTCTTTGTTACAACTTAAAACTAAACTATATTACCAGTAGTGAATTAGGTACCCTTTTATTACCTTTTCGTGGGAGAGCAATGCTTCGGAACGAATGGGCCGGCTTGTCCAGTGTGATACCACGGCCTCACAGAAAACCGGCGGCGTAAAACAACACTTATGTTGTGTTTCGCCGAGTGAGTGAGGTTACCGGAGGCCCAAAGCCTAAAAGGCGGGCAACGCACTTGTGACTCCTCTGGTGTTGCAGGTGTCCATGGGCGGCGGTTATCGCTTACCATCAGGCGATCCGTCTGCGCGTTTGCCGTCTACCATAAAAATATAGTTGCGTCCAGAAAATCAAATTTTATATCCGATAACACTACAAATATGCGTTGACAGTTTTATTATGAAGAGAGATATTTTATTATTATTTGAGTTAAGAATTTTAATGTCAAACCAATTTGTTAAGATATTTTTTAGCTCATAACTTGCTTCGGTCCGTCAACAAAAGGACGATGTATTGATTTTATATCATCCCGATCAAGTTAAGCCAATTGGGTGCGGTTATGAGGCTATTGTCCTCGTAGAGAATGGGCTATCTTATTACTGTTAATGCATTATACGTTGCATTTAAATTAGCTGTACATGCTCTGAGAATAATACCTTCGCTGAATGTCCTTTGCTACTAAGGACATTGGACAAAGATGGTTTAATATAATTATTAAGAGTTGCCTGCCTCATTAGCCTAGAGGTCCTGGGCTCAATTCCCAGGTCGAGGAAAGTGTTATTGTGTGTTTTTCTATAAAGAATCCCCAGTAGCAGCTCGGAGTGTGGAATTTGTGCCCGGTTAATGGCAATAGACTCGACTCTATAATATGGTACCTAAATATACCGGCGAACTGTGGGTGTACATTAGTACCTACGTCTCTGCCTAATCCTTCAAGGAATACAGGCGTGATGGTATGTTTAGTTATATATATTTTTTTCTTTTTTGGTTTATTCTGTCACCACAACTTTCTAATATAAATGGGAGACCCTATATCGCCTATTACTTAACAGAAAATCTAATTATACTTGAGTGTCGAACCCAGGGCTTCACGCTCTAAAACAGTATCTTCTTCTTTAATTTAAGAGCTCAGCTCTTGTCGGTGGAGCAAACGCCACTGTTCTCTATCTTCTGCTTTCCGTTTTACCTCTTGATACGACTCGATCGCAATTCTTTCCTTCACTTGTTCCACAAAACTTCGTCCAGGTGTACCCCTTCCTCGTTTTCCTTCAATTTTACCTTATATTATAGTTCTGAAGAAGTCGTCATGTCGTATCAAGTGGCCAAACATCTTTCCCCTTCTATTATCTATGGTTCTTAACAACTGTCTTATATTTATACTTATTATACTTATATACTTATACTTATTATACTTATATTATATACTTATTAAACTTATTTTTTTTTCTATTGTATACATACATACCATCACACCTTTATTCCCCGAAGGGTTAGGCAGAGGCGTACAAATGTACACCCACAGTTCGCCGGTATGTTTAGGTCCCATGTAATAGGTGGCGAGCCTATTGCCATTAACCGGGCACAAATTCCAAACTCCGAGCTGCTACTGGGAATTTCATAGAAAAACCCAATAACACTGCTCGACCTGGGAATCGAACCCAGGACCTCTAACGTAGCAGTCTCGCTCAGGACCACTTGGCTAATGAGGCAGTTTCTATTGTATATTTTCTTCTAAAACAGTATACTCTGAAGAAATTCATGATGCCATTTAAAATAAATGTAGCAACTAAAATAATTTATATAACATTTATTTTCAACTATGCATAGGTATGCATAAAGCAGGGAGAGAATGACTGCGTCCTTCGAATATTTTTTACCTGTATCGAAGTACCTGACTCTTAAGGTAACCTCAGGGATGCTTTTAACAAAGACAACACTTGTTTTTGTCGAAAATAATAATATTGTCTGAAGCAAAACCCTCTTTTTAATAATACCCAAGCAATAGAATAAAAGTGTTTGTTTTGCCGCCTTAAGATAATTATAACTTTATAGGTACGCTATTAGGTAATTCGCTGTTATGTTTAGGTCTTTTCCTATATGGAAATCGTTTTAGTATTTCTAGCATGGTTATTCATTAGGGACAAATCCGAACTCCGAGCTGCTACTGATAATTTAATAGAAAAATCCAATAACACTTTGCTCAGCCTGGGAATCGAACTCAGGACTACTAGCGTAGCAGCCTCGCTTAGGCTAATAAGGCTGTTATTCATAAAATTATGTATAACTAGCTTTTGCCCGTGACTTCATCCGTGTAGATATTTGAATTAGGTACAGCCTATGTATTATACTGATGTATGAGCTATTCTAACCGTGCTAGCCTAGTGATATGACCATTGGACTCCCAAGTTAAAGGTCTCGAAGTTCAAATCCAAGGCACGCACCTCTGCCTTTTCGAAGTTATGTGCGTATTAATAGTTAATTATCACGCGCTTAAACGCTGAAGGAAATCATTCTGAGGAAACCTGCACGTTTGAGAGATTTTTTCGCCGGCGTGTGAAGTCTGCCAACCCGCATTAGGCTAGCGTGGTGGACTATAGCCTAATCCCTCTCATTGTGAGAGGAAACCCGTGCCCAGCAGTGTGACATATAATGGGTTGATTATGTATGTATGAGCTATAATTATTGTAGTTTCATTAAAATCTATACAGCAGTTTCTGCGTGAAAGAGTAACAAACATCAGCATCAACATTCATGTTTATAATTATAGTACGATTTTATTTTCTGCATGTCTGTCTGTGTGGTCCTGGCCTTTAAAATATATATCACTGAAATTATTTTAATTCTGACATTAAAATTTTAATTAGGTCTAGACATAACAATTTAATTTGACATTTATAATTTATATTTAGTAACAACAAATGTTTAGAAGAGAATACCAGATATCAGTCATATTAAATATTTAAAACAAAGTGACACAAAAAATATTAATTCTGTTTTTATCTTTGGATTAAATGGCTTCAATAAAATTAAGTATATTTTGTCATATGAAAAAACGTTAAAAGTAAAAATAATCTTAGGTTTGGAACACACATGCGGTGTCTGTCCGTCGGATTATAAACATGATTCACCTTGCATAATTAAGTTTGCCTTATTTAAGGGATTAATGTTGACTCATAATTCCTCCGTCCTTTCTAAAATATCTATAACCATTGAATGCATAATAGGTCTATGATAGTCTATGGCTATTGTTATAGAATTAATAATGTAGTTTGTGCTTTAATTTAATGTAATAATTAATTATGTACCCCAAACAAAATTAAAATTCTATGTTATGTATCTTTTAATGCCTTAGTAACTTAACAGACGGAAATGTGTTGCTGGGAAGTTTGTTGAGCCGTTTCTTCTTCCCACAAAGTTATGTTAAGTTTTTATAGTTTAAAATAAAACATTGGTTTTGGAAATAAAAATTAAGTCGTAACTTTAATAACTTCAAAGACAAATAATCTCTTTATCAATAATCTCTATATCAAAAATGACATTTTTATACAAATAATTAAAACGAAGCTGAAGAAGAATATATGAATTGCATCAGGACGATTACCTTCATGTGTTCTATGCCTTATATTATAGTTGCAGAGTCGTAGAGCCTTATAATTGAAACAAAATTTCTAGGTCTGCGGATTAAGCAACAGGTTTTTATAATACTTATAATTACGGATCACGTATTTAATTATATGTTGCAATTATTTAAATTTATTCCTTTGCACTTTGAAATAGATACCCAATTAATGTGAAATTGTAATGAATTTTTTTACATAACAGACCTTATGACATATAGCTATTAAAATGTAATGAAGCTAAGCTAAATTGTGTTAATTAGTAAAACCTGTCATTCTGTTATGAATTTTCAGACAGACTTATAAGCAGGAAAAATCTATCAATGCTTAGAAATAAGAACTCTAAAAATAATGTACCTACCTAGTTATAACTAATTATTGAATATTTTAATCCTATTTTTTTAAAGCATTTTCAATGCTTGTAGTCTTAAAAGAAAAAGACAATAAACAGCTACTTTTTTTTCTATTGGATTTTTTATAAAATTTGTTCTTTATAATTGCCTTTTTTAATGTCTTATTAAATATAGTTTTGATATAAATTAAATATACTTTTATAAAAAAAAAATATTTTAGTATTTTATTGTACCTATACTCAAATTTTCCATTACACATAAAATAAAATAAATAAATAAAAAAACTTACGATCATCTATAATAAAAATCAGGTTTCATCAATCAGCAAGGAGCTTATCTTGATATCCACTTATCTTAAATCCTGCCAACACTACATTAAAAGTTCCGTGTATAAAAACCAAACTGAATCACTGAGCCGATCCTCGAGACAACTTGTACAATTTACAACAAATTCGCAGTTAGGGAAGTTAGAACTAAAACATAAATATTCATATGAAATGATTACTGTCGAATCCGAATGACGAATACTGTCTTATAAACTAGTGTTGTAAAAACAAAATGTTAACTTATAGAAAAGGAAACTTGTTCGTACTGCATAGACATATATATAATTATAGTATGTGGTATTTAGATGCATCATTCATGAATTTTGCCTTCGCCGGATAAATATCGCCGGGAGTTCTAAACGATGGTGAAATGTTGCCATATAAAAAATGTTAAGTAATAGATTGCCGTGCCGAGAGAAAAAAGATATATAGCCAGGCTTCAACTATACATTATTATGAAATAAAAGACGAATCTGCTATATTTATTTTAAGGAATTATTGATAAAAACGGGTACGTCACAATATTCTTTCGGAGTTTTTCCCCTCGATAAGTTTATCTCAGTTACGTCCTTCTTCTTATTTAACAACAGTAATGCTATACTGTCGTTTCTTCATTAAACTTTTAGTACTTGCGTGGGAAGATGTTAAGTGATAGTGTATTAGAAACAGATTGATTTATTTCTTTCCTTTTAGTAAGGCAAATCAATTAGCATTTAAGCAGTTATAATTAGTTGTAAAGTCCTAATTAAGCTCGTTTGGTTTACATACCATATCTGGTTCGAAAGTTGATAAACGTTATAAAGTGGAGACAGGTTGTCATTTCGATGTCAAGCTAGTATGAAATAATACTTACCTCTTAAAAATTACATCTGTTTCATGATCGTAAGACAGATGTTAGTAATATTTTTCTTATATTTTAACGGTGTATTTTCTGTTGCAGGTGTGAGTGACAATGTGTGTGCGGTGAGTGATAAGAACGCGCGATGTTGCGCGTGATCACCTGCTTGCTGGTCGCTTCCGCGGCGGCGGAGCACGTGCGGGAGTTCACTGTCAGAGAGAACGCACGCGCCGGCACCCTCGTCGGACACCTCGGAGACGAACTGCCCGATGCAGCCCCACCATACACCATCGTCCCCGTGCCCGGTAGCGCCGTCAACGACGACCTTAGAATAGACCCCCACACAGGAGAAATTAGAACCCGAGGTCCTCTAGATAGAGAGAACAGAGACCATTACGCTCTAGTCGCAATACCTGCAAGCGGAGACAACATTCGCGTAGTCGTCAGAGTACTAGACGAAAATGACAATGCTCCCACGTTTCCCACCCCTGTCATGAACGTTGAGTTCTCCGAGAATACTCCTAGGGACGTGAAAAGAAAACTAAACCCGGCCAAAGACCAGGATTTAGGAGCATTCAACACGCAAAGATACAACATTGTATCTGGAAATACTGATAATGCGTTCAGATTGTCTTCCCATAGGGAAAGAGATGGGGTTCTTTATTTGGACCTACAAATTAATGGCTTCCTCGACAGGGAGACAACTGACCATTACCAGTTAGTTATAGAAGCGTTAGACGGTGGGACTCCACCACTCAGAGGGACTATGACTGTAAATATTACTATTTTAGACGTTAATGATAATCCTCCTGTGTTTGCTGAAAGTGTTTACTCTGCTACTATTCCGGAGAACGCGACTGTAGGCACTCCTGTTCTAAAAGTGTCTGCTACCGACTTAGACTCTGGTGAAAATGGTTTGATCGAATATTCGATAAATAGAAGACAGAGTGATAAAGAGAATATGTTTAAAATTGATCCAGAAACTGGTGATATTACTGTAAATAAAGCATTAGATTTTGAAACTAAGGAATTACATGAACTTGTCGTCGTTGCAAGAGATAAAGGTGCACAGCCTTTGGAAACCACGGCTTTTGTGTCAATACGGGTTACTGATGTAAATGACAATCAGCCTACCATAGATGTTATATTCCTAAGTGATGACGCTACACCAAAAATCTCAGAGTCAGCGCAGCTAGATGAGTTCGTGGCTAGAATATCGGTGCACGACCCAGATTCTAAAACCGAATATGCGAACGTGAACGTTACGTTGAGCGGCGGGGACGGGCATTTTGATTTGCGGACTCACGATAACATTATTTACTTAGTAGTCGTTGCACTACCACTGGATCGCGAAGCTCGTGCGTCTTACACATTGAATGTGGTAGCAACTGACAAGGGTTCGCCTCCTTTGCATGCGTCGAGGATCATCAGTCTTAAAGTGACTGATGTGAATGACAATGCACCAGTATTTGTAGAATCGGAGTATAAAGCGAGTGTACCCGAAGCGGCAGCTCCTGGTACACCGGTGGTACAAGTATCAGCTGTTGACGTGGATGAAGGAGAAAACTCAGAGATTCGTTACTCTTTACTGCCGACTCCGCAGTCAGATTGGTTTGCGATAGACGAGCGATCAGGGCTAGTAACTACACGAGCTCGAGTAGATTGTGAGACAAACCCTATGCCGCGGCTGACGGTGGTGGCTCAAGATCGTGGAAACCCTCCGTTGTCATCGACCGCAACATTGATAGTGACAGTGTTAGATGTGAATGATAATGAGCCGATCTTCGACCAGTCCTTCTACAACGTCACCGTGTCCGAGAGTGAAGCTGTTGGCAGCTGTATTTTAAAGGTGAGTCCTTTATAAATTGTCTCCATTGCATGAACAGGATCAAATTTGTTATTATTAAAAGTGACTTCTTCAACGTCCTTAATTAATTCTTCTTAATACATTTGAAATATGAACCATACAATTCTATAGATTTAAGGACCATAGCCCGTGTTTTCCTGAAGAAATTACAAGCTGGCATATATTAGTACTAACATAGTGCAAATCATAGTAGAAATGAATAGTATCGTTTCCAATAATATTTTTCAAAGTAGTTTATAGCTCCGCATCATGCACACTATGCGTTGTAATACCATAAAGCAAATGTATGTCATCTACTGATGAAAGGCATTTGCCGTCATCGCTAAAGGCGTAGGCATGTTCAGTGTATTCAGCTCTTTCCTCATTAGTAATATGCAAAGCTGTAAGTAATTACTTAGCATTTATTACTGCTCGAGTTACATATAGCATTAACATATTAAAGGTTTGTTGGGATCCTAGAGTTTCACCGTCAATAAGTTTTAGAACATCTGCATTCAATATCTTCATTGTGACCAATGACATTATAAAGGTAAATAGAGGATTGTGACTAAATTCTATGTCGTGTGTAAAAGAGCTTAGTTTAATTTGCATTATGTTGCGTCTCTTATCCTATCTTTAAAATATATTTTATATTTATTACTTTTAAATATACTAAGATTATTTTATTATACTTAGAGCCTTTTTGGCCTAAGTTTAGCATGTCCGGCTGATATGCTGTCTGTTTGGGTACAAGTTATTTTGTATTATGTTATAAAATTAATATTTTTGTTATAAAACGTCATCATATATGTTCCTACACTTTATCATGATAAAATCAACTCAGTACTATCTAACTAACATCTGTTGAATATAAATTACATTAAATTATACAATATTTTCAATACAATGCTATAATCCTCAAACCTTCTCGCCACATTATTTTTCAATTTTATTATATGGTAACACTTCCACTTTCATGAATTAGCATTATTTCTCTTCTACAATGAATTCAGATTAGGTAAATAAAATATTTTCAATTCAAATAACTTTTAATCGTAAATTAACAGATACTTAATTAAGTTATGACACTTTTGACGATAACACATAAAAAAATGTGCTCTATTTTTAATAGTTTTTTAAACGTTCTGTAAGTTCTGTTCTAAATTTGTAATCGTTATCGTGGAAAAAAAGCGATGGTTTCTTTTTGTAAAATATGTTATTATAATTAACACGTTAATTATTTAGATAGGTACAAAAATTTTGCTCACATTCCTTGTAGTATTTTATTAAATAACTATCCTATTGAGAAGATTTAAATAAATACAAATAGTAAATCAAATACAGAAAACAATCAATGATAAGTAACGCATGAGAAAGCGCTTCCTACGTAGGTACAGGAAAGTGTGAGAGATAGAGTTACTATCTCTTATACTAGTTTACACGGAAACCTTAGATGACACCAATATGTATCATCTTAAATGGACTTAAAATTCACTATATTCTCTGAAATAATCGATTAACAATTTACTATTTATTTTTCTTTACCGCTACACCGAAAAAAAATCTTTATAAAAACTATCCTAGAAATTACTAGGTACCTAAGGTTGCAACAGAGAATAATTTGAGTTTTTTTTAATAAGTATCTAATTATAAGCAGCAGCACTAGACAAATTATCTTAAGGCCCACTTGCACCACCTTTTTAAATGTGTTTATAAAACTGTATTAAAACACAATTTTCCATTGTCATTTTATGTTTAAATTCAATTTAAACACATTTCAGAAGTTGGTGCAAGTGGCCCTAAAACAAGACACCATATAGGTAGAACTTCGTTCAGCGAGTCTAAATTTTCGTTCTCTAGTAATTTGCCAGATCTCAACCATGCTGCTAGTATTATTCTCCAGCAAAATGGCAAAGGTACACGGCAGATGATGATTCTATACGATTTGTTATTACCCATCCATATATGCTCAAATGGGACATACAGTCATATATTACGGCCTATTTGAGACCGTTTTCATTGGAAAATTATTGCCTATTTTAGTAATGTGTTGATAACTTGATGGTAGGACTGTATTCTCGTTTTGAAAGTTTAAGTACTTATTGGATAGACTGTAATTTCAAATCTATTCCTGAGTAGTGCATCTACCTTATTTCATATACCTATTCGTTATTTTGTTATACCGTTATTTTATCAGTTATAACTAACTAACCAGCATTTGCGTTATTTATCTTCAGAAATGCAAAAAGCTATCTTACATTGTTTATTAGTTTGAAAGAAATTCATCAAATACCACTTGAGTTACGATTTCAATTGTAAAATTTATATCAATGAATGAATTTATACAAATGAATAATGAATTTTGATAAAATATTTGAAAGACAAACGTTTCAAATTAGAAGAGAAATCTTGCCAGATTATAAACATAGGAGAAGTCATAGCATTTACATACTATGACTACATGATTTACAGTATTCAACAGAAGCAAACCTTTACAAAAGGCTAAAAGAAGCAATATTTTCTTGTCCCGTTAAAGAAAAAATATGACGTAACATGCGTCCATTCAAGATCGTGGGTTTAAAAACAGATTCTTTCATACGCATCGCATTTTTCACAGTTAATGTCTTGCCGACAGTTTTATATTACTTTTTCTGTGTTAATATGCCATTTAGCGTACTTAACTGGCCATAAAATAGTAGAATTGCATTATTACTTCTCTATTTCCGTATGTATTATGTTACTTTAGTTCATTATGTTATAAGTTTCAGTTAATATACATATAGTTATTAAAATATGTATTTATGAAGGGTTTCTGAATAAAAATTGATAACATGAAGTCACTGCTGAAAGCAGGTTTCCGTTATCTATAATGAAAAATAAAAAAATGGTGTTATCTTGTTAAAATACCGAGGATACTGTTCTCGTTCAAAAATACTTATCGAAAAAATACTTGAACAATAAACAAGTGCACTCGCAAACTCCGTACCAATTAGTTACAACGGACAGATCAATTCCGCTTATCGCAGTCGGCCACACCCGCACTTGACGAATTTGTTGAAAAAAAAAACTCAATTTTCATTAACTCTTATCTTGAAAACTTGGGCCTGGCTCGTAACTTACACGAGTTAATTTCTTTTAATATATTCCACGTATATTTATAAGTGGTTGTACATAAATCTATCGTATGGAGTGATGCCAGTTTGGGCGTGCGGCGGGCGGCATCGCAAATTGCGATCTAAATTGAAAATTAAACAGTTCAGAGCAAGCCGAGCCTGCGGCTCCCGCCAATGAGCGATTCGCAAACTACACATTCGCACGTGTGCCTATTCCGAAATAGCGTTTCTATTTTCGAATTCACCGTTACATGAAAAGAGGTTTAATATCGAGAAATTGTAATAAACAATATAATATGAGAACGTAGGATTTCAAGCTGTAAAATTAGCTATAACAAAGCAATAAGCTGTAACGACATAGAGTACGTGATTTCGCTGTGAAATCTATGTTTAAAATTGTATAGAAAAGCTAAGGAGTTATACCAATACAGCATTAGAAGAAACAAGGTACCAAAATAAGAAATAAAAATTACAAGTTTCATAACGTTGAATTATCAAATCCAGTTAAGTTTCTTATGCAAGCCAAAACAAGTAGCTAACACAATTCAATACATACTATTTTAAATTCATCAATATTCAACCCAATTAAACATAAAATTAAACAATACTCTAACGACCATTGCATCACCGACTATAACAATTCAATTCCATATCAGATGTTAGTCTATGAATTCTAAATACCGAATGCACAATTGAATTGTTAGGTTTTTCGTCACCTGCCTCTTGGCGTCACGAGCTCACGACTTGCCCGATTGTTATTTGGTTATTCACATAAACTTCTATGTGTTTCGCTTTTAATAGAGGTTAAGTGCCGTTAAAAGGCAGACAAATGAACTTTGACTCTAGTTGCCTTTGCTCGATTAAAAAGATACTTTCTCTCTCTGTGTAAGTGCAGATAAAAATAGTTTGATAACTGACATCTGTTACTTTTGGCGGCAAAACGGATTTTATTGTGTCAATTGAAATATTTTTTAATCCGTTGAACTCTTTTTAAGATTCGAAGTTATTATTTAAATTACTTTGTTCACAATTTTCATGAATAATATAGATAAATACTGATTTCTGACACTTACGCGAATATTAGACATTGAAATGAAACTACTTTTTACGGATTTTATCGCGGTATATTGATATTATTTAGTTCCCGACGTTTCGGATCCTTTACAGCATCCATGGTCACGGGCAGACTGAGGTGTTGGACGTCTTGATGTTAAAATTACTAACAGCTACCTTACATTTTTGTTAATTATTAGCGATCCGATTCACGCAGAACGAGCTCACCGTATCCTTTGGTCTTGCAGTTTTAGGCTTGGATTTAGATTTTATAGATTCTATAATGGGATTCCAAGCAGCTGGTAAGACCCAACCATCTTCTCTATTGAAATTTGGGTGTTTTTTGATTTCAATAGCCTCACGAATCATCCTGGGTAGGAATCGGTTTTCTTTTGCGAGGACTTGTGGTTTATCAAATCTGATGTAGTGCTGGGTCTTGTCTAGGGTATGAAGTCAGCAGTTTGTGAACATACCCTAGACAAGACCCAGCACTACATCAGATTTGATAAACCACAAGTCCTCGCAAAAGAAAACCGATTCCTACCCAGGATGATTCGTGAGGCTATTGAAATCAAAAAACACCCAAATTTCAATAGAGAAGATGGTTGGGTCTTACCAGCTGCTTGGAATCCCATTATAGAATCTATAAAATCTAAATCCAAGCCTAAAACTGCAAGACCAAAGGATACGGTGAGCTCGTTCTGCGTGAATCGGATCGCTAATAATTAACAAAAATGTAAGGTAGCTGTTAGTAATTTTAACATCAAGACGTCCAACACCTCAGTCTGCCCGTGACCATGGATGCTGTAAAGGATCCGAAACGTCGGGAACTAAATAATATCAATATACCGCGATAAAATCCGTAAAAAGTAGTTTCATTTCAATATAGATAAATGGTAAAAGTAAGTATACCTACTTCTGTTTAACTGTAAACGAACGTTTTGTCGAAGATTTATGAAAAGGTATGAAGGTCTATCTTACATCTCTTTACCTGACCCTGACCTTGTTTGTATTTTACTGCTACTGCTATGCAAAGGCAAATTTTTTAGCTCTGTTAGTCTAATTTTGATATATCTATTATTACTTTTGTATGACCTGACCTCACATAAAAATAATACCCAATTTAAAACCCTGTACAAAATCTCCACGCCAACCTTTAGAAATACTTACATAAGATAATGTAGTTCTAGAGAATATAATAATATAATAATTATTTAATGACTGCAGGATCAAATATGTAATAAGCTAGTGATTGTGAAACATTATTTTTAGCTCCCGCAAATTATCTACATAATTTGAGAGGTCATATTTAATCATTTTAATAGTCTACTTATTAAGTATTAATGGCGTAACGTAACCTCGATTATATGATATTCCTAGTTTCATCTTTTGAAACCAATATATGAATTGATAGTTTATAACTCAGGTATATAATAAGTGGTCCATTTTGGAGGTTATGTAATGTCCATATTCTCCTTCCATGCGCTATTGAATGAAACACGAAAGATATTTAATTTTACCAAATAAAGATTAAAAAGAAGCTTAATTAAATCGTAGATTCATGATGGATGAGACAATGGGTAACATCATCATTACTTATTACAAAAGTTTGTTTAAGTTAAATCTATACTAAAATATATTTATAAATCAAAGTATGTAAATGTACATTAATAAATCTTTTCCTTGATTTCCCCTTCTTATTCCATGCACATACATTCTCGAAACGTTTCTCGTAACATGCTCTCCACTCCTGCGCATCACATGTCTGTACCACGAAAAATGTTACTACTACTACGTTCCGTCACAATATTTTATAAAAAAAATAAGTTAACTCATTCGAAGCATCCATACAAGCGCTCGAACTATCTCTGATTTTTTAAATGAGATTTTATGTGAAATTGATTACAACGCACGGTTTACCTTATACGTCTGTTATTACATTACTCCCTACATATTTCAGTAGCGGGACTGAGCGAGCCTCCAATAACCTGATAAGACTGGGCGGCCATATTGGATTCCGGTACGCGTTGCCATGGTTACCGCTTGGTTGTTCGCATGGTTATTGCGTGCGTAGGCGCATCAGGAGCGTATCGACATTTTTGTTCAGTCCTTACTAATGTAATGTTTTAGTAGGATTATTAGTATGTAATGTTTCTGAATGTTTTTATGTTTTATCCCTTATGTATCTGTCGATGGCCTATCTGTAATTTATGCCTTTTTATTTTTAATCTCTGCTGGACCTGCTAAGTTTCTGTTATGTGTAACAGCCTAGAGTTGTACAATAAAGAAATACTTTAATGATTTAAATCCAAATTTTATTGAAGACACTGAAGTTCACATAAAATTAAAATTACACTTTAGCTTATCCAATCGCGATAAATTTTATCTATATTCTTGCCTGTAATAAAACTAAGTGTCTCTCAATAAATCAGATGAGGTAAAACTTAAATAGTTGCTAAACACTCGAGGACAAGTTCTCTTATGGTTTACAGTCACGCGAGACCGCTAATTATGTAACAGGATTAATTTATTACCCCAAACTTATAAATGAAAGTCTTCAAGTTGAGTTTAAACGTAGTTTAAGCGATATCCAGTAGCATTAGCTTGGCAGAATCTTTGACTTTTGACGGCAGAATGATATTATCCTTGTTTTAAAAAAAAGTTATGACAGTTCTTTATTGAAATGTGAAGTTGCAAAAAGGTTGACGTATTAAGTTTTACATATCAACATAAATTTTTATTGGTATAAAAACATGGAACTCTGGTGATTGTTATACATATTTATACTTAGATATTAGTTTATTATTATTTAAAAAGTAGCATAAAATTGTAATGTTAAGAATAATATAGATGCCTGCTATATTCTCAAGCACCGCTTTTATGACAGTGCTTTGACAATTTCTTAGAATTGCTTACCATTTACGTGATTTTAAATTACTTGAAATATGGCAATCACGTTAATTCTTACGTAATTTTCTCTTTTCTCTTTCGATATCAGTAAACCATAGTGTTGTTATGTGCAATCACGCAAATGCATTCGAACGTAACGTTATGCGATGCATAATAACCGTTTTTTATAGCTTTGGTAAAATAACGTCAGAAAAACGATTAATGCGTGCACTCGTGATTTACGTTTCGCTAATTGCGAGACGTTTATTGCTTTATAAAACGTATTAATAGTATATTTTTTACTGTCACGCGATGAATTATGTAATTATTGCACTGAATTATCGATGTTTCGTGCGAATTTAACTTTAAGTTTCATTGCAAATATTTTTTAATTAATGTATTATTTCAAAATACATAATTACATACATTTTATTGTTCTTTAAAACGTGTCGTATTAATTTTTAAGAAATTATAAATAAACACGTGCTTAGTCTATCATTGTTTGAAAAGATTACAAGCACTTTTTGGTCAAACAATTTATCCTCTACCCTCGTTTTGATCTGCGGATGCAGCACGGCATTCACTTTCTCTTTTTCTAGGTTCAAAGTCAAAGTCAAAATGATTTATTTCAATTAGACCATTAAAGATGGTACTTTGGAAAAGCCAAAACTAGTTGCTCAGATAAGCATTACCTACTAAATAACATGATCACCACGTTACCGTGTTGGTGGTCAGTTCACGAAAAAAGATAATATGTACTAATAAAATTATTATAAATGCCTGTACGTATAAACTGTAAAGTCTATTTTGACAGTTTATAGCACTGTAAAAATGCGGTAGGTAATTATTTTTTTTAATTATAAATCAATCTTTGGATGTAAAGGTTTAGCTCTAATGTTAGCGGAAAGTTTTTGTATTGAAGCGGATGTTTTGGTACATCTGAGCCAATAAATGAAATAAGATAAAGAGTTGATTGATTACAAAAAATCTGTTTTCATCGATGTTGCAATAAAAACGTAAAACTTTATTATTATTAGTTTTACAGTTTTATAAACTGCATTTTACTGTGTAACTTTATAACTTATATTGATATAAGGTTTATTATGAATATGTGAAATGCAGTCCTATAATTATTATCTCGAGTTAAATGAACGTTGAAATCGTTTTCTTGTATCCCCGCTTACATTACGACCCAGGCTTTTTACATCGTAAAATCATACATTAAACTGTTCTTGATGTCTCCCGCCGCTGTTAATGAAAATTCATTTTAAATTATGTGGAAAAATCGTAATTGAGAACGAATTATGGGGCCATATGCCTCTGATGCGATAATGCTGTTTCGATCCTTTAATCAATGACGTATGTAGCGGAGAAGCAAGTCTTGCTTCTATTTCCGAATGGATATCAGCAGGTAGTACCTATTATAAAAAAGATTTTACGTCAAATCCCGAAACACTTTTTAAAACAAAGTTAATAAAAAAAAGTAAAGTAGGACCTTAAACACAGGTACTTATAGACAAACTGTAGGTGTATATAAGTACACATTTGCTCAATACTTTGGGGATACAGGAATGATGTTTTATGAAGATGGGTGGACACTACCAAATGCGTAGTTTTTTATCAATTCATGTTTTATGAGTAACGCATAAACATAGTAATGGATTTTATGTTCTGTGTACATTAAAGTTCTGTTTTATTCCGATACTAGATTCCTTATTAGCCATAATAACCGAGGCATTGAAATAAAAGTCCAAGCATTTTACGATACCCGCCATCTTTGCTTGGGTAAGGTAAACGGCCCAGTAACCGTTAAGTTTTGAACTTCGCCGACTTTGCAGGTCTGCTATGCTAAAACTAGAAGACTTACAATAATTATTTTTACATTTAAAGATAGTAAATTTATTCTTGTTTTTTATGATTACTATTTTCAAAATTAATATAAACGTTAATATACAATAATACAACAAAATCATTAAAAAGGGTCATTTGTACCAGTATCCGTTAGATTTGTACTAGTAATCGTTATATTGTCCCAGAATCCGGTATTTTTTACCGCAAATATGAACTCTATTGCTTGATATTAAAGTTCACATTATAATACGTATCCAAGGAAAATATATATTTTATAAAATATAAACGTTTTTAATAAAATCAGTCTTTATCAATATTATTTTCAGAAAAATTTACTTATATAAATTTCAATGTTATAATTAGAAAATTGGAACCAGGTAGGTATATAACCTACAAAGGTAAAATAAGGTATGAATTAACTTATGGCTAAACTCTGAATTTATGCTTGAATAACATTAAAGCCACAATTTCAATAGGTTTACCTGCGAAAAAAAAAACCTGTTAAAAACTTAACAATCTTAGAATGAGAATACAAATCTGGTAGTTTTTGTAAATACAGCTTGAATAATTTGTTAAAATGACACAAAATTAACAAACATCTTTGCAACAAACATTTGGAGATATACAATGAGATCATTATGATAAAATTATATTAATAGGCTTCCCCCTTAGTCTCGATCGCCTGTGCCCAACGGTGTGTCAGGTATACCAGAAGATCACCAGCCGACCTACCCTTGCGAAAGCCGTACTGCTGGTCACAAAGCATCTGGTGATCCTCTAAGTACCGAAGGAGCTGGCAGTTGATAATGGACTCCATTATCTTCGAGAAAAGGGGGGTAACGGCTATCGGTCTGTAGTTGGATGGATTTGAGCGGTCGCCTTTTTTAGGGATCGGGTGGACCAATGCTGTCTTCCATGATGTTGGGACAACGCCAGAAGAGTAAGAGAGCCGAAAAAGACGTGTTAAAACCGGTGCCAACTCTGGAGCGCACATCTTTAACACAATAGGAGGGATTCCATCAGGCCCACTTGACTTAGATATCGAGGGATACAAGTGCTAAACGCACTGCGCGTTGGTGGAACCGAATATCCGGCATACAGCCAACGAACCGCGGTATGGTAGGCGGCTCTTCTCCCCCGTCATCCAAAGTTGAGTTGGACGCAAAGAGTTTGCCCAGAAGATCGAGAGAAGACAGGCGCTCAAGCCTCTCACCAATTCTACCAATTTGCATCGACTTCGCCCTTGCAATGTCTCTTTTGAAGGACCTAGAGGCAAAGTTATACTTCTTTTTTAATGCGCTGGTATTTACATCCCTTGCCGCCACCGCATCAGCCCAGGCTCGATAGGCTTCCTGCTTCCGACGAGAGGCCTTTTTGGAAGACGAACCGAACCAAGGTCGAAATTTGCCACTAATGGGGACTACAGAGGATGGAATGAAAAGTTCCATACCCTGCAGCACCACATCAGCAACAAAATCAGCAGCGGCGTTGGGATCATTCGGCGAGAAGCAAACCTGTCTCCAAGGGTAGGACGTAAAGAAGGACCGCATCCCATCCCATTCTGCTGACTTGTAGTGCCACACACGGCGGCTACGTACAACTCGCGATCGCGACGAGCACATGAGAGGCACTGTACTCCGGACAAGGCAATGATCCGACGAACCAAGCGGGGCGGATGAGAAGTCAGCCGAAGATCCAGCATTGAAGGCTTCTGGCTCTCCACATCTGGGATTCGCGTGAGCGTGGTGACCAGTTGTGTCAGGCCATAATATGTTCTTATGTCAAATAATTAAACGGAACCTGAGATACCTACGGCTTGACCTCTCTAATGTATAGAGACCCATAGCCACAGCAAGTAAGAGCTGACCCACTGGTCAGCTCTTGCTGATTAAAAACTGATACCAGTCAACGACTCAATGTTTGAGCACATGATGTGTTTGTATACCCAAAACTACCTTCAGCTGAGTTTTTATTACAATAAGGCATTTTAAAATGTCTGTTTTGAGTACTATCTTGTATGAAAGGTGCGTGGTATCAGGGGTATAGTTATAGGCGTAATCATTTAGAAATAATACAGAAAAAAGAAAAAAGGAATCCAATCCATGTGGTTTTAAAAGAACGTACACAGTCATTTCAATTGAAGTCAAAGGAAAATAAGCTCTTACTTAAGGCAATAAGAATCATTACGGATTTAGGTGCAACTGTTAATATACGTCCTAGTACCCGGCAGATCTTTATACCACAGTTTCAAAGGAAAAAGAGACCTATTGCAAGGAAATAAGGATACAATAACGGGTATCGGTACAATGGATATTACCGGTATGATGCTTGTACCAATATCCGGTAGAAAATGGAAAATATATGCCGGTTGCTGGGTCAACTAGGGATTAGTGCGTACCAATAAATGTGACATGCAAAAATAAATACTTCTCAATTAGATTCACCATAATTTATAGTTTATATCGTTAGATAGTTCACTTAAATATTTCAATAAATTAACACCCTTACCGTATGGTCATCCTTAGCAGCATGCCAAGCTGAATAGTACGACGGGGTGATCTCGCAGTTTAGAGACCGGACCTCCAATTTTCTTAATATTTTTGGAGAGCACACTTTTATGGTTACACAGTTTTGCCACCATAAAACTTTTTGATCAGTGTTGCAATTATTATTGTACAAAATATTACCAAGAATGTGTTACAATTTACAAACTTTAATTTGTGCTTGGTAGAAAGGTGGAAAACAAAAAAAACTATCTAGTTACCGGGTATTGGGACGCTGCCGGAAATACGTACTTCTACCTTATTGGGATATCTTTATTTTATACTAGCTTCTGCCTGAGACTTCGTCCGCGTAGCGTGATGATATATAGCCTATAACCTTCCTCGATAAATGGCCTATCTAACACTGAAAGAATTTTTCAAATCGGACCAGTAGTTCCTGAGATTAGCGCGTTCAAGCAAACAAACAAACAAACAAACTCTTCAGCTTTATATATTAGTAAGTATAGATTAAGAACTGAATAAAAAAAAACTTCTAAAAATTACTTTAAATTGAAAAAAATTAAGAAGAATATTTTTATATTATAATTTTTTTTTGAATATTTATTTTTAAAAAGATTGAATTTAAAAAAGTATCTAAGTATTATAATATGACGTTTAATATACCTACCTAATTTTATTCACATGAAATTGCCGAAAGTATGGGTACCAATTCTTTTCGATCGACTTGTCAATTCCGCACGCTGTAATTATTTCTGACCTTTTATTAAATGCGGGTTTTCATTATAAATGTTATTAATAGTGTAATAATAATCGGGGGACAATATATTGGCCTGTGTTCGAGGCGTCTTACCTTTGTACCTGAAGTTGCTTTAATTAATTATACCTGACACCGAATATGTTGGCTTGTGAGGTAATTTTTATACAGAAAATATCGATAAAAAATTAACTGTGGGAGAGCCATACTTTGACACGAATGGGCCGGCTCGACCGGAGTGATACCGCGGATTTAAAATAGCGTGAAACAACGTTTACGTTGTGTTTCGTTGAGTGAGTGGAGATTCTGGACGCACAAACCTTTTTAAAAGGCCTGCAACGCAGTTGCGACTCCTGTCGAGTAGCGGGTACCCATTGGCGGCGGTATCGCTTACCATCAGGCGATCTGTCTGCTCGTTTGCCCCCCTATGCCTTAAAAAATGTCATCAACATCAGCCTATACTAGTGCACTGCTGGACATAGGCCTCATCCAATGTGCATATCGCCTCCCCCAATAGAAAATGTATTATTTATTTATTTATACACGATTTCTGTTACTCTGAACGTTAAATCAGAACTAATTGAGTATCGTTAATGAAATCGCTTCGAGGCAAAGATTTTCTCGTTCTGCCTATTATGTCAATCACGTCAACTGCCATTTTCTATCGCGTCGATCACTGATTGCGAGATTGTCAACCTCCACACGAAAGATACTTTGTAGTAATTAAACGCAGTTCCATCTCAATGAATATTCAACACTTTATTGATGTTAATAAAAGGATTTTCTACTTTTTTTTTATAAAGCACCGGGCCCTGAGCGTCGTTGATCGATCGCGCGTGGATTGACTCATTAATTTACTTAGTATTTTATATTTTCTGATACCCCTTCGAGTTTTTAATATAAAGAAGTATCAATAGCAAGATTATCAGTCTAGATAAAAATATCGTGAACGAGAATCGATTTATTAAAAATATTTCTTTATTAATTTTGTTGATGCCAAGTCTTTTAGTGTCATAAAATGACACTAAAAGACATTTGATTACATGAAATGACATTTTTATTGACACAATACATGACAGTATTGTGTCAATAAAAATGTGGTTGCGATATTGACACTAGTTGAATTTCTAAGCCTGCTAGAGCATTCATTCTTGAATAAAGAAAAACTTAATTTTCGCCTGGGTCATTTCCATTCTTATCTGTCAATCAAGTCTAGTATTTATTAATTTATCGTGGTAGTTTGGTAAATTTTAACTTAGTCCTTTATTTGGCCATGTGGAAAACTACACGGTACATATTATACACTGCGACCAATAATTATATTGCGTGCCCTGCTCTCGATATATATTTAAACAAGCAGCTCTCATCATTCACTGGCAACTCTGCGCAATTTTAGAAGTAGCTAAAAATTTGCTTAATCTGTGCTCGGTGAACGCTTTCATTCTTTTCGTTTGCGCGGCAACTGATTCTGCGTTTCTCTGTGTTTATTTTAATTAAAGTGTATTTTAATATAATTTCAACCAAATCTATGCCTAAACGGCAACATAAAGAAGTTTTACAAAAGTTAGACGATAAATGAAATGTCGTCTTAAAATTATAAGCCGAATAAAGTGTCGTCATAAAGCGGAGTACCTAGCGTCGTTGGAACGGAGATAATAATTATATTGCGTGCCCTGCTCTCGATATATATTTAAACAAGCAGCTCTCATCATTCACTGGCAACTCTGCGCAATTTTAGAAGTAGCTAAAAATTTGCTTAATCTGTGCTCGGTGAACGCTTTCATTCTTTTCGTTTGCGCGGCAACTGATTCTGCGTTTCTCTGTGTTTATTTTAATTAAAGTGTATTTTAATATAATTTCAACCAAATCTATGCCTAAACGGCAACATAAAGAAGTTTTACAAAAGTTAGACGATAAATGAAATGTCGTCTTAAAATTATAAGCCGAATAAAGTGTCGTCATAAAGCGGAGTACCTAGCGTCGTTGGAACGGAGATAATAATTATTCTTCATGAAATAAAAGTGACAAGTTGTCTTGTGATTACACCGGTATGGCTACTGGCTCTCGTAGCAGTTTAAAGCCGCAAGAGTTTCCATAACCTTCGGAGGTACCGGTTGACGCGGGTGGTGTACGTGATACACTGACGTGCTCATTGGACTCGGGGCGTACACGAGATGTACACACGAGATCTCTTACTCTTATGTGGAGCCCGTGAGGCTCCAATAAGCAGTTTTATCAATCACATGTAAGTGCCTACAATGTTTTTTCATGGGTATGTTGATTTAAATAATAGGTTACCTATACCTACTTACTGCAGATTACAATAACATGTAAGTCTTGTGCTGATCACAATTCGAAGGAGTGCATATAATAATTAAAACGAGTAGGTACATATGGTTCTAGAAGAACACAAAACTCACTGGAGTTTTATGCTCTAGGAGACACAATGTCATGCTAGATAAACCTACATCTTGGTTTGTTTCAATTTTCACCTATAAATAGGGCACGGCCACCCTTGAGGGCCCCAATGCCCAATGATCTAAAGACACCACAAAATCTTGTGGAACAGATCCCGGTTAGACAATATCCACAGGTTTCTGTTTTGTTAAGCAACAATATTGTCAGTATAGACAAGGATATTGAGTTGAATAAATACATAATATGCAGTATAACAATAACAATGTAAATTCATCTCACTAAGGGTACATAAAAGATATACTTTGTGAATTTTGTGATGGATCCTGACTGACATTTTGCCCTAACAAAAATAATGAGAATTCTAGTTCTCCCTATATGTGATAATTAGTTTTTATATGTTGTGAAATAGTAAAAGACCACTGTAAGCATCTATAGAATGCCTGTGTGACAAGATGTTTTGAAAACCTGCCATTAAAAGCGACCAGTTCTTCAATAAGCTTACAACCAATTGTAAGTGAAACCCACAACTACCCATTACTATTGAAGGACATGAATCTTCAATACAGGCTGGAACACCAGCATTGTGCACAAGACCAACATTGTGTGCAAGAAATGGCCAACTTAGCCATAGTGGTAAGTCATGCCGGAAGGCTAACACATTTTTTACCTCACTGCAGGATAGCATGCAATGTTAAGTGTATTACTTAACCATGTTAAAGGATACTCAATTACCTTTGTAATCAAGTCTCATAAGACCGTGTGCCATTACTGTCTTCAGGAAAATCAGATGAGCTATCGACTTTGGCCAACTTTAGCTTTCATTTCCCATTATGATACAACAAACTTTAGTATCAGAAAAATAACATCTCAGAAGAATGCTGTCAAATAAAGCTTTATTTCCATTTGGAAATGACATTACATACCAAAAAGTTATTGGAAAACCACATTTATTAGTAAATGTTTATTCAGAATATAGTATTGCCTATATTGTTATAATAAAGTAATTCCTACATTGGGTTGCTCAGATGCGTAATAATTTTACAAGATGGGGACATTACAAGACAATCAATACATTAATATGTATAGAATCTGGTTATTAATATAAAGTATTCCTTATATTATATACATGGAGATGAGATGATATGATTATAGAAACTTTAGCTCTAGAAATGCTTAGAATTTATCAGTAAAAAATTCCAGTTATCATTGTCTTGATAATTTCTTAGCTCCTGTATGATATCTACCAAAAATATGTCATTATAATAATATTTAGCAATATTTATTGCAGCTTGCCCAGCACCAAATTCTGGGCCACACTGAATAGGTACATTATACACAAGATAAGATAAACTAAAATGTTGTAATAAAATTCCTGTTTATTATAGGAGTACCTATCATGTAAAATAGAAGTATTGCATAACTTATGTATTATGACATAGCATTTACTTGGTAAAGTCTATATCACCTAATCCAGTGCTGTTTGTGTCAACAAGCATCCAGTTTGACAAGTAGTTCAACCTTTCAACTATTATATTGGTCTAATTGAAATAAATCAATTTTGACCTAGACTTTGAAGCCCATGGATTTTGCAAAAAATGTGGACAAGCAACCGAAAATCATTTAACCAATCCAGGTTAGGTTGTAACATTTGTATAGTGCATAAATTCCCTTATGTGCATACCATTGATTTTAGAAAAGATAAGAGGTGTAGGTAGTAACAATACCTACATCATATATAAGATATTTATATAGTTTTTTATTTTTTTTGTGCATGTTAAGCAACATCATAAATCATCCTATTGTATAACAAGACATAGGTGTCATGATGTGTCTTAAACCCTAGTAAATTTTGTAATAAACATTTCATTTATTATACATAGACATTTCTATGTTCATTTAAATTGCCTTGGCCACATTCATATGGCAGTAGTGCAAAGGGTTAACACATGCTAGCACATTTTGGTCACAGGACATCATTAAAAATAAAGTTTATTTAGTTCTTTTATTTTTAAACAAGAGAACTACATAATGAACCCAGAAATATGGTATTTGACCTGGAAAAGATTCTGGTTGTTGCTTGTTACACCTTACACCAATGTTTATATAGTAGTGATAATTACATTTATTCAGAAAATATTATACTGATAAAAATATTGAGTCTTTGAACAGTTTGTACTTATCAAAGTTCACATTTATAAGGAGAATTTAGATACAAATAGGTACATACCTACATTGTTTAGAACTACAATATTAGGTGCCTCTACTAGGATAAAGCTGGGCTAGACTCATAATAAATAAATGCATTGCCTTAGTCTTCTGGAAACATTTAAAGCCAATGAATATTGAAACTTTCACTTGGACTTGGATATATTATCTTTTCTTTGTTTTGTTATGGTGTCCTTCCAAACACCTTTTGATTAGAAGATTTAGAACAAACTGATAATCTCACCAAAAATAAAGGTTACAGTCTTCCTACAGAAACCTCATCCACCAACAATTCTCATTGCCAGAAATCCCAAACTTTTTCAAAGTATTCTATAGCCTATGTTAATCTGGAATAATGTAACATTCAAACCGTGAAAGAAATTTTGGAATAGGCCCAGTATTTTTTGAGCCAATTCGTTACAAACATATGTACATACAAATCTTTCCTCTTTATAATATTAACATAGATAAGCACCTATAGTATATGGCGAACCCATTCTCAGGGAGATCTCCTCTATCCATACCAGGTATTAAGTAGGTATTTTATGAAAAAATCATTGGATTTGCGGCTGCCTATAGACTGTCCGTCATAAGTCAGTTTCATCCTTGCTTTAAAATTGGGGGGGAATGTTCGTAAGGGAGTCTCTAGGGAATGTATAAGTCCAAACTAATATTGGTAAATATCAATATATATATATGTAGGACTGTGCCAAACAAAGTTCTATATTCATATTTTACTGTAAATTACATTTTTAAATGATTATTTAAAAAGTGTTTTTGTGGCAAGGGGTTGTTCAGATATGGAATGAAGTTCCCTGTATTAAGCACAACAGATATGGAATGAAGGGTGTGCTGATATAATCATTACCACTTATCTATAATCTAGATGTGATGAATGGCCCATTCGCCCAGTGAAGGGAAAATTGTGTGATTAGAAAGTAGTGTAGAGTACAGCTCTGAAATTTTAATGTAATTCTTTTAAAAGTACCTATCTACCTTACTATAACTATGTTTTACATCGTCAAATAAAGTATTCTTCAAAGTTTTATTCGAGTCAGTATTATAGATACCAGAGCCATACTGGAACCTGGTAGGCGCCATGTCTTTACATTCAGGACTATGACAAAAGAAATTTCATAAGCTGTAATCACACAGACTGCTGGTCGGCCTTTTAACTTACGAATATTTATAACTATTTAGTTATAAATAGTTATGATTGAAACTGACCGATTCACGATTCAGCAGATTTATATTGATTTGATATGATATTAATTCTGATATTTTAATAACATTTTGTTATTGTTTATCCTGTGCTTAATCCAGAATTATTACTTAGTACTTAATATCAGGCACTGATCTTGCTGATTCATGCCATATGTAGTCCTACTACGAAATTCATTATTCTCCAACAATTAAGAATGATCATTAACATTTATTTTCAAGTTCCAGGTACCTACCGTAAATACTATCTAAGGGAATCAGTTTCTTACATATTTAATAAAATGATTGATGAACCCTGACCCTCTGGAGGGTCACAGCAATTGTAGCTGGTCGGCTTTGTGTTAGCTAATTGGTCCTTAACAGAAAGTCAAGAGACTGATATGTTTTAAAATAATGCAATGTGATTATAACAGATTTATTTTACAGGAATACATGCTATGCTTTCGGCTTATCTCAAATTTACCAATACTCTAAACATCTGCTTGTTTAAATATATATCGAGAGCAGGGCACGCAATATAATAAATGATCAAACGAACTTACCTGTTGTGAAGTTCGATCATTATTATATGAGTGTTTAACCTACTTAGACGTTCTGTCAAGTTTTTATATTACGACCTACATTGTCAGTGATTTTTAAATATTCAAACAGTTCTAAATAAACCAGAGTAACGATCACACGTCTTATCATTTGAGCACCCTTCCACATGGCAAAATAAACCTTAATACTATCAACATATGGTCCACCGAGCCGGATATTTTAACTTTGACGAGTGAGATGTCATGTGGAAAAAATGAAGGCGATTTTTTCTGTAAAAAAATGAGAACTCAAATTTCTTTCAACGATCAACAATTTAATATTGTATTTAGGAGAGATATACGTTGATGGATTGAGATAATTACAATTGTGATTGTGTTAAAACGTGAGTGAGAAATATATACATACATAACGAGAATATTTACACAAAATACAACATGGAAGAGCTTTTTACAATACAAGAGGAATTATTCATGAACCTTAAGAAAGCCGAACGGAATTTTAAAAAAACGCCTAAAGAGAGAATTAAACGGCCCTACTTGGAAACGAGATTAGAGATACTTGAGCTACAATATACAGAATTCAAAACGGGTCATAAGGCAATTATTTCAAAGGCTTCGAAAGAGAGGAAGGAAGCCTATTTCACCGAGGACTATTACGAGAATTTTGAGGAGCTATACGTTCAATACAGAAGTAGTTTACGAGAGGCTTTGCAACCATTTTTGACGCCGCCTAAAACTCAATTGGCGACGTCCACGAATCCTGGTAATCATGAAAACAGTTATGGTGATGTGAAATTACCTAGAATTCATCTTCCTACGTTTGATGGAAAATACGAAGATTGGCAGATGTTTTTCGACATGTTTATGACACTGATTCATAAAAACAAAAACCTATCGCTTGTGCAAAAACTGCAATATTTGAAGAGCAATCTTACTGGTGAGCCTCAAACCCTGATACGTAATTACACCACCACTGAAGCCAATTATGAGGAGGCCTGGAACCAGTTAGTTCGACGTTACAACAATAAAAAATACAACTGCAACGCCGTTTTAAAAACATTGTTTTCGCAAAAGAAGATTACTATTGAGTCAGCTAGTGCAGTGAGACAACTATTAGATAATACGTCGTCTTGCTTAACATCACTGCGGAATATGGGAGTAGAAACAGAGAACTGGGACATTATACTAGTATACATAACGGTAGCGAAGTTGGACATTGAGAGTATAAAACAGTGGGAACAGAGAAGCCAGTCCGATGAGTTAGCCACATGGAGTCAATTGAAACAGTTTTTAGAGACGAGATTTCGATCAATTGAGATGATCAATTATTCAAACACATATCGCACAACACAACAAACGAAACCAGTGGTAAAATCAAACTCGTTTCATGTATCTACAGAGAATGAGACAAAGGCGAAATGTGCTATGTGTAGTGAAGATCATTTTATATACACCTGCAAGCAGTTTAGTTCAATGCCAACAAAAGAGAGACAAGAATTTGTTGCGAGCAATAAGTTGTGTTTCAATTTGTTCAAGACAGTGCCATCTACCCCGTCCGATCGTAACCAGGCGCATCACTGCAGCGGTTTGCGAAACGTGTAGTCATTTACCTACTAACGCCATCTATAGTATCTTTTATGGTACCTCCGCGTTTTCGCATATAATTGGACAATCCAATATTTTCTGTCTTACTCTTTTTTGTCTCTGTCTATCAATATTCGACACGATTCAGTTGACTGTGCCGGTCAACAAAATTATTGTAAATTCACCAATAAACGTTTTAAATAAGTAACAAAAGGCGAAGTAATTTCAAGACCCGAACAATCCTGCACCAACATATTTTGGACCTTCGACACCGGATTGAGAACTCCAGAAACTCGTGCCCAGTGTGCTGACGAGTAGGAGTAGACTTGGTGTTTGGAGTACGCTGAAACGCAACGGTCAGGTCTTTGTTCCCGTCTATCCACCTCCTAAATCGATTTGAGTTTAAAGCTGTGTATTATTCGCGTTACAGTGATCGTTGATTCTTACCTACCTGCCTACATACCTACTTCGCGCGTGGGCATAATAGGCGCGCTGCAGGGCGCTGGCTGGTGATACTTGCACGTGAGTACCTTTTCGCTTTACCTACACGTAGGCTACCAAAATGCCAGATCCTGTTCAAAAGTTGTGTAATGAAAACCTAAATGATCTCAAAAAACAAAGGGGAAATCTCAAGGGCAGATTGACGCAATTTAAGAAGTTTATAGAATCCTTCGATGGCGCTTCTCTAAGTAAAATGCAAGCCGCGGAAATGAAATTGCGTATTCAGTCGGCCACTGATATATTCCAAAGATTTAATTATGTTCAAAGTGAAATAGAGTTACGTTTATCTGATGACGAAATGGTCAGTAATTTTGAATACTTAGAATCAGTAGAATCTTTATATTTTAGCACAATGGCGATTGCGAATTGTTTAGTTGATAATGCGGAGATTGGTGACAAGTCCCATAGTGCTCACGAAATTCAAGTCACACGTAAACCATTACATATTAAATTACCCGATATTAAGTTGCCTGTATTCGATGGGTCATACGATCACTGGCTCGAATTTAAGAATTCATACGTTACCATGATTCATAAACGTTCAGATTTAGACGAAATACAAAAATTCCACTATTTACGGTCGTCACTTAGTGGTAATGCACTGCACGTAATCGGTGCTTTAGAGTTCACGCCCGAGAACTATATTCATGCATGGGAGCTTCTAGAAAATCGATATCATAACCCTAGGTTATTGACCAACAATCATTTAAAATCCTTGTTTAACATTACGAGTATAAAACAAGAATCACCTTCTCAAATTAGGAAACTAATAGACACGGTTTTAAGAAACCTACGGGCTCTTAAAACGTTAGAAGAACCTACGGAATCGTGGGATACCTTAATAATTTACCTTATTGTCACCAAGCTTGACAGTACCACTGAACGTGAGTGGGAAGATCATAAGGGTTCCATGGCTTCTAGTTCACAAGGTCATTCTAGCGCAAAGGTCAAATTGGAAGATCTGTTGTGTTTTCTTAGAAATAGGGCTGACATGCTGGAAATGGTAAATGCTAATCATATTAAGGTAAAGGAAACATCTGTGCCTAACGAAAATAAAAAATATCATAATACGAGCAAAGGTGCAAGTCATACTCATACCTACATTTCCAGTTCTAATGAAAACACAACAAAAAACCGATATAATAATTTTAAAAAACGTAATTGTACATTATGTAATAAAAATCACGCACTTTATACGTGTATTAGTTTCTTAAATATGCAAATAAAAGATAGATTAAAATTCGTAGATGATAAAAAACTTTGTCCCAATTGTTTACGAGCAGGACATTCAGTGGATGATTGTTTTTTTGGTCCGTGTAAACAGTGTCAGCGTAAACATAATAGTTTGCTACATTTAGGTAAATATGATACGGAACAGAGCGTGTGTGTGCGTAACGACGAGTCGTCGAGTGGGCCGAGCGTAATGCACACCAAGACGTCTACGGGCATGCATTCTTTATCAGTTACTAATACTAGTTCGCAAGATTCCTTTGATTGTAATGATAATGTTAACAATTTGTATAATTTAATAGACACTGTTTTACTTTCTACAGCCTTAGTGGAAATCGCTGATAGGGACAATGTTTTTCATACAGCTCGTGCATTACTAGATAGTGGAAGCCAGAATAGTTTTATTACGGAGAAGTTAAGTAAACGGTTAAACTTACCTTATATACAGTCCACTCTTCAAATTTCGGGTGTAGGGCAGTCAGTCATGCAGTCGAAATATTCATGCGACGTTTTTATGCGGTCGAAAATAAACGATTATTGTGCAAGGTTTCGATGCTTCGTCTTGCCAGGTATAACAGCCAGTTTACCCTCGATGAGCATAGATTCCCAGCTTATACGTATTCCTAATAATATACGACTCGCGGACCCTAACTTTAATGTACCTTCCGACATCGATTTGTTGATTGGTGCCGACAAGTTTTGGGACCTTTTAGACGAAGATAAAATACGTTTATCAAGTGGGCCATTCCTACAAAACTCTAGGGTAGGATGGTTACTTTCTGGTCCCATTTACACTAGGAACTTGCGCATTAATCAGGTCCAGTGTAACTTCACCCAGAGCATTGATGCGCAGCTCAGGCAATTTTGGGAACTAGAAGAGATACCTACTTCAACTTACGCTCTCACAGATGACGACCGTAAGTGTGAAGAATTATTTATTAAAACGACTAAACGAGAAATTAGTGGCCGATTTTCGGTACGTATACCTCTAAAACAATCCGCTGATTCACTCGGCGACTCATATACGTTAGCCAAGAGGCGTTTTTTATCACTTGAGCGTAAACTCGAACGTTTACCTGAACTTAAACGTATGTATTGTAATTTTATGCGAGAGTATAGTGAGTTAGGTCATATGTCAAAATTATTATCGTGTTGCCAACCTAATTTTTATCTTCCTCATCACGGCGTTGTTAAGGAGAGTAGCACAACCACAAAATTACGCGTAGTGTTTGATGCTAGTGCCGTGACGAGTTCTAATAAATCGTTAAACGATATTCAATTGTCAGGACCCGCATTACAAAATGATATAGTTTCAATCTTGTTACGATTTAGACAATACAAGTACGTAGCGTGTGCGGACGTAGAGAAAATGTTTAGGCAGGTTCTTATACAACCTGACCAAAGATCCTTACAATTGATATTATGGCGTGAAAACCCTACAGATCCTTTAGATACTTATCAGTTAAATACGGTAACGTATGGGACCGCATCGGCCCCATACTTGAGTATGAGATGTATTCGACAATTGGCGTTAGAATGTAATAATGACGTCATCAGACGCGTCATTATGCAGGATATATTCGTCGACGATTTAATTACAGGTGATGATGATCTAAATAATTTAATACAAATCTGCGATAAAACTTCTAAGGTGTTACAGTCAGGGTGTTTTAATTTGCGTAAGTGGACCTTTAATTCAGACATTTCACAAGACATGTCGAGTGAACAATTTATAGGCGAGCATGCGCAAACTAAAACACTCGGATTAGGCTGGCACAACCTTAGTGATGAGCTATATTTCACTACTAGGATTGATTATAATTTTAATGAGTCGAATTTAACTAAGCGTATGATATTATCAGTCATTTCACAAATATATGATCCACTAGGACTTCTTTCGCCAGTAGTCATAACTTCAAAAATATTATTACAAAAATTGTGGTTAAATAAAATTGATTGGGATACTCCCGTCACTCCTGATATTGTTCACACATGGAAACATTTTATTTATACGTTGAGGTTTTTACAGGAATTACGTATTCATCGTCAAGTAAGAAGTGAGCATACTCAGTATACGGAACTCCACATATTCTCTGACGCATCCCAAAGCGCATACGGTGCTTGCGCCTATGTGAGTACCTATAGTGATAACTCGGAAATAAGTGTAAATCTATTATGCGCTAAAAGTAAAGTCGCACCTTTAAAGTCTATAAGTATTCCCCGGTTAGAACTTTGTGGTGCGTTGGTAGGGGCAAAACTATATAAAAAAATCATTGAGTCACTTAGATTAAAATTTAGTAAGGTATATTTTTGGACAGATTCTACAATCGTCATGGGTTGGGTAAAAATGTCACCTCATCTACTTAAGACATTTGTCCAAAATCGAGTGACTGAAATAAATGAGCTCACAGGGGATTCAATATGGTTACACGTTGATAGTAAAAACAACCCAGCAGACTTATTGTCTAGGGGTCTTAGTCTAGATTTGTTAAGAGATTGTGAGTTATGGTGGCATGGCCCATCGTATTTACGAAATTTAAGTTATTGTAATCAGGTTGTAGATCATACTACAGATATTAATAATTTACCAGATATAAAGTCTAAAGCGTTAAATTTACATACCACGTCATGTCATGATTTTATTGATTTTCAACGTTATTCGTCATTCTGTAAACTAAAACGTATAGGTGCGTACATTCTTAGGTTTATACACAATACACGGATGCCGCACGATTCTTGTAAAAAAACCGGTTCCTTATCTGTAGACGAATTGAATGAATCGCTTCGCATGTTAGTGCGCATAGTGCAGATGCAATCGTTTCCTGATGCTTATCATCACTTAGTTAATAATGTGCCTATGACAAATAATAAACAATTTAATCGTATTTTAGGACTTAATGTTTTTTTAGACGACCATAAAATAATAAGAGTCGGTGGCAGACTGTGTAATTCTACAAAATTTAGTTACGATAAAAAACATCCTATTTTATTATGTTGTAAACATTACTTTACTGTTCTCTTATTCAGGCAAGAACATAAACGATTATTACATGCAAGTCCTCAACTTCTTATAGCTACTGTGCGGGAAGTTTGGTGGCCATTGAGTGCTAGAAATTTGTCAAGGAAAATAGTACGAGAATGTATGACGTGTACACGGATTAAAGGTAAATCCTTAACACCTATAATGGGTAACTTACCGTCGGAGCGCCTCGAACCTGGTTTCCCTTTTATATATACCGGCGTTGACTACGCGGGCCCAGTGTACGTACTAAACCGGAAGGGGAGGGGTGCATGTTTGACAAAGGCATATGTGTGTTTGTTTATATGCTTCACCACGCGTGCTATACACTTGGAACTTGTGACCAGTCTCTCTACAAATGATTATATTTTGTCATTAAAACGATTTATTAGTAGACGAGGTAAACCGAAGATAATTTTCTCTGATAATGGGAAAAATTTTGTAGGGGCTGAAAAAGAATTTCCTTTGTTTTTAAAAAATAATTTAACGTCAATTACAGAGTACGCCGCTGAGGACGGCATTCAATTTAGTTTTATCCCGCCTTATTCTGCGCATTTTGGAGGTCTATGGGAGAGTGGGGTGCGATCGTGCAAGTACCATCTTAAACGTATGCTAGGGAACGCGAGATTAACATACGAGGAATTTAGCACGGCTTTAACTCAAATCGAAGCCGTCCTAAATTCCCGACCTATGTCACCTATGTCCACAGATCCTACAGATTTCACTCCTCTCACCCCCTCCCACTTCCTCATTGGCCGACCACTGACAGCTCCAGCATCTGATGACCTGACTGGCAGACCACCGATGAGGCTGTCTCGCTACGATAGGATTGAGCAACTCCGTCAAAACTTCTGGCAGCGCTGGTCCACGGAGTACATTGGAGAGCTACAACTGCGGACCAAATGGAAGCTGAAACAGGATGAACTAAACCTCGACAGTCTAGTCCTTATTAAGGAGGACAACCTGCCACCACTGAAATGGCGGCTAGGCCGTATTATACGTGTGTTCCCAGGAAAAGACGGTGTATCCCGAGTGGCCGACATCCGCACCAGTTCCGGGACTACTCGACGAGCGTTTTCAAAGATCTGTCCGCTACCCCTGCAATCGGAGGACGGCCACACTGCATGAGTTGGAGCATTATGTTGGAAACTTGGAATGCGAGGTTTCCAAGGCCGGGAGTATGTTCAAGACAGTGCCATCTACCCCGTCCGATCGTAACCAGGCGCATCACTGCAGCGGTTTGCGAAACGTGTAGTCATTTACCTACTAACGCCATCTATAGTATCTTTTATGGTACCTCCGCGTTTTCGCATATAATTGGACAATCCAATATTTTCTGTCTTACTCTTTTTTGTCTCTGTCTATCAATATTCGACACGATTCAGTTGACTGTGCCGGTCAACAAAATTATTGTAAATTCACCAATAAACGTTTTAAATAAGTAACAAAAGGCGAAGTAATTTCAAGACCCGAACAATCCTGCACCAACACAATTGTCTCGCCCCATCGCATGCTGTCATGAAATGTCGTAATCGAGTAAGTTGTAAGAGATGTGGACGGAGACACCATACATTACTACATTTTGACAAGATAACAACACCGAGTGACAACTCAGCGTCAACATCAACTGACCAACAACCTTGTGGATCAAAAGAGGTCAACATTGTTACAAACTTTTCTAGAGGATATACAGAGGTTAATACTGTTTTGCTAGCGACTGCAAATATCAAGGTAACATCTAAATATTATAATAGTAAACACACCGTAAGAGCTTTGATTGATCAGGGCAGTCAGGCATCCTTTGTCACGGAAGCTATTGTACAATTGTTAGGCTTAGTACGAAAACCAGTAAATGGCTGGGTGTCAGGTTTGGGAGATGGTCGCACAAAAATAAAATACATGGTTTCGTTGCTTATAGAGTCTTGTCATAATTCTGATCATTATATACATATTAATGCATTTGTTCTTAAAACATTAACATCTTTTTTACCTACAGCTGACCGTGAACCTCTTAACTGGGAAGAAATTGAGGGACTGTCATTAGCTGATCATGCATTAAATAATACAGGTAAAATTGATGTGTTACTAGGCGCAGATGTTTACAGCGAGGTCTTGCAAAACGGAGTCCTCAAACATCCTACAAAAAATATTATTGCGCAAAACACAATATTTGGGTGGATTCTTTCAGGTAGAGTCTCACATAAATTACCAAGCAAGGTCATTGGTATGCATGTAAGTGTAGCATCACATGACAATGTGCTTCGACAATTTTGGGAGATGGAGAATGAACCACAAAAACTAGAGAGAGAATTTACCAAGAGCGAGAAGATGTGTGAAGAATACTTTAACCAAACTACCAAAAGAGATAGAGAAGGGAGGTATGTAGTTAGGCTACCTTTCTCCACACCTGATTTAAAATGCGTGTACAATAATTCTATGAAAATAGCTTTGAGAAGACTATTAAATCAGGAAAAACACCGATTGAAAAATGACGAATTAGGGAAGGAGTACAATAAAGTAATTGAGGAATATTTAACCCTAAATCATATTGCAGAAGTTCCTGAGAGTGAAATAGGAAATGCAAGGTCTGTTTATCTTCCGCATCATGCAGTTGTGAAAGAAGAAAGAACGACTACGAAGGTCCGAGTTGTGTTTGATGCATCATGTAAAGGAGACAACAATACTTCACTAAATGACGAGCTGTTAGTGGGACCAAAATTACAACAGGATCTGCGTCATATCTTAATGAGGTGGCGACTTCATAAGATAGTAGTTGTTGCAGACATTGTAAAAATGTACAGAATGGTTCGAGTAGCGGAAGAAGATTCAGATTTTCAACGATTCTTGTGGAGATTTTATCCAAACGATCCTGTGAAACATTTCAAAATATTACGTCTTACTTTTGGTACAGCATGTGCTCCATATTTAGCTGTGAAATGTTTACAACGTCTTGCTGAAGATGAAGAAGCTAAATATCCACTTGCCGCCAAAATAGCTAAGGTAGATTTCTATATGGATGATTTAATGACTGGATTTCAAACTATAGAGGAAGCTATTACAATGTATGACGAGATGAACAATCTAATGAGGAGTGGAGGATTTGTACTACAGAAATGGAGTAGTAACTATAAGGAGTTTTTAAAATATATTGGCATAACTGATAATGAGAAGAACCCAACAACAGAAGTTAAAATCAACAATGTAATGAAGGTTCTTGGAGTAGGTTGGAATAGAGACTCAGACACCTTTGAATATATTCTTAATATACCTGAGCAAGAAGAATACACGAAACGACAAGTGCTGTCAGATATAGCGCGGTTATACGATCCGTTGGGGTGGATATCTCCAGTAGTTGTCGTGGCAAAGAGTTTTATACAAAAGCTGTGGCAATCCTACCTTGAATGGGATGACAAACTACCAGAGAACCTTACAAAGGAGTGGTTAACATTCCGAGGCAGTTTGAGCGATCTAAAAGAGATCCACATACCGAGATGGGTAAACACTACAAAAACTTGTGATATACAGTTACATACCTTTTCCGATGCTTCGAAAACCGCTTTTGCAGGCGCAGTCTACATACGTATTACGAATACTGATGATAAGTCATTTGTACATTTACTAACAGCTAAAACGAAAGTAGCTCCATTGAAAGAAATGTCAATTCCGAGACTTGAGCTTTGTGGAGCTGTCCTGGCAGCAAAACTTATTTTTGAAGTATCTCAAGTCTTGAACGTGCCAAAACAAAATTTATATGGATGGACAGATTCTACAATAGTGCTGGCTTGGCTTAAAGGAGGTTCAAGTCGATGGGCTACATTTGTAAGTAACCGAGTAACCACCATTTTAAATGTTTTAGAATACGAACATTGGGGTCATGTTTCTTCTGAGACTAATCCTGCTGATCATGCCTCAAGAGGATTAACGCCGAAAGAACTCATAAATAATAACTTATGGTGGAGAGGGCCAGAATGGCTAACAAAAGGAGTGAGAGACTTTGAGACAGATATTATTGTCGAAGATACGAGAGAAGAGGAGAAAATTAAAACATTAACAATTTTGTCCAACGTCAATGAAGAATTCATATGGGCTAAGTTTTCGAGTTTACGTTTGACGTTAAAAATAATATCGTATTGCAGACGTACTTTAAATTATAAATTGCCGAAACAATCACGTATAAACTATCCAATATTTGTAACAGCTTTTGAGTTGAAGGAGGCATTACTATTGTGTGTGAAACAAGTACAAGAGAAGACATTTATTGAAGAGATAAATCAATTAAAAACAAGAGGAGCTGTATCAAAGAAAAGCGGTTTACGTTCTCTTTATCCCGTATTGGATGATAATGGAATTTTAAGAGTTGGCGGTCGTATCGCGCAGTCAAATGTGGCATACGATACGAAACATCCAATCATCATACCGGCTAAAGGTCATTTTACTCACCTTTTAATCTTAGATGCTCATTATAAAACACTTCATGGTGGCCCACAGGTCATGCACAACTTTTTGAGAACCAGATATTGGATAGTAAGGGCTAAATCGGAGATAAAGAAAATATTTAGAGAGTGTGTAACATGTAAAAGGTTTTCTACAAGACCTAGAAGTCAGCTAATGGGTCAAATTCCAGAAGTTAGACTGAAACCGAGCAAACCTTTTAAATCTACAGGATTAGACTACGCAGGTCCAATCAACATACGGTTTTCACCAGGTCGAGGAGGCAAATCTTTCAAAGGATACATATGCCTGTTTGTTTGTATGGTCACACGTGCAGTTCATCTAGAGGCAGTATCGGATTTGTCTGCAAAAGGTTTTATTGCAGCTTTTAGAAGATTTATAGCTAGAAGAGGTCATTGTCAGGATTTGTATAGTGACAATGGCACCAACTTTGTCGGTGCTCACAAATTGCTCAAAGAGATGCTAAACAGTTGCAAATCGTCACTTCCAAAAGAAATCGCTCAGTCTTTGGCACTAGAAGGTACTACTTGGCATTTTATTCCTCCGTATGCCCCTAATTTCGGTGGATTATGGGAATCTGGTGTACGTAGTACAAAAAATCATTTAAACAGAGTAATAGGTAATACTACACTTACATATGAGGAGTTATCTACAGTATTAGCACAGGTAGAAAGTTGTTTAAACTCGAGACCAATCACTGTTATTAGTGATAACCCAGACGACCCTCTTCCTCTTACACCAGGTCATTTTCTTATTGGTGAACCTTTGATAAACTTAGCTGATGAGGATTATAGTAAATGTAGTGTTACAAATTTAGACAGGTGGAGACTAATACAAAAAATTGTTAGAGATTTTTGGAACAGGTGGTCCAAAGAATACTTAGTAACTCTTAATCAAAGATATAAATGGCATTCTAAAACGAATGATCCTAAAGTTGATGACATTGTGGTTTTAAAAGAGGACAATGTGCCACCTGCGAAATGGCTCTTAGGGAAAATAGTTGATACACACCCTGGGCCTGACAACGTAACTAGAGTAGTTACAGTAAAATGTAAAAATGGTATATTTAAGCGCCCAATTAGCAAAATATGCATACTGTGTAAGTAGGTAAAGATAATGTTACCTATTGTAGGCTTAAACTTTTACATTTTAACCGAGAGACATTTTGAGTTTTGTATGTATTAGCTAACAGAATTTTGTTTTGTTTTATATCCTCAAGGTGGGCGGCTGATTAATAGCCATTACGTGCTAATTTTATATGCCTATGTTTATACTTTATCTTTATTTTAATGTTGTGCTTAAAATATGTAGGGTGAGAACACATGTTATGTAACTTCAACTTTTATTATACAGTCCACTATTCGCATTCGCTATTTATATTTAGTTTGTGGAGAGCATATTCACTGAGTGATTAGGTATAACTTTTACATTGTGTTAAGAACTTAGTTCATGGTGGGCGGAATGTTTAACCTACTTAGACGTTCTGTCAAGTTTTTATATTACGACCTACA